>CM046297.1:32142374-33342374 GCA_025267735.1 Mactra quadrangularis
GTGACGTCTTGAAAACCACTCTCCTTGAAATATTGTAACGTATTCTCTGTGAACGTTAACTGGGCTTGTGCCATCTTGGAATCAGAAACAAGACTGACAGCTCATTGGATTCAAGTCATCGAAATGTAGTAAACAAAATGGTCTTATAAACCAGTACAGAAAAAATATGCTAGGTCGGCTTTGAAACACTGCTTAATTGATGTAACCACATTCGAACCTGCTATCTGCGTTAGTATTTGAAAATCAATTTAGTCTGAATGCGTCAATGCAAAGATTGTGAAATAGCCGCATCAATCAGATTAAGTAACGTTTTTAGTTTGAACCATTGGTGGATATTTAATCCAATTCCTTGGATAGAAGCTGTTCGATTGAAAAAACGTCTTATATCAAGAATAACAAAGTTATCGCGGTTACAGACCGTGAGATAAATATTTTCCAACAGGTTAAATTGTTTTATATAATCACAGGCTGTTTGATTGAGATTGATATCATTTGTGTGGATATATCCCTGTTGTTGATTTGGTGTACTTGTTATTATCACCAGTCCTGGGACCACACAGACGATTATGATCATCAAAACAAGTCCACACGATTTGATTGTATGTATATTCAAAAGTTTATTTTTATCGTTCTCCACTATTTGATTTGAAAACAACGTATTAACTTCATAACTAGCATTAACACTCGCATGTGACATGTTGTCCATTGATAATCATCAACAATATATGAAAAGAATACAATCGAACATTGACAAACAATTTCACTCTATTCAAAAATTAATTGAGGTCATTATCCTATTGTCCATGGATAATATCCAACTATGATAGAAATGAATACAGTCGAACGTTTTCATTGGCAAACAATCTTACAGTTCACCGATCCTTTGTGTTAAAGATAATGGGCAGGAAACTTGAGATGAATACACCCTATTTATAATCTATTACCACTCTACTGCAGCAATCCTTCTTTGTCTATATTACACCGACGGCGCAAGATGGCCGCGACCTTCTATATCTATATTGCGCCGACGGCGTAAGATGGCCGCGAAATTCCCGTTTTTACACTACTCATAATTTAGCTCATGAGAGATAATTAACATATAGCTCGTTTAGGATAACTTGAGACAAACGACTAAGTCTGTTTACATATTTGGGACTAAGGTATTACATAAAATAGGGAGGTCAGCTGATTTTGTGTAATGAAAGTATTAAATATGTCTTAATGAGTGGAACGTGTGTTCTCGTGCTAAATTTAATACATCAAAACACACTGATAATGGTCGATAATTACGTGTACTAAACTTAAATCCACCTGTGTATAAAAATGGTATCATTGTATTTTGTCTCAAGTTATCCTAAACGAGCTATACCTTTGCATTTTCAATATTTACATACAGTTTACTAAAACATAAAAAAAGAAAACAACAGTAAACAAACATATTTTAACTCAATGAGAAATAGTTAGCATAACATTGCACTTTCTATTTTTACATACAGTTTACCTAAACATTAAATTACCATATTATAATCATATTTCAGACACAAAATACATTATATATGAGAACCTGTATCAGGTATATTACACCAAAAAGAAACCGTAATGTGTAAATTCTAACTTAAAAGTCAATGTACAAGGCATTTTTCTATAGATCTATTATTTTCCAACTTTGACCAGAAAAATATTATATTATATTGGCGCATTGATTGAGTAGATAATGGTACATATGACTTTCAGGTGGGTTAAAGGTAAAAATTAAATAAACGTAGATGTATACATCAATAATGTCCAAGTAAAAGATAATACTAAAAAACCTGCTTTTTTACTTCTTGAAATTCTTAAAAGCCATTTCAACATCAATTGAAAATCATACCGAGACCGATGTTATTTTTATATAAAATTGAAGTAAACAAAAAGTATATACTATTCTCTCATACTGTCTCTGTTTTCATGATTTAACTTGTCTCGGAGGCTTATGGTGTACAAATAAAAACATTTTGTTACGATTTTGTTGATAAAATATTACGACCGATAAATTTGCTTGTATCGGTGTTGTTATCAAACCCCTAGGGATATCCCTTTAATGTTGACAGCCATAACACTGACCATACATAACAATACGTCCGGATTTCTGTTAATATGTTTATCATGACGACATCGAAGGTATTATTTCATAGAAAATTGGTTAAACATGCCCTTGAGGCAACTTTTGTGTATCCTTAAAATTTGGCAAATATGTGCAAAATGTAATTTATGGCCGAGATAAAATAAAACAGAACAGAACAGAACAATACTTTTACATACATTCACAGGTTACAGTTTGTAACTACATGTGAGAATTTAACATACTATATACAATTTATATACAAGCAAAATGATCAAATATACACATACACACCCACTCACCCCACCCGCACACCTACAAACACACACCTACATACACACGAACAAGTATAGTGCGGACACATTAACCCCGACCTGACCTTTATGCAAGAATATTCATTACATTGAATACGAAGGTAGTATTAATGTTCGAAAACAATCGGATTATATCGTCAAGGCTCTAATGTAATTATAACACAGGGATTAATTTTAAAGTACATTTAAAGTGTACAATGAGTCTCTATTACACACAGGCCGGACCAGAATATTATACGATGAGGCTAGCTACCAATTCAAAAGTTGTAGGTTTTAGCCCCACAACCGCCATCCCCGCCCATGTTATTATAATTTGTAATTACCAATGTAAGAAAACAAGTTTCACGTTTGAATGCACATACAGTATAATACTCTATACATGTCTTGTTAAACTTATAATGTAAGCCATAGCCGACATTACACCCTCAAAACCTACAAGCCCCATGCAACCTTACTAAGTACCCGCCGATGCTATTTACAATCAATGTAAATACGTAACGAGCCGAAGTGTAGATCAGGCGTGGTATTGATTTTCGCCGGGATATGTGTGTCTGATAATAAGATGCAAATGAGAAAGGTAAGGTCGGGGTCAATATGTCCGCACTATACGCATACATACATACATATACATGACAGTGATGAACATGCATCACAATATATCATAAATATATATAGAAAATAAATTATTGACAGAACAAATCAAGAAAAAAAATGTTCAATAAAATTATAAATTTTAAATTTACATATTTATGTGAGTGACATTTTTTTTAGTTTACAAATGAATTAAATGTTTACATTAAAGTGTTTCGTTTCTTAACTTTAAACATTTATAAATGAACATTGCTAAATTTTTTAACACAGTTTTGATTCTGAGTTTAAAAGTTCAATAAATTGAAACATACTTGTATGTTTATAAAAGTATTTTTTTATCAATAATTTTCTGGTTGAAGTATATAATGGGCATTCCATTATAAATAGAAATTCGTCCTCTAAACCATTACATAATTTACATTTTCTGTCAAGGTATGGAATTTTGTTTGGCTTATGCCATCTTCCTGATTCTATTTCTAAGTTATGGGCTGACAATCTTAATTTTGTAAGTGCAACTCCATATTTCACTTGTTCTAAATAAGACTTAAGTCCAAATTCTCCTATGATTTTATACAATCGGGCTCTTGACAAGTTATTTCATGATTTCTTCGTTCCAAGCCTGTAAGTAATTATCACATACTCTTTGTTTAAAAATTGATAAAAATAATATTGAATTTGCCACCCCTTGATAAATTCAAATTTCTGAAAAACAGTATGAGTCTAAAATATGTTTTACTGCTTTAACCCATGATTTTTTATTTGGAATAATTTCCAAATAAGCTAATAACAATTTATAAGCATGTTTTAAATAGGATGTTTCAAGATTGTTAATAACTCTTAGCCAAAACCTTATAGCATTACATAAGCATATAACTTTTAATGGATATTTTCCCAATTCCTTATAAATAAACATATAAGTGGTTTGCAATCTTACTCCTAATAATTCTTTGAAAAAATGTAGTTGGACTCTTTCTAATTTTGTAATGCCTTGGATACCCCATATTTCACTGCCAAAAGTAATTACTGGAACTAAAAATTTGTCATACAGCTTAAGTTTTTCACTAATTTTTAAATCTGGAAATTCGAGAAAATAATGCTTTAATTTATACAAAACTTTTAAAGATTGTCCATAAAGTGATTCAAATGTTTCTTTAAATGACCCACCAACTGAGAATACAACACCTAGATTATTTAAATGTTTTGACAATTTCAACATTTTTACCCATGTACAATGTATGTAAACATTTTTACCCATGTACAATGTATGTAAACATTTTTACCCATGTACAATGTATGTAAACATTTTTACCCATGTACAATGTATGTAAACCTAGTGTTATTACTAATTTTACCTCCTTTTTGAAAAATCAAGACTTTTGTTTTTTGTACATTTACAGTTAATTTCCATCTGATACAATATTTTTCCAATAAGTAAAGACCATTCTATAAATCTGATTCTTTTTCTGAAACTAATACTGTATCATCTGCTTATAATAATAAAAATAGTTTTAACATACAGTCAAAATACAGACCGCCTAAGGGAAAGACCAAAACCGGTCTCTAAATAAAACGGTCTCTTAATACAAAGCATCACTGGAAATGACACCGCTTTCTTTTGGGTTTCTAACTTGTTTTACATAAAAGGGTCAGTGTTACACGCCTGCATGTATATAGTACGCATGAATGTATGAACTCGTGAGTGTGGTCCTGTTTTCATAAACCATTATATTTGTTATCACTTCCAATCTTTTTATTAGAACAGTTTATCACTGTCTGTTTATATACTGAAAGAAAAAAGTTTAGCAAGTTTTTCACACCTATTATTTTTTCTTTTTGAGCTTTCGAATGAAGACGTTTTTATATGTAAATGATGTACTTATCGATGCTCTTTACACATCTATTGTGTTTGTTCGAAAACCGTGCATTTTATCAGCGAAGCGTAAGAAACTCACGTGCAACGTAAGCACGGCAATTTCGGTAGCGTGTAGAGTCGAGTAATGTACCCTATTGTTTTGAGCTGTTACCACAAACAAAATAACCAGTTTAAAACTCGAAGAAATTCCAATGGGGCGTCGCCAAGGAATGACGTTAGAAGAACGTCAAAAAGCTGTAGGTATGCTCCACGCTGGTATGACGGCAAGAGCTGTCGCTCGGCATTTCAATCGCCATGAGTCTACAATTAGTCGCCTTAGAAACCGTCTGAGGGAAACAGGACGAGTCAACGACAGACCCAGATCAGGCAGACCACGGAAAACAACGCCACGTGAAGACCGTCACATCACGACGCTTTCTCCACGTAACCGGTTTATGTCCAGTGGGAAGATAGCCCGAGATCTCATGAATACTACTGGGACTAGGGTGTGCCTCAGAACTGTGAGAAATAGGCTTCGCGCGGCAAGGCTAAAGGCGTGTCGGCCTTACGTCGGGATTCCGTTGACGCATAGGCATCGTCAGGAACGGCTCCAATGGGTTCGGGGGCATCGTCCATGGACACGCAGACAATGGAACAATGTGTTATTTACCGACGAATCGCGGTTTAATGTATCCTTCGCGGATGGCAGGATTCGAGTGTGGCGTAGACGAGGTGAGAGGCTCCACGCAGACAACGTTGTCCAACGAGATAGATACGGAGGTAGCAGTGTAATGGTTTGGGCTGGGATTTACCATGATGGTAAGACTGAACTCGTTACTGTGCCTGGCAACCTTAATGCACAAAGATACTGTGATGAAATCCTCGAACCTGTTGCATTGCCATTTATGCAGCAACATAACGTTGGGATTTTCCAGCAAGATAATGCCCGCCCGCATACCGCGCGTCACACAGGGTTTCCTACGTCGAAACAACGCGCAACTTCTCCCCTGGCCTGCAAGATCGCCTGATCTCTCACCGATTGAACACCTATGGGACCATTTAGGTCGTCGTGTAAGAGAGAATCATGACGTCGACGACGTGCGGGACCTTGAACGTGCTCTGCGAGTTGAGTGGGCCAGAATCCCTCTACGTGTTATCAGAAAGCTAATTTGTAGCATGAGACGTCGGTGTTTAGCAGTATTAGCTTGTAACGGGTGTCACACTAGATACTGAACTCCTTGTGAATTTTGACGCCTTACCCCTAACGTCTTTCAGGCTGTACAGTGAGCTAAGGCAACATGGTTTTGACAATTTATTGTTACAAACTAATTGAAAACTAAATGCTTTATTCAATTATGTACTTGGTTTAAGTCAAATTGGTATACATGTAGTTTTAATAAACCAGTGAAATATTTCCGAACTTGCTAAACTTTTTTCTCTCAGTATATCAACAATAAAGCTCACGAAAACAAAGTCCAGAACAAGATAAACAGAGAACTAACATTATTTATGTCCTTCGTTTAGATGGTTTTTGTTTGGGAATTAGAGTTCTATATCCCATAGCGTCAGTACACTATTTTCGGCCAAAGTAAGAACAAGTGAAATTTTGTGAATAAGTTTGGACACTTAATAAATATTCAAAAAGTGAATTAAATCTTGATAATTGTAATAGAAACTAATTGTAATAGAAACTATAGAGAATCGTGGAGTCATTGCTGATGTTAATTTTCATATATTATATGAAACCTGAAAACCAGAGATTTGAGGTCGTGTACTCAAGGGTGGCAGTTTTTTATACAGATATTTTTACACCAGTTTTTGCACCAGAGTTTTGTGTACCAGTTTTAATACAAGTTTCTTATACCAGAACGTATAATACTAGCTTAACTACCAGAGTGTTGATACCAGTTTCAACAGTTTCGTACCAGAACTTTTGTTCACAGATATAATACAACAGTTAAAGAATCACAATATTAGAGTGAATTTATTATGTTTCATATAGAACAGTTTATAGACATTTAGTGAAGAGTTTACACTTACATAATTATACTATCAGAGTTTACATTTGTATCTTATTTTTAACAACATGTTATGAACTTAATTTTGATCATATTCCATATCTTACTTTATATATATATTACTGTATTAAATATATAGTTTAGTTTAAACAACTTGTCATTTTTAATTTGTTATTTCATTCAATTTGTTCTGTTGTTTAATTTGTACTGGAAGTCTTAATCATTAAGTTCCAAGCGAACACAATCATATTCGTAACAGTCAGGACTCGTATTAACTGTATATACATGTGACTTTTGGACTCAAACTGATAAAACTGTTTTAAAATAGTGCAAAACTAACATTTAAATAAATATTTATGAAAATGAAGTTTATAATCCTTACTGTTATGTTCAGTGTGAGCTCAAAAATCAAATGCCATAAAGTAACGTGAATACTGTCCTAGTATAACATAAAATAGCTTGTCTAAAATTTTAATTCATGACAATGAAACAACTTTAAACATACTGCATCAAACTGCAAACGATTTAAATTGTGAGCATGAGCAGAGAGGTGCTGAAGATCTCCCCTTGAGATTAGAAAACTTTTACTGAGATCAGAGGCATCCAGAAACTACTTATACATAATATCATTTATGTCCATGTACTTGTATCAATACCCTTAAAACCATTTAACATGAAATATTCCTCTATATCATTTAAATACATACAAAATAAAAATGGAGACAAACTTTCTCCTTGTCTGACGCCTAACACACAATTAAAATCATCACTTAGGATATTGTTATATTTAACTTTACATGTTGTCTTATACCATCATATATAGATTTAATAATATCAAACATATTTCCTCTACTGCCCAATTTTAATAACTTGTACCATATTATATCTCTAACTACATAGTCAAATGCCTGTGAAAAATCTATAAAAGCAGCATATATTGTTTTTTATATTAACCCGAATGAGTTCGGTGCTCCTTTTACGCATCGATGCTACAAGTTTGCAAAGGAATCTAGCCGGAAGACCAGAAAACTCATTTGGGTTATTGGGGGTCACACACACTAAAAATGTTTCATTTTAAAACTGACACAACGCAATCATTTGTAACTTGCAAATCCTCAATATCAATTTTCAACACATTACTGTACCGACAGAGCTGGCTCAAATTTTACAAGTCTTTTTTATTCAATGCATTATATCATTCTCTTTCTAACGATACCAAATGTATATGAGTGTGCAATAACAAACAAAAAATATATTATGGTTTTTGTAGACCGGACAAGACTTTTGTCCATTAGTATATATTGTTAATGATATTTTCTGGTAATACAAACAGGAAACCGGATAATATACGGCGAAGACGAGTCCATGCACGCACCCCTATTTTGACTGCTCGACGTCATTTTTTTTCATCACATGACCTCAAACGCATCCTTCTGATTGGCTTAAGGCAACCGGTGTCGACACAAAAATTTAAAATAAAAATATTGTCAGTAGTACTTTTACCTTGTCTAAAACCAGACTGTGATTCGATATAAACATTGTAATTTTCTGCCCATTTATTTAGTCTGTTCTTAAATGTTTTTGTAAATATTTTCCCCATAGTACTTTATAATGTTATCCCTCTGTAATTACCTGTATCATTAATATCATTAATAAATCCCTCTGCCCATTGTTTTGGAAAAAATGCACTTGAAAATAATTTATTAAATAATGTTTTTAAGCAGTACAAAAAGGGTTATGATTTTACACCATTTTTTGAAAAATTCATTTAACATGAAATCTGGACCTGCTGATTTACCATTGTTTAAATCTTTACATGCATTTAAAATTTCATTAGTTTCTATTTTTACATTTAATTCTTGGAACATAACATCTAATTCACCTTTTAAGTATCTATCATTGAAGTATAAAATATCTTCATCTGGCTGAAAAAAAATTGATTCAGGATTATTTATAGCTTTAAAATATAAGGCAAATTGAACTATATTTAAAGAACTGTTATTATTTACTTTATTACAATCACGACTGCTACTCTTTACTAGTTTCCAATATTCTTTAGCATTTTTTTATATTTTGAATCTTGTAATTTGTTTGTTTGTTTTTGTTGATATTGATATTTCTTACTTCAGAGTTTTATAAGTTACTGTACTTCTAGTCTTAAACCATATTTTACCTACATGTATTTAAATCTGATTGACCAAGTCTATAACTATTTAAATATTTATAAAATTCTTCCATTAGAACTTGACAATCATCATCATACCATGCATTTTTATTATTATTTGAATTTTTAAATACATTATTTCCTTTAACATTTTTCATAAATAAAGGTATGGCAATATTTTCAGAAGAAGATGATATTGACGGTCATGTATCTAGTTTTTATCATTGTAAGATATTCGGGGATGGTTCAATTTATGTTTGCAATTGTAACATATATATATTCTTTGTACTGAATTCTTTGGCGTCCTGATTGAGCATATCTTGTTTGTAGTCATGAATTGGGAACATCGACCTGTCTAAGAAGAAAGATGGTCTGTTTTAACTTTGATTCGCATCTTAAACCAAGCCTAGTTGTTTTAAAAAAATAAGTATATCGAATTTAGCCTGATTTGGACTGATATCTTTCTTGTGTCATCCCCAGAATTTACATACTGTGGTATGTCCCCAATTGGTTTTTTTGGGTTTTTTTACTAGATTTAACGCCGTGTCAACACAATTTAGGTCATTTTACGGCATCCAGCGCACCTAACCTAGCTTTCCTGAACCATTGTCTATAACAAGTACTCACCTATCCTTCCACAAGGCCGGAAACTCCATATTATCTAATCAATGGAGGAAAATCGACATTATTGTCAAATTTTCATGGAAGGGTATAACCTCCCCGGGTGGGATTCGAACCCGCACCCCCTCGGGCACGAGATTCCAAATCCCGGCGCGCTACTAACTGCGCTATCGACCCGGGTTGTCCCCAATTGTATTGCCATACATTGTTTCTAGGGGGTTGGAAACCAGATAGAAACGAACTAGAAAGTGGCTATATTTATTAAAATGAACTTGTTTTACTATCAATTGAAAATATTTGGTATCATATGCATATTCTCTCGAAAAATATAGAATGCACACGAGGGAGTCTGACAAAGAAATGTTAGAGTAGAGGATACGAAGAAAGAAGTTTGATTCAAGTAAGAAAGTCAGCATTGATGCGGAAATAGCCGTGGATTGCCGAATGCTAAATTTCCGAAAATTCAAGTACATTATTTTAAATTCGAACGTGAGGATATTAAAACAGTTTTTAACGTTCATTTATAGTCCATATACTCTCATTCTGTGTACACAAACGGTCTGACTGACCTTTGTACGGAGACGCCGAGCATCATGGGTAAAACTGTTTATTTACCTGAAAACACGTGGTAATGTTTACATTCTAATAATTCCCCCCTTCAAGTATACTGAATAAATAAAGTATGTATTTTGTGTCTACTCAATAAATTTAACTATCCAACCAACTATCCTCATTAAATAAACGTTTTATTGTACGTTTTTTCTCAACTGTCAAAACATGAATAATTTCACGGTGACTTCGTGCTCTTTGTGTAACACTCGTGATATTGCGATAGTGTGTAATCATTCACCGTGAAATTATTCAAACTTTGACAGTTGAGAAAAAACGGACAATAACCTGTAGGTCTAACGCTACACTTGACACAAGACAAAAACAACACTAATTTGCAATGAGCAGACGGCGACCATGGACAGGACGACGTGAGTTTATTTTACATACATTTTATGAAACATACATTACATATATATCATACAAAGAAGGTTTTGAGTTTGTACATTTAGTACCTTGTTTGATACAATACAATACAATACATAGGCAACGTTGATAAAATGGTGTAGTTGCGATTCGACTCGCCCAGGAAAACCAGAGATAGAACATATAGCTCGTTGCTCTGGAAACCTGTGTCCATTTGTCTGGTGTCGTATCGCGAAATGTTGGACCTCATTTGCTTTGCATTGCCTAAATCAGATGTAAATGCAAAGTTATGTACACAATAATCACATCAAATCATATACTTGTAAAAAAAACGACAAATCTATACATATTACATTTCTTATAAACACTGCTAGATCAGTCAGATCCACAATAACATTAAAACTAAACTGTTTGACAATAATTTTGGTTTACATTACTTTTACAGATCTTAACAAATTTTTAACTAAACGTGGAAACGAACAAAGTATGCAAATGAAGTGGATACATTTTCACAGTGCTTATCAGTCATACCAATGTGTCCCCATTGACAAAAACTTCCAGTATGAAAACGAAACTAAAATTAGACTTGTAGTCCTGTCCAGTGCGTCCGCTAGAAAATCTCGTGATCATCAAATATTTACTACATTCACCCTGTAGAATCCGTTACGCGCAGACAAATATTTCACGCTATTCGTTGAAACGCGTGAAATTAATATTAAACCTCCATCATAACGTGTTTACATCTGTCATTCTTTACACAAACATTTGAAATCGAAAGTAGAATACACGGTTTGACTGTATGCATCTATACCTTTAAGCCACTAAACGAAGACAAAATCTTTATCATCAATCTAAAAACAAGTAATACTATCTAAAAGACTATAGAATATAACTGCCTTGGGATTATGATAACTTTCTCAAGCGGGTTCCCTAGTAGGGGTCAAGTTCTTCAAAATATCAGTTTCTTAAAAAAATGGGGTACTTTTATAACATGCAAATTAGACTACGGAGATACTCTCTCAGCCTATCAAATTGCTCGAAAAGTGTTTGATAAAACTTACACGACTATGTTAAGTGTTGGATATATCATACCGTTTTCCAGTGATTTACTCGAGAAACCAGTGCGTGCAGTTTTGAGTTCGCAAATATCTAAGCTGATGCTAAAAAGAAACGTCTCATTTCAACTAGATACATAATTTTCATGATCAGAATAACAAGAAAAAACATTAATGTTGTTAGACTGTAAGAAGTCCTTGGTGACGTGTGCAACGTGAGGTCTGTGTTTTTTATGCTGATAGAAAAAGTATTGACATTGTCAGAATATAGCGACACTCACAGGACATAGAGCTGGTCCATGTGATGTGTCCACGAGATTACCTTACCAAACAACGAGTTGTGACTGAAACTCGTTTGAAGACACTTATGAGTCTGAGGGTGTTACATAAGTCGAAACACGACTCATCACTGAACTCCCAACACCATGGCCGCAATGATACGAGGGTAGAGATAGACGTCGGTGACGGTGGCATAACTTTAGAACTAGCCCGCGGTACGGTTTACACCAAACAAGTAGTTTTCTTATTGTTTGTCGACTTATTTGGCGTACACGGTTACCCTTTCACTAGACTGACGTAGATACTGCCGTGAAAATCTATTAATCGAATGACGTTGGTGTTTACATAAATTTTGTAGTTGTCTTGTTTACACCAGTTCTATCTGAACGAGGCATATCAGCAAACGTTTCTGTAAATCTAATGATGCGTTTCTTTTTCTCGTCAGTATATGTTCATGTATAATTTTGTAGTTGTCTTGTTTACACCAGTTCTATCTGAACGAGGCATATCAGCAAACGTTTCTGTAAATCTAATGATGCGTTTCTTTTTCTCGTCAGTATATGTTCATGTATAATTTTGCAAAACTATTTACATGAGTTTCGTGAACTTTAATTAGCTTTCCACGAAATTCACTATACAAAACGTGTATTTATCAAAGCAGAAACTTTGTTTACCTCCGAATTGAAGTTGTGGTTATTTTCAGCCACGACGGGATATTCCGACCTTGTTTGTTGATTTCCGTGATTTTCCGTAGAGACTTCACTTTCGGTTTAAATGGCGAATTTCAAAATAGAATTAGTATAAATTCTGGAGAAAATACTTGAGATTTTTGTGCCTGGGATGCGTTTTATATATATGTTTGCATAAGTTTTAAGCAAAAGCATGATACTTGGCAATTATCAGCGTTCAATTTAGTAATGGGGCTTTAGAGGTTTAAAAGTACTTTGTATCTATGGATTTATATTCCTGTAGCTATAAGTGATCATTTATTTTACATTTTAACAATGATTTTGTCCAAAAAAACCCGAAAAAATCCAACGATATTGTCTTCATGCGCCGCACTATATTATGTTGCGTACCAAAACGCCGAATTCTGGAAAGCCTTGTGAGTCTAAGTATAGAGGTGATATCCTCACCTTCTATTACAGAATGATACACTCCACCATACCGTTAAAAAACTTAATGGTTGAACAACTCAGTCTAAATTTAAAAACATATTGAGCGTGTATTTGAATAAACAAATTAAAAATTCATCCATGTATACATATCGTAACATAACGTTCTATCTCGTCTATTGGGGAGTGTAAACGATGATGTGATAATCTGTTTATATTAATGAACGAGTATAGTTTTCCTAGATTTGTAATTGACTAATTATCAATGCGTCAGAAACACATGATTTGATTGGCTGTTATAATTAGAGCAAAACTCGAATAAAGTACAATTTTCGGATTGGTTTATTAAAATCGGTGCGGATATAAATTTGACTCATGACTCGCATCAATAAGTTTACAAATATTAAGGTTTAAACATAGAGGTTAAGGAAAAGAATGTTGATCGTTTGTAGTTTAACAAAACTAGATCAATACTTTTATCGACTGATCACTAGGATCGGATAAGATGCTACATCATCGGACTTCCGGATACAAGTGAACGGAAACTGTATCTTAGGAATAGTACGATGTTAACGTATCAATAAGATTAGATTACTGATTTATATCATTTTACCAAGTGCTTTTTTATTAAGACTTGAAGAGAGTAGTCGAGTGAAAAATAAATAAAAAAATGCGATAACTTAAAATTGCACATTGATGATTAAGAGTGGAAGTTGTAGGTGTACATTACGTTTGAAAATCTTGTGTTATGGTATTTTGTTTTGAATACCGAAATTTTAGTTAAAAATTTAGTTGAAAAGTTTTCTTTTATATAGATATTATTTTGTTTGTAGTTGAAGGTATACTTTGCCCACTTCGGAAAAGGTAAGTCGCACTTGTTATAATTCGTTTAGTGTTACTTGTACTTCTTATGTAAGCATAAACAAGTTGATCAATAACCATATATGAAACATACAGTAAAGGTAGTTAGTCAGCACAATGATTTTGTAGAACACCCCATTTTCACGAGACATAATTAATGTATCGAACTGCCCCACTTGTCACAGATATAGTCAGAGAATGGCTGAAATAGTTCATGATCTTAATTCACGATGGTATATAGGTCCTGTCGGGGAATCGAACCAACGACTCCAGAATTCGTTGTCAGACGCGCTACCCGATACGCTAACTAGGCTGAACACATTACATCGTTTAACATTTTATTACGGATAAGGAGAATAATTTCGGTCAATAATGGGGGAGGGGTTTTTCGTTAGATATAATGACTGCAATGTACATGTGTACTGATGTTATGGATTTTGGCGGATTTTGTTATTCAATATAACAATAAAGTTCGTAATATACTTAACTTTATTTCCGACATGAACTACGCATACGGTCTATTATAGTTCGTTTTTTCTCAACTGTCAAAGCATGAATAATTTCACGATGAATGCGTTTGTTAAATCATTTTCGTAACACATCCATGAGTTTCCGAAAGTGTGTACTATGATCGAGTAAAGCTTCTTATGCCATATGATATGTTTTGTATCAAGATATTTTTAATAACGAGTAAGCTGCTAGTACAAAAAAAATGCAATCACCGTGAAATTATTCAAGCTTTGGCAGTTGAGAAAAAAACGGACAATAAAATCATCGAAATACTTTATCCATAATTGACTTTCTCTATGTGTTTTTCTCATCTTGATAAACATACATTTGCTAACAAAAGATTTAATAATGCTCTTCTGTTAACACGTTTTTGTGAAACAAGATCTAACAGTTAACCTTATTTAAATATGCCAATAGGTAAGGCATTAAAGATCAAACCAAACTCCAATAACTGGTCGGTATTTTGTCTTTCTTTCAGCTACATTGCTGTGATTTTATCACTATACACATTAATAGTATTAATGTGTTAGAAACGTTACACGTTCAGTACTTGCAAGGCAATTACGTATTAAAATTAAGACATTAAAATTGAAAAGTATACTGAAACATTATTCCAAAACAACATCAGCAGGTTATTTTGTGAGCTCAGAAATGTACACATACAGGAATAGGCATAACGCTTTCTGTACCACCTGATTGCAGGGTTTTACGGTCAAGTACTGATATTGATATGTTTATAGGTCAGTTTCTGACCATAGAATACCTAAACATCAAAATCAGATATTTGTGTTTATTTAAGTTCTAGTGTATTCATTATACGTCTGGAAGGGAATTTTTGCAGTACATTGTAACATACCCGGCCGAAACCTAAGAAAATCTTGTTTTCGTTATTTGTTTGTGGCATGTAATAAAACAAGAGGGCCATGATGGCACTTTATCGCTCACCTGAGTATCCATGTTCATAGTTGATCTACAAATCAATACATATGTAATCAAAACAATCAAACAGAACGATTTCAAGGATATTTCGATCAAAACAGTAGCCACTTCAGTGTTAACAAGGTGTTTCTTTTTTTAGCTCCTGTGAAATATTTTTTTATCCGAGATAACCCATGTTCGAACTCATCCAAGCAATTACCTAGACAAACGTCATGACCAAATTTGATGACTATTGAGTAAGAAATGTGACCACTAAAGTGTTTACAAGGTTTTCCATATTTTGGCTGAGAAACCTAGTGTTTGACCCCCAGGTGACCTATATTCATAGTTGACCTATTTTTAGCTCGTGTGATCTATTTTTTTATCCGAGATGACCTATGTTCGAACGCATCCAAGCAATCACCTAGACAAGCATTAAATTTAAGTTATGTCATCTTTGTGCATGCGTATTATGAGACGTAAAAATATTTGGAACAATTGCAATCAAGCTTTATGAAGAACCAGGCTAAACAAGGAAATCGAAAGAAGTAATCACTTTTAAGTCTTTTGACAATAAAACAAAAGCAAACGCTATTGTTGCAAATAGAGATGAACTAGACAAGTATTTTGGTGTAATGTTAGTATCAAACTTATGTACTTATACATTTGATATTCCGCGTTCTCGAAAATATATGATTTGATAATACATTTATATATACATGTTTTTTAGGGCCGTATTGACAAATTGCATACACAAAAGATGGGATCGTGTAGTTGTCAACGAGTACTGGTAAGTCGAATTATATATTGCATGTTATAAACGTGTTTGTTTTCCCAATAAGCACAGTAATTTTTAATACGCTACAAATCATTGACTATGGGAGTTTAGCTTGTAACTTGAAATAAATTTATGCATCTTAAATATTGATTACCTACCTGAACTGAACGGTTGGTGTTGTGAAATTACATTGATGCATGTAAAGTAAATGTCAGTTAATTACCTATATCTTATTTTAATATTTCATTTAATCGATTGAGAAATATTTTATTTTGTTACCGTTCAATGGACTGGAAGCGAGCAAAGTGTTTTATTTGAACTACGTGTATGTTGTTAAAGAAAGGATATGAAATCGACAAGCAAAAATGAGATAATAAAACGTGTTCTAATTTGAAATGGCATTCGGAACTCCACTGCCTATAAACATGTTGCATCGTAGCATAGCAGAATAGAAGGCAACATGTAAGTAAATAATGATATAGCACGTTAATGTAAAAACAATAAAAGCGTTACTTGCCAACGAGTCATTGCCGAGCCTAATAATTAGTATTACCACCTCGACCACTTCTGATGTCCGAAGAATATGTTCGTAGAAGATGGCCGTGGTGTTCTTTATAGTGATAAAAACAATGATTAGTGGCGTACAACATAACCTGAAGCAACTAAGTGTTGTATAGTGAAGGTAAAATGTGAAAATCTGATATAGTAAAAATGTTAGATACCAGTTATCTGAGAAGAAATCTGATGTCATAAATCATGTGTTGTGTTAGGGAAATTCTATCTTAAAATGTTTATTTCAGATTGGTCTGGTTGTAGTGTTAACTGTAATTGTAGTGGTACTGGCAGGTATACTGGGTTGGAGAATGACAAGGTAGGATCAGATATTCCTGCATCCTTACGTGAAAATATATTTTTAGAAAGGTCATTTTTCGTAAAAAATAAACGTCATAATCATTTATAGTGAATATTCCTGAACCGATAATGTAAATAGTGGTCTTCTTTCATCAGTAATTTGATTCCAAACTGGTTTATAAAGTTTAGGCCGACCCTAGTATTATTCTTGCAACTCGACTAAAGACTCATTCTGAAACACTCTTCTTATAAAAAAAATCTCCAATTCTCTTCCTCATGGTGTCATGTATGAAATGTTGAAAAATATTTCCCAAATATCGAAATACATGGAGATTTCATTTTTTGGAGTAAAGATCGCAGTTTTCATACAACTAAAATTAAAGAGTAAAAAGACTGTATCAGTTGCCATTAGAATACAGTTCTGAGGTGAGCGGTCCAGGGTTCAGACTTTGCTGCATTAAATTAGAGAAAAATATCTTATGATTAATTTTGTCGTAAGTTTTACATGAAAATATTACTGAAGTGTATAATTTTTTAATGTTTTTTTCAGAGAAAGTAAAGTTAATAAAATAACAGAGGAGAGTTTAAACAAAGCTTATCCTACGTACTTTAGAACTCCGTCTCAGCAACTTGAATACCAACAACAATACTTAAATGGTTTTAACAATCGTACAATTGTCAACTCTACAATTCCAACCACAGAAAATTGTACATTTTCCTGCTTTCAGTCGAAAGAGTTTCCACTTAGAAGAAAGAGATCAACACAAGTTCACCATGGATGTTGTGTATCGTAAGTACTGTAAAACACGTCATGACCGGACTTTCTTTTGTTGGGTTTAACGGCATGAGTCAACTCACCGTTCCTGGAAAAGAAAAATCTCTGGTATAGCAATTACTAAGCGCCTCTCTGAAGAACGTGAAGTTATTTTCGTTTACCGAGGTTTCTAAAATACAAAATGTACTTGTATATGGGTTTCTTCCTCTTGAGCATAAGATACCCCGTCATGACCGGACTTACTGGGTTGTTGAGATTAACGCCGTAGCAACACATTGTATAGGTCATATTACAGCGGTAAGAAAACCATCTCACCGATCTTGAAAATTTCTGGTTAACCAGATACTAAACGCCCTTATAGGAGCCGAGAATCAATTTCGGTTTAACGTGGTTCCTGAAAATACAGGGTTCTACATTCTGGACATACGAAACTACGACGAATACTCCGAAAAGCTATCGTAATATCTGAGTTTTAATGACTTAAACTTGATGTGATTAAACTTTGTTTTAAAATTAGAAATGACCGTATTAATTATTGACGTCATTATAGAAACTTCGACATATAAATAACCATTATTTTCTTTAATAAAATGAAAAGCAAATTCAAAATTTATATTTTCAACCATATGTCTCCTTCTGATATCTCCTTATTCAAGTATAAGTCGTTTTTTTACTGAGTATATTAATATAATATATATATCATTATTTTTCAGGAGTGTATCGTTTGTTTCACCTCCGACAAAAACTAATATTTTAGGACAATCAAAGACATTTCTGCAGTTAGAGTCATTCAAGCAAATCTTTCCGGAGCATGTTTGCCAGTAAGTATTTATTTTGACTTTTAGGGACTTTATTTGATGCCTTCAATTAAATCTGATACAATCCGATATTTTGAGCTTGGTTCGTTCAAACCAATTCGTGAATAAATAACACATGTTTTTTTCCATAAGTACCTGCTGGTTTTATTTAAATGGAAATAGTGTGATGAAATGTATTGCGTTTTACGTCTTTATTCTTTTTAAGCAAGTAATGGAACGGAATTTTGTATCAAACAGAATGCAAGTCGCATTCATTTTAAACAAAGAAAACATACACTTAAAATTCACAAATGCTAAAGGTTTTGTTATTATTGCAATGTTGACTATCAAGCAACAAGAATTGTCTAGCGTATGGACGGTGACCGATTATTTTATCACCAATTACATGTATCCTACGTCGATGAAAGTTTTACATTAAGAAAGAGACTCGGTGTTTCTACATTGTCTTACAGGGTGCATTAATTCCATTTAATTTCGGGTTTTTTCTCACAGGACAAAAAGTGGATGTACCGGATGTGTTTGTGCCCAAGAAAATAATTTCTTTTCGGCCGTTGTTCTGAAGAGTGGAGTTACAGAAGCAGAGGAACTGGACGACACAGAAATAAGTTTCTTTTATTTCAATGGTTGCTGCAAATGTATCAATAATTAGGTCACACAATAACCTTCAACTGTGTTATTAAAATCAGTCTACTTTTCTACATTTCGCTCTATTCCACTTTTTCCCTGCAATATTATTAAATCTGAAGATTCTCCATTTTAGGAAATGAGTCAGATCACTTGTTTCCTCAGTCATGTCAAAGTGACACGTAAATAGCATAACCAATGGAAATATTCACTCACACTATAGAAAAAGTGTCAACTGATCTAATAGTTAAATTCCGATGAGTTAATGAAGATTCTGACATCCCTAACTGTCACACAAAAGTCTGATTCTGTCAGTGAAATTATGCTTACGAAAACAACATGATCTCCCTTAGATCAGAATGCGATATATAAAAGTTTATTTTATGAGATTATCATTTAATAGGTCTTCATAGGGTGCAATAGATAATAGACTCATACAAAAAAACAAAATATAGCTTCGCCATGTTCATTTTGTTGTAAAGGCCTCATCGGAAACTGTATGACTACGACATTATTATTTTTGTGTTTATCATTATTATATACAATTTTTTATTAAGCATCATGAACTGTGGATATATGACGTCATCATATTCTGTGTATGTATGATGTAGTCATATTACGTGTGTATATGTCACTATCATATAGTGTCTATGATGTCATCACATTACATGTAATTAAGTCAGCTTCATATACTGTGTATTTGACGTCATCATTATCTGTGTAATTGTGTCAACTATTTATTCCGTGCTATAGTGACGTTTTCTGTCATTAGATTGATAGTAAATAAGTCATAGTTTGCGCAATTGGTTCATCATCTTACTTTGTGTAATAATGGCTTAATAATAAAAACATTTTCATTTTATTAAAATTATATTCATTGACTTATTTGTAATGTATTTCTGTTAGTTTGTGTTTTAAATCAAAATAAAATACGATGAAATTATATTTTTGTTGAAATGAAAACAGCTTTGAAGATGATTTTAACATGAATCAAAGCGCTGAAAGCGCTGAAGTTAAGCGCTTTCAAATTTGGGCTTAGTTGCATTTATCATGGAAATAACGAATACTTATTTTAATGGAAATATATTTGGGTGGCTACACCACAACTGAAATGCAATAAACTCAAGTAAACCACATGAAGCATAGGCAGTTCTCTTTGAAGAAAAGCATTTGCAGCAAGATTGAACATAACAAAAAACTAGATTCTTTATAATGCAACAACATAAGCATTTGTCGATTGTTGATTAGTTGGAATGTTTGATTGAATGTTACATGTTTGTTTGTTTGTTGGGTTTAACGCCGTAGCAACACATTGTATAGGTCAAATAACTGTGGTCAGTCAACTTACTCACTCCTCCTAGAAAGGCTAAATCTCTGGATTTAGCTGTTCACCAACTACTAAGCGCATACTTTCGACAGTGACTGATAACTGTCCAACATAATTAAAAATCATTGGTAGGAGTGAGAACGGCCGTAGTAATAATTTCATGACCAAGCTCCACGAAAGTATGCCCCGCCCGGGAATCGAACCCACGACCCCTCGATCAGTAGACTTGCGTGCTACCAACTGAGCTAGTCGGGCGGCTGAATGTAATAGATTAAATGCTTTGTTGAAATGTTCATCTTTGAAATCCATAAATATCATTGCCACATGTTAATTTGGGTGGACACAATAACATATTTAATCTACTCTGGATTATAATTATTATTGTACAATTGGGTCCAAAAGTTTCTTTACACTTGTTCAATTTTGATGTTTTAATATATACTTAGATATTCTTCAAATGTTGTTTGTTTCACAACCTATGTACATTTTAACATAATTCCTTCACTTAAGTATTCATTGAAAAATATTCATACTTATAACACACTCTATAAAAGTTTAAGTTTGCAAAGAAAATAAGAAAAAAAATGTGCGAAGAAACTTTTGGACACCAGTGTATATGTATAACAAAGCTAATATATATTCATATATATCTTAACAGCTGGTTTAAAAGATAGACATATTTATACTAAATTATTGATAAACATCTAAAGGAAACATATGCACAATATCCAAGTGCATTTTATTTTAAGTCTGTATCAATACTTAGGAAATGAGAATCTCATCTTTATGTAAATGTACAGGTATAACAATTGCAATTGTAATAAAGTATCTTCCCTCTCAAATGTTACATTTATTTTAACTATCCTAATGCCAAACTACATATCAAACTAAGAAACAAATATTAAACATCTCAGCTAAACATAACTTATGATAAACAAAAAATAATACTGTGACACATATCTAAGTGTCAAGCATTACAACCAATGTCATGTGGCGTTAAACAAAAAGTGTCCCATGCAAATCCACTATTGTTACTACTATTATACCAATAAAGAACAACCTAACTTTAAAGTTTGAAATATTGGTGATATACATTGTGTTACAAATTATGAAATATGATACAAATAGTAGTTAAAAATGATGCTTCCATACTGAATACAACAAGAGCAGTCCACGGACAGCGCGCTCGACTATTCCGAGTAATCGAGTAAACGACAGCATCAACCAATCAAAACTCATGCTGGAGTTATGCAACCTTCATTTCTAACCCCGTTGACATGTGTGAAGTTTCAAGTAAATCCCTCAGTATGTTCAAAAATAAAATGTTGCACGAAAAATTTAACCAAAAAAATCTAAGTATAAGATGGCCATAATCCAGTCAAAATTCTTGCTAGAGTTATACAACTTGGCATTTGATGTCAATCAGTACCTCCGTAGACATGTGTGAAGTTTCAAGTAAATCCCTTTAGTAGTTGCAAAAATAAAATGTTGCACCTAAAAACTTAACCAAGAAAGTATAAAAGGGCCATAATTCAGTCCAAATTCATCCAAGAGTTATGTAACTTGGTATTTTAACTCTAATGGTAACCCTGTAAACAAATACAGTTTTAAGTGAATCCCTCCAGTACTTGCAAAGATATAAAAGATACAAAAATGTTACACCTAAAAACTTAACCAAGAAGTGTTACGACGACGCAGCTGAGTAGGATAGCCCCACTATTCTTCGAATAGTCGAGCTAAAAAAACTATATACTTCTTTCTATGACTATACTTTAACAGTCTTAATATTCTAGTGTATACATATAAGTCTAATGAATAGCCTGTAAATTATATATTTCATCTTTCAATTGTCACATATATTACATGCATATTCATTTGTTAGTTGTATGAAACAATGAGCTTTTTGAGTGTCAAAAATACAGTCTTCTACTCAACCGTTTCTTCTAACAATAGATTAACAAGCACTGCCTTGAATTCTTAAAATTTTGTGGATGTAAATTTCTAGCAGGGGGGTCAGGGGCGTCCGGACCCCCCTCCCTAGAATTTGGAAAATGTACCTGTCCATTAATGTATTTCATTTTTAAGTGGCATGAAGATATCAATCTCTCTTAACACTTTTTTGCATCCTGGAGTGTACTTTTTAATCTAACTTTTTGATTCATCAAATATTTAATCTCGGGGTGGATCCAGAAATTTTTTCCAGGAGGGGGGTCTGAACTGTTCTAGGGGGGTCTAAACCTTCGAATCACAAACGCATTATACACATTTTGCAGAATAATGCAACATAATAATAATAAAGACTATATACCTATTAAATCTATATTGAGCACCGAGAAAAATTGCTTTATGCTACTTAAATTGACTTACAATCAAGAAATACACTTATGGACAAGTACATTTTGGAAATTCTAGGGAGTCCGGAACCCCTGACCTCCCGCTAGATCCGCATATGGAAAGATTAGAGATGCACGTTTGAAATGATCACTATCTACTTTTATTTTTGTTGATTTTCCATTATCTAACTAATGCAAAGCTGTCCAACATCTTTGCATTTCGATATTTTGAAAATAAAAGCCGTGAGAGTTTTTTGCATCTCTTTTTAAAAACCATGTGACAGTCATGATAGTATTTTAGCAAAGGTAGAAAGTCAACGAGTGAATCTTTCGTACCTATGCTTTGGAGAGTAACATGATCAAACGCTTTACAGTAAAATCATTGTAACACTTCTACAAGTATTAGCTTTTCCAAAAATGCTTGAAATCGTCGTTTAGCCGTGTATTCTCCTTAGAGTATAGAGATTCAAGCAATATGCAGATCAAACAGTGCATGCCTATTCAGTAAAGTGCTTTAAATCAGCCCTTCAGAAGCTCTACTAGAGCGCCTCCATCCCCGTCAGATATAAATACCAGCAGTGGTCCTCTGACGTATTACCACAAATTCAGATATTCGTCAGTGCTTTAAACCGTCCCAAATCTATTTATAGAATAGAGAGCGTTTGATTAATTCTACACACTGTAAGGCCAGATCAAAACCATCGAATTACCATGTGCTGTCCATACATATTCCGACCGCGCACGTACAAAAGCATTATTATTCACCTGTCCATTTTACATTAAGAAACTATATTTTATTGATAAGCAAACCAGATTATTTGTTTCAAGAACATGTTCTGCCCCATATTCTGCTAGCTAATCGAACGTTCATATTTATTAATAAACTCGCTCGAAAGTAGGGAAGATAGGTTTGCTTTTTTCAACAAATGCGATTTTTTTCAAGAAATGAACATGTTACAATTAGTTATGCATGTTTTTTGGTTTTATATTGCAACTTCCTTGAAACTAGTACTCGTTCATATATCGATAATGATATTATCTGGTAATGCAAACAGGTAACCGGATAATACACGTCTTCGACGAGTCTACACACGCACCCCTATTTTGACTACATGACGTCATTTTTTCATCACGTGACCTCAAATGCATCGTTCTGATTGGCTAAAGGTAACCGGTGTCGACACAAAAATGCTCAAATTTTGATAATTGCATATATCGTCGGTACAGGACCGACGATAATGATGATATTCAAATCAATCGCGATCGAATGCATGTCGATCATCTTGTCTAATTACCCTCGATAATTTCAATGTTAATAGAGTTCGACTCTTCCCGGTAACTTCGTTCATCTCCGTGGGTTGAGTGACGTCATAGAAAAATAGTTTAATATCCTTGCGCGTATTTATATCAAGGGGCAAGGTTATCGCTAGCTAGCGCTTTTTGAAAGCAATTTTGTGTAGCATATTAGCGGTCGCCTTGTGAAACGTGCCCAATATAAAAGGAAAACTTTGGGACAGCTTGTTTTGAATGATTTTATGTTCCATATGATGCACTTTTGTCTGTAATTTCGTAGAATAAAGACAATTTGTACATACCATTAAAGAAAATTGCGTGGTTGTGGTAAAATAGAGGTCGGAAGAACTACTTTGTCTTAAACTTGGGTTGGCTAAACCCGAAACGACTGTCGAGATGGTCGTAATAAGTTAAGCGCTTAAAAAGCGCTTAACTTAAAAATGGAATGTCACAAGTTAAATTCTGATTGCAGCTATGATCCCCTTATTGAACATTTGATGGAACGTCAGTAGAATGTATACGTGCATAAAGCAAAATCACCAACCAGCTTATTTGGAGGCTTTGCCTAAGTCACTTTAAAAGCACAATGAATACACTTGTTCTTATGACAAATCCAACAATTTGAAATGACATATAACGACCAACACTAGGGACAACTATAAGCAACAATTTTGATGAGAGTACACAAAAAATAATTACGAAATCCACGGCTGTTAAAAAAGCATTGCAGCACTTTGCCAACGTAGTCAAACTCCAGTTTTAACCAAGACAAACACAAATGATGACTTAGATCAAACATAAAGATAACATCATCAGTTTGGCGCTTAATTTAACCATAGCGCCCTTGTCTTTAATAACCGTGGTTACATAAATGGTTGCAGGAACACTTCAGGTAAGTTAGAAAAAAACTTAAATGATGAAATATTAGCTAATATATAAACAAACGACTTCAAGCTCAAGTACATTTTCGCTACAATAATGGTATTTTGTTAATTTTACTGGTAATTTTCAGTGACGTCTTCCATAATATTATACGGTCTAATGTTAATCATTTGTGAATCCATAAAAAAGCTATAGTGTCTGACGTCAGTTAATCCGTACAAGTGTCATATATACCAGTAGATAAATATAATTACGACGGCGGCTAATATTCATTAGTTTTAATTATTATATGTGCAACAAAATCAAATAAAATTTCAACATTAAAAAGGGAAAAAATAATTAATTATTAATAACTTATTTTTCTTGTCTCTGATCCTTTTTTATGCGAAATAAAAAATTGAAATTGGAAGTTTTCCTCACCGGATAACGTGAACAAGCATATTCATTATGTCAAGTTCATGTGAACACGCAATAAATATATATCATCTTAAAACAATGTGAACATGCAATAAACAAAATTTGTGTTCTTTGTATCAAACCAGTGTGAACATGCAATAAACAAATTTTGTGTTGTTTGTATCAAACCAATGTGAACATGCTTTAAATGATATTGAAATATTATTTATTATCTCAATTCAATGTGAACAAGCTATATAGATATTTTACCTTCATCTTCAGCTGTGATCGTAATGTTCCATATACTTTGTTGCATAGCATTTAGAGTGTAACCATATCGTACACGAATTCTACCATATGACGTTGTAGAAAATGGTGCATCCCATTCTTCTGCAATAAAACAGTTAGCATTTAAAAGACAAATTCCTATTAATAGACCTGACATGAAAAATAGGTGTCTATATTCAGCGGATTATGTTGAAAATTGATAGTGGAAAATCATGAGTATTCAATCTAATATCTCCACTTTCTTTATATAAATCAATCAGACGATAGTCAGGATGACATGGTCATATTTTAAACAACCTTGCTTTAGATTCTGTTTAAAAGGTGCAGTTAAACGTGCTTGAACCAAACCAGGATTTCTTTACAAGTTATATTATCAATTATAATGTTACACATTTTATGACTATAGACTAGATACAAAAATATATAAAATCTAGAGCCTGAGCATAAAAGACTAAGACATTCATTGAATAAAGATAACATTTAAATACAAATGAAAATATATGACTCTAATACAGTTGGCCTTATCTAGAGTACAATTAATATTTCTCATCACAAAGAAAAAATGTGATTTTAAATAAACCATATGTCGTATTTTTATAGCTTAGTCTCAATATTGATTAAACTGAGTTCATACCATTAATAAGAATCTCCTGGACCAACAATAAGACCACATTTGTGGCTTTATCTTTAACAAAAGTACAAGAAACTGAAGAAAGTATTGAAAATATTTTACTTATTCCGTAAGTGGAGATAATGTTATTTGGCAATGTTCCATCTCCATCAGTAGCCTCGACTCTTCCAACAACTGTGCCTGTATAACACAACAAATGTCATTTAAACTGTTAAGACACTTAAGGTTCACACAGGTCATTATCTAAGTAAGTTTTAAAAATATGTCCAGTAATGTCAAAACACTTATCGGAATGTCCGAGTCAAACCTGCTTTGACTAGAGAAGGTTCCCAATAAATCAACATCAGCACACACGCCATCTGGTGGAGAAACAAATTTTCTGTATATTATATGCTTCGAACTGGCATAATTTATTGTTTAAGCCTGATTTAGAAGTTAATGATTAGTTGCTACTCGCCATTTTGCGATAATCACCCGATGGCGTCCAAAATAGCCTGAGGGCCTTTGGCCCGAAGGCCATTATGGACTCCAAGGTGAATATCGCATAATGGCGGATAGCAACTAATCATTTAGCGCAACGCTGGAGCGTTGCGCTATGTATGCATTCAGTTTCGATAATGTCGCTGCATGCGGAACTTTTCGGCTGTTACTGCCTAATTACTGTCTAACTTTTCTCATGGGGGCCGCCACTGAAGTCAGCAAAGGTTAGACTAATCAAAGCACTGAAAGTACTGATGGGGCGGGGCTCTTGAAAATTTAAACCACTGATCATGACTATGACGATATGAGAACCTAGCCTTAAAGTTGCCCTTTTCCAATTGGACAGATGAATTTTCAACTTTTCTCATAATGATTGCGTCAGATAAATTGAATCATTGTTTATCGTCATGATGTTCTATTCAGTATTGGATTCTATATAATCAAAAATTAATTTTAAAACAAAAAAGGAAAGAGTTGTGAATAGTAGTCTATAGTGTCTGACTTTATTGCTGTTACCAACTTCCCTCCTTGATGGTCATAGAATTAATCTATATCCTTTTTAAAAGGAATTCAGTCTTGTAACGTTTAACAAAATTCAATATGTTATTTTATTTAATATGCAGATTCAAAGTTTCTTTCTTCAAAAAGAAAGTACTTTAGTACTTTAAAATATAGGCAAGTAATGTATCAACTTTATTTATTCAAATTACATAATAAATTAACATATACTTAAAGATGTTTTTTTGTCTCTTGTAATTGTTTGTAAGTTAAGTCACAGATTAATTTTAAAGGGTTTTCATTTTATTTAGTCATATGACCGCGAAACCCTGATATAGTCTTAATTGTCTTGCTGCATTTTGGACATAAGTAATTACATACTATACTTAGTATGCACTATGGGTGGCTTCATTGTTGGTGTTAGGGGACAAGTATCAGGTGTTTAGCACTTATTGAGATCATAATGTATATTATATTTGACATACATGACATAATAAACAATATTATCATTCATGTATAAGTAAGTATATTGTCAGTGAATTAGATGTGTCTCTGAAATTGTGTATTTTTTTCAAATTGACTCATGCATTTTTGTTAAAGGAATTTTAATAATTAATTGAATAAAATAATTTTATTAAAAATCAGATTCAATTGTTTAGAAAATTAACAAACATTGTATTTTTCAAATTTATTAGTAACTGTCATTCATCACGAAGAAATTAAATAGTAGAATAGCTTATAGTATTTTATTTGTTCAGATTTGGTTCATTTTCACAAATTATAAGTAATCAACCATCTAACTTCATATTACAATAATTTAAAGAAGGCCATTGTACAAGCATGTCATGGGTCATAAAACACCAGGGTGCAATTTTCAAGTTGCTTATTGCAATACCCTCTCACTGATAAGGAGGAGTCATATACACCATATGTGACATTTGTGACTACATTTTGTTGATTAAAAATTCCTAATGTTATGTGCCTTAAGATAAATATGGTTATTAACTTAAATCTAACTGTAATATTTCAATGAAAAAAAAGAGGAACAAGTCCGTACAAACGATCCGGAATAATCAGGTACGGTTCGACCGAACTTTAAACCCAACCCGATAACGTTATGGACGAAATCGGCGATTTTTCCAATATCACACCGTATAACCCGCTAAATCGGGCGCGCGAGGCTAATTCGGGCGATATCCAATACGCTATATTTTTGCATCACAACCAGTGTAAGTATTTTAGTTATTATTCTTTATATATTTAATTTCATGTTATAATTGTGGCACCGATATGTCGGGCTGGGTTTGGCGATTCAGCACATTGGTTTATATTTTCTAAAAGTGAAAAAATAAGAGATTTAATGCGAGTTAAAGACACCCGAAGCCTAAAAAACCCGTTTTTCTAAGTTTAAAGTCATTTTTCATCTGAACTTTCGCAACGAAAGGTGTAATTTTTGTGTTTGTCTTGTAGAGCTGTCCCTTTTCTATAAAAATATCAATTTGCAACCGTTGAAACTGTATACTTTTCAAGAAATCGCCGTTTTACTTCACTGTACTCAAAAATTGAAGCTAAATCGGGCGAAGTTGCTTTGTATTTAGCGCTAAGTCGGGGAGCAGTTGCTTTATAAAAAATTCAGATCAAGTTTTGATTAAAAGTGACCACAAATTGACTGAGAAACAGGTTTTTTTATACAGTTTTTGGTGCAGCTGACTAAGCGAACTTTTGACTTATATTTTAACCAATGCAATTTGCTTTACCATTCCTGTTTGTCCAATAATATCGTCCTCCAGTATTGAGAATTGAATAAAAATATGATACCATCGATTGTCCCAAAATGAAGTCTAGTGTATGATTCCAAATTTTCAATATGCGGGTCCCGATAAAAGTTTAGTAAACGGTCCCATATTTTCAATATGCGGGTCCCGAGAAAAGTTAAGGAGACTAGGGCAAAGATGATTTGAATGGCTATCTTTGTGCATTTAATATTCTTGTTCAGAAGAAAAGTTTTTATTACACTGATTACATCTATTTTGAGAATGTGTTTTTATATGGCGTCTAAGTAGCCAACCTAACTTGAAGCATTTTCCACATTCTTCACAAACATTTTTGGTTTCAGTCTGTACTTCAAGTTCAGCTGATTCATTTAATAATGAACCCTCTGCAGAATCTATGAAGTGGGAAACATCTGTTACTGTAGATTTTATTGGGGGAAATATTGGTATTAAAGAGATCATCCATGATATCAGCCTGAAATGAAAATAGATATATTAAATGAGAAGCTCTTATTAATGAATTATAGTATAGATATTTGTATACATACATTTGACTATAGATATATTAAATGAGAAGCTCTTATTAATGAATTATAGTATAGATATTTGTATACATACATTTGACTATAGATATATTAAATGAGAAGCTCTTATTAATGAATTATAGTATAGATATTTGTATACATACATTTGACTAGTTATCAGGTTTGCCCATTTTGAAACTTTCTTGAGGGGCTTAGATTTCTACATAAGCACAATACTTACATTTTTCAAATATATTAAAGGAGGGACAGGGATGTACATGTATGTTTAAAGGAGAATAAACAGGCTAACTCAAATAATATATAAATGAACATTATCATACAGAGAAAATTAATCAATTGTACACAAATCATTAAAGGTGAAAATGGTGTATTTGAGGTACTTTGAATGCTTAAAATAATATTGTGGTCACATGACCAAAACCTAAATTCAGATTAAGAATAACCTTTCCATACCATGTACCTACTCTTTGTGTATAAAGTAAATAGGAAGTGACTTTGAAAATGTGATGACCAAAGTTACAAAATACCCAATTTTTATTTTTATTGGCAAATGCATACTTCTGAAGCTTGATAAAGAAATGTTAGATTTTATACTATGTTTAATGCTTTGTCAACACAATTAAGTTCAATTTGCAATAACCAGCACGCTTAATCTATCTTTCCTAGACTCTTTCTATAACCAGAACTCACCTACCTTTCCACAAGGCAAGCAATTTCTTGATTTACCTCATTAATGGAGGAAAAGTGAGAATCTTGACAGGCTGTTAACTGATCTACAGACCCTCATTAAAAAAATAAGTATTTAAATCATCAAAAAAGGCTACATGTATATATTATAAAGCTTATGATGATATTAAGCAAACTTTGGCAAATATCCTCTTTTGCACTTTACAACAAATTGTATTCTGAATGCAAGGAAATGATGTCAACTTAAGAATGCAATTGCATGATTTCATGCACTGAGAAGTATTTACACACCTTGTATCATTTGAGAAAATTCACTGTCTTCAATTATTTGAAATGCATATTTATGGTTAAAAATAGGGGCAAAAATGTATGTATTTGTCTTATTTGTACATCCCTGCATTGTCAAACTAACATTAAACTAGGTTAAAATGACATCATTTGAAAGACAGTTGTCCAGCCATCATATTTGTCAAGTTGTGTCTCTGTCACAATCATATTGGTCAACTTACAGTTAAATATTATGTTTCATTTAATATATTTAGCTGACTTGCTGCAGTAATGATTAGCTCAACATTGTTGTATCAAAATAAAATAAAAAATAATTATATTTAAAGTGGTAGATTTAAAAATTATATCTGGCAATATGAATTCACTTATTTTTCACTAGCCATAATCAGTTTTCACTAATCTGGGGCTTTGGGCTAGTGAACTAAGGTAATGGCTATTATGTGTGGCGTTTTTAAATGTACTAGAACATTTACTCAGTGCAAAATGTTCTGATGAAATGTAATTTAAAGTTTACCAAGTACACAAGCGTGTGAAGGTTTTGACAATTCATGCATTTTATATTCCTACCATTAATGCTGAATTGTCCAGTCATAGATCAGTAACACACACTATTCTAGTTAAAAACCTAAACACTTTAGCACTTTATGTAAAGTAGTTATGACCAGGGTTGATGTCTGATTCATTGTCATCAGTTTTCACGACTTCAAAACTCCAATACATGTACGAGTAGTATCTCCTTTTCAATTATCCGCAATGTTATAAACACCATTGTGACACGAAATCGTACATACCATGTAACACCAGGTAAGTCTTTATGTTAATATCTTGATATATCCCAAGCATAAATTACTCATTTTGGACATCTCCATTTGTTGTGTGAGCATACGACGGACTTTTTTTATTGGTTTATAGCTTTAAAGGGAGGTAAATCTATGAATATGTTATTGACAATATAAGGGGGGGGGGGGGTAATACATCCAGTTTTGTACGATGCCCTAACAGAGTACCGGACAGAGTTACTAATGTGTAGTTTCAACAAGTTGCTGTGGCTAAAGAAAAAGAGCTAGTATATTTAAAACGACACGGATAAATCCCATGTAATTTAATTACTAGTTAAAAACGTTTTTTTTTCAGCCATTAAAACAATAAATTCTAGGTAGCTTCTCCATAAGTTTTTTAATGTTCGATTAGAACAAAGCTGACTTAATTGATTACTAATACCTTGCCTATAAAGATCGGATAGTCAGGTATTCACTGTACTCGAGTACAACGTACTTACCAAAACAGTAAGTGACATTCAATCATCCAATGACTTCCATAAATAACTGAATACAAGATTTAGTAGTTAAGTCTTTTTCTAGTGAGATATAATCTTTAATTTGTCAATTAGAAGATATTTCCGTAAGCTATGTATCCCAAAGACCACTGCTCCCCGACTTAGCGCTAAATACAGAGCGACTTCGCCCGATTTAGCTTCAATTTTTGAGTTCAGTGAAGTAAAACGGCGATTTCTTGAAAAGTATACAGTTTCAACGGTTACAAATTGACATTTTAATAGAAAAGGGACAGCTCTACAAGACAAACACAAAAATTACACTTTTCGTTGCGAAATTTTAGATGAAAAGTGACTTTAAACTTAGAAAAACGGGTTTTTTAGGCTTCGGGTGTCTTTAACTCGCCTTAAATCTCTTATTTTTTCACTTTTAGAAAATATAAACCAATGTGCTGAATCGCCAAACCCAGCCCGACAGATCGGTGCCACTATTATAACATAAGATTAAATATATAAAGAATAATAACCAAAATACTTACACTGGTTGTGATGCAAAAATATAGCGTATTGGATATCGCCCGAATTAGCCTCGCGCGCCCGATTTAGCGGGTTATACGGTGTGAATATCTTCTAATCTCTATTATCTATGTCTCTGATTTCACGAGCACATTTACTCCTTGAATTGTTGCAACCAAGGACGCAACAAAACTCTCCTACATAACCACGATAACGGTCTCTAACACGAGACGAATTCTTATGTTGAGCGGCAATCCATTATGCGAAACTGTAATTAACCGAATTAGGTCGACTTGCCAATTCTCCATTGCGTGTTTTATAGTCATATCATGTTGCTCTATTGCCGGATGAAAAATCTAATCTATGGAAATAAGTCGCAGGCGATTATCATGATAACATACTAACCCGAAATATCCGAATCAATTTTTGCAGTAAAATATGCGGAGTGGATCGGGTTTTTTGCTTAAATTCAATGCTCGGAGCTGAAATTACGGTTTGTTAACTCTGGACGTGGCTAAAGCCCCGCCCAAAAAGCGTACGTACTTTATGTGGCAAGACAGCTAGACGAGAAATTTTAAGTTAATGAATTTATTTATCTGACGTGTTTTGTAAACATTTCATTGTTTTGTTAAGCATTAATAAATGATCTTCAATAGGAATTTCTCCAAGAAATTAATAGCTTCTCTTCTAAACTGTGGTTTAAACTAACACGTATACTCGACTTTCACGGTCTTCGATGTCTATTTATAGAAAGCCCGCTCGTATAGATCATTTTGGGGGACGGTCTAAACCGCTGGCGAAAACACTGACACCATAAACAAAGAAGATTATTAGACCATCACTCATTATAATCCTATTATATATTGTACATTTATATAGGTGTGTGTGTGTGTGTGTGTGTGTGTGTGTGTGTGTGTGTGTGTGTGTGTGTGTGTGTGTGTGTGTATGTGTGTGTGTGTGTGAGTGAATGTATGTATGAGAGCAGACATGAAAGTGTTTTTGTATGAAAGTAAACATGTACATGTATGTGTTATTGTATGACTTTATGTATGAGACTATACATGAATGCATGTATGAGCCTAGTATGAATGCATGTATAAGTTTATGATGAATGTATGTAGGAATGTTTGAAGGCTAACTTTACATATAATTATATGTTTGAATGTATGGTAATTTTGATATTGATACTTCTATGTATGTTAAACCTGCAAAATGTGTGTAGTTATATATTGTGATGCACATGGGCATTTTGCCTAAAATACATAAATAAATAAAGTATATAGGTGTTTATGTTTTAGTAATCATACTTAATTGCTTTTATTGGCGGTTAATAAGCAATACTTAAAAAATTAATGTCTCACTTATTGAGAATTACAAGCTTAAGCAGTACTTTCAAGCTAAACTTTGTTGTCAAATGGCGGTCGTGTTTAAGAGCGTTTGTAACCAATTATCTTTACTATATTTTGGTTGTATATATGGAATTTTTCTTTGTATTTGCTTCCTTTGGCCTATGTATACATGTGTTTTAAAATAAAAAGAAACCATAGTCACATGTTTTTTTTTCTGGCTGTTTTTTATTATATTGGGGGTTCAGATCAACTAGAAAAAGAGCCTCAAATTATTGCATTGACATGGTCATTTGGTGGTCAGTTATTGAAAAAACGAGTTCAGTGACCTATGTTTTTCTCTTCACCTTTGAATAAGTCATGGTCCATTCTACAAAATAAGAAAAAATATATAAAAAATCTTGGACAAATTGTAACTGATACATGACGTACTCAGCACATTTTTATTGGAACGACGTGTAACATCGTTCCAATGGTAACAAGAAAGTATAAGATTACTCTTTTCACGCTTCAATAATTTTCAACATAGACAAAGAGGCGTAGTTCAAGCGTGAAACTCATTAACATCTCATTTAAATGTAATACAACGCTGGCTTGTGTTGTCGTTCTAAAAACTCTTCAGGAAAAGGGAGGTTACTCTCAGGACATACAAAATTGCAATGGAGACGGGACAACTCAACCCGTAGACAACTCAAACCGTAACAACTGCAATGATTACTTGTTGGAGTAAAAAGGACCTACGATGTTTTTGACAATGCCTGTTATATGCGTAGCATAATTACATCAATCGATAGTAATAAACAATATTATATGATCGTATTATATTATGTTACTTATGTCAATACATTAAGGATGATTTTGGTAGTTTTTGGGAGCACCGTTCTGTGCATATCTAAAACAAACACGACGTCAACGTTACAAATAAGGCGTTGGCTAGAGTTACGGTACCGTAACTCTAGACCCAGGTTCTAGAGTTACGGAAGTTCCGTAACTGTAGACAACCCTGCCAGGGTTGGCTAGGGTTACGGAAGTCAAATAACATGCGTACATTGTATGTTTCAACTTTTAAACGTCGAAAAACTTGTTTAAATTCATTATTACTCGAAATAAACAAATATTTACCGACGTGACTTATCCAATTGTTATTACACCCGCCATTTTGGATATGACTAATACACTTACCGGATATAATTATATATATGTTTAATATACGGCCGCGAATATGACGTTGTCGTCTTCAAAGTGGCACATTAAAGGTTTACTTACGCGATTTTAAGTTATAGAGTTTGATTATAATTTGGAATGAATATGTATAATTTTGTACGGAATTTTAAGCAAATATGTATAGAAAATAGACGATTCTTAGAGTAATTTTAATCGTGAATAAATTGCAAGTGCAAAACGTTAATTTGACTTAACTTTCGTGAACAAAAATGGGAATGTAGCTTGATGCAAAAGAGCTTAGTACTTGGGGGAAAACCTTAAATGAATTGTTAGAAAGCCGATGGTTTTTTTTAAAAAATTCAGCTTGTCATTCCACACCAAATCTTTAAAATTTTAACGAAAATATTAACGATCTCGTTAAAAAATACCCATTGATAACCAAAAATGAGATGTTGTCAGCTCCTTGTGGTTAAAGAAAATAGTCCAGAATAATATTTGGTTTGGTGAGATGGCTGCTGTACATGACCCTAAAATGTGTTGATGAAAATGAATTCTTTGACTGGTTTATTTTGTTTGATAAAGTAAGATAAACCTTGCCATGAGCAAATCACTTGAGAAGTCTAGTGCTATCCTTTACTTAAATTCCGTTAATTGATACTTAATACATTATTTTATAGATAATGTACATAATTATATATTCTTTAATCAAAAAATAAGTTCAGGACATCGTTCCGCCAGCACTCCAGTGCTTTGATTATCATACGTTTTTTCTACATTTTCAGATATAACTTATTTGTTTAGATAAGTATCAACTTCAAATTTTAACACAATATAATTCGGTTCATGCTTAATCATTTTTTTATGTTCAAAAAGGTTAACACGCAGTTTTGTGCTTCAATATAGGATCTTAAACTCTCATAAAAAATTGTCCAAAAAAAGGCGAGCGATATGTAAACCTGAGGTTTGATTCAGCGGGCTTTTAAATCAAATTCCTAATTTAAAAAAAATAAAATTACACAATGTATAAAAAAAAATACTAAATATTTTTTACCATATCGATAGAGCAACAATATGTTGTTGAAAAAAATGAGTAAAGAACAACCACCAATTAGAATCTACTCAAAACATAACATTATCTCCTCTAGCTCAATCATATCAATGACGCAGACATTTTATGACGTCATTATGACATAGATAAATTTATACAGGATAGTTCAAAAGTTAAGAGCAAACAATTAAAACTAAAAGTACTTAGAAAATCTAGACATATAAAGTTTAATTCATTTAAATGTTTTCTTGGTGCAACATGCTTTTAATCGAGAAACATCTCATCACAAACGTGCTCAGCTTTTACGAGTTAAATAGATCAATAACCTACGCAGATCTAGGTTTATGTCAGCATTAATTTACTTTAAATTCTCAAATTAAGGTGTGAATAATAAAAAATAATCTATAGACATTTATTCATGTAATATTTCTGATTTAATGAAAGTAAAATCTTTGCTGAGCATTTTTTTGAGAAAAAAAAATCCGCAAAACTCCACCCCCCACCTTGAATAACAAAGTATTATAATAAAACTACATGTATATCAATATAGCCATCTAATCGAACAACGTTTTCATCATTTCACCAATAAATAGGTTTATTATACATGACTCAATATTCTATTACAATTATTTCTCGTTATCTCGACTTTGTTGTGACTGTCAAAAAATTTTAGATAACGAATAGTCGAGATAAACAAAAGTTACAAAAGAGGTCAAGTCTGATGTCTTCAGTCGCCGCTATACATGTTCAGAGTGTGTAGTTTAAAATAATTGCTTTATTACACCTGTAAATAGAGTTTTACTATTTATATCACAAATATACTCCAATTAGTGTAGTTTTACGTCTACACTGACGCTGTTTCCTCTCGACGAGATATAGGAACGAATCGCGTATTTTCCGAAATTCTACTTTCGGTTTCTAATTTTTTACAGACTCTGTCTCGATGAAGCAACTTATCGAGCGTTATTCTTTTGACAACTTTTTACCCAATCTCCGTAAACAGAGATCCTGTTACACTCGCGTTGTCGTACTGGATCTCTATACTTAGTCAATGCAAGGTCACGTCGAGATGAACTTTGTGTCGACCAATCGATGCGTAGCTTTCATCTAGACAAAAACACTATTAATCACATTTTGATTTCGTAATTTCTATTTTTAGACCAAGGTTTGCATGCAAATTTAACAGCGGTATTATTCACAGTCTGCGATTGGGTGGCTCATTTCAAATTGCGTGACGTAGACGATGTAAACAAGTTACGTATCATAACAATTTCGTCATGAATATTATGATGAGAAAAGGTCACCTGAACGTGACCTTCGTTTGGAAAAGGCCAGATCTAAATTAGCGAGTATGCGAGCGGTAAAATTTTAGATCGGGTTTTAATCAGATTGCTTTTTACCAGTCAACAATTTTTATTAAATATTAGAACTGCGTGTGTATGCGTGTTGTGCCGTTCTTTCCTGGAGTGTCTTCGTTTGTAGGGAGACTGGTCAAATTGAGAAACGTGCCAGGTTATGTTAATCAAAGTGCTGAAAAGCACTGAAGCAAGACTGTGTTGAAGGCTCAAACAACCATCAATAGTTCAAGCTTTAGTTTAGTGGTCTCACGTATAAACAGTCATTAATTTAGGCATAAATCAAATCTGATGATTGAGAGCTTTTTAAGAAAGCCTGGCATACATTTTTCTAGTAACTGACTGATCAATGGACTTGTATAATTACTAGTTGATGAAGAGCTGTGAGAAGTCTTATTTCCTCATTCAATAGAAATAATGATTTTCAGTAATGTCAACACAATTCTTTCATACATCCTGTCTATAATCACAAAATATTGTACTTCAAGTAAAATATCAAAATCATGTTGAACACGTGAAGAAGAAATTAAAATCATAATTCACAAGCTAGATGATTCAAAACAATGGAAAAAAGAAATTTAAAATAATTCTTGTTTTTGTAATCTTACTTTCATAGCTATTATAAACAGAACAGAACTGTTCTGCTACTATGAGTAACTTTTAAGGTAAGCTGTAGAAATTATCATAAATGAAGTCGATTACAATAGTTGGATCAGCCTGCAGTATGTACATTTTTAAAAAAAACAACGCAACAGCATGAGGTAGAGAACAATATCATTTATTGAAATGAAGCAATTTAAAATGTGAAATACACACTAAAATACAAGATATTTTCATTTTATAGGTATTTTGCCTTGAAGCTGGACCCAATGAAATAATAACTTAATAACTATAGGATGGAATTAACTCAAATTTTGTTTGTGATTTTAACTAGCATTTACCTCCTCAAATCAAAATTTTTCTTAAATTCATAACATACTTTCCATAGAAATGCAATGCAAATTTTGAAGCCAAAAGGGGGTTTTATTTAATGGTTACGTGCCACAATTAGGGCAGCCATGGATATAGGTATAAATGGTTATCGTTATGAATCCCTGTGTATTCAACGAGTCAGTACTGACGATGACCATGAAAAAGCGGGTGTTCGGGGACAGAAGCCCCGATAAAAGACAAAATATCATGATAAGATCACTTATTTACATATTGGAGTCGTCAGAATCTGATGGTAAAAGCAGGTAATGATTTCTTTTATTTGCGTCCTCCTTTTTTATATACAAATGCTGACAGAGCTAATTAAATTGTAATAATTTTTAATTTTATAGTACTGCAATAAAAATTCTGCCTTTGATAGGCATTTTAAGTACAGTTTTTTTCATTAATTTATATCTTAATACATTGCAAAATAGATGCTCCCCTAAATTGAGGTTCATGCTAAAAACCACACGTACCGATATATTTCACGCACGTCTCCGTGAACAGATTTGCTGCAGACTCGCGGTAAATTTATAAGTGATTACTCCAGCTAGGAATTGGGTTCGGGTTTATCGACTACGAAGCACAAAATGCATTATGTAAAAGTTATTAATTATTTGTACTTGTCTTTAGTAAGTTTTGATACTGTGTCGGCATGCTGAACTTTTAGATATTGTACGTGTATATCTATAAACTGCCATTTAATCATGGAATACTCTCATGTTCTGTATTATACCTTAGAATAAATAATTGTGTACTCTTTTTGCTGTATTTATCTTTGTTTTCTCTCTTGATGTATGTACTCATAATGTTACCACTATCCGGCGGTATTTAATGCTTTGCATTAATCTGTTCTTGTCTCTCTAATCAAACAGGGCTATAGGGTGTTATGGTTATTATAGCTGCCTCGGCAGCGATGAGTACAATTATCAAGATTTGAGGATTTTTGTGTTGACACCGGTTGTTGTAAGCCAATCAGAACGATGCATTTGAGGTCACATAATGAAAAAGTGGATGTTGGACAGTCAAAATAGGGATGCACGTATGAATTCTTCCGCGCATTTTTTGTCGGGTTATCAGCTTGTATTACCAGAAAATACCATTATTATTGCATGAACTGTAACCAGTTTCAAGGAAGTTGCAAAAGAACCCAGAAAATATGCACAGCTAATAATAAAATGTGTTTTCTTTATCAAAACTCCTTTTTGTTGAAAAAAATGCAAACATATCTTACCTACTAACGGCGAATCTATTTATATATTATCTGTATCCAATCAGCCGAGAGGCGTAACCAGTATCCACTGAGACAGGTTTAAGTCACGCCCCTAATAAACATAGCTGTTAGCTTAACACCCTTCTGATTCATATCGATAATCGTTGGCCGGAATATTTCGGTTTGCTCAAAGATTGGGGTTAGTCCCTATATGTCAAATAGACAGGAACAGTTCTAGAGTCTACCATAATAATGCTGTTTTATGTTCGTAGTCCAAACAAATCCTGGACAACACCTGTTTATTCGATGTACTTTCATCAGCCCAGAAGGTTCCATACAATGAATCAAAAAAGGTCTACATGTTACATATCGTTCACGTGTCACGCAAATCCCGATATTCTCTAAATAGACTTGGCACGGCTTAAAGCGTTGAGGGATATTATTTCAATTCATTTACTCAAAGGACAAGGTGCCGATTTCGAGCATTTTCGGAAATGCTAAACAAAGCGCGCTAATTCCTGGAATTCTAAAAATAGACTCAATGGTCTTACATATTACCAGGACACGTTAAGTCTTGTCTTCTATAAATAGACTTCGGACGGTTTGGATACGCAAACATTTTTGAAAATGCTAATACTGGTATTTCTTGTTCAGGTGAATCACTATGTACCGGTAAAGTGCAATAGCCCCCCCCCCTCCCCAGCTAATATTGAAACGGGCCGGGGTTTAATACACATAATATCTACAGTTTGAAACCAAAAGTTACCTTGTAATTCATGTTTACATTTTCTATGTTCCATGTTTCCTGTTTTGTGAGCATGATGCATGTCTCTAGCCATAAAGCACACAATGACTAGTGTTCTGGGCAACACACAGAACACATTAGCGCATATATGTAGGTTATGAACTAGGATTCTGAGCTCAATTCAATGTTTGTTTATCCAGTATGTTTCGTAACCAGTTTTCGCGACGTTAGCGTATTTGAATCCTCTATATTCCAGTTAATTTGTATCCTTCGATGTTAAATCCTAATCCTAGATGTGAATTTGTTAATTCCTTACATTTTTGCTGAATGTAAATGTTTAAATCTAGTTATAACGCCAGTACTGTTCCATTTTGTTACGAGCACATTTTGTCTTATGTCAGCGTTCCTGTCATTTTTACATTGAACTCTGGGAATTTATTCCTACGCTGTACGGTCTTAAGGAACTATGTTTTCGGCTATAAGATTATTTAGTGGCCAAATTAATGTATTAGAGTTGTTGATTTAACTGTATATTGTTGATTAATAGTTACGTGAAGTTATTTTAACATTGGTCATGTAAAAATTGTCGTCAACGTGGATATTTCATGGTTGGATGAGACGCCCAAAAAGCACCCACCTTTTGGACGGTAAATCAACCAAAAAGCACCCATTTAATGGGTGTTTTTGGTTGAGTTGGTCAATGGGTGGAATCAACCAAAAAGCACCCAATTTTGGGTGGAATCAACCAAAAAGCACCCACTTTTGGTTGATGGGCGGAAATTTACCATAAAAAACCCCGGAAAATTGTTCGTTAAGCTCATTTGATTACGGTTACCAGAGGGTCAGGTTATTGTACAAGTCCACAATTTTTATTTGTAAGATGCTTTTCTGAGCTTCAAGCGTTCTTATAAATTTCACCTTCATAGTATACATGTAGTATTGATTAGTTGTGTATATGTAGTATACGTTTAACGTAAAATAAAACGTTAGAGTCAAAACTTTACCAACGAGTTGTCTTTGTGTTCACCCTCGTGTACCTGGTACGGAGACAGTGTTGACGAGAGCATCGAGTGAACTTCATTCGTTCACGCTACCTATTGAACCACAGATGTAAGAGAACCACTCGACAGGCCTCTCAAACCCGATACCAACCTGTTCACCTCGGAGTAACCTCCACTGACGTAGATCGACTCCGGCGGTATAGATCTAAACGATAAATCGTGCGTAGATCTATACACGCGTCCACAGTCGTCCGGGTGAGCTCGTTACAATATTACGTATATTCGAATTATCAAAGCGAGGAGTCACAGCAGATCTCGACGTAGGAAATATTCGAATTACTAACTTATTATACAATATTTGTATATTTTTGGGCAAAGAAATACCAATTTACTTCACTAAAATAATTATTAAGATATTATGCACATTAATTTCAAAGTTACGAATATTCGAAGTTTCACTGCGAAGAACAGTAGTAATGAACTTATGAAATATTCGAATTTGCACGGCGAATAGACTACTTCACAACTAGCATATTGTGTCATTCAATATTTGTTTATTTTTTTACACGGAAATAAACCATTTACGCCACTGTTTATATTATTATGAAATTTAACCGTTCTTACAAATTCAAAGTAAAGCGTTTGATCGAGTCTTTCCAGGTTTATTGAATTGTTAATCACGTGACTATAGTGCTTGATACGGGGCCGAGTAAAATATTTTCATTCATAATTTTTCATGAATGAAATCGATGTACATGTATACATCCGCGGTAACCAGTCGTGTTATTACTTTTCTAACATAGTTTAATTGTTCACAAAATTGAAGAGATTTGATGTCACAATGAATTTTATGAAATATGTGTGAATGCAATATAAAGGCAGTTATATATCGAGTTTTTAATATTGAACTATTTGCTGGCATGCGGAAAAATGGACCACAACTCTAGATCGCAATTCTGGAATGCCGCTTATAGCTTCGCCTGTTTCACAGTCTTGCTAAAAACCAGTACATTAAAATAAAGAGTGCTTTTAAATCTCATTGCCTGGGAATTAAAAGTCTGGTACCTGGTTGTTGGACCTGCAAATGTTAAGACTAGTTGCTTGTTCGCATGGAGAGTGTTGTTTTTATCTCCTGTTTGTCTGCAATAGCAACCATTTAACAAGAAATGTTATGTGGAAACCACTTTGAAGTCGCATTTAAAAACTTTAACGCAAAACTTACTAAGGAAAATAAACCATAATTAAGCCAGGTAGAGTTGTGGTTACTTTCTAATTCTGTTCGTCACATGGTATATTATCATTGTATGAAGTTTCATAAAGATCTGACAATAAATGGCAGAAATATATGCTAAATTGAAAACTTAACGCAATTGTTAACGACACCGGACGCCCTCCCAAACGCCCGCCCTCCGCCGGCCCCTGTTTCGCCAAACTATTAACCGAATTTTTTGGCTGAAAAATCCGGCTAAAATGTAAAACTGGTTCATCTTTCTCATTGGTAAAAACGTTTCGTTTCGATGTATTTAGGATTGCCTATGAAAATATATATATATAATATATATTCCATATCGGACTGAAAATTGACAATGTTATGTACAATACTAGTTCGATTGTATTGCAACTCATTCCCAATAAGTACTCATTATTTCTGTAAAATAACAATGCTTACAGTTCAAAATTGATTATATGCGGCCAGAACATGTCTTGGTGTAAAAGTATATTGTAAATAATTGCAGAAAATTGTTCGTTTCACATTATTTTGTGAATAGCTTACATTTTTACACTTTTGTAATTTGGTTGCCATAGCAACCGTTTATAAAAAAAAATAAGAACAAAAAATACATCGGTTGACGTATCTGATTAATGAAACGTATTTATTTGATATATTCTTGTTGGTATGGGCATTAAAATTGCCTATGAAAATATTTATGTATTAGTCTGAAAATTGAAAATTTCATGCACAATACTACATGTAGTTCTATCGTATTGCAACTTAATCCCTTTTAGTACTCATTATTTCCGTAAAATTCCAATTTTGACTGTGCAAAATTGATTATTTGTGACCAGAATACATTTTCATGTTAAAATGTTACAAATCATCGCAGAAAAAATGAGTGATTTTACACTGTTTTGGTAAAAATAATATTTTTCCGCCTTTTATGTATTTTGGTTGCCATAGCAACCACCGTTTTAAGACTGCTATTGTTTGCTAGGTTATTCAAGTAATGTGCATTTATCGTTACATTTTTAATTTCATAGTTACTCTTGTTTATTTCTAATAAATGAACTAATATTAATAAACACAATCATACATCCGTTAATTATTGTGTTTTAGTATGTTTTGTTATTAACGTGGTCTCCTTGACAACAAAAATTCACTCATTTCTAGTCAACAAAATTGCCCGGAAATAACATTTTTTTGAATCAGCAGGCATTCACCTTTACAAATCAATAATAATCTCATTTTCGAAAAAAAATACGCTAAGGTACCTTTTTACATATAACGGCTCGTATACGGTGCTATATTGACTATGTGTAATTATGCTTTAATTATTGTATTTATTTATGAATATGTATTTTGCACTTTTCTAAATAAATTTCTGTTCTGTTCTGTTCTTTCATATTAAAGTATTTACATGATTATGATCTTATCTGTTGACTTAATGTATATTGAATTATGATTTTAGAATAAACAACTGACCATGATTAAAATCAAGTAATGTCTTCCCAATATAATTGATATTTATGTCATAAAAATCCAAAGTTTCCAATTGATTATTACTTCTTTCAAAAATCGGTCTATCTTTTATCCAAGGACCCTATATAACATGTATATTGGGTCCATGGATTATCTTATCTCCTGTGGAGTTGTATATCTGTTCCCTTTGTTTAGGACATACTCTCTACCCAGCGGGTGTAATTGGTGACAGGAAACTATCTTGATTGTAAATTTTGTTACAGTAATATTGTATTGAGCAAGCAGCAATAAAACTTTTTAACTTACGCATGAAACAATGAAATATATATTCAGACAGACGTGTTTAAAATATGAGATTATATTTATTCTAAAATTTATAATTGTCTTGCAAACTGGATAGCAAGTGAACTGTTTATTATGTAAAACATATTTGCTATATATTATAGTACGACAAAAGCTAATACTCAACCTTTTATTCGTGATAAATTCACTTAAGTTCTACCTTTGAATTTTATTTCATTTTATATGCGCACGATTTCTTTAGATATTTTACGCAATTATATTGTTTCTTCACATTTTACGAGGTTTATCGAAATTAAACTGTACCGAACTATATGCATTATCATAACATACAGTTTTACTTTTATAAAAGTTACCATTAGTTACACTATTTTTGATACATTTTTTCAGGTATTTTATACAATGCAGCGAAATTGTAATCTGGAAAAAATTTAATTGTTATTTTGAATTTAGAAATTTAACTGTCGTTGACTATAAATAAAATAGGAAAAGCATGATTTCGTGATATCTTAATATTCATACACTGTTATATATTCGCACGTGTTCATTTTACTATAACGACTATATTCAACAATAGGAAACCGATGTTAATGTTTGACAAGTTCATGATACATTATACAGTATAATAATACCTAACAGAGTAATTCGAACCCTACTGTTGTATTATCACTGTTGCTTTATCTTAGCCATAAATCTATTGGCTCACGGCCAGAATAGGGTACAAGTACAAGTAAAAGTATACCCTAAGGATAGTAACTCCTGAAAGTACTGTGTATAATCAGATAATTGCATTGTCGGCCCTGATTTCAACAATTACTGACAGGTCAAGATAGTTCCACATGAATACTCAATAATTAGATAATTTATTATTGACCCGTGAAAAACAAACACAGTTCCGTTTTGTTACGCCTAGTCAGATTGGGAGATTTTCTTATTATTTGTTTTAATTGATCCGTATCTTTAACGTGTAGAAATTTTACCTGAGGTCCCGCACAGTCGGAAAATCAGTGCGCCACTGAAGTAGCAAAATTTGTATTAAATAAAGTGAAAAGTAATTTAAATTGCACACTGATTTTTCAGAGTTGAAGTTGTAGGTGTACATAAAGTTGGTGCTTCGTTTTGTATTGTGAAAACTTTTTTGTACATTGGGCAGTTGAAGGCATACTGTATTCACTTCGAAAAAGGTAAGTCGACTTCTTTTTAACGCGTAAAGTTTACCTTTTTTATTTATTTTCAAGCGTTTGTTTATATAACATGGTTAATATTTGATATTTAAAACATAAATTTGGAAAAGTCATCATACATTTATCTCAGCATTTAGACAATAAAAGTTTTGATACTAGTTCAGTGCTCCAGCTAGACTTAGGGGAGGGCAGGGCGATTTTTAGGAAATCAGGACAATTTTTAACGCGTGGTCGGAGTACAGTTTATTTTTGAGTTGAAAAAAAACCCCAATAAAACAAAGTGTTTGTTAGTGTGTTATCGATTCCCTTTTATGATAATTCATACATTACCTATGACAGTCTTTATGTAATTAAGATGAAACAGAATCTAACTTCTAGTCTGTGTATATGCATATAGACAGTCACAGAAAAATTCAAAAGTGTCCTTTGAGGACAGGTGTTCTCTATGAACAGATTCGAGTGGACCTGTGTCCCTGTGTCATAAAATGTTTACTGTGGTAAGTGCTTCCTGGGCATAAGCCAGTACAAACTCCAAAATATAAACAATTGTTGTAAGTTCACAATAAGCTTTGCAATAGCTCTTCTACTTGTACCACTTTTACGTAATCTAATTACATAACCCTTTGTGCTTATGTCAAAAAATTGTCTTCCTTTGGTAGAAGTCACTGATTTTTCAGCTCAAGTTCAAGTTTGAAGTCATGTATCCGAAATTATGCATATGCGAAAAGGTGTCTACTTTTGTAAAAGTTAGATGATCAAAATAAATTTATTTATGATTGTAGCGGGCTATTATTACATTTAAATGATTTATTTATTCACACATTAGTAAGGTGTATATGATTCAAAAGTTATCCAGGAAAATTAAGAACAAAAATCGTCAGTCACGTACGAAAATAATTGAGGACGAATGCAATACTGTGGACATTTTAAAACTTCTAATGAACGGTCTTATCAGCTAAATAATGAAAAAAGTATCATCAAATGAACAGTAATTTAATTTCTTCGTATAATGACTTCATTATTCGGAAATTATATGTAAAATTTGATATATTTAACACAATATAGTTATGTACGGAAAAGTCAAGAATTTGATTCATTCGTTTCCTACGACGAATGAAGAGAGTTGATTGTTAACTTATATTTAAATAATGTTTCACTGATAACCAATGTGTGAAAGACTAATTACACACACCTCTGATGTTGTCAGATGATAAACTAAGTTTAATATATACATGTTCATATTACAAATTGCGCAGTTTAATGTTAATGAATATATCTTCATGATGAATAAACAGTAAGCAAAAACAGCAGAAACAGCAGAGGGATCGATCCTTCCACTGTGTCTCTGCTATCAGAAAGATTAAATTACAGCAAAAGTATCAATCATTCTGCTGTACCTGCTAGCAAAAATATAAACATGACAGCAGAAAGATCAATCAATAGATTAACTCCCATATTAATACAATAAATAAATATAAAATGAAACAGCTTTCGTTTGATGTATACTAATGTGAACATCTCGATCTAGTTTCGACAAACGATACGAAAAAATCAATGGAGGATAATATTTTGCGGTGTATAGTTCGTTTTATCTCAACTGACAAAACATGAATAATTTCACAGTGACTTCGTGTTCTTGTCTTACACTCATAATATTGTGATAGTGTGTTTCAATCAGCGTGAAATTATTCAAACTTTGACAGTTAAGAAAAAATGGACTATACCATGCATCTTACTGCTTTACAATTTCCATGTAAATTGACAAGTTCATGCAAATATTCAGACAGTATATTTTGGTATATTGTAGCGTGAAAACCTCGAGCTAGTTCTGCCAAACGATATCATTATGTGTCAAGTTAGAAATTTAATCAAAGCACTGAAAGTACTGATGGGGCGGGGCTCTTGAAAATTTTAAAACACTGATCATGACACTACTATGACGTTATGAGAAACTAGCCTTAAAGTTGCCCTTTTCCAATTGGACAGATGGATTTTCAACTTTTCTCATAATGATTGCGTCAGATAAATTGAATCATTGTTTATCGTCATGATGTTCTATTCAGTATTGGATTCTATAAAATCAAAGATTAATTTTAAAACAAAAAAGGAAAGAGTTGTGAATAGTAGTCTTTAGTGTCTGACTTTATTGATGATACAAACTTCCCTCCTTGATGGTCATAGAATTAATCTTTATCCTTTTTACAAGGACCAGTCTTGTAACTTTTAATTTGTTGCATAGACCTTTGTCCCTACAAAGCTGGAAACAATCCCTGTATCAGTCATATATTTCTGCCGACTCATCCACTCCATCACCAACAAACAAGGAGTATGCACTTGAGATACCGATATTTATGAAATCAGGACACAACTTCATGCTCTTTTACCCAGTGTTCTTCGTTGATATACAGTGCCTACCAAAAGTTTGGAGACAACAGAAATTTATTATATCTTGATTCCAGTAATTGATTTTTTGAAACTATCATTTTTTATACATAACAGATTATCTATGATGAAATTAAAGCACATTTCATGAATGCACCACAATTAATAGGTTTAACATCTGATATTCCAAAGCCTCAAAAATTAACGGCAATGTAATTATTTTCTATCACATATTTTTAAGTAGAACTTAAATAAAAAAATTAAGCAAAACTGACAAGTATTTAAAAGCAGTTTTGAAATATTTGATAATAGCTATTCAATAGGCCTACTAAGTGAAAATGTCTCCTAACTTTTGGTGGGTACTGTATATCGGCTGGCCATATTTGAGGCCAGATGCATTTGTTAGCAGTGTTTGATGATACTCGGATGCAATGGCAAGTTTTGAGCACTAAGTCTGATCTCAAGTTACATGAACTTTAACACGGTTCTTAGTGGGTTAAGCATAACCTTGACAAGCAATGTATGCTTAAGTATATTGACAGTACAGATTTGTTTGTAATTATTTATTACTATTAATTACAACACTTCAGTATGAAATGTACAATATATACATACATTTTGAATGAACAAGTTTTCAGCAGACACAAATGTAATACCAGGTAATAACAGTAAATAGACAAAAAAGTTAACACTGTAGGGTGACAGTTCACGAAATCTCCTCAGTACACTTATTTTTAAATGATGACTTGTACATTTCCATGGAATAGGTATTTCAGCTGCAACATTAAAAAATAACATTACGAGGGATGATCCAAAATAACGTGGACTTTTGCTACAGTTAACGTTTGCTTGGTACAATCAGAAAACAATGTACATCAACATAAATAAGAACATGTCCTGCATATTCTTACAAAATATCAGAGCAAAATACTGACTCAGTAAAAAGTAATGATCATTAGAAAACTATCACTATCAGTGACCCGGCGCGCGTCAACGACGTCTTCGTAACATTAATGGCGTCGTCACTCACACAGCACAGTACTCAATGTCAAATAACGGCAAATAGATTTGAAAATCAATTCACATTTGACATTTGCAGGTTGCTGATAAACATGCCCTTGATTGTACCGTAACCCATTTCAAGCTTATCTGCCAAATCGCGAATGGTTAGACCTCGGTCCGTATTCGGTGCTTCCCAAATTGATTTCTCTGCCGTCGCTTCGTTTTTCCCGTTTCTTCATCCACCCTGTCTTTCTTGAAAGCTTTCTCTACCCTTCCCAAACTTTTCGTGTCACTTAAAAACTTAACTTCTACTGACTGGATTTTTTTCTTTTAGAGTTTTCAATCAACTTAAGCGTCTTGGTTGGCATTTTTTATGAGATTATGACAACATTTTATGATGCAACATACTTCCATCCGGTCAGGTGACAATATTTTAACGTTCGTTGCGTTGATGAGATCGTGTTATGAATGTTGTTTTCTCCATAACGCCTTGATCAAATGAAGTTAAATTTGGACATGACGTCATGTATACACCCACAAGTCAGTTGATTAAGTTTCGCGCTGTTTGTTTCATTATTTTCTGAGTAACAATACAATATGTTTCTCAAACATAGTGATTATAACGGCGCGCGCCGCATCGGCGTTACCTTGGTTATGAAAACGCATGGTGCGGTCTTATGATTATAAATATTTGTAATTTTATTGCTTTGTTTGATTCATTTAATGTTCCGATTTACAACCATATAAGTTTTTTTTAAAAATATTGTTAAATTGTAAGAGCAGTATTAAAAGTCCACGTTATTTTGGATCATCCCTCGTAAGTGCCTAAATATAACCAGTTCTTCCCTAAATTCTAAAAGGTTTGATAGAATCTGAAGTTAATAATGATGCTTACTGTACATTTTACTAATAGAAAAAGCTGTTTCCAAATTAGTTCAATTAATATAACATCTAACCATTTACAATCCATCAGGGTTATGGAGAAACTTCTCATAGAATATTTAAAAAAATCCATGGTGTACAATAGATTGTTACACATCATGTACATATATAAATGCAGTTCAAAATACATTTACCAAACATATGTGAAGTAAAATATCTCAATGATACACTATTTTGCAACAGATTAAACAATAGCTTACTTAACATATTTCATGTTTTATATATAGTTATATACAGCAAATCAAGGATGACTTCAATGCTAAAAAAAATTGTTTTTGAGATACAGATGTTTGAGTTGGTATGTATTGCATTATTATTGAAGTAAGAAATTGGTCAGTTTTGAGCCATCTTTGAGGGCAACAATTTTAAAGAAAGAGAGCTCTCAGAGTCCCTTAATTCCATATATGTACTCACATTTAGGTAAATATTTGAATTTAATAATCATTTAGATTCTTATTTTTTCCTTTTTAGCGAAATATTGATCGGAAAATGGCCCCGCGGCCAAAAAGTTAATTCAGAGCTGTAAAAGTCTTGATTTATAAATTGCTGTATTTTCTTTATTTTTCAAGATAATAATTTAAAAATTTTCAGGAAATATTATTTTATCCTACCCCAAAGTGATCTTTTAGAAGGAAAACCTATTGACTAAATAAACCTATCTTTATTCGGCACCGTTGCTTTATTCGGCAGTCACGTGACTACGAATTGACGGACTACTTGTCTGCATAATCATAACATTGGGCATCAAAAGCGGCTGCGTTTCATTCTTTTAACGACAACCTTACAAATTTATTTTACACAAAATAATCTTATAAGGGATTTTACAAACAATTTCAATATAAATCTTAAATCACTTACTTCATCATTCAAATTTAACAAAACTCAATCGTCGACGCTGTACAGTGCCTAAGCCCTAACTCCTAAATTTGCTTCAAATCCTTTCTGTGTATAAGTTGACGAATATCCAGCCATTATACAGTAAATACATAGGTTGACTGTTGTTTTACCAAAGCCAAGCCACGCATAAATTAAATATAAACTGGCCTCAAAAAATCACCATCGTCATTCACGACACAGACCGTCCTGGCCATTTTCTGAAAATTGTTGACATCTTTCAGCGTCGCTGGCTCGCTGCGTGTGTATTTCCCTTAATAATCCTTTCATCCAAATATCCTGTCGTCTATTTAAAGTTTGAACAGCAAATCATCCTGATAATATTGGTTAAATCCATGAGAAATAATAGTAAACGCGTCAAATGACGAATCCTACAAACGCTAATAAATCCGACCGCCATGTTGACAACAAACTTTGCTTACATGACGTCATAAAAACTGATTCGTCCTCGGAAAATTCGCAAGTGATTTATTCGTCCAAAAATAAATTTTTCCTTGTTTATTTATAAATCAAGTTTATTTAAGTATTTTCTCTTCTTCTTTCATTTAAAATATTGCCTTTACTAATATATAATAGAGTCAAGCATCGGGATTATTTCTTGACGCGCCAACAGTTAAAAGACCGTTTAACACAATTACTGAGCTGTAATTCGGTCATCTGAATTTAGAGCATGTTAAACGCAGAATTTTCGGATTTTAAATTAGTCATTCAAGCAAATGCGAGTAGGATAAATAGAATATTAGGTTAGTGTCAATCTGTACTTAGTTTATCCGGCTCGTCTCCAAAAGGATTATTCGACTCGGCAAGCCTCGCCGAATAAACCTTTCTCCAACTTGCCAGATAAACTAGATACAGATTGGCACTAACCTAATATTCTCTATATAATCATAATTGATTTTTTTACGAAATTAATTTTTTACATAAGTTCATTGTGCTATATTTTTTTTATTTTTTAAGATATTCTTATAGAAATGGGTATACAAGTTCTTGATATTGCCTTTAAATCAATTTATTCATACATCATTTATTGCTTTACCATTATTCTGATACAATGACTATCAAAAAAGTTTACATGAACATAATGTGAACATCATGTATATTATCTTATTATAAATCCTGCAAGCCTATCATTATATACATACAGTAGCCTACATAAGTGCGTACCAGTATACAGTGTAATATTTCATGAAATGGATTAACACTAACAGCTCTTAAAATACTTTATTTGTGATTCAGTTCATATTGTATCAAACATACGTGTTATTTACTGTCAAAGACCTTAGAAATAATTTCATCACCAAGCTCCACATAAGTATGCCCCGCCCGAGGGGTCATGGGTTCTATTCCTTGGTGAAGCATACTTTTGTGGAGCTTGGTCATGAAATCATTTCTACCGCCTTTCTCCCTCCAACCAATGATTCTTAATTATGCAGGGCAAATAATTCAAAACATAAGTTCATGCTTGTTCATGAAGGGTAGTGAATATACAGGGATTTCATTCATATAAAAACATTCATAATTTACAAACATTTAATTCAATATAAGAAGGCTTTTCAAGTAGCTAAAACCTAAAGAATTGTAATCCCCTGATAACTTGCTCAATTTCAATACAGGGGTATGCAATATTTTTCTGTTTTGGACTCAGAGGAACTTGTCATTTATCATTCACCTTTTTTCCCTAATGGAACATGAATAATGATATGCTAAATTCTTCAAACTTAGATCTTACATTAAAACCTTAGTCTGTCATTGGCATCATAAAAGCTGGACCACATTCCAGGTAATTTCTTCATCTGAGATTTGTTCAGGCTAAGCAGCAGGAGACATACATAATTGTGCTTCCTGACAAACAAGTCATTAATAGTTTAAGGTGTTTCAATGTTTCTAATTTGAACTTTTTATTTAAATGTATTGCACATTTACACATTCTGGTTACACCAGTCAATCTCCATTTCATAAAGACTGTTACTTTAAAAAAATCACCATGCCATTGTGTTTTACAGAAGACAGAAGGATTGGCATCTCTGGGTCTGGAACTATGTCCACTTTGTATTATGTGATCTGGTCTGTATGAATTTCCTGAAACAATAATTGTACAACAATTAAGAAATAAGCCAGATATCAATACTGGTTATTGTAATATACACGCATGTAATTTGTATGATATCTGATTATCTTAGATATTTGAAAGAATATTTTCAATATTTTCAACACTAACCCAAGCATTTTGATAAAAGCTGAAAACCAAAATTAACTATGCTGCTAGAACACACAGTACTAAGATTAGTTCCCATCAATGAGTATTAAATGTGTCTATAGATGTTATTAGTTTGGCCCAAGTTTGCCAGAAGCAAGGGTTCAGTTCTTTGAATCTTAATACAAATAAATAGATTACAGATGAGCCATGGTTAGCCTTGGCTGTATATAGGATATGTTAACTGTTAAGATGAATAGTATGTGATATTCATCAGCTCAATGATCTCAAATGGTGAAGCAACTAACTTGCACACAAGAAGTAGCATATTCCATCCTAATGTCTGGTACTTTTCTGCATCCTTATTGGATGTTTGGTTCTGTTCTTGTTCATGCAAAGTTTATGTAACCCGATAAAAATCCATGTTCCAAACTAAGATTCAAACCAACGACCTCACGAGTTGTAAGTGGACACTGTACCACACCCCAATAAAAGCTAGCTTGAATGCAAGGGAGTACAAGTGCCGTTTTATACCTCTGCTACACACATATCCCCTTATTAACAGAATTTGTCCGCCAATTCTTGGAGTTCCATTGTCTCTTTAGTCTATCTAACAGTGCAATCATACAATTCCTAGTGGGTTATTTATGTTGGACGCAAAATGCAAGCAGATACAAATCCATGTTGCAAACTAAGATTCGAACCCACAGCCTCTCGAGTCCTTAGAGGACATTGTACAACATTGCCATAAAAGCTAGCTTGAATGCAATGAGTACAAGCAACATATTATACCTCTGCTACATTTAATTTATAAGCATTTAATGCAGTGAATAGAACTAACCTTCATGTTCCTTTTATGAATTCCATTTTCAAAGAATTCCATTATATGTACTGGTTTTGCTGTGTCATACCCCATGTTGAGAGATAGTAATGAGTTCATCAATGTTGGTTCCCATCACAAAATATGTGCAGCACAGCATACTGTAGAATCTTTGACTGGAGACCAAAGCTTGTTTCCACATACTCTTCCAACAAGTTGCTTCCATTTGTCCCTTTGCTTCAGGATTGTAAGTGGCTGGAAATCGAATCAATTTGAAAAATAAGTTAAAATCAATAAGCAGATACAGTTCTCCTCTACATTATATGGTGCTTTCACCACTCTAAAAGTTTCAGTCATATTACAGTACAGCAAAATTGAAAAAATCAACTACTAGCAATCACTAGAAAGGCTCAGATTTGTAAACTTTACAATTTAACATGAATACACATAAATGTTCACTGTTGATTGTTAATCTAGTGAAAGCTAGGGTGTGAAAGGCCATAGAAAGCAGTTAACTACCCCGTTTCACCCATGATAATAGGTCATATGCAGCTGTTATATTGAATTCTTGTGCCTGCCCTGTCAAACTAGTATATTTATGTCAGTTAAAAAGGAAATACTTCCATCCAGTGTCAACTCATTAGTTTATGGACAAGTGATATATATTCTATCTGATATATATTCTATCAAATTCAACAATGTACTACTTTATTGTAATTTATCATTATTCACAGCATGTTTTTAATTCATAGTTTTCTAGGTACTTTTGAACTACTTAGTGCATTTCGAATCCAAGCAAGTAAGTCCAAGTCCAATGCATATACTCAAATATCTATTACCTAAAAGGATTTTGACAGAAAACTACGGCAAATGAAAAACGAAAGTGAAAGTACAAACAGGGTCGCGAAAACCCATCACTCTTGCATCTGTCAAAATGTTGTTAAATTGCGGTAGATTTAGGTCCATACTACATGAAATACAATCGATCTTAGTGACGGGTTGAGTTAAATTGTTATTTTGAAAATATGTGTATTGTTACATCGGCAGTTTTTACAATGAAAACTTCTCACGATTTCCACTAATGATCAAATATCTAAGCTGCTCTTTCTAGTATTCTACATTTTTGGTCTGTTCACAGACGCATAATTTTGTACACTTTGCAATATATTATATAAATTAGTTCAGATCAAACCATGGACATGCTTATCATATTGTAAAAATTATAACATTTATTGAGACTCGCGTTAATAACGACAAATACAAAAACATTCATGTACTTACTGTATCGATAAATGCGTGTGGTTCCGACATGTTGAATGTTTTGACTGATGCGTCACATGAGTCACGTGATAAATAACGTCCGCCCACTAGTGGAGAAATCCCTGGCTATAAATAGATCAGACTGATACTATTCTCCCAACTTGCGGTAATTGCAAGCGTTTATGACATGATTCGGGTTATTTCTTTACTTAGGATTGTTATTTACGTCAAATAGCATCATTTAAAAAATGATATAGAATTTAAACCGGTAGTCCTGTTCTCGCTATCCATTATGCGAAACTGTAATTAACCGAATTAGGTCGACTTGCCAACGCTCCATTGCGTGTTTTAGTCGTATCATGTTGCTCTATTGCCGGATGAAAAATCTAATCTATGGAAATAAGTCGCAGGCGATTATCATGATAACATACTAACCCAAAATATCCGAATCAATTTTTGCAGTAATGATATGCGGAGTGGATCGGGTTTTTTGCTTAAATTCAATGCTTGGAGCTGAAATTACGGTTTGTTAACTCTGGACGTGGCTAACGCCCCGCCCAAAAATGATATTTTGGTTCGATTTTTACAGTGAAATGACAAGTGTAAGGTCTAATTCCGAGAGCTATTTTGGAAAGAAATTAGCAATAACCAGTATTTTATGCATCACTTTGAAGCTGATTCATTAAAAAATACGTGACTTAGACAGGTCTACGTTGAAAAATGAATAAACGATGACAACAAGTACATAACTTATGATTAAGTGGGAATTAAATTTTTAAATTATTGTGGAATGACCTTAAAATCGAAAATTAAAGGTTTATCCAGAAATTCAAAATAAGAACAAGTTTGTGAAATCGGGTACTCCTTCTGTAACCGAACGCTGATGAAAAAGGTAAACATTTTATTTTCAATTTCTCTGATTTAATCCAGATTTATTGCTGTATAATCAGTTGTATTCACCCAGGCATAGACTCCGGTGTATAGTGTACAACCTCTATTCCCTTGATATCCTACCAAGAGCTCAGAAATTAATAACAAAGTTGGTCGATGTAAGATTTTTAAAATTGAAGCGTGAAAAAAATCTTTTTAGTCTAATATTGACTTTATTTGAGCTTTTAAATTGAAATCAATTGACGGAGTAGCGTAAAATGATCGTCCGAGTTACGCAGTCCCCTTACTTTGAAGGATCGTCCTCTCCCTTCGACAAAAACAATCATTATATGAGTGTACAGAAATGAGTGCAGTCAACTATGTATGGCGCAGTCACCTATGTATGGTGCAGTCAAAACGCACATTTTAAACGGTGCAGTCTCATTAAACTGTACAGTGGAGTTATTCTGTACATTTTTCATGTACGGTGTTTTCTCAATTACCAATTTCAGTTCCAGCTTTATTGAACGATCTTTATTCATGTGTAATGTAGCTCGGTTTCGCTCACTCGACCCGAGGACCTTTAATAATTATATATAATCATTGCTCGATCAATTAACTTAAATTAAACTTAAACAAAACGGACATTATAGCATAAATGTGTTTAGATTATGAATGAAATGAATGTTGGAGTTCCTGATGTCCCCAATACTGATGTTCTCAGCTTAGCGCATATATTACGAACGTTCTAAGATGAACGTTCTTAACCTGTCACAACTTGAATAATTACACAGTCACTGAATGAGTTAGTATTTATCTTCTTTTAAACCATTGAGCCTCTCACCCCTTTTTTACTTCTTCACGGCCATTTTCTTATCATGTGACCTCAAATGCATCGTTTTGATTGGCTTAAGGCAACCGGTGTCGACTACAAAATGCTAAAATCTTGATAATTGTCTAGGTGCGTTGATAACCATTACAACTACGTCATTGTGTAAAACCATTGAGTCTATTTATAGAATACCAGGAATTAGCGCAGCCTGGTAACGATATGTAAAACCATTGATTTAGATTCGCCCCGAAGTAGGGAGAAGATAGGTTTGCATTTTTCAACAAATGCGAGTTCTAAAAAGAAAAAAAATACAATAATAGTTATGCATATTTTCTGGTGTTATATTGCAACTTTCTTGAAAATGGTACTAGTTCATACATTGATAACGGTATTTTCGTGTTTCATCTCATAGACTAGCAATAGAGACTGGTAGGTGGAATAATACTCCCATAAATGAAAGGTTATGCCCTCACTGTAATACCTTAGAGGATGAAACGCACTTTTTATTTAATTGTGATTTGTATGACAATATAAGAAACACCTATATCAAACCATATTATTTGCAAAATCCCAATATCTATAAAACAGAACAGTTATTGAATTCTGAAAATGAAACAATTATAAAAAATCTTGCCATGTTCATCTATAAAGCATTTGAATTAAGAAAACTTTATGCAAATCAATAGTTTGTAAGTGTAATTATATATATATATATATATATATGTTTGGCCTTTACTTGTTTTTTGTATGTGATTGCAAGTATTATTGGTATATATGTCATTTTAGCTGAGCACATTATGAGTATATAATTGTGTGCAAGTTTATACTTAAATATGAATATGTATAGGCACATGTATGTTTGTGTGTGCACGTGAAGACATAATGCATATATGCGCATGTAAGTATGCGCATATATGTACATGTAAGTTTATAATGTAAACAATTATACATATTAATTATTATATCATATGTTGTCTGTTTGTGTACGCATGTGGATACATGTAAATATAACAGGTTTTGTTATACTAATTATAGCATTTTCATCGTATTCCCTAAGAAAATGAAACATACCTGATTGACTGCAAAAAGCCAATGGACCTTGGTTGCTTATATCCATCCTATAAATCCTATTCCTTATGATTAATCCCCTTTTATCATCTGCAGTCCTGTCAGCCAATATGTATCAAATATCTAGTTTGACTGGCCTAAATTTAACAGCCAAGCATAGACAAATAAGTAAATATTGGACTGACTCTAAAACGCACTTTAGTAATATCCATGTAGTAAATCCGAATGTCTCGTATTTGCACGTGTATAAAGATATTCCTTACAATCAGCACCGTATTTTTCACGTGTTTACTACAATCCTTGTCCTCGTTTTATTCATTAATTTTGTCAATTGGTATCCATTCCAGTTCATTATTTCTGGATAACTATAAAAATACTAATGTTGTACACAAACATACGATCATTACGTCCACATTAATTAATCCTATTTGTTAAAATGTGAAGATTACTGAGTAAACATCGTCCATCCATGTGTTTTTGTAGAAATCGAAATGGCAAGACGCTTGTTTCCCGTGCCTAAATCAAGCGCTTATGAGTAATAAGATAAGCTTTTTGACAAAATCGCCCGTACCATTCCGGTCTGTACAGTAAACACAAGACTTGTGGTTCTTCTTAACACCTGGACACATTTCTCAATTCAATTTTTATAATGCAACATAACGTCTGTATCTTTGTGTTTTTTCTTTCTTTTTGTTTCTTCTGTATGAATGTTATGTATGTTATGTAAGTAATTGTACTTTGAATATCTATGTATGTTTTGTTACACTGTAATGCCATCATTATATGTTTGTAATTTTGTGTTTGATAAATTGCTTTTTAGCAAAGGTCAAACTGTGTTGTTCTATGTGTGAAATTTGTAATAAAATCTAATCTAATCGGTAATACAAACAGGTCACTCGATAAAACATGGCATCGAAGAGTCTATACGCGCACCCCTATTTTGACTGTTCGACGTCCATTTTTTCATCATGTGACCTCAAATGCATCGCTTTGATTGGCTTAAGACAACCAAGTGTCGACATAAATATGCTCAAATCTTGATAATTGTCGAGGCGGCGTTAATCACAAGCCGACGCAGTTATATGTATGAGACGTTTTTATGAGGTGTCATGCTAGAACTACGCCTCTTTGTCTTGGCTGAAAATTGTTGAAGCGTGAAAAGAGTAATCTTATATGTTCTTGTTACCATTAGAACGATGTTTAGACATCATCCCAAAAATGACAAATAGAATAATCACAGAGTGCATACGAGCGGACGAGGGCGCGAACAGATGGTGAATAAACGAGCTCAAAACATAACACATGTATAACCAACCTAGAGACGGGCATGTAAAAAGAATTGTCAAATTTGGATTCAAATCGGTGCACTATTTCATGCAATGACGTAGAATTATATCTAGATATATTATACGTCTATGATTTCATGTATCAATGTATTTGATTTTTAGCTCGACATTACGAAGTAAATGGAGAGCTCTCCTACTCGCCCTAGCTATGGCGTCGTCGTCCGTATTTCTGATTAATTTTTTGTGCAGTAAAATATTTTTTATTATAACTTTTTCATTTCTTAAGGTATCAACTTCAAACTTTAAATAGACCTTGCTATATATCTATATAAAGCAACTAAAATCAGGAACGAGCATACCTCAATATATACTTGATTCTTAGTTATTTTAAACTGTATACATGTAATTTGTAATGAGAGTTTGGATAAATATGTTATCATCCTTGTACCTTATTCTAGGATATACATTATAACTTGATATTCATGTACTGTATTGATATTTCGTCATGTAAATTTACTGTGACATTACTGTACAAGTTGTATAATATATGTATACATGCGATACTTCTGTATCTTAGTACATGTATTATGATGTATATTTTTTATGCCATATTTGGTTTACACCTAATTGGTTTTCTCTAGTTTTATCAGTTTCTATATCATATGGAATTCTACTTATTGCGTCCGCATTAGCATTCTGATTACCTGGTCTATGAATTATATCAAAAATCATATCCATTTAATGCCATTATCCATCTGTTTAATCTACCTTTAGGCTCTTTTATAGTTTTAAGATAAGATAAAGCTTTGTGATCAGTATAAACTGTAAATTTTTGTGACAAATAATTTTTGAACGTTTCTATACCAGAAATTACTGCTAGACATTCTAATTCGGTGATAGGCCACTTTTGTTCATCTGCAGATAAGGCACGACCACCATAGGCAATGACGAATTCTTTGCCATCCTTATCTTTTTGTCCTAGCACATAACCAAGAGCACTACCACTTGCGTCTGTTGATAAATAGAATTCTTTATTCATATCTGGGAAGCCTAAAATTGGGGCTGATACTAACTTATCCTTTAGAGTTTGGAATGCCTTTTGACATTCATCTGTCCAATCATCAGACTTAAACTTGCCTTTTTTGTTTTTTTTTAATAATTTGTTTAATGGGGATGTTATATAAGAAAACCCTTTTACAAAACGCCGATAGTAATTACATAAGCCTAGAAAGCTGCGCAGCTCAGTCTGAGATTTGGGAACTGGAAAGTTCTTCACTTTTTCAGTTTCAACTGGGTCTACCAAAATGCCATCTTTAGTTAAGATGTGACCTAAAAAGGTTACTTTTTCTAATCCAAATTGACATTTTTCATATTTTAGAGTTAGGTTAGCCTCTCTTAACTTATCAAAAACTAAGGAGAGATGTTCTAAATGTTCATCAAAGTTTTTACTAAAAACTAACAAATCATCTATGTAACATAATACGATCTTCCAATGTAATTTTCGTAGAACTTGGGACATGCGCATTTGGAATGACATGGGTGCATTTTTCAGACCAAATGGGAGCCTATTAAACTCAAAAACGCCTTCATGTGTGATTAATGCAGATTTATGTTTTGTTTCAGGATCTAATTCCATTTGAAAATACGCAGAATTCAAATCCAGGGTTGAAAATATTTTAGCATCATTATCACCTATGCAGTCAAAAACATCCTCAAGTCTAGGGATTGGATGGGAAATGGATTTAGTTACTTTGTTCAGATTTCTATAATCGATAGCAAAACGCCAGGAATTGTCTTTCTTCTTTACAAGAACAACCGGCGAATTCCAGACAGATGATGAAGGCTCAATGATACCTAATTCTAACATCTGATCAATTTGTTTAGATATCTCCTCTTTTTGGACTGGTCCTGTCCTATAATAGTTCATATGCACTGGTGCAGCCCCAGGCTCTGTTTCAATCTTATGAGTAAATACATTGGTTTTACCTAATGTTTTCATTGAGGACGAAAAAATGTCTTTGTTTTGTAATAATAAGTTTTGAAGTTTATAACGCTGTTCTGCTGACAAATTTGAACTTGAAATTTCAAAATTGATTTCTTCATCAATTTTTATATCAGGAAATATTGTATTTATGTAAGGGATATTATCATTAGTTTTAATATTCCTATTTGTAACATTTTCATCAAGTGTTACTATACTTTCTGAATCTATTTTGCTGATACTTGCTACAGTAAAATTCCTTGGTAACGTAATTGACTCTTTTGTAGGGTTTAATATCCTAATGACAGCCTTTCTAAGGTTTAAATTTTTTGTAGCTTAGATTTAACTACGCACCTAGCAACTTGTAAGTTTACATTTATTGGTACAGGTTCTAACAATAGAATTTCATTTTTGAAAGCCCTAGTAAGTTTAACTGGCACCACAACTTCCTCACCCGCGGGAATGTTTATAGGCCTAACAGTTTTAGCACATCCGGTAGACATCCTAAATTGAACAGACACTAAATCATCTTTTATATGAAGACGGCCATTGCCCATATCTATTGCACATTCATAATGGGTAAGAAAATCTATTCCAATGATCATAGGATGATGCACAGAATCAATTACGTAACATTTGAATGGAAAGCGCAAGTTAGCAATAGTGATAGGTACTTCTATTTTTCCAAGCACATTTAATTTATGCCCTGACACACCATTTACTTGAGTTAAATCAGATGTTTCAATAGCACTTACATTTAGGTTTGTTTTCTTAAGAAAAGATTTAGATATAATTGAAATACAAGCACCTGTATCAATTAAAGCTTCAGTTGCAGAGTTTAGAACTTTGACTTTAACAACATTTTTCTGTATAGGAGTTATTAAATTAACATGTGTTACTTCATTATTGTGAGCTGGGGCAGTATTGTTTAAAAATTCACTTGAAAATCTAGTAGTTGTAATAAAATTTTCTGAATTAAGTTTATCAGACTTAGGTGGTATAGAATCAGTATTAACTCCCTTGTTCTCAAAGTATTTAGATTTTACATTGATCATTTTATCCTTTACATTACCATTGTGCCCATTCACAGACTGTTGCCTATGAACAGGCGCGAGTCCCTATTGATTTTTATTTTGCCTTTGTTTTAAACTTTCAACAATAGATTTAGAAGCCTCGGGCAATAAATAACAATTATCAGTACAATGTCCTGATCTATCACAGAGCTTACATTTACTAGAACGAGGAGCATGAAAATTCCTACCTTGTCTTCCTTGACTTTGTCGTCCTTGATGACTGTAATCCTGTCTTTGCTGGTATTGCTGCTGTTGTTGTTGCTGCTGCTGTGCTGAACTCATCTGTATTTGATGTGTTAAAAGTTCAATTAATGTATCAAGTTTTGCGTCAGTATGGTTCACTGAGTTTATTTCAACACTATCACTTACACACTCTTCTGCTCTTAATGCAGCTCGTCGCGCATTGTCTATTGTTTTTAATTCTTGTGGCTTAACAATCTTCCGTAGAGACGGCACAAGCCCATCAATGTATGTGGATATAAGCCATTTTTCTGGCATTTCACTGTCATTTGACTGGTCCATGAATCGCGTTGTAAAATCATGGACCGATTCTCCAACCCTTTGTTTGACCATTCCAACGGTGAAACCAACATCCGAGCCATCAAACCTGGCACAAACATCCAGCAATAATTGATCAACATCCGCAGTTGCTGTATCAGGCAAAGACTGATACCAGGTCTTTGCCTGATCGGTTAGGTGAAACATAAAAGTTTTTTTCACCTTATCATCGTCATAACCGAAAACACTTTTCATTAAAGTTGAATAATTTCTGTACCATGTCTGTCCCTTTCTTCCTGGTGTACCAGAGAATGGTTCCACTCTCACTTTTGGCGCTTGTGCCATTGTCACAGTTGATACTGTTATCGGTGCGGTGTCGTCTTCCTCTTCCGAACTTCCTGAACCAGATACACTATAATTAGGGTTGACTAAGTATCCAGTTGCTGTCTTTGAACTCCTCAGGTTTGTTCTGCGGACTTGAGATCTTCGCATATCCTACCAGGATCTTTCTCCACCAAATGTTATGAAGCACCTTAATTAAGTATGCGTTGGACCCGATCTCTGTGGCAATTCTGATAGCCAGACCACAAGTTACCTATATAGGTCGGAGTTCAAAAGGCAATAGTCGGAAGTTTAGGAGGCTGTAAAATAATACAAAGTATTATTATTTAAATGTTTTATTCTCAGAGTCAATCACCATATATTACAATATACAAACAAGTATTACTTAAATGTACAAATAAAGGAATCATTATCATAATAAAATAATAAACTTATTATATTCTACACATAAGATCTGGGGAAACAAAATATATTAAACAAACTATAACTCGCTTAGCATGTGAAAGGTAACTTAAAATTTATTACTTAAACCAAAAGATTTCCTATTGAATTATGTATAATGTTTTGAACACAATATAATTTTATAACTATCTAAAGAAATAAATGACTTAATAAAAATTATTATAAAATACTAAAGTATAAGCATCATACCTGTAAAATAATACAAAGTATTATTATTTAAATGTTTTATTCTCAGAGTCAATCACCATATGAATTACAGAGATCAACTCTGAGTATATATAGCCAACCTAGTGAAACTGATAACCAATTATGTGATTGAGATAAATATTGAAAACGTAATTAAATCTTCAAATTTTGACAATAATTACTAACATCCTATTTTAAGATTGGACAACAAAGGTGTCATAAATAATTATCTTTTCTAAGTTCCTCTAAAGATGCCTTAAGACATTTGACAACAATAATAATTACAGTTCTCCTTAGGCCTATATACAAAATGTCAGGTATGACACTTTAATACTTTTTATCAATAAAAATAATCAATATACTTACATAATTCTTTATGAACCCAAAATAATATCTTTATTCTTACAAACATAAAAAAAATTTAGCGGGAGATCAAAAACTATAATCAATACATCAAAATTCAACATCATAAATTTAATACTAAATACTGGCATGGAAAATGACATAAAAAAAACATCATAATACATGTTTGCCATCTACTTTGTTTTAACTGTCATTGTACTGTATATTGTATGTTATATGTGTATGGGCCGGAGGCCTAGTATCATGAATAAATGTTTATCGTTTATCGTTATTATCAAACTGATCTCATGTGACAAGGTTCATAACTGCAAATACATTTATTGTAACATTTTTTTAGAATTATCCCCCTTGAACTTATAGTTTTCTTTAACAAATGTTTGTTTTTACAGCAACTGTTTCTTTTCTTTAGGTATAGACTTCAAAATTTAAATATATGTTCCTTATTATCAACCTCATTTCATGTGACAACTCTAAATACATTTTTTTCAGAATTATCCCCATTGAACTTAAAATTTTCTTTAAAAAATATTGTTTTTCTTTTAATTTGTTAAGGTTATACTTTCAAATTTTAAAATATGTATGATCCTTATCATCAACCACATCTCATGTGACAAATACTTCGAGCATGCTGTCTCTACTGACAGCTCTTGTTTCATTTGCTTCTACCTCCTGAGCTAGTTCCGTGCATATTACGAGTTTATTAAATTTTACCATACATGTATTAATTCTGACAATCAACTAGTAATCCCCAGTTTTTAAGTTTAGCGCTTTGAAGCGCTAAACTTATTACCAGCATCTCGACAGCCGTTTCAGGTTTCGCCAACACAGGTTATATAAAAAGTAGTTATGTTGAACTCTATTTTATCACAACCACTAAGTTTTCCTTCACAGTATGTACAAATTGTCTCTCTTTTACGAAATAATAGACCAAAATACATCATATGGAACATAAAATCATTTAAAATATGCTTTCCCAAAGTTTTCATTTTATATTGGGCACCTTTCACGAGGCGAGCGCTGATATGCTACAAAAATCGCTTTCAAAAAGCGCTAGCTAGCAATAGTCTAGTGGAACGTGCCCCGTGTACGTTTGTCTCATTACTTCTGGATCACCTCGTATATGCGCAACGATATCGAACTATTTTTATGACGCGGTCCACGTATTTACCAGAAACCCTAAAAAAGAAAATTCCCGAAATACTGAAAAACTTTATACATTACTACTTACTTGACGTTAAAACTTCGAAATAGTTAAAATGTCATTAATATAAACATTATTATTTATGGTTTCTTGTTTAAACGTAACTTAAATGCAAGATAAAATTTAAAAGAAAATGATTTTTCTTTTTCCTTTTTTTTGTCTTTCGGTAAAAATATTGACCCTTCGACCACAAGACAATTCGTCCCCAAGACATTTCGCCCCCAATGACATGCGATAGACATACCTACTCCAATACAATACACGTAGTGTACTCTGACAAATGTCAGATCAAAATACGGTATGATATCACCAAATAAGTTTTACAACTAAAAATTGTACGGTTATTGCGCAGCAAATCAAACCCCGAGTTGCCTCAGCTAACATATATAAATTTCTCATTTATGAGTAAATAAAGTCTGCTTTCAGATTTGAAATACTTAATTCTTGATATAAAGTAGAAATTTGATGTAAATTTCATCTTAATTTCTGCTTTAAATGAAATTTTATTAATTTAATTGTGTTGATATACTCGACATTCGGTAATATACGTTAAGCTAGCGGTCGACTTTAAAATGCGGGCCTAAATACAATACATGTATTTTAGTGATTCTGATTATTGTAAACACCATTTGAATTACCACATCGGCCAAATTTATTGATTTATGTTAAATTTGTCTATTAAGAACATTTTTAATAAGAATTTACTGTATGTTTACATTTATTAGAATGTTAAATAGATTTAGCTGATGCATATTGGAGAAAAAACTCAACCCGCGGACAACTCGTTCTGTATTATAATTGATGAATAATTGAGTGATCTTGATAAAAAAAGTACTTTTATCAATCAGAAGTGATTATAATGGTAATTTAATTGTGTATAGAAGATGTTTGTGAATAAAATTCAATTATTGTTAGATTTCTATAGATTTTCTGAACTAAACAAAATCTTTGTAGTATAAACATAGGTTACATTCATACAAATGTATAAAATAACAACATGTGAAATAGTTTAGTAGGGATTGCATTAAAATGAAGATTGCGTAAAATAATGTCAATCGGGTTGTATGTATTGCATGTAAAAATAAGAATCATTTATATCATCTAAGTTTAATCATTGATATGTCGACAATTGATTGTCATAAGTTTTTCAGTTAACATGAAAATATTCGATAAATAAATTAGTCATTCATTTAATGATTATAGATCATGATTTGTAAGACAATGTGGTAATTGTTAATTTTTTAGAACAGGAGTAGAAGTACTGTTTCAGTTTATTTGGTACTCTCAGCACATGCTAATGTGTGGAATGAGGTTATAAACAATTACATGTAATGTTTATATAACGTATAACATTTAACAACAAATATACATGACTGTGGAGTGTAAAACAACTGAATTACATATAGCTTATATAAAAAGTTTAGATATAAAATAACGAACAGAAGAGAAAGATTGATTTATTTGGAACAAACAGTTTTATGGAGATTACGAATTATTAGCCAGAAAGTGGTCTACAACCTGCTAAGTTATTTAGTGAAACATTTTCCCAGTTTGAACATTTTTCTCATTTGCAGTATTTAAAATATTCTAAAAAGTGTACATATGTGGATAGGCAAAAGTGTTTGGATGAAGGAGTGATTTTCCTTTTTGCGTAATGAAAAGACATTTGTTTGTTTGTTTTTGTTGGGTTTAACGCCGTAGCAACACATTATACAGGTCATATAACGGCGGTCAGTCAACCTACTCACTTCTCCTGGAAAGGCTCAATCTCTGGATTTAGCTGTTAACCAACTACTAAACGCATACTTCCGTCAGTGACTGACAACTGCCCTACATAATCAAAAGTCATTGGTCCCTGAGGGAGAATGGCCGTAGAAATAATTTCATGACCAAGCTTCACGAAAGTATGCCCGCCCGGGAATCTAAGCCACGACCCTCGATCAGTAGACTTGCATGCTACCAACTGAGCTAGCCGAGCGGCTTGTGAGGATATTTCAATCTACCATAAAGTATATCTTAATAGTTTTTAAAACAATGTTCGACCTTGTAAAATCTGTAATTAAAACTTTTATTTGATGTGTTAAAATCTGGTTTCCTTATTTTTTTGCAAAAACTTGGCAGACAAAACATTTTGTATTGCTGACTGTAAATGTTTTTGGAATCATTGAACTATCCATATATAGTGTTTACCGCATTCGTCAAAATTGATTTAACAAAATGAATGTATCGATTCATACTTGTGACTGTTTTGAGTACAGTCCCTCATTATAATTTTATAGAGTGTAGAGGATGATCCATCATTGTATGACTTTATAGCATACCAAAATATAACAGCAGGTTTTTAAAGCTTATTGCTACATATTTGTACCCGACCTAAATCCCCGCAAAACATTACGTTTACGTTTGGGTGCCCTTTTAACAAATGTTAGAACTAAATGGGTGGGTTCAACTTCAAGTATTGTATGGAGCCATACTAGTATATAAAGATTTGTTGGGTAGGTACAAATATTGCGAAGTATACAACTCCCCATATGTAAGCTTGCTCAGATTGGTTAAAAAACCCTTTCCACAGTTAACATTACACGAGTAAGACATTTTACGTAAACTCCCTTCATGTGAAACAGCAATTAATATATCAGACTCCTATCTTCCGGATGATTTAACTTTTTTTCTCAGTCATGACAAAGAAGATTTTCATCACTCTAGGGTTTTATTCCTGGTCTTGAAAATAATTGTGCCTAAACCCCAAAATTGAATGCGCTGAACTTCAGTGCCTTCAGCACTTTGATTAACAATACTGCGTTAAAATACGTAAAATGTCTCAAATGATTCCAAACAATTTTTAAGTCGTATTACACCTGGTGCCCGTATTATCAAGCGTCTTACGACCGATATCCTTCTATATTGTATAGTTAAGTAACCGTAAAAGTTTGGATAACATGCTGATGTGGGCAAGATTTCACAAATACATTCTTATTTTAATTTTCTGGATTAACCAGTTGGACATGCACTGATTGTCGAACCCATGTACTACAAGGCAGAAGTTGATTGACATAAACTAAGTGCAAAAAGATGTGTGATTTATTTCCTTGTCTGTACAGAGACTCCCTGAGAAAATACACTTTGCATCTCAATTCCGCTCTAACCCTCTTTTGTTTCATTCTTTACAGAACAGAAGATATAATACATTGGTATATTTATACATCGTAAGCGTATATGACTTAATTATTGCATGCCGCACTGAGCCAGCATGCATAGAAAATGAATAACCTTTGTTCAAAACTATGAATAGATTTGATTTTGATGATACTTTGGTGTCTTTTCTATTTTTGTCCTGTTGAAAGTTGGCACTGTAATTGATAATTGAGACGACACCGTACATGAAAAATGTACAGAATGACTCCACCGTTTTATGAAACTGCACCGTTCAAAAAATGTGCGTTTTGACTGCACCATACATAGGTGACTGCACTCACTTTGTGTACACTCATAGAATGATTGTTTACTATAAGGAGAGAATGATCCTCCAAAGTAAGGGGACAGAGTAACTCGGACAATCATTTCACGCTACTCCGTCAATTGAGCTCAAGAGCTCAAATAAAGTCAGTATCAGACTTAAAAGATCTCTATTCGCTTCAATGTTTAAAATCATACATCGACCAACTTTGTGATTCATTTCTGAGCTCTTGGGTGAATATCAAGGGAATAGAGGTTGTACATTATGCATCGGAGTCTATGCCTGGTTGAATACAACTGATTATACAGCAATAAATGTGGATTAGGTTAGACAAATCAAGAAAATAAAATCTGTTTACCTTTTTCATCAGCATTTAGTCCGCCTTCTTGGTTGTCTGTCCCGTACAGTACTACATGATTACGTAATTAGTAGAACAGAAGGCAACTCATTAGTTAATAATCACTTAGCACGTCCATGTATAAACAATGAAGCACTACAACATGTACTTGTTGTCGTTAAGAGCGAGTATCTATTTTTACTATTAAATATTGTAAAAGTCTTTATGTTAAGGGTATTAATTGAGTACGAGGGTTTTCTGATGGCCGCGGACTAATCGTGAAAATACGAAAACGCGAAGAGTTTGAGGGTTATGAGAAGTCTAAGGCCAGATTGTTTTAACACAGAAAATCCGTAGCACTAGGTTTATATCCGACTTACACATCGATTCAAGTGCTTAGTTACACATGTACATTAATTGGGCATGGACTACATTTTTCCAACGAATTTAGGTGGTTAACGTCTCTACTAAATCATTACATGAATAAATACAAAAAATTAATTTCTTTTGAAGAAATCATAAGTTCTGTACATATTTTCGAAGTGATTTCAGTTTTGTAATAAACATTTCATGGAAATACAATAAGTTTTTTAGTAAAGACAATATTTCAAAATTAAAAAGTTCGTGTTTTGTTTAAATTCTAAATTTACACGAAGACTGCGTTCCATTGAATGCACGAATTAAAATTTCTCGAGGACATGTTATTCTTTTTCACGTGGCCGGGTTGATATCTAAATATCAAATCGCTCACGTGAAATATTTTGTTTAAACAGGTGATACGTATTTACACCGCTTCCTTAGTTTAGCATGACTTTTGTGTTAATATACTTTTGAACCACCGATGTAAGCATAAACAAGTTGATCAATAACCATATATGAAACATACAGTAAAGGTAGTTAGTCAGCACATTGATTTTGTAGAACACCCCATTTTCACGAGACATAATTAATGTATCGAACTGCCCCACTTGTCACAGATATAGTCAGAGAATGGCTGAAATAGTTCATGATCTTAATTCACGATGGTATATAGGTCCTGTCGGGGAATCGAACCAACGACTCCAGAATTCGTTGTCAGACGCGCTACCCGATACGCTAACTAGGCTGAACACATTACATCGTTTAACATTTTATTACGGATAAGGAGAATAATTTCGGTCAATAATGGGGGAGGGGTTTTTCGTTAGATATAATGACTGCAATGTGCATGTGTATTGATGTTATGGATTTTGGCGGATTTTGTTATTCAATATGACAATAAAGTTCATAATATACTTAACTTTATTTCCGAGATAAACTACGCATATACGGTCTATTAAAATCATCGGAATGCTTTATCCATAATTGACTTTCTCAATGTGTATTTTCTCATCTTGATAAACATACATTTGCTAACAAGAGATTTAATAATGCTCTTCTGTTAACACGTTTTTGTGAAACAAGATCTAACAGTTAACCTTATTTAAATATGCCGATAGGTAAGGCATAAAAAATCAAACCAAAATTCCCATAACTGGTCGGTACTTTGTCTTTCATTCAGCTTAATAGCAGTGATTTCACCACTATTAATGTGCTAGAAACGTTACATGTTCAATATTTGCCAGGCATTTGTTTTTTCGAAATGACCATGGCAATACTAGGTAGTTAAAATTTGCTAAGTACAACTACGTAGACATAAAATTTAAAAGTTTACTGAAACATTATTCCAAAACAACATCTGCAGGTTATTTTGTGAGCTCAGAAATGTACACATACAGGAATAGGCTTAACGCTTCCTGTACCACCTGATTGCAGAGTTTTACGGTCAAGTACTGCCCTGCGTTCAGTTACCGCGATCGTCACAAAACGTTCCGTAACGATACATTCGGAACTCCTCGGACATTCGCTGCAAATAATCTCGGACATATTTAGACGCTATTTTGAAACTACCGGTGTTAAAGTAAACAAATATATGATCGTTTAGGCATTGAGTGATGTTTCGTTTTTAGTCCTTAAACTTTGAAACATCACTCATTGCCTTAACGATCTCATATTTGTGTATTAGATTAGGTTATTCGCAGCGAATGGCCGAGGAGTTCCGAATGTATCGTTATGTAACGTTTTGCTACGTTTTGTGTAATTGAACACGCTACTGATATTTATATGTTTATAGGTCAGTTTCAGGCCATAGAATACCTAAACATCAAAATCAGATATTTGTGTGTACATGTGTATTTAGGTTCTAGTGTATTCATTATACGTCTGGAAGGGCATTTTCATACCCGGCCGAAACCTGAGAAAATCTTGTTTTCGTTATTTGTTTGTGGCATGTAATAAATAAGAGGGCCATGATGGTATCCAAGATGAATAATGGAACAATTGACCTCAAGCTTTATGATGACTCAGGCTAAGAAAGGAATTAGAAAGAAGTAGTCACTTTTTTGTCTTTTGACAATGAAACAAAATCAAACGCTATTGTTGCAACAAGAAATGAACTAGACAAGTCTTTTGGTGTAATTTTAATATCTAACTTATGTATAGTTATACTTTTGAATGATATTCCACATTCTCGAAAATATTTGATTTGATAATACATGTATGTATTTTTCAGGTCTGCAAAGACCAAGTTCCATAGATAAAAGATGGGGTCTTGTAGTTGTCAACGAGTTCTAGTGAGTAAAATAAGATTAATTAAAATAGATATTGCATTTTATGTACAAGTCAGTGTAAAATACTTTTAGACCTTGAGCCAGTATATGACACTGCTCCCCCTGGGGGAATTTTCAAGGGTATGATTTTCTTAACCCATATGGTGGTAGGCATTCATGGATAAAAGTTTGCAAAGTTCTGTTGGGGCTTTACAGAGTTATGGGACTTTGAAATATCGCCCATTCTCATTTTCTGGTCAAAACCATAATATACCTTGAGCCCGTATATGACGTTGCTCCCAACATGGGGAATTTTTAAGGGTATGATTTTCTTTACCCATATGGTAGTAGGCATTCACTGATAAAAGTTTACAAAGTTCTGTTTGGGCTTTACTGAGTTATGGTACTTTGAAATATCGCTCATTCTCATTTTCCGGTTAAAACCATAAGTGCTTTTAAAGCCAGTATATGACATTGCTCCTTCCTGGGAGTAATTATCTATGGTATGATTTTTTAAACCCACATGGTAGTAGCAATTCACTGAAACACAATATTTGGTTTTGCTATACAAATCAACGTCTGTAGCTTTTACATTGAGATTTTGTGAAAAATTTGTTTATGTTATGCTAATTTTGTACATATGATAAATACAAATATATCAAAAACTTACATTATATCAGTTAATGAATGATACTATAAAGGTATGCAAAATATTCAAATTATGTTAAAACTTGTAGGATTTTCCTCAAACATTACATGATGTCATGTATATTTATGCCGTTGTCTAGCATTCTGTGGAGGTCTGGATTATTTTAATTCAGTTTTTGGACAGAGCTGACTAAGAAATTTAGTTAGGACATCCTGTCATATCGCCCATTCTCATTTTCTGGTCAAAACCATAATAGTCATTGAGCCCGTATATGACATTGCTCCCCACATGGGGGAATTTTTAAGGGTATGATTTTCTTACTCCATATGGTGGTAGGCATTCATGGATAAAAGTTTGCAAAGTTCTGTTGGGGCTTAACAGAGTTATGGGACTTTGAAATATCGCCCATTCTCATTTTCTGGTCAAAACCATAATAGACATTGAGCCCGTATATGACATTGCTCCCCACATGGGGGAATTTTTAAGGGTATGATTTTATTACTCCATATGGTGGTAGCCATTATGGATAAAAGTTTGCAAAGTTCTGTTGGGGCTTTACAGAGTTATGGGACTTTGAAATATCGCCCATTCTCATTTTCTGGTCAAAACCATAATAGACCTTGAGCCCGTATATGACGTTGCTCCCAACATGGGGAATTTTTAAGGGTATGATTTTCTTTACCCATATGGTAGTAGGCATTCACTGATAAAAGTTTACAAAGTTCTGTTTGGGCTTTACTGAGTTATGGTACTTTGAAATATCGCTCATTCTCATTTTCCGGTTAAACCCATAAGTGCTTTTAAAGCCAGTATATGACATTGCTCCTTCCTGGGAGTAATTATCTATGGTATGATTTTTTAAACCCACATGGTAGTAGCAATTCACTGAAACACAATATTTGGTTTTGCTATACAAATCAACGTCTGTAGCTTTTACATTGAGATTTTGTGAAAAATTTGTTTATGTTATGCTAATTTTGTACATATAATAAATACAAATATATCAAAAACTTACATTATATCAGTTAATGAATGATACAATAAAGGTATGCAAAATATTCAAATTATGTTAAAACTTGTAGGATTTTCCTCAAACATTACATGATGTCATGTATATTTATGCCGTTGTCTAGCATTCTGTGGAGGTCTGGATTATTTTAATTCAGTTTTTGGACAGAGCTGACTAAGAAATTTAGTTAGGACATCCTGTCACCCATAAGCAATTAGTATAATATGCAAATTTAGTCCGCCATTTCCGAAATTCCGTTTGTCGCTAATAACACCAATCATGATAAAATTTAACATAGGTGCCTGCATCCATGTTTGTAGGGTCTAGCTATCACATGATATGACCTTAAGCATTATCGAAGATGATTTGCAAATGCAGATGTATACAAATTAGGTCTTTAAGTATAGGAAAGTGTTGTTTTTTTCCGAGTAAGATATCCAAATTCAATTCTTGCAGATCATGACCTTCCGTGATGGTCCAAATTGCCCCGTCTGATTATCATGGCGTTACAGAATTGAGATTCCTGCTCGCCTTGCAATAACCAATTATGCTATAAACATTCATACAAAATCTAGTTGTCAAACATGCATGCAAGGTCTCATTGTCATATTTATGATTCTGAAAAGTTGAAAAGCAAAATGCTTGCAATAGATTTATGTATACGACATTCCTTAATGCTGGCATTGTTGTCATATATTTATATACATGCCTAGAACGTTCTATCTAATCTTGAGTAAATTAATTAGTGGAAACGATGAGCAAATGAAAAAGGTTGCCACATGTAGTTTCATGAATTTCTTTCCACAGTAAACAATGTTAAGAGGTCAAAATCTGCACGAAAATAAGACTCTCCAGCTACAATGTACTACTTTTGCCATGAAGTACATGTATATCAATCAAATAGATACTTAAATTAGGTCAATGACAGGATGTTTTTTATGATAAGGCACGCTATTGAAATCAGTAGCTTTAATTTTACAATCAATTTTATGATGTACTATTCAAATTAGTTTATTTTTCTTCCTTTTGTTTTGGTTATGGCGTAAAGGCACACCACTTCAAAATGTTATATTGAGCTGAAAGCACCCGTGTGCGTTAGCCATACGGTAATAAGTAACACATAATAAACATTCATTATATATTAATACATTTATTAGGTGTGATATATGGATGGTCTCATAATGTGGACATTCTGGACATTGAAATCCAACCGAACATGAATTGGGTCGCAATTGACAGATTACTTGATTGAATTATATTTCCGGGAAAATTGAGTTTGAAGTACTTAAACAAAATAAAATCACTTGAAAACACTTCATTTGAAAACCCTTATTTACATACATTTACATATGCAAATCATCTGATCATGCTGAATGTGGTATCATGTGATAGCTAGACCCTATAAACATGGGTGCAGACACATATTTTAAAATCATGATTGGTTATCGTGTTAATAGCGGACAGTGGAATTTCGATTATGGCGGACCAAATTTGCATATTATGCTAATTGTTCAAGGATGACTGGATGTCATCACTATATTTCTTAGTCAGCTCTGTTCAAAGGCATAGAAGCTGAATCAAAATTATCAAGGCATCAACTGAATGCTAGACAATGACATAAATATTCGTTTGAGGCAAAATCCTATAAAATTTATCGTAATTTGAATATTTTGCATATCTTTAGAGCATCATTAACTGATTTAATGTAATTATTTGATATATTTGTATTTAATATATATACAAAATTAGCATAACATAAACAAATTTTACACAAAATCTCAATGTAAAAGCTACAGATGTTGATTTGTATAGCAAAACCGAATATTGTGTTTCGTAAAATACATAATTTGCATAAAGTTGCATATTTAAATCATCTGATCAAGCTGATATTAGTACCGCGTAATAGATAGACCCTGAAAACATGGGTATGGATACATATTTCAATTTTGTTTCTAAGTTGGTTATTGAGTTATAAGCGATAAACGGAATTTCTATAATGGCGGACTTAATTTGCATATTATGCAAATTGCTCAAGGATGACAGGGTGTCATCACTCGGATTCTTATTCAGCACCTTTCAAAGATATAGAAACTGCAAAAAAAACTATATAGGGACTCAAGTGCACGGTTTATCTCATATACTGCAGGACTAAGACTGAAAACTTAGAAAATGTCCCGATGAAAACAAAGGGAAGTAAATATAAAAAAAATACTGCTAGATTACATATCGCTATTATTTTGCAGCGATGGGTTACATAGTTTAACATGATGACTTATTTTTATTGACAAAAAGGTAAAGAGACCAATCTTTTCAATGTCTATTTGGATGTAAACTTAGTAATAAGATCTTTTTGGCATAGAAAATGGCCATAGGGGGGGTCATGTAGTTCAAAGTCCCATAATTCTGTAAAGCCCCAACAGAACTTTGCAAACTTGTATCAGTGAATTGCTACTACCATGTGGGTTTAAAAAACATACCATAGATAATTATTCCCAGGAAGGAGCAATGTCATACACTGGCTTATAAAGCACTTATGGTTTTAACCGGAAGAATGAGAATGAGCGATATTTCAAAGTCCCATAACTCTGTAAAGCCCAAACAGAACTTTGTAAACTTTTATCAGTGAATGCCTACCACCATATGGGTAAAGAAAATCATACCCTTGAAAATTCCCCATGTGGGGAGCAATGTCATATACGGGCCCAAGGTCTATTATGGTTTTGACCAGAAAATGAGAATGGGCGATGTTTCAAAGTCCCATAACTCTGTAAAGCCCCAACAGAACTTTGCAAACTTTTATCCGTGAATGCCCACCCACATATGGATTAAGAATATCCTACCCTTGAAAATTCCCCCGGGGGGGAGCAAAATTGTATCTGGCTCACGGCCTACACGCTCTCTGACTTTACATATTACACTCCTGGGCTGGGTTTCACGAACGCATTCCTATCTTAAATTTCTAGATAACCTTAAATTTTCTATTTTTAGCATTTTTAAGTTGAAGTGCGTTTCACAAACATTTTACACTTTAATCCGTTTTTAAATAGTCTAAGTTATGAGTAAAAATTAAATCGAGTGAACGGGTAGATTAAACTGAATGTAAACATTACTTAAATATAAAAAAGGTTAACGTTCGTCTAACTTTATGTTTGACTGGCTATAGAGTTCCTAGACGATGGGAATTCCGACGAGAGGACACTTGTGTGGTTTAGAAAGTATTTTGGATGATAGAATATACATTCTATCAAAAACCATCAAAATATTGCTGTCATACCGTTGAGTACAGCGAACTACTTTTTAGACGCTTTTCTTAACTGGGCCGACATACTAAAATGTTATAATCCGATAATAATAATAATAATAACACCGTCGGATTACGGTGCAATTTGGTGACAAATGTGTATTAAAATTAGAATTAATGGAGTTGATAAAATTAATCAATCAATTTTCTGTTGGAATGATTGTCATCTCTAAAATCTTTACAGAATGACGATCGTTAGATAATAAAGTAATCATTCGTTTTAATCTGCTTGTTTTATTAAATTAGTTATATAAATATTACAGAAACTCAACTCCACCAACACTTAGTCTTGAAGTAGTGGAGAAACGACGGCCATACTCCGTCTTATAGGTTACTGAATTTTATTTGCTACGATTCATTTCATCGTTTAACTTATTCGTGCCCTCACCTATGAGACGGAGTATGACAGATCCTGTTGTTGGCGCCGAATTTCTATATAATTATGCATATGTATTAATTTATTCATTGTCCCTTAAATATAAATATACTTCAACAACAAAGAAGGAATTTTGTCGCCTTTTTTGCTCAAATATTTACACATATACTCACCATTTATTGTTAACTATCCATGACAAATTAATTCATTAAAACTGTTTTTATTCAAAATTCCTAACTTTTAGATTTGTCTAACCAATACAACGTGTAATTTGAATACTTCTATATCGTCAGGTACCAGTAATCAAAGTCGAACTGCTATAAATGTAGTTACAATACAAAGTGTCTAATCACCATCATTGCATGGCAAACACACTGTTCATGCAAGCAGTGAATATTGAACCTTTTGTCAAACAGAGAATGTGAAGCATACTGTGAAACAGACATTATTTGTCAAAACCATTCTAAGCCATTTTCAAACCCCTTCGATATAGAAATTTTCGACACCTTACCAAACAGGCAATGACTGACTGAACCGTACACAACAACTTAAGCATTGATTTTGTGTTACTAACTGCTACATTTACCCACATTCAAAAACATTGTGAACCAAATATCACCTGCGCATATTTACATCATTACACAGTAATTTTTAATACGCCACAAATTATTGACTATGCAAGTTTCGCTTACTTGAAATAAATTTCTGCATCTTAAATATTGATTACCTACCTGAACTGCACGGTTGGTGTTGTGAAATTACATTGATGCATGTAAAATAAATGTCAGTTAATTATCTATATCTTATTTTAATATTTCATTAAATCGATTGAGAAATATTTTATTGTTTTACCGTTCAATGGACTGGAAGCGAACAAGGTGTTTTATTTGAACTGCATGTATGTTGTTAATGAAAGAATATGAAATCGACTAGCAAAATGAGATAATAAAACGTGTTCTAATTTGAAATGGCATTCGGAACTCCACTGCTTATAAACTTGTTGCATCGTAGCATAGCAGAATAGAAGGCAACATGTAAGTAAATAATGATATAGCACGTTAATGTAAAAACAATAAAAGCGTTACTTGCCAACGAGTCATTGCCGAGCCTAAAAATTAGTATTACCACCTCGACCACTTCTGATGTCCGAAGAATATGTTCGTAGAAGATGGCCGTGGTGTTCTTTATAGTGGTAAGAACAATGATTAGTGGCGTACAACATAACATGAAGCAACTAAGTGTTGTATAGTGAAGGTAAAATGTGAAAATCTGATATAGTAAAAATGTTAGATACCAGTTATCTGAGAAGAAATCTGATGTCATAAATCATGTGTTGTGTTAGGGAAATTCTATCTTAAAATGTTTATTTCAGATTGGTCTGGTTGTAGTGTTAACTGTAATTGTAGTGGTACTGGCAGGTATACTGGGTTGGAGAATGACAAGGTAGGATCAGATATTCCTGCATCCTTACGTGAAAATATATTTTTAGAAAGGTCATTTTTCGTAAAAAATAAACGTCATAATCATTTATAGTGAATTTTATAAACAAATCACGCCGCGGCCAGGGCGTAGTGGTTACATGTCTGACTTCGAATCCGGAGATCACGGGTTCGAGCCCGTTTGCGGTAGGTCATACCTTGTACATGAGTTGTCGGCCTCGTGGTAGGGTAAGTTAGTACTGGTGATAGTAAAGTGTCCAGGAAACCAATAGTAAGAAGAACTGGCCCTCGAATATATGACTTAAATATGTGCTGGATACGACGTTTCATTTTTTGACGTTAAGATCGCAGTTTTCATACAACTAAAATAAAAGAGTAAAAAGACTCTGTATCAGTTGCCATTAGAATACAGTTCTCAGGTGAGCGGTGCAGGGTTCAGACTTTGCTGCATTAAATAAGTGAAAAATATCTTATGATTAATTTTGTCGTAGGTTTTACATGAAAATATTACTGAAGTGTATATTTTTTTAATGTTTTTTTTCAGAGAAAGTAAAGTTAATAAAATAACAGAGGAGAGTTTAAACAAAGCTTATCCTATGTACTTTAGAACTCCGTCTCAGCAACTTGAATACCAACAACAATACTTAAATGGTTTTAACAATCGTACAATTGTCAACTCTACAATTCCAAACACAGAAAATTGTACATTTACCTGCTTTCAGTCGGAAGAGTTTCCATTTAGAAGGAAGAGATCAACAGAAGAACACCATGGTTGTTGTGTATCGTAAGTACTGTACAACCCGTCTTGAACGGATTTTCTATTGTTTGGTTTAACGGCGTGAGTCAACTCACCGTTCCTGGAAAGGAAAAAATCTCTGGTATAGCAATTACTTAGCGCCTCTCTGAAGACAGTGAAGTTATTTTCGTTTACCGAAGTTTCTGGAATGCAAAATGTACTTGTATATGGGTTTCTTCTTCTTGAGCATAAGATACCCCGTCATGACCGGACTTACTAGGTTGTAGAGATTAACGCCGTAGCAACACATTGTATAGGTCATATTACGGCGGTTGTTGAGATTGAAGCCGTTGCAACACATTGCATAGGTCATATTACAGCGGTTAGAAAACCATCTCACCGATCCTGAAAATTTCTGGTTAACCAGATACTAAACGCCCTTATAGGAACCGAGAATCAATTTCGGTTTAACGTGGTTCCTGAAAATACAGGGTTCTACATTCTGGACATACGAAACTACGACGAATACTCCGAAAAGCTATCGTAATATCTGAGTTTTAATGACTTAAACTTGATGTGATTAAACTCTGTTTTAAAATTAGAAATGACAGTATTAATTAATGACGGACGTCATTATGGAAATATCGACATATAAATAACCATTACTTCCTTTAATAAAATGAAAAGCAAATTCAAAATTTATATTTTCAACCATATGTCTTCTTCTGCTGTCTCTTTATTCAATTATAAGTTGTTGTTTAACTAAGTATCACCTCGATCATTATTTTTCAGGAGTGTATCGTTTGATTCACCTACGACAAAAACTAATATTTTAGGACAATCAAAGACATTTATACAATTAAAAACATTCAAGCAAACCTTTCCGGAGCATGTTTGCCAGTAAGTATTTATTTTGACTTTTAGAGATTTTATTCGATGCCTTCAATTTAATCCGATACAATCCGATATTTTGAGTTCAGTTTGTTCAAACCAATTCGTGAATAAATAACAATGTTTTTCTGTACCTGTTGTTTTTATTTAAATTAAAACAATGTGAAATGCCAAACAAACCTTACGAGCGTTTTAGGTGACGAATTGTAAAACGTCTTTATTGTTCTTTAGCAAGTAATGGAACAGAATTTTGTATCAATCGGAAGCAAGACGCATTCATTTTAAACAAAGAAAACATACACTTAAAATTCACAAATGCTAAAGGTTTTGTTATTATTGCAATGTAATGGTGACTATCAAGCAACAAGAATTGTCTAGCGTATGGACGGTGACCGATTATTTTATCACCAAATACATGTATCCTACGTCGATGAAAGTTTTACATTAAGAAAGAGACTCGGTGTTTCTACATTGTCTTACAGGGTGCATTAATTCCATTTAATTTCGGTTTTTTTTCTCACAGGAAAAAAAGTGGATGTACCGGATGTGTTTGTGCCCAACAAAATAGTTTCTTTTCGGCCGTTGTTCTGAAAAGTGGAGTTACAGAAGCAGAGGAACTGGACGACACAGAAATAAGTTTCTTTTATTTCAATGGTTGCTGCAAATGTATCAATAATTAGGTCACACAATAACCTTCAACTGTCTTATTAAAATCAGTCTCTTTTTCTACATTACGCTCTATTCCTCTTTTTCCCAGCAATAATCTGAAGATTCTCCATTTTTGGAAATGACACGTAAATAGCATTCTGAAACCATTGGAAATATTCGTTAAAGAACGTTATTGGAGAAATATTTAAAATTGCAATTTTTAACTTACGCTATAGAATAGTGTCAACTGATCTAATTGGTAAATTCCGTCGTGTTTATGAAAATTTTGACATCCCTAACAGTCGCACACAAGTCAGATTCTGCCAGTGAAATTATGCTGACGAAAACAACATGATCTCCCTTAGATCAGAATGCGATTCATATAAGTTTATTTCATGAGATTATCAAATAATAGGTCTTCATAGGGTGCAATAGATATTAGATTAATACAAAAAAATATAGCTTCGCCATGTTAATTTTGTTGTTAAGGCCTCATCGGAAACTGTATTACTAAGACGTCATTATTTTTGTGTTTATCATTATTATACAATTTTTTATTAAGCATCATGTCTTCTATTTATAGAAGGGGAAGTTAGACCGTTTGTGTACAAAATGAACATCATATTCTGTGTATTCGAGTCATATTCGGTCATTCTCAATACGAAGGTCCATTAGACTATATGTTACATAACTCCCTGCTAGTAAGTAAGAAAATGAATTTTAGTGTTTCGTCCATTGCTTAGTAGATGTCCAATGATTGTGTAAAAAATGACAAAAATCTGACTGATGATAGAATCGTAACCGCCATTTTAGACCCTTATTTTAAATTTCGTTACTGTCGCCAGTCCACCCCTGTGTTGTTTGCAATAAAATTGCAGAGAACACGGGTCATTGTAAGAGTTAAATTTGCATGCATATGCATTGGTAAACCATTGAAATTTGTACTTAAAAGGCTCTGTAAAACAATGTCAGAAAATTTTGAAATATCTAATGCAGAGTGCATGTCGCCAGAGTTTGTACTTTTCAAAAAATTTCCGATACCGTATCTGCCACAGCTAGATTGGAAAGCAACACAGAATTATACAAAAACGCCTTAAAGTTATCTTAGTTTCATTGATTATTAAACAAATTAACAAAAACCTTTGGCATCAATGATATATGAAAGCATGTGAATGACAAATGTGAAAGGGGTCAATAAAAAGTAAATAAGCAAAATTCCCGTTACCGGTGCTGCTGAAAATACCAGCTACATGTATATTGAAATGGTATAATGACGATAAGTACATCAATTGACTATAATTCTTTATAGATGGTCGAATAATTCTTCGTTTGTAACTTTGTTCAGCTCAAACGACGTGATTTCAATACGAATTTAAAATTTCCGTGATTTAAATTTCCGTTACCATGTTTGGTAAATCAGTCATACACTTTTCGTGGGGACATTGCGCCAGTCAGTGCATCATATATTTATGTCACTTATGACTTCAGGAACACCTCGTGGTAAAATAACGCATTTTTGAGTTTGTTAGATAAATTTAGAAATGGTTTAATTATGAAGATTTTTACAAGTTGACAGTTCTTTTATTAATTGCGATATAAGTTATATGTTGAGCTGAAATAAACTCATTGTGTATTATGAACTACGAGCACAAATATGTCTTTAAATTCAAATATTGATTAACTTAAAAAAACAATTAAAATACGACAGACAGAGATTATAAGTGTACAAAGTTTCCGTTACTATGTGGTAACGGATATTTTATGTTTTTGTCAGTAATAAAATAGCATTGTAAGTTTGAAAATGATTTCAAGTCAATACAATTTTTACCAAAGGTTTATAAAATACACGTATTAGTCTCGTACAAGTAGACCAAGTACCATAAGACAATAGTGTTTAGCAGATTTTTATATCATAGCTCACCAAAGCCAGAGCACGATCTGTTCAATGTGACCTAATCTGATTGATGTGTGTCCGTCGTCCGTTGTAAGCCTCCTAAAAATTAAAATGTCAAAAATTTAAAGCCATCATTTATCAACTTTTGCACGATGCATCTAATAAAGGTCAGCCACCCATTTTTCAAATTTAGCCCCTGGAAGACTAAACATGAAATTATATAACGAAATATTGAAAATAAACTCGTAAATTGTATGGCCTTGAGCTTTATTGTTTGCATTGCCAACTCAAGGTCACAGTTTTATACAGATAAAAGTATCAATATATTTTGTGTCAGATGTCATTACAATCTATTTCTTATGTGAGTGGCCATGACTCCTCGGGACCCTCTGTATATCCTCTTTTTATCATACTTACATGTATATCAGTTTACTGAATTAAAAAGATACGAATATATTAAAATCACGTACTCGTCATTTTGTTTAATATTATTGCAGAGATCAAATAATGTCATGTGGCAGATATCTCCGTGAACAAAATTTCCGTTACTATGTTGTTTTTGCGGATAAGCGTTGTTTTACCGAGTTATGATCTCGCTCATTCTTAATCAGTGTCTTAGTTTTATGTATCAACTGAACCACGTCATCTGTTTGAACAAAACCATTCAAGTTTTCAAATTTATAATGAATATAATGCGTTTGTTATATTAGTCGTATTTTTTTATTATACATGTAAATATAGAACACATGATATGTAAAAATATGTAGTATTCGTGTAAGCTGTTTGACTTAGAAATAAAATGCAACTATAAAGTAACACATTGATTGGTTCAATTAAAGACTTGGTGGATTTGACTATGTTTTAAACTTTTATAACCAATATAAAATTTCCGTTACCATTGTACCTGTTCTTTATACATATACGTGCCTTTTAAGTATGCGGCTTATCACAGGTAATATATACATTTTTTGTAATGATCAAAGTGAAGTACAAGAAACAGCAGGTTATCATTGTGACGTCCACAAATAATAGAAAACAATTGAATTGTCACCAATGATTACAGTCTTGATTTTACCCTTAGCTTTGAAAAGTGTTCCTAAAGTTCAGTGGGATGTAACTTGAATAAGAAGTCATTGTAGTCGATTTTTTTTATTTTTAGACAAAGACATGTATAATTGTTGAATACCAGACCAATTTTTTTTTGGTACGGAAGAAGATATTTGTGTGCACGCCTTTACTGTCCGCAATGAGGATACAAAAGCGAATAGTCAAATGTTTACACCTTACCCTCTTTATATGACCATAGCACTTGCAAAAAGATAGGTATGCATCCAGAAAATTAGATTTACATCCCTGATACATGCATAATAATGAAAAAATAATTTACAACTGATTTATTTGAAGTTGATTTTTCACGTATTCACATTCCCTATTGGACCTTCGCATTGAGAATTGCACAATTACGTGTGTATATGTCATTATCATATATTGTCTATGATGTCATCACATTACATGTTATTAAGTCAGCCTCATATACTGTGTATTTGACGTCATCATTATCTGTGTACTTGTGTATTAAAATTATATTCATTGATTTATTTGTAATGTATTTCTGTTAATTGGTGTTTTAAATCAAAATAAAATACGGTGAAATTATATTTTTTGTTGAAATGAAAACGGCTTTGAAGTTGATTTTAACATGAAAAATGGAATGTCACCAGTTAAATTCTGATTGCAGCCATGATCCCCTTATTGAACATTTGATGGAACGTCAGTAGAATGTATACGTGCATAAAGCAAAATCACCAACCAGCTTATTTGGAGGCTTTGTCTAAGTCACTTTAAAAGCACAATGAATACACTTCTTCTTATGACAAATCTAACAAATGACATACTCGTATAACGATCAACACTAGGGACAACTATAAGCAACAATTTTGATAAGAGTACACAAAACATTATTACGAAGTCCACAGCTGTTGACAACTCAGTACAGCACTTTGCCGACGTAGACAAACTCCAGTTTTAACCAAGACAAACACAAATGATGACTTAGATCAAACATAAAGATAACATCATCAGTTTGGCGCTTAATTTAACCATAGCGCCCTTGTCTTTAATAACCCTGGTTACATAAATGGTTGCAGGAACACTTCAGGTAAGTTAGAAAAAACCTTAAATGATGAAATATTAGCTAATATAAAAACAAACGACTTGAACCTTAAGTACATTTCCGCTACAATAATGGTCTTTTGTTAATTTTACTGGTTATTTTTAGTGGCGTCTTCCATAATCTTATACGGTCTAATGTTAGTCATTTGTGAATCCATAAAAAAGCTATAGTGTCTGACGTCAGTTAATCCGTACAAGTGTCATATATACCAGTAGATAAATATAATTACGACGGCGGCTAATATTCATTAGTTTTAATCATTATATGTGCAACAAAATCAAATGACATTTCAACGGTAAAAAGGGCAAAATTAATAATTACTTGAAGGGATATACAGGCAAAATTTCAACTTCATATTTCCTGATTTTGAATTATATTTTTTATAACTGTGAATGCAACAGACACACTGTTATATTACTTTATTTTCTCGTAATATTTGGGGTGTTTCCTAACTAGACCCACGTGGGTCAGGTTAGCAAAAATATATTAGTGTTAAAATATGCAATTACTGATGAGAAGATACTAGAGCTTGTTATTGTGCAACATTAGTATAATTCTATTAAAAAGATATCCTTACCGCCTAAGAATGTTGAAAAGACAAGAAGCGACCAATGAAAATGTTTGATTAAAGCAAGTACGACATATAACAAATCTATAAATAGCTTGGTAATTCCCTTTGTATCCTACGTTCGTTTTCAACAGTGTGTATTCCACATGATTTAATTCGTTCACTTGAATGTTATAAGTGACACATGTTATAAGTATGTGATTTCTTACGTTCTTAATACTGTTTTACTTTTGGCACAGTCATTTGCCGGTATATCACTTTCATTACTTATTTTTCTTGTCTCTGATCCTTTTTTATGCGAAATATATCGTACAAGAATTCTATCATATGACGTTATAGAAAAGGGTGCATCCCATTCTTCTGCAATAAAACAGTTAGCATTTAAAAGACAAATTCCTATTAATAGACCTGACATGAAAAATAGGTGTCTATATTCAGCGGATTATGTTGAAAATTGATAGTGGAAAATCATGAGTATTCAATCTAATATCTCCACTTTCTCTATATAAATCAATCAGACGATAGTCAGGATGACATGATCATATTTTAAACAACCTTGCTTTAGATTCTGTTTAAAAGGTGCAGTTAAACGTGCTTGAACCAAACCAGGATTTCTTTACAAGTTATATTATCAATTATAATGTTACACATTTTATGACTATAGACTAGATACAAAAAATATATAAAATCTAGAGCCTGAGCATAAAAGACTAAGACATTCATTGAATAAAGATAACATTTAAATACAAATGAAAATATATGACTCTAATACAGTTGGCCTTATCTAGAGTACAATTAATATTTCTCATCACAAAGAAAAAATGTGATTTTAAATAAACCATATGTCGTATTTTTATAGCTTAGTCTCAATATTGATTAAACTGAGTTCATACCATTAATAAGAATCTCCTGGACCAACAATAAGACCACATTTGTGGCTTTATCTTTAACAAAAATATAAGAAACTGAAGAAAGTATTGAAAATATCTTACTTATTCCGTAAGTGGAGATAATGTTATTTGGCGATGTTCCATGTCCATCAGTAGCCTCGACTCTTCCAACAACTGTGCCTGTATAACACAACAAATGTCATTCAAACTGTTAATACACTTACGATACACGCAAGTCATTCCTCTAAATAAGTTTAGAAATAGTAATTGCAATGTAGCATCTTATTGAAAACATGCCCAATGTTTTGAGAGGGCATTTGGACAAAACATTTCTTTGTAAATGTCGGAGCGTTTACTGCACATCTAGAAATATGAGACAAAAATTGTATTTCCAGTCATAAATATTAAAACATATTAGGAAGCCAAAATTTATATTCTTTCACATTTCAGAAGTTCAAAACTCTTATGGTTTCTTTTATTAAATCTGTCCAGTATATTGTTTGTTCAAGTTTTTGCGAAACTAACATGTTTTTGAACAATTAAAACTAAACCAGACTAATCGATTCTAAAACATGTTTTCAGTTTATTCTAACGTCTAATCTATTTCACTTTGATACAGTAACTTGGTTATACAAATAGTTTAAAAAGATAAGTTGACGATTTACGATGCAACATCTTTTTCTTGTGTCATACGTAGTAGTTATTGACAATATCAAATCAGAAAATAACGATTTTAAATAAGCAAACATTATATACATGTTTTATCAGAATATTTTCATTGGGTAAAAACAATATTTGTAATTAAAGTAACACCTTCAAAATATACGGGACTTGTTAGCGTCTTCCTCCCTATAGTATTGGCAGTATCTATATTAGTATTTACCAAATTCGGATGTTTCTTCCACTGTGAAACCATCAAGAACATTATAGACTTCATCAAACGTTGGAATGACGTCATTAAAATCTTCAACAGAAACATACAAGTACCCAATTGCAGGTTTTGTCTTTTTCTCATGATTCACTTCCGTTCTATACAAAATAGAATCAACACATTACGTGAATTTTTATGTTATGACTTTTCGCGGTAGTGTGAACATATCACGTGACTAATCAAAAAGAAGTAATAATCATATTATTCACAAGATTTTATCCAATCTGCTTAGGAAAAAAATATAAACTTAAAATGAAATTTTAATACCAAAGTTCAAAAAGTTAAACAGGAACTAATGATATAATTCAACAATCATAAATCTCCGAAAAATATGCTTCAGCATATTTAATTTGAATCACTTACATAATGACGAGCGTCAGGTTACATGTCACTTCGTAATCAATTTAAACAGACAACAGACGCATTCAATCTAATATTTCTTCTTTCTCTATCTAAACCAACCAGACTATTGTCAGGATGTTCATGGTCATCCAAGAGCTTGTAAACAACTATCTTTTTTAGATTCTGCTTTAACGGTGTAGTCAAACTTGCTTTGACCGGATGAGGTTTCTTTAATAGCCACATCAAACACACTCACGCCACCTGGTGGAGAAATAAAGACGGGAGGCAAAGGGTCTTCCTCTTCTTCATGTGAATCAGACGCTATAGCTGCAGATTAAACAAAATTAGGCACAAACAATTTCCAAAATATAAATTGATTTTATTTAGATTTTAATGACCCTTAAATTGCTTCAACAAAAGGGCGACATTATCAATTCATGTGAAAACAAGAACACGTGATGTCATTCCTAGGTTGGTGTGAGCAGTAAACTATCGTGTTCATTTGCAGTAGAGTTCGAAAATCCCAGTCTCCTTCAGACTAAATTTTCTGTTTGTCACGTAAGTTATAAAGTATACAGACTGAAACGATACAGGGAGAACCCTGGTATACAAGTCATATTGTGATTTAAATTTTTTTCGGCGTAGCTGTCTAAGCTGGATTTTGATCTACATTTCTGTATAATGACGTCTGTCTGTGATTTCGGAAATCCGCCGTTCTATTGGATGATTTTATAAGCACTGAAAATGACGTACGTGGGAAACAGAGAAAATCCCCTCTTCGATTGGATGGCCCTGACACGCGCGAAAAAATAAAGGCCACACTATTGTAATGCAGTGTTTTACGAAATTTTGCTTCGTTCGTAGATTATTTTTTTTTTGGTAGACTTCTATTGCATTCCAGAGTGTTTTTTTATATTGTAACAATAAAAAGTTACGTGTCAAACACAATGTTTTATGGGTAAAATGAATTACGTCTCCAGATGTGAACCGGTTTCTAGTAAAAAGTCTGACATATTACCCAATAATTATTAAGTTAGCCTCACTACGTCCAGTTTCCGGGGTTTACACTTTGAGAGTCACAGCTCCACATATATTTATTAATCCGCAGAGTTATTGGTACGTAACTTTTAAGGTTCTGGAACTGTAACTAACTTCGGTAAACTTCGACACTCGATACAATCCGGTTTTTTCCCGATTACCTATCTTCGTCAAGTTTCGTAATTGCTATTTTTAGAAATTTTCACCACCTGACGTGGGTTTTTCCAGAAGTCATAGGGTAACGCATTTTCCGAAAATGGCGAAACCAGACGCTCTACATCGTGATCGTAGTTAGTTATCGTAAAAATAATGGTTTATCGACATAAAAACAATGAAAAGCCGTAGTGGATCATAACTTTTGCGTTGATTCTGTTTGTACAGGTGTAAAAAATACATTTTATTTTCATCTTTTTTTGCGATGTAAATTGGGTATGACTGAAACACGAAATGGAGATTTTGAGGCGAAATGGACGAAATGGAGAATTTGGGGCAAAATGGGGTTTTGATTGTTTAATCTATTTTGTGTACTGAAAATGAACAAAGGTAAAATAAACTACACAAATATCGATAAACTGGAAAGAATGTTTAACTTATATTGATTTATTGCCGAATTCCCACAAATAATCGTACCAAAGTCAGCATATAAAGACAAAATCGTTGCACATTTTCTGTTTTTAATATCATCATATTCTAATTATAAAAAAACAATACAATAAACAGCATAATTTGAAAGCTAAGGCACATAATATGCCAACATTACTAACTCTAGTGTCCAACTGTTAGTGCAAAAAACGACAACAGCAGAAAACATAGCTGGTACAAGTTTAATCCCCAAATAGTCCCCTCAAGCTTGCCAAAAAGCAATGGAGAGAAGGTTTTTATATGATAATGCAGAGTTTAACATACATTTTCCATCTCAAATACCAATTTTAGATGATATATTTGTATAAAGTAGTATTATTTGTAATTGACCATTTTGACGTTATTTTTCTCTATAAAATCTCTTGCAGTTTCAGTACAGTAATCTCATACAAATTCTTATAAAAAAATTTAGAAACGGTAAAATTTCTTAAATTTTTCATTATATGGGCAGTTAATACTGCAGAAAATTTTAAAACTAGTTGCATGTGTCTAACTGACTTCTAACTTGAGATATTTGCTTTTAAAGATAGGGTAAATTTTTTAACATTCTCAAAAACTCGGATTTTTGCTTGGGGGTACATGTATGCAAATCTCTGTATTTTTATATGTATTTGTCCAAAGTGTAACCTTGTTGCTCTGATTTGTCATTACATGACTGTATAACAAGAAAATGGATTAAAACTTGGAAATAGAACAGCAGAATTTGAAAAAAAAAGTTCTTTCACTTTTTGTCCCAGCACAATTTACGGTCTTTCTGAAAATCAAGGGTCACGTTATAAAAATGCACATAACTTAAGTTACAAACGGTAAATTTCTTTAAAATTTCAGCATTCAATGTCTTTAATAGTATAGATTCAAGAAACAATATCAGTATAAGAATTGTGGAAGGTCACCATTACAGTTCCAGAACCTTAAGAATAAATTCATAATTTTTGTTTTGTAGCATTAATGAATAGGTTTTCACAATGCAATTTTCAAAAATCTTCTTGTCTGAAACTACAAGGCCTAGAGCTTTCCTATGGTATATAACATCATCTACAGGTCCTCCATCACAGTTGTTCAAATTATGCCCCTGGGTCAAAATTGACCCCACCCCATGAATCAAAATATTACATTGAATTATATAAGGAAAAGTTCAAACAACATCTTCTCTTGAACCGCTTATGATAATTTGCCCAAACTCAACAGGAATGGTCCGTGGGTGGTTCCCTACCAAAATTGTTCAAATAGGTCTGATTGGTTGGATAAGTAGGTCACTGGGTCAAAAAATAGGTTTTAACATTAGTGGTCCTCTGTAAATGGCTCTTCTGTGACCTTTGACCTTTTCCTCAGGTGAGCACCCAGGGCCCTTTGGGCCCTCTTGTTTTTAAATCGACGCCGTTTGTCTTTTTTAAAGACATTTCTTGTTAATCAATGAGATAGAAGTGGAATTCGGACTTATGCAAAGACTTATAGTGACAGATATATTTGATAAGTTTTGTGAGGTATAAACAACATTAAGTTTATAAAATATACCCGATCACGGTACTTTTACAGCAAAAATAACGTAAAATGTAGATAAAATACTTACGTAACAATCAACATAAAATGTTTAATACACGCATCAAGATTTTGGTCTCCATCATATTTCAATGGTTTTGGAACAAATATTTTAGCAAATTCCACAAATATACTGTAAGTGGGGAAAATTGCTGGACACAACGTGGGTGTTTTAAATTTCAAACTTGCAGCAGCGTTAAACATGCCCGGTGACTTAAATACCAATACTGATTTCAACTCGGAATAACCAGAGTATGTTAATCCTGGTTTATGGTAACATCAAAGTTTGCATTTATGTCTGAAAATTATATTTGGTTTTGACTGCTTGTTTTCTACAAAATATAGTTTTGGAAAAAAAGTTGCCTTAGACTGTGTAAAAGTAAAAATGTATATCAAGAACTAAAATAAATAATATGTAGTTATTTTAAATAAACCCTGACAAACGGTAATGTTGGACAATTTCGTGAAGCAAATAATGTATGAAACGTGTATCTACATGGAAAACATAAAATCTAGAGATAAAAAATGTAATTACATTTTATAGTCTAAGTTTCTTGCTTACGCATGTTCACCGACTTTACAGCAATTACCCCTGGTCACTGGGCTACTGGTATCTATCTATCAATCTCCCTGGGGAGTCTTTTTACTCCGCTTATTAGTGCAGTCGACAAATTGGCGCAGCGGAATTATACCACCCTCGCAGGTACCCATTAACACCTGGGTGGAGTGAAGCAATCGCAGGTAAATTTCTTGCTCAAGGAAATTAGCAGTGCCCCTGGTGGGATTCGACCCAGGACCTCTCGATCCCTAAGCGCGCGTCCTACCACTGGACCACTGCCCCCACAGTTCTTAATATAATTCACACATGTGAACCCGGGTAAGTCTACCGAAGCATATTCGTTTACAAGTTTATTAACAATGCATATTTTTTTAGCTTTTTTAACAAAGTTCTCTTGTCTTGTCTTCAGGTATATAAATCTGTGTAACAGCACAGTTTTAATGTGTTATCTAAACCTTTCCTTCTAATATCTTAGATTACATTATATAAACACAGATCTAATACAGATTAGGCCTATACATTAAAGGAAGAAAACAGAAATAATGCTATAGAATATGAAATAAGAATGCCAATTCTTCATCAAATCAATGTGAATTCAGTAAACAAAAGTACAAACTGTGCATAATTAAAACTTCAGTCATACATTTTACACACACTTCTACATGTATATGATGTCATAGATACTGATAAGATAATGTATCTTTTGGCAGCCGTTTTAGAATAAATTAAGAACACCTTATTTTCAAACCAATTTTACTGATTTGTGTCATTTTAAAAGCATTTATTGTTTATTTTACCATTCGAAGATGACATTATGATACATTGTATAACCTCTCTTGGTGTTTATTTCCTATAAATACTTCTAAGATATTCAATAAAAAGATCTATGAATTACACTCTTACTCATCTTTAGTTGTTTTGAGACAACCCCTGCAATATAAGCGACTTAATTGTCAAATCTACTTTTGTAACAAATAAACAGCAATTCTCTAACATGTCGCAAACATGCAATAGACCCCGATGTTCACATTGAAAAATTCCATTGTTGATAGAGAATTACAAGCTTTAATACAAATAAATCATACAATCTTAGAAAGTGTACAGTTTGTTCAACACGTAATACTATCTTAGTCTATGTTATAACATGTAAAAATTGTCATAAACAATACGTTGGGCAAACAAACCAACAAGTCTCTAAACGTATGAATAGTCACAGATTTCATATTAGAAATTTTGTTTCTTTCTATGCCCAGTATAGTTCAAAAGTTGCCATTCATTTCAATTCCCTAAACCATTCTAGCGAAGATTTTTCTTTCATGCCATTTGATGTTGTTACTGACACCATGAGAAGACACTACATTGTACCAAAATGGTTTAAACTCAACATCTTTATTCAATATTTAATACATTCTGACCAAACTATTTACTATATACAATGTACATTATACAACATTTTATCGTTTGTTCCTATTATTACTTTTTCTCTTCATTATCAAAGAAATTATTTGAATCATAATGATCCGTAATTTGTATTTGTATTGTATTTTATGTTGGTATTAATAAACATATTTTAATGTTTGTATAATGTTTGTACTCGTATAATGAACTTAAGCACGATTTTTGGCAGCTTTTCTTAGTAAAAATGTAAATTATATTAACATAAAATGGAAAACACATTGAAAACCATATTATCTCATGTACATACGCCTCAATATATTCAGTGACAATGATCAATAGTCACATAGGGTATTGTAATGCATTTGAAATACGGTTTCAAATAATTGTTTAATTACTGACATGTAAATTTTGTCCAATTAATAGAAGCATTATCACAGATTGCTTACATTGCAAAATATTAAACACAAAACTCACAGTATTTCCAAAGTTAGAATAACAATTATAATACACTCTAACACATGTAAATTTTGTCGAATTAAAGACACAATAAATATAAATATAAATATAAAAAAATATTAAAGGTAAAAAGCACAGTGATTTCAACGTTATGAAAACAAACACTAAAACATTAACATGTGCTTAAAGACAAATAAAAAATATTGAATTTTTTACAGTTTTAGATATTGTTTTATGATTATTTAGCTTTTAAGTCACCATTTTAATATGGTCAATCAACTGACAGTCTAAAATTGTGCAATTATTTACAAAAACACATTTTGTCACTACACATAACATGAGTATCAACTATCCGTTTTTCTGACAGCAAATATTTTATTATCTCTTCAATTTTTCAATCACTTAATATGATGAAAATGACACTTTAAGTTGCCTTTCAGGATATTTTCATTTTAGGCTGTAAATGGCACCACCGGCTGAAAAAGATATTAAGATCAGTTTTAGTTTATAAGGCTCATTGAACAAAATTGTTATAACATGTTTTATGTATTAACGTTTTAAGGCACATGGACACATTGTTACAACATGTTTTATGTATTAACGTTTTAAGGCACATGGTCACATTGTTACAACATGTTTTATGTATTAACGTTTTAAGGCACATGGTCACATTGTTACAACATGTTTTATGTATTAACGTTTTAAGGCACATGGACACATTGTTACAACATGTTTTATGTATTAACGTTTTAAGGCACATGGTCACATTGTTACAACATGTTTTATGTTTTAACGTTTTAAGGCACATGGACACATTGTTACAACATGTTTTACGTATTAACGGTTTAAGGCACATGGACACATTGTTACAACATGTTTTATGTATTAACGTTTTAAGGCACATGGACACATAGTTACAACATGTTTTATGTATTAACGTTTTAAGGCACATGGACACATTGTTACAACATGTTTTGTGTATTAACGTTTTAAGGCACATGGACACATTGTTCGGCACGTTTTGTGTATAAACGTTTTAAGGCACATGGACACATTGATACAGCAGGTTTTATGTATTAACGTTTTAAGGCACATGGACACATTGTTACAGCAGGTTTTATGTATTAACGTTTTAAGGCACATGGACACATTGTTACAGCAGGTTTTATGTATTAACGTTTTAAGGCACATGGACACATTGTTCGGCACGTTTTGTGTATAAACGTTTTAAGGCACATGGACACATTGTTACAGCATGTTTTATGTATTAACGTTTTAAGACACATGGACACATTGTTACAGCGTATTTTGTGTATTAAAGTTTTAAGACACATGGACACATTGTTACAGCGTATTTTGTGTATTAACGTTTTAAGGCACATGGACACATTGTTCGGCACGTTTTGTGTATAAACGTTTTAAGACACATGGACACATTGTTACAGCGTATTTTGTGTATTAACGTTTTAAGACACATGGACACATTGTTACAGCGTATTTTGTGTATCAACGTTTTAAGGCACATGGACACATTGTTCGGCACGTTTTGTGTATAAACGTTTTAAGGCACATGGACACATTGTTACAGCAGGTTTTATGTATTAACGTTTTAAGGCACATGGACACATTGTCACAACATGTTTTATGTATTAACGTTTTAAGGCACATGGACATATTGTCACAACATGTTTTATTTATTACCGTTTTAAGGCACATAGACACATTGTTACAGCGTATTTTGTGTATTAACGTTTTAAGGCACATGGACACATTGTTCGGCACGTTTTGTGTATAAACGTTTTAAGACACATGGACACATTGTTACAGCGTATTTTGTGTATTAACGTTTTAAGGCACATGGACACATTGTTCGGCACGTTTTGTGTATTAACGTTTTTAGACACATGGACACATTGTTACAGCGTATTTTGTGTATTAACGTTTTAAGGCTCATGGACACATTGTTACAGCATGTTTTATGTATTAACGTTTTTAGACACATGGACACATTGTTACAGCATGTTTTATGTATTAACGTTTTAAGGCACATGGACACATTGTTACAGCGTATTTTGTGTATTAACGTTTTAAGGCACATGGACACATTGTTACAGCATGTTTTATGTATTAACGTTTTAAGACACATGGACACATTGTTACAGCGTATTTTGTGTATTAACGTTTTAAGGCACATGGACACATTGTTCGGCACGTTTTGTGTATAAACGTTTTAAGGCACATGGACACATTGTTACAGCGTATTTTGTGTATTAACGTTTTAAGGCACATGGACACATTGTTACATGTTTTCATTGTTGTAGGGTAATGTCCATGTGAATTATTGTTGTAACATTTAAAAGTTGACAGGCTAAGTAATGATAATTATAAAAACGATTGAAAAAAAGCTTAAAAGGTAAGACAAAGGAAAAGCACCATGCTAATTAAAGAACTTTGAATACTCTTTCTTGTTAAGGATATAAAAAAAGTATGACCATTTTCTATTAATCGCTTATCCAAATAGGGCACTTAACAGACAATTGCACTCAGTCGGCAGCATGTCTGACTACGTATCCAGCGGTAGTGGATTCGATTTTCGAGCAGGACCTACATACCTTTGGGGAGTTTAGTCATGAAATATTTTTTTTGACTATTGTGCCATTCACCTCTGAAAAGCTTAAGTCCTGGAACAATGAATAGGACAACTGACTTATGACTTAGAAATACAAACATGTATTACTAAAAAATACTGAAGTGATGCTTAAAGCACAATTACATAACATTACTGAGACACTGAGCTTGACTACTTTAAATTAAAAGCATTGAAAAGCAACAAACAATCAAAACAAACAAAGTTTTATATGTACTTACAGTTTTACTGAAGCAAATGATTTTCACAAACACAACTGTTACAGCTGAGATGCCCCCAATAAACACTACTCCACATGCTGCAACTGATGGAATGGTCCATGCTGAAATATATGTCAGATGTTTTTAGTGTTTATAGCTAGAACCGCATATAAACACCCACCAAATTTCCCATAGTAACATAACTTGGATAGATTGCAGTTTACTGGTGCGAGTTTGTTTACCACTTTGAGCCAATCTGCGTAAACACATATCCAGTAGACCACGGTCGTACTGGATCTGTACTTTTTCCCTTTGAGGTCACGTCGAGATGAACTTTGTGTCGACCAATCAATGCGTAGCTTTCATCTAGACGAAAACACTATTAATCACATTTTGATTTCGTAATTTCTATTTTTAGACCAAGTTTTGCTTGCTAATTTAACCGCGGTAATATTCACAGGCTGCGATTGGGCGGCTCATTTCAAATTTCGTGACGTAGACGATGTAAACAAGTTACGTATCATAACAATTTCGTCATGAATATTATGATGAGAAAAGGTCACCTGAACGTGACCTTCGTTTGGAAAAGGCCAAATCTACATTAGCGAGTATGCGAGCGGTAAAATTGTAGATCGGGTTTTAATCAGATTGACTTTGAGCATGCCTAACCGGGCAAAGCTGGTGAACTTCCATTGCTATGCTAAATAAGCAATAAAAGCATAAGGCAACCATTTTTTTCCTCGCTGAAAACATAAAAACGGATGCTCGGGGGCAGCGCCTGATATAACATAAAATAAAAAATATCGTGCTAGGAGGGGCGGAAACTTTATTTAATGGCGAGAACTCTCGCTTGATAAGTTCGAAAAAAGCCTGGCTTAGTTATGCAAAAACACTTAAATTTCGTGGATTTTTTTTATACACGATAAACAGCAATTGTCCCTTAAACTTTAGGATAAAATGATGGCTCAGCTCGCAATTACAGATTTGACAATATTTATAGGAATTGAAAATGAGAACAAATTTTATTTTGAGATTTTAACGCTAAAGATTTCCTCGAAGCTCCAACACAAAATCATAATTGCAGGCAATAAAGCCAGCGAATTAATACCCATTTGTAGGTGATTTATAAAGTGAATGTAATGGTCAGACAAATGATGTAAAAATACAAAACTGTTCATGTAAAGTTATAAATTTTCAAATAATTTATTAATAAGCTTACATTTGGTCCAAAATCCATTTGATTCATCGTCATCAGAACCCGTTGTTGATGTAGCTGTAGTACTGGGAATTGATGTTGTAGAAGGTGCTGCTGTTGTGGTAGTCAGTGTGGTTGTTGTAGTGGTTGGTGTTGTAGTAGTGGTTGGTGTTGTTGTAGTAGTGGTTGGTGTTGTTGTAGTGGTTGTAGTGGTTGGTGTTGTTGTAGTAGTGGTTGGTGTTGTTGTTGTTGTAGTGGTTGTAGTGGTTGGTGTTGTTGTAGTAGTGGTTGATGTAGTAGTCGTTGGTGTTGTTGTAGTAGTCGTTGGTGTTGTTGTTGTTGTAGATGTTGGTGTTGTTGTAGTAGTTGTTGGTGTTGTTGTAGTAGTCGTTGGTGTTGTTGTAGTAGTCGTTGTTGTAGTAGTGGTTGGTGTTGATGTAGTAGTCGTTGGTGTTGTAGTAGTAGTGGTTGGTGTTGTTGTAGTAGTGGTTGGTGTTGTTGTAGTAGTGGTTGGTGTTGTTGTAGTAGTGGTTGGTGTTGTTGTAGTAGTGGTTGGTGTTGTAGTAGTAGTGGTTGGTGTTGTTGTAGTAGTGGTTGGTGTTGTTGTTGTAGTGGTTGGTGTTGTTGTAGTAGTCGTTGGTGTTGATGTAGTAGTGGTTGGTGTTGTTGTAGTAGTGGTTGGTGTTGTTGTAGTAGTGGTTGGTGTTGTTGTAGTAGTGGTTGGTGTTGTTGTAGTAGTGGTTGGTGTTGTTGTAGTAGTGGTTGGTGTTGATGTAGTAGTGGTGGGTGTTGTTGTTGTAGTGGTTGGTGTTGTTGTAGTAGTGGTGGGTGTTGTTGTAGTAGTGGTGGGTGCTGTTGTAGTAGTGGTTGGTGTTGGTGTAGTAGTGGTTGGTGTTGTTGTAGTAGTGGTTGGTGTTGTTGTAGTAGTGGTTGGTGTTGTTGTAGTAGTGGTTGGTGTTGTTGTAGTAGTGGTTGGTGTTGATGTAGTAGTGGTTGGTGTTGTTGTAGTAGTGGTTGGTGTTGTTGTAGTAGTGGTTGGTGTTGGTGTAGTAGTCGTTGGTGTTGTTGTAGAAGTCGTTGATGTAGTAGTCGTTGGTGTTGTTGTAGTAGTCGTTGGTGTTGTTGTAGTAGTGGTTGGTGTTTTTGTTGTAGTGGTGGGTGTTGTTGTAGTGGTTGGTGTTGTTGTAGTAGTGGTTGGTGTTGTTGTAGTAGTGGTTGGTGTTGATGTAGTAGTGGTGGGTGTTGTTGTAGTAGTGGTTGGTGTTGTTGTAGTAGTCGTTGGTGTTGTTGTAGTGGTGGGTGTTGTAGTAGTGGTGGGTGTTGTTGTAGTAGTGGTTGGTGTTGTTGTAGTAGTCGTTGGTGTTGTTGTAGTAGTGGTTGGTGTTGTTGTAGTAGTCGTTGGTGTTGTTGTAGTAGTCGTTGGTGTTGTTGTAGTAGTCGTTGGTGTTGTTGTAGTAGTAGTAGTAGTTGTTGGTGCTGCTGTTGTTGTAGGATGACAAGTCTTACAGCAAACATAATCACGAGAGTTATCATCATAGATATGACAACTATTTACATCACATTGTGTTGATCTGTCACCATACTCACAACCTGAGAAAATAAAAACATGTGATTTAAAGTGTATAAATCTCATAATATCTAACTTGACAAATCAATTATTTGTATACTGAGTACTGATCAGAATTATATCAAACAGCCACAATTAAAACGCTTATGCAAATTAGATATCAGCAAAATGACATTTTTTATGGAAGTCAGTATCTTTTATTTCAAACCTTAACACATTTAAAAACATGTTGCATGTGAAATAACCTGTTAGTTATAGATTAAATGTTTTAAGAAACTACTAGAATTTTGCATTTGTTTATGGCTGTATTGTAAAATATGGGCTAAAATTTGTATATTTTAAAACCAATCTGAAGTGCATAGCACATGAGATTCTACAGGTGCATATATTTGATTCTATGGTAGCACGCAAGTCTACTGATTGAGGGATTGTGGGTATACTTCGTGGAGCTTGGTCATGAAGTTATTTCTACATTCCCCTCCTGACAATTATTCATAATCATGTAAGACAGTTGTCGGTCACTGACGAAAGTATGTGCCTAGTCGTTTGTTCACAGCTAAATCCAGAGATTTAGCCTATCCAGGAACACTGAGTAGGTTGACTGACCGCTGTTATATGACCTATACAATGTGTTTCTACGGCATTAAACCCATCAAAACAAACAAACAAAACGATTCTACGACTAAGATATACAATAGTAACAATATCTTCTTCGATTCTTTTGTCACAAAGTTGTTTCAATAGTTAACTAATTAAGTTAAACAAACAAACACCAGATCAATCGATACTAAGTTGAGTAAAACTCCATTCATGTTGTGCATAGGTTAATCGTATAATTGAAACCAGTTAGAAAATCCATAAAATACAACTTAATTTCATCAGCTATTTGCAAATAGGTGAATTCTGAGTATTCATAGCTGTCCCTTTAAACTCATGTGTAGAGGAAATAACATAGACACAATAGCATGAGAGATAATAACTAATAATTTCTCACCTGTAACACCATCATAAAATTGTCCACAAGTTTGACAGCACATTCCTTGCCATTGTGCTAAGTAACAATTATTTGGGTTTGCTTGTATGAAGGCATCACATCTATCATTTCCCATCACTGGACGGACTTCATCTCCATATGGACAAGAGGCTGTCAGAAAATGTTACCAAGCAGAGATAAGTAAAAAAATCCCTGCATAAGGCATTTAGGTAAAGCCTTTCCCATTAGGAAAGAATTTAAAAGAAAAATTATAACGAACTTAAATTTGATAAATCTAAAGGCATAAGACAAAAAAATGTCATTTGAAAGTAAAATTTGTAAGAAGTTTAATCTGTCAAACTAAAGGCATAAAGATATAACCTTTGCAATTTAGAAAGTAACAAGAGCACCGCTGGGCGGAGCATTATATGCCCGAAAGTGTTTTTTTTTATAGTGTTTTAGTTAAGTTATGCTCCGAAAACTGTTTTCAGTTTTAAGGTAAAAGTGACCTTGACCTTTGAACTTGTGACCCCAAAATCAATAGGGGTCTTCTACCCGATATGGACAACCATCGTATGAAGTTCGAATATTGTGGACCAAATGGAACTTAAGTTATGCTCTAGAAACTGTTTTCAGTTTTAAGGTAATAGTGACATTGACCTTTGACCTTGTGACCCCAAAATCAATAGGGGTCTTCTACCCGATATGGACAATCATCGTATGAAGTTTGAATATTGTGGACCAAATGGAACTTATGCTCTGAAAACTGTTTTCAGTTTTAAGGTAATAATGAGATTGACCTTTGAACTTGTGACCCCAAAATCAGTAGGGGTCTTCTACCCGATATGGACAACCATCCTATGAAGTTTGAATATTGTGGGCCAAATGGAACTTAAGTTATACTCCGGAAACCAAATTGCTAACGGACGCCAGGGGGTATAACATAATATGTCCGAAATTCTTTCGGGCATATAAAAATGATAAGAAGTCAGCTCTGACATAATGGTTGGCTTTGTTAGGATATACTTACGTGTTAAAAACACTCCTGGTAAAATGATAGCGGACTGATCAGCTACACACGATCCTGTAACACACCATTTACCACTTCCACATGTGGTGTAATCATCTACTGTCGTATATACACAACTAGGGGCATTTGTCAAAGACAAACAGAGTAGAGTACCCCCGCATATGTTCTCGTAATTTTGTGCATAATGAAAGTACTGAAAGAATACGTTAGGAACAAAACATAAAAGAACAGGATATTTTAATGAGGATTTAAACATGTAATTATTTATCATCCATAAATAGTTTATTCGTCAAAACAAAATGCATGTATTAATTTGTTGATTGTGTTGGAGAGCAGTTTTAAGTGAAATAAATGTTGTAATGGAACCTAAAGCATCATTTCATATTATTTTACTTTTACAATCATATCATGATTTAAATACAGTTTGGAGTAAAAAAAGTGAATACAAACACACATTGTGTGCTCTCAAATGATATTCAGAGAGTAACTCACAATACTTCGTATACATATTATATACATATATAAATGTGAAACAATTTCAACAATAAAGCACTAGCCCTGTCTTAGGTCAACATTAATAAACAGCACAAAAAATACTTACCCGACACATAGAAGATCCTGTCCCAACCTTCGCAGCACACACTGCATCAAGGAGACCGGAAACACCTGTAATTAGAAATTGTGACACCATTACAATTGGCTTATAGAGTTTGTGGCAGATCTTTACAATTTCTTTGATGAACAGACATATGTTCACATAATATCATCGTTTTATCTTTTTAACAGTTTTTCTTTGTAATTGTATAAGGAAATACAACAAACTTAATGAATTATTTCATAAAATTATTTTTGTTCAGAATTTTACTAAAGACCACAGGCATTAGTATTCAAAATAAAACCCATGCCTCGATCTACAAGTTATGCAAAAAATGCGAGCATGTAGTCCGACGGGCTACCTGTATTTTGAACTATACCGATAAAAATATTTCTGGTGCTTTATCTAAAATACAACAAATACAGCATATTTCATCATTGATTTAATGATCAGAATTATGAACGGTCGTTTTCGTTTCTAAAAATAGATTTATCAAGCTTCGTTCTAAAATAAATTTTGAGTATCGCATCTGATTCGGCTATTAATTAGGGACTTTAGTCAGTTATCTTTCCTTCCTATATATATGTTACAGGGAATGTGTGTAACCAGGGATTTCACGTTATCCCTAACCAATTCAGGGAATTCATGTAATCCCTGGTGATTTTAGGGAATACGTGAAATCCCTGATTTCGCTAGGGATTACATGAAATCCCTAAAATATTTTTTCATTTTTACACAAATTCCCTGACTCGATTGCTAATACAGATCATGTTGATCAGCGATGAAATTCTTACATTCAATGTCTTTAAGTAGACAACTAAAACACTTTAATTATTTATAGCATTGTTTTATGCAAATGGCATCTTTGTTTGTATAACAATTATCATAATAACAACTTCTGACTTGAGTTAAATCAAAGCACTGGAGTGCTGAAGGAACGATGTCCTGAACTTATTTATTGATTGAAGAATATAATATAATTATGTTAAAATATAAATATTATCTTTAAAATAATGTATTAAGTATCAATTAACAGAATTTAACAAGAGGACAGCACTAAACTTCTCAAGTGGTTTGCTCATGGCAAGGTTTATCTTACTTTATCAAACAAACTAAACCAGTCAAAGAATTATTAGGATTTAACAAAATCTACCAAAATCGTCCTTAATGTATTGACATAAGTAACATAATATAATACGATCATTTAATATTGTTCATTACTATCGAATGATGTAATTATGCTACGTCTATAACATGCATTGTCAAAAATATTGTAGGTCCTTTTTACTCCAACAAGTTATCATTGCAGTTGTCACGGGTTGAGTTGTCTACGGGTTGAGTTGTCCCGTCTCCATTGCATGTCCTGAGAGTAACCTCCCTTTTCCTGAAGAGTTTCAAGAACGACAACACAAGCCAGCGTTGTAATACATTATAATGAGATGTTAATTAGTTTCACGCTTGAACTACGCCTCTTTGTCTATGTTGAAAATTGTTGAAGTGTGAAAAGAGTAATCTTATACTTTCTTGTTACCATTGGAACGATGTTTAGACATCGTTCCAAAAAATCAATAATTGTCTGTACTACAATTTAAATTTATCTAAAATATTTGGTAAAAAGTCCACTAATTTGATAAAGCATATCATTTATAAAAGAGCAAAGTAAACAACCCTGACAAATATTCAGTGCTGAAAAATAAGACCTATAGAAAAACGCACATACAGTACTCACCAAAAAGTTGGGAGACTAAAGAAACTTACTACACTTCTCGATTTTTGATGATTATGTTTGTAGAATCATTATTCAAATATATTTAAGTATGGTATGTGATGAAATATAAACAAATTACATGAATGCACACATTTTAAGATTCAGCATCTGACATCCTACCTGCAAAACCATGTTTATTGTGATTATTTTCCATAACATGGCTTTTATCTTTGTAGTCTCAGTTATAATTACAATAATAACAGAAGAATAATGCAAAACTAGAAAGCATTTTAAAATAAACAATTATCAAACTTTGAAAAAAAAGCTATTCAGTAGGCCTGCAAACTGAAAATGTCTTCAAACTTTTCATGGATACTGTATATGAGTAAAAGACATTTGACGTAAGCATAGAACAGTGTAATAATAATAATCTATTAACCTAATTATGTTTTCAGGGAATGTGTGTAACCAGGGATTTCACGTAATCCCTTACCAAGTTAGGGAATTCACGTAATTCACGAACAAATAGGTTTATACCGTTTCTTTGAAAATCCAAGCTATAATACTATAATTGCATTCACATAACAAAAGTATATCAATGCATAACAGTGAAAAAATCTAATAAGTAAAACATTACAGCACAATGAATCATATTTTACATTTAAATCAAGATAATTTTGTGGTCAGGGAATATGTGTAAAAATTGAAAACAAATCAGGGAATACGTGAAATCCCTAGAAAATTTCAGGGTTTACATGTATTCCCTGACAGAATTTTACATGGTTTGGGATTACATGAAATCCCTAAACTTCAGGGATTTCATGAAATCCCTGATTACACACATTCCCTGTAACATATACATAACTTGAAACAAATAGTTCCTGATTGCTACCCTATCATTCTTGTACCCCGAGGTTATCAAGATTCTGGATCTAGTATCGAGAGTCTTGATAGCCTCTGGAACGAGAATGCTACCACATTTGATTTCACTTATTTATACTTTATAATTATGAAACTCTGTTGAATTATATATGTACTTTTATCCTTATCATGTGCCTCGTAAAAATATATATTTCTATTTATGTACCTGATTTATTCATGTCTATATGAAATGAGAGAATAAATTAGATATTACCTGTCATAGTTAATACCAAAGAATTAGATATAATCTGTGATGGTTAATACCAGAGAATTAGATATTACCTGTCATAGTTAATACCAAAGAATTAGATATAATCTGTCAAGGTTAATACCAGAGAATTAGATATAATCTGTCATGGTTAATACCAGAGAATTAGATATCATCTGTCATGGTTAATACCACAGAATTAGATATCATCTGTCAAGGTTAATACCAGAGAATTAGATATAATCTGTCATGGTTAATACCAGAGAATTAGATATCATCTGTCATGGTTAATACCAGAGAATTAGACATCATCTGTCATAGTTAATACCAGAGAATTAGATATCATCTGTCATGGTTAATACCAGAGAATTAGATATAATCTGTCATGGTTAATACCAGAGAATTAGATATCAGCTGTCGTGGTTAATACCAGAGAATTAGACATCATCTGTCATGGTTAATACCAGAGAATTAGATATCATCTGTCATGGTTAATACCAGAGAATCAGATATCATCTGTCATGGTTAATACCAGAGAATTAGATATCAGCTGTCATGGTTAATACCAGAGAATTAGATATCAGCTGTCATGGTTAATACCTCGTAATTAGATATAATCTGTCATGGTTAATACCAGAGAATTAGATATCATCTGTCATGGTTAATACCAGAGAATTAGACATCATCTGTCATAGTTAATACCAGAGAATTAGATATCATCTGTCATGGTTAATACCAGAGAATTAGATATAATCTGTCATGGTTAATACCAGAGAATTAGATATCAGCTGTCGTGGTTAATACCAGAGAATTAGACATCAGCTGTCATGGTTAATACCAGAGAATTAGATATAATCTGTCATGGTTAATACCAGAGAATTAGACATCATCTGTCATAGTTAATACCAGAGAATTAGATATCAGCTGTCATGGTTAATACCAGAGAATTAGACATCATCTGTCATAGTTAATACCAGAGAATTAGACATCAGCTGTCATGGTTAATACCAGAGAATTAGATATAATCTGTGATGGTTAATACCAGAGAATTAGATATCAGCTGTCGTGGTTAATACCAGAGAATTAGATATCAGCTGTCATGGTTAATACCAGAGAATTAGATATCAGCTGTCATGGTTAATACCAGAGAATTAGATATAATCTGTCATGGTTAATACCAGAGAATTAGATATCAGCTGTCATAGTTAATACCAGAGAATTAGACATCAGCTGTCATGGTTAATACCAGAGAATTAGATATCATTTATCATGGTTAATACCAGAGAATTAGACATCAGCTGTCATAGTTAATACCAGAGAATTAGAAAATCAGCTGTCGTGGTTAATACCAGAGAATTAGATATCAGCTGCCGTGGTTAATACCAGAGAATTAGATATCAGCTGCCGTGGTTAATACCAGAGAATTAGATATCAGCTGCCGTGGTTAATACCAGAGAATTAGATATCAGCTGCCGTGGTTAATACCAGAGAATTAGATATCAGCTGCCGTGGTTAATACCAGAGAATTAGATATCAGCTGCCGTGGTTAATACCACAGAATTAGATATCAGCTGCCGTGGTTAATACCAGAGAATTAGATATCATCTGTCATGGTTAATACCACAGAATTAGATATCATTTGTCATGGTTAATACCAGAGAATTAGATATCATCTGTCAGGGTTAATACCAGAGAATTAGATATCATCTGTCAGGGTTAATACCAGAGAATTAGATATCAGCTGTCGTGGTTAATACCAGAGAATTAGATATCAGCTGCCGTGGTTAATACCAGAGAATTAGATATCATCTGTCAGGGTTAATACCAGAGAATTAGATATCAGCTGTCGTGGTTAATACATATTCACCTCAACTCCTTCTTTTAAATTTAATTGAATTTGTATCTAATTTTCATAGAGCTATTGAATTTTTGATTACACCATGTACATGGTTACAGTTTTAATTTAATTTTGAAAATTTAAATACTCTAAGATTGCATAAGCAAAACGTTAAATATGGAGTAGTTAGAATAGTAATGATCATATGCTGGGCCCTTATCTGTACTATTCTTTAAGGTTCAGGTTACCGTAATAAAATCCTAATAGCAAAGACTTTTAGCATCTAAGGCATTAGTTAAAACAACACTTGATAGTTCTTAACAAACAACCAGAGTCATTATAAGAAAGTAATGAAAATGAATGAAATATACAATGTATAAGCACCATAAAGTATTGTCTTATGCCTTTCTAAATTACCCTCAAAGTTTTTTTCTATAAAAAGTCCATATATTCTCTGCCTGATTTCACATTTGATAAATAAATGACTTAGAAACCGCACAAATTTATTTTTCGCTTTTACAAATGCGCTCGCTCGCTCCATTTTTGATAAAATCCATAGAACATATGATCAACTTTTTGTGGCCTAATGAATGAAATCATCTAACAGAAATTCATGTATACCATGTTTAAATCGCCACTTGGATTTACTGGTGAAACATTCAGAGTGATTTTTATACACAGTACACTACGTAACTTGCTTCTTTTTGAAAATGAGACATTTACAATCATGTTTTTAAACAGTTGAAAATAATTTTTAGAAAGTTTTTAAGTCCATGATTAAACGTTAATTTGATTGTAAAGATCAATTCCTGGACAGAAAAAGTCTATATACTGATTTGTCAGGTAGTTTCTTTATTTCTTAATTATGTTATTGCATATCAATGATATTTTTTTATCATTTTGTAACTAAGTTGCAGGTAATTTTAATCACATTTGTATAAAACTAAGGTAAATAAAGTGATTAAAGATTACTTCAAAGGACAATTTGTAGGAGCTTAAAAAATAGTCAATGACCCGACTACAATATACCCTCTTTCTTGTTAGACCTATCAACAATGACACAGTATTGTTTAGAGTTAAAAGGACGAACAATGCAGATATTGTACATTTCTGTATTTAAACACTTAACACTTGTTCATCGACGGCTAAAAAAATCCAAATCAGAGGGGGACTTATACTCAATGAAGTGAAAAAATGCTGTTTATGCATGGTCATAATTTTTATCTTGAACCCCTTATTTTTAAGAACATTGCAGAGGGGCTACTCTAAAATGTTGGGGACTAGTTAAATTTTCTAGTAGGTAGTCCCCTGGGCTACCTGATGAAAAGTGTTAAGGTCGAGGCCAGCAAACCATGTCTGGATTTTGAACTAAACAGAGAATTTTGACCGCACAAAAATTTAGCATGTGTGAAAATGATAGCAATTTGTGAAGCTTGTGAAGGAAGTGAAACACGTCACCAGCTTCTCATTCAATGAGTATAAGCGTTCTATGTAAATGAGTGAGTTCCAAGAAAAAAACATAAACTCAAGCTAAGGATTATTTGGCTACCCAATCCTTTTAACTAAAGGTATTTTGTGTCCAAATCTTTCTTTAAAAATGTTTCACCTGAAGAAGTTGTAGTTGATAATGATGTGGTAGTTGTTGTTGATGGCCCTGTTGTCGTCGTCCCCGTAGAAGGCGCAGTTGTCGTTCCTGTAGATGGGGGCGTGGTAGTCACTGTAGATGGTGGAGTAGTAGTCACTGCAGTAGTTGTAGTTGTTGTTGGAGGCGGTGTTGTTGTTATGCCACAGGTTCCACAGCAATCACTCCAGACACTTGGGTCAGTACAATCAACACTCCCACATCCATAAGTACGATCACCGTATGGACAACCTTTTTATAATGATATTTAATACATGTAAAACAGCAAACACTCAGAAATTGAGGGTTAATATACCAAATAAACACACATATTTGTACAGATATGAAAGTAGTTCACAAATATTAGTTTAATACAAGTCTAAAATGTTAAAGAGTTAACGTTTATATTAATTTTATAAGACTAACTACCCAATTAAATGGCCGTATGAATTCTAAACATTGCAGAGACAGGTTTGAACAAAATTTATTTACATTTGTGTGACTAGAACGCAAGACCAAACATTTTTATACGTTTGATACTGCAGTACATTCTTCAGCTATAGCCTTACACACGTAAATACAAATATCTCACTTGCAATTCCTGTGTAGTAACTACCGCATGTTTGGCAACACTTCCTTGAGAAGTATGCTTGGTAACAATATAATGCTGCATTTGGTGTTAGAAATTCTGAGCAATTTTGGCCACTGTAGATTTCTCCTGGCTTGTCCCCATGTGGACAAGTGTCTGAAAAGTGATTCAACAAAATATTCATTTAAAAGACTTTGCAAATAAAGTGATAAAATGTTAATGATTAGAAATAGTACATGTGAAATGAGGAGCTAATTATTACAAAAAACAGACAAGACTGTCCATTTAGTTTAGATGGCGGCACATCTGACGACAAACTCAGGGAATCTGGGTTCCATTCACTGGCAATACCTACATATCTCGGTGAAGTTTGGTCATGAAGCATTTTCTACGACCATTTCCTCAGCTATCTCTGCAACATATATGGGTTGTAAGCTACTGGAAAGAGTATGTGCTTTGTTCTAGTACTAGTATAGAGAGCTTGGCCTGTCAAAGGAATATGAATAGGATGGCTTACTGCTATGATATTGAAATGAGGCATAATGCACTATACACTACATTACCTTTGAAATACTGCCATCAGTAGTTGTAAATTTGTAAATTGTCGATTTGCTAGAAATACTTTTAAAGGGAAATCAACTTGGCATTAGGTTTTTATTTTTTGTGACAGCATATTTTGAACTGCCAAAAATCTAGAGCAGATCTATGTGATATGCCAGAATTGCAGTGGGTCCCCAGCTAATATCAACTTAACTGTATATTGTGGACTGATGAAATTTTGAAGAATGAATCTTAAGTAAATAAAAACTTTAGTTGCATGAAATGAAGCTTACCAGGGGCTACTGGGGCATTGCTGTTGTAGACGCACTGTCCTGCTACACACCACTGAAAGAGAAAAAGGAAATGAAACAATTAGCAAGCGTAGATGCAAGTTTTGTTTGTACAAATTGACCACAGAAGGATTATTATTATGACCTAATTTAAACACTTCAATTCTTTTAATTTATTTAGTGTATACAAGTTATATTTATATTATATCAAATTAGGCAATTTTCAAAATCCAATTATTGTAGAAAGTAAATGTTGGTGAATGTATTCAGTGCCTATACTAAAAATGTCATGTTCTACCTTTTTGTTGCCACATAATGTTCCCTCAGCTGCTATTGCCGTCTGACATGAGCCAGGATTGGCTGGATTAGCACACCATAGATACCCACATAGATCAGCATAATTAGTGTATTGACCCTGGAATAAAAAAATAAATACATAGTACATAGTAATTATTTCGGGTATCCCATGGAAATCTGAGTTCCAATGACAAAAGTAATAGAAAGCAATACATCTTGAAAATGTTCTACACAAAATGGTGTTAATATTTCTCAGAGCACTTTGGAAAACTATTTTCAGTTTTAGTAAATTCTGAAAAACAATTAACCGTTCTCTTATATGTCAATGGAATTTAACAATAATGGAAATATTTCATCGCAAAGAAAGACATTTTAAGTGGGTTTCAAGAAGTTAAGCGAGTACTGACAAACCAAAAATGGTAAAAACCCATTGAGTGAGTGTTGATTCCAGAAAATAATTAAAAATAAAAGAGTGACTAAACACAGTAAAATCTTCATAAATTTAAAATATTACTCGACAGAAATAAGATCCATTTCCTTTAATCAATTCACATTGTGTATCTATGTCATATACTTGTCCATGCATTGAGTTAGAATACTGATTCAAAGCATTAGGGTCGTAACTTTCTCCTAGTGATAACAAACAATTATTTCCTTCGCTGAAATAAAAAAAGAACACAGTTGTAGAAATGTACAAAACAATACACACAAGTTTTATAATTCAGTACCCATGCATTTTTTTATAGTGAGAAAAGAAGTTCCGTGGAAGGACCCGCACTTTGGGAGTGAGATGTCCCATATTTAAACGAACAAGATGCACAGCTAATTTCCTTGAGCAAAACATTCACTTACAGTTGTTACATTTCATGCAGGTGTAAATGGGTACTGCGAAGGAATACATGTCTGTAGGTGAGTTCAAGTATCGGTAGTTATCGTAATAAATTGTAAAAAGGGCTGAACAGATATATGGGAGCAAACTTCAAACTGCACTTTAACTTTTTAACACTTTATAGTGTATTCTTTTGGGTCTTGGGTGTATCCATTTCTGTTGAATAAATGACATTTAACTTAGTGAGATTCATTCATGCTCCTTTGACAGTTGAATAAAATTTAATAATACTTACATGGGAGTTAAAGACACAACTTATAAATCTTGAACATCAAAAGAAAATTGTAGTATAGTGGTTACATCATAATAGAGGTGAAAATTTCAAGTATTACATGTTTCATGACTTTTTCGTGTTCGCTAGCTAGTGAAATAAATTGAAACCCCATCCAAGCATTTGTGATGGATGGGGATCATTATTGGAGAATGGCCGGATGCCGAAATATACAAGCATTTCACTCCAATGACCCATTAAATATTCGCTATTTAAAGGTAAAAAAATAGACCAATCACGTGACCATCTGTTACACATATAAACCTGAGCACAGCATGTGCGCACTCATATTTTAAAGTAAAAGTTTATGTTGTCTGTTAAGAAGCTAAGCCTGAAAACATCAAGTAGAAAATAAAAGCGTCTTTTATAAAAAGACATTATCAATTAAAGGGTGCGTAAATAAGGAACTGATTTAGTAGAAAACATGAAAAAACCAAAACAGATGGGTGGGTGCTTGTATATTTCGGCCTCCGGCCATTCTCCAATAATGATCCCCATCCATCACAAAATGCTTGGATGGGGTTTCATTATTTTCGATGGCCTACGGCTCTCAATATACAAGCATCTTTAAAGTAGAGACAACATAAACTGATACAAATAAAAAACACCCATACATTCCAGAAAAAAAACATGTTGCAACTATTATGACTGACTGATGAATAAATCATTATTTGATAATTGATAATTGTTTGTTATTTTTATCCATTAAACACTATAAACATTAATCAGATGATAGTCATCATCCAATTAAAAAGATGTAAGAACACCATGTGTATTCAAATCCATTTATGTTTTGGACAACAAAAAGTTTTACACCCAATACATAATAATATGTAGCAATACATAATAATATGTAGCAATAACAAATAGTAAATTAAATAAACGACTTAAAATACTACTAGGTATTTAATACACAATCTTGAAAAACACATTTATCCTGTATTTCTCTAAAATAAAATTTTGCAAAATTCTTTGAACTAGACCAATCAGCAGTTCTTAAAATATCTGAGAGCTTACAGCCAGCTTTTGCAGCACCTCTGTAAGAATGTGCCTTGAATTTACTAATATCAATCCCGGCTAAGTTCAATACATCTTTCAACCAGCGGGCTATGGTACTTGTCGAAACTGCTTTGTATGTTTTAAAAGAAACAAGTAATTGATTATCTTTACGTAAAGATTTTGTACAATCTATATAATACAATAATGTCTTAATTGGACATAGTTCAGCTTTGTCAAAAGCTTTTAATTCTAACAAAAAATATTGACCAGGCTTTGGACTTTTAAGTTGATCCCCACAATCAAAAACAACAATATCTTCTTTGATACACAAATGTTCAACATTCATTGATTTTAAAGTCTGAGCTCTTGCAGCTGTACATATACTCTCCAATACATCGGTTCGAAAGATTCACTCGTTCACTTTCTACCTCTGCTAAAATACTACGTTCAAGCTGATATTTCTATTTTTAGACAGAGTCACATAAACTTTTTAATCGCATGACTTTCACGTGGTTTTTAAAAATAAATGCAAAAAATGCTCACGCCTGTAATTTCAAAATGTCGAAATGCAAAGATGTTTGACAGTTTTGCATTAGTTAGATAATGAAAAATTAACCAAAATGAAAGTAAACATTGATCTTTTTAAATGTGTATCTCTGATTTTTTAACTGTAAACATAGAGCAACTTATTGAACTTAAATACAAAGTGTAGCCACGCTATATATGACGTCATACGAGGTTGCATTCGTCACTAGTATGATCATACCATATAAGGTGTTGTTTACTCGTTCAACCAATGAAAATGCGTATAAAGTTTTTCAGCTAAATTGAAATTTGGTAAACTTTCATTGGACGTTCAAAGGTTCATAGTAAAGGTCAATATCATAAATCGACACGTTTTAAGGCAGCGGGTGAATGTAATGTATTCACTGAGCTGCAAAGGGAGCGTACTGTACATAAAGCTACCAATGATACAAGTTTATATGTTAATTGTTTTAATGATAGTGATTGCAAAGGCATCCAAGTTGAAATTAAATCTAATACAGTTTTTCATTCCATGTGAATGAGTAACGAGGTTTGGACGGTAATTCATTGTGAAGTCCTTTCATAAATCTAGACAAAACACAGAAATTAATACAAAATGCACTATTATGTAAAAGTTTAATAGTCTCTAGAATAACTAACTTGTGTAGATTAATAACACTATAAGACTTATTGAGTTGTTGTGGGATCACACATCCTGAGATTACACCAAATATACCACTTCCACCAAGCACTAGCATATTGTCTTTGTGTTCCTGGTCGCCAACTCTTGAAGATTGAATCAACAGCCTGTTGTGGAAAGCCTCTGTCTTGGAATGATTTCCTGATACTAATACGCCAACAAGTTGAAGAGTTCTGCTCATGGAATGTATTTTCTTGTTGTGTGGTAAACTCACAAGATCATTGTGTCTTGGTAGCCTGAAAGGGATAGAAATCAAAGATTCTAATAATAGAGGATACCAAGTTTGATTTTTCAACATAGGGCATACAAGAATTGCTTCCTCAACTTTATCTTCCTTTATTTTATTTAAAACACTCCCAACAAGTCTAAAGGGTGGAAAAATGTACGGTTTCCACTGACACTGAGACCAATCTAACGCAAAAGCATTAGTACAAAAGGCATCGGGATCTTGAGACCATGAAACATAAGTGTCTAATTGTTTGTTTAGTCTAGATGAAAAAATATCTATGTTTAGTTGCATTGTACATAAAAAAGTCTATGGGCAATGCAAGGCTTTAGCATCCACTTTGTGGTGTCTGAAAAATTCCTGGAGACAAAATCCGCATAAATGTTATGAACTCCTGGCAAATGGAGTGAGATAAATATCTCGTGATATACACCACATCCAAATTTGTTTTGCTAAAACATCCATTTCTAGAGATTGCATACCTCCCATATTATTGATATATGATATAGCAGTGGTATTATCACATTGAACAGAAACATGTATTCCTTGAGATTCTTTAAACCAACATTTCAGAGCAAAGAAAATGGCAAGGAATTCAAGATAATTAATATGAAACGTTTTTTCAGTTTCTGACAGTCTGCCACCTGTCATTCTTTTCTTGTGAACTAAAAAAGAGCCATAACCGTCTAAGGAAGCACCTGTTTGGATTGTGACTGAAATTGGATTTTGTCTAATTTTCTTCCCATTTTTATATTCTATGTTTCTGATCCACCAATCAATTTGTTCCAAATCATGAACATCAAGTGTCATAAAAAGTTCATAATCATATTTTTCATGCAATACCCTAGTTTTATGTCTTTCTAAAATTCTGTAATTTAAAAGACCTTCCAGAATTGCATGAAAGGAGCTTACAACTAATCCAATAAAAGAAGCTAATTCTCTTACTTTAATAATCTTTTTTGTCATTAAAAAATTGCCATAATGTTTTATTTTCTCAATTTTGGATTCTGGTAAATAAACTTTAAATTGGACAGAATCAATGATATAACCAAAGTAAGTAATTATCTGTGTCCATATTGATATTAAAACCCAATGACTTAAATTTTGAAGTCATTAATTGACAATTTTATGAACACCTTTCTTTAACTCCATGCATATTTATGCTGTCATCAATATAATAAGAACATCTCATGCCTAAATTTCTAAAATAAGCATAAATTGGCTTACACAGTTTAGTGAACACTTGGGGCGCAGAGGATAAACCAAAACATAAGTAACTATGCACATAAATTTGATCTCTCCACTTAAATTTTATATATTTTTGATGATCACAATGAATTGGTACTGACCAGTATGCCTTTTTTAAATCAAGACTAGTGAAAAAATCATTAGGTTGCACTAATTCAAGAACAAAGGGAAAAGTTTCTTGCTTGAATTTTTCATAATGAACAAATTTATTGAGACTTTTCAGATTAATAATAGGACGGAACTCTCCATTTGGTTTACTTACAAGAAATATGTTGGATAAAAATTCACCAGGCTCATGTTCTGAAATTTTCATTGCACCCTCTTTAAACATAGTTTCAACTTCTTGATCAATTAAAGATTTTTGTTCAACAGTAAAATTTATAGCACCTGGTAATTTTCTCTGAGTGGGATTGTAATCAAATACTATTTTGTACCCTTGTACAGTTTGCAAGATCCAATTATCATTAGTAAGATTTTTCCATTTACAGAGACAAGATTTTAATTGATCTGAATAGCTTCTTACCTTATTATTTGGTAATCTGTCTAATTGGATGGGGCTGTCACAGTAGCTGACGCCTTTTTGCCTTCTTAGAAAGAATATCATGTTTATAACCATACTGGCCATAACCAGATTGGCCTCTTGAAGATGTACCATAACTTCTTCCATAGGGGGTTGAACCATAATTACGTCCCCTCCATTTATAACCTCCACGTTTATTCCTGTTAGAAACAAAAGTAGGTTTTGAGAATGGTAATTTACCCACTCTTATACTTGTGTCACATTTCTTTAGTTCTTTTGAAACATCGTAACCGAACAAAAAACAAGAAATTGGAGTGTTAATGTTACATATCGGTTGATACTTTTGTTTCAAATAAGGTCGAAGAAAATACCTTCTACGGACACTTAGATTAAACTGAACCTGACCTAGTATGGTCAAAGAATCAGATATTAACCCTTTCAGCTCAGGTAGTTTTGTTGAATGAGTTTTGAGAGTTTTTGCCAGCTGTATAATAGGAATCATTCCAGCCGTGACCAAGTTTTGTGTCTCTTTAATAAGTCTATCAGTAGTTTGAACATATTTATGTTTTGCTATCTCGCTCCAAATTTCTTCATTAACTTGAGGAGCTGACATAAGATTACAGTTCGAAGGAACTTTATAGACACAATTTCATTCACACAACACATTTTTGTACAAGAGTCATTTATCATTTTTGCTAAAGAGTCATGGATAGGTTCGCCCAGTTCAGGAGCTTTCAGCTTGGCCTGAGGCCAAGATTCATCATCCGATTTCTCATCCAGGACACTTTCTTCAAAAAGGCAATCGCCAAATCTTTCAGAAAAATTTGAGCCTTGTCCTCGATTTTCAACATTTTTACATTCACCAGATGAATTATCATCATAAGAAAAGTCATTCTCGGCACTATCGTTCTTATCCAAATAACAGGTATTTCCATTGTTTAATGACGTACCTCTATCGTCTGGAATCCCTAACAGGGTTCTCAATTTTGCAATGTCTGCTGTTTTAAGTTTTGAGATGTCAAAATTTTCCAGGCTACCGCCATGTTGATTATTGTTCTCGTCTATTCTCGTATTCGAATTACTTCTGCTTTTATCGTCCACTCTTTGTACAACTGACCTCATTTTTAGTGTGCGGACTATGTGGATAAAAACTCGGTGAAGACGAGACACTGGAAATACTGTCGTCAGTGTCAGTGTAAATAGACAAGACATCGTCTTGTTTTCCTTTCCCTTCCTTTCTCTTGGTCTTAGACATCAGAAAAAAGGTCGATGCTCAAATTCGATAAAACGAATCTGAAAGGTAAAAATGAAGAAGGGTTAAACTCTACCAGCGACAGTAAGTTTATATATCCGGAAAAACGATAGCAAAAAGAGGTGCAAAAATGCACGGCAATTCAGCAATTTCAGAAAATTCAAACACGTGGTCACTTACCTCGTGGTCAAAACCAACGAAGTTAATATGAAGTACAATATCCAAAACGAACGTCGGGTCGCTAAAATGAATATGAGTGCGCACATGCTGCGCTCAGGTTTATATGTGTAACAGATGGTCACGTGATTGGTCAAATTTTTTTACCTTTAAATAGCGAATATTTAATGGGTCACTGGAGTGAAATGCTTGTATATGGAGAGCCGTATGCCATCGAAAATAATGAGGCCCATGCATAGTTATTCATTATGTTACAAGTACTATATAACATATAAATTTATGAATATCTCTGACAAAATTGAGTAAGTTAATTGCTTTTGCGGCACTTGGTTCCAAACTGTTTGTCATTCAGACAATATTTCCACCATCTTTTTAAAAAATGGATAAAATATTAATTTAGCAGACATTTAATTGAGCTACATTTGAACTAGGTTCATGTACTCATTGCAGGGCCTCAATTATTATAGCCATTCTACGTAACACACTGAAATTCTACCGTTATATTTAGCCACGAAAAAGCATGCAATACATGTGTCAAAATTTATGATAAGTTGTGTCTTTAACGAATTAAGTAGTGTTTACAAAACGATACACATTAAAACATTGATGTAATTGTAGGAGGCGTGGTCCAATAGAAGTATCATTTAACAATAAGTATTCTCAGGTTTAAACCCCACCATGGACACTTCTATGATACACTTGTTGAAGGCGTGGTCCAATAGTAGGATCATTTACATATTAGTACTCTCAGGTTTAAACCCCACTATAGACACTTCTATGATATACCTGTAGGAGACATGATCCAATGGTAGGATCATTTACATATTAGTACTCTCAGGTTTAAACCCCACTATAGACACTTCTATGATATACCTGTAGGAGACATGATCCAATGGTAGGATCATTTACATATTAGTACTCTCAGGTTTAAACCCCACTATAGACACTTCTATGATATAACTGTAGGAGACATGATCCAATGGTAGGATCATTTACATATTAGTACTCTCAGGTTTAAACCCCACTATAGACACTTCTATGATATACCTGTAGGAGACATGATCCAATGGTAGGATTATTTACATATTAGTACTCTCAGGTTTAAACCCCACCATGGACACTTCTTATTTTTTGATCTTTGAGAAATTTACCTGCACTTGCTTTACTTCATCCAGGTATAAATGGGTTACCATTGCTCCAGCTAGCCCTTGAAACCTGGCGCCCTGCCCTTTTTCAAAGCGCCCTGTCGTATTTTTGACCCAAGAAAATCGAAAACCATAAAATTCAAAGATCAATATCAGTTATTATCATGCATACACAAATAAATTCGTCTGTTGTTTACGTCATTGTCGATGACAATAGACTTTGTTAATTTTAATCTGTTAAACGAGGGGATTAGTGTCATCCTGTATAACAGTCATCTGATAACATCAGAGGTGTGTGTAATTAGTCTTTCACACATTTATTGTTACTTATCAGCAGCTAATCAGTGAAACATTACTTAAAAATAAGTCAACAATCAACTCTCTTAATTCGTCGGAGTATATGATAAAGTCCAATTTCGGACTTTTCCGTGCATAAATATATTGACTTAAATATATAAAATTTTACATTTAATTTCCAAATCATGAGGTCATTATACAAAGAAATTAAATTACTGTTCATTTGATGATTATTTTTTCATTATTTAGTTGAAAAGACCGTTCATTAGAAGTTTTAAATGTCCACAGTGTTTGCATTCGTCCTCAATAATTTTCGTACGTGACTGACGATTTTGTTCTTAATTTTCCTGGATCACTTTGAATCATATACACCTAACTAATGTGTGAATAAAACAATTTGATTATTTGAATGTAATAATAGCCCGCTACTATCATAAATTAATCTATTTTGATCATCTAACTTTTACGAAAGTAGACACCTTTTCGGATATGCATAATTTCGGACACATGAGTTCTTAGGTAGAATGCAACCAATTTACTTGACATAACTTCAAGACACCAAACTTGAACTTACAATGAGCTGAAAAAACAGGGTTGTCTTCCAAAAATTTAATTAATATATAGAGCTCTGATATGCACATTAAAACCTTAATTGAGTTGTCCAAAATGCCAATTAAAGGAACACAATTTTTTACATAAGCACAAAGAGTTATGTTATTTGATAAAGTAAAATTGGTACAAGTAGAAGAGCCATTGCAAAACTTATTATGAACTTAGAACAATTGTTTATATTTTTTGAGTTTGTACTGGCTAATGCCCAGGAAGCACTTACCACAGTAAACATTTTATGACACAGGTCCACTCGAATCTGTTCATAGAGAACACCTGTCCACAAAGGACACTTTTGAATTTTTCTGTGACTGTCTACATGCATGTACACAGACTAGAACTTAAGAGTTAGACTCTGTTTCATCTAAATTACATAAAGATTATCATAGGTAATGTATGAATTATTATAAAAGGGAATTAATAACAAACTAACAAACACTTTGTTGTTATGTTTTTTTAAAACACAGAAATAAACTGTACTCCGACCACGCGTTAAAAGGTGCCCTGATTTCCTAGAAACGCCCTGCCCTCCCCAAAGTCTAGCTGGAGCACTGGGGTACTTTGGAAGATGCAAGCAAGCAGTGTTAATTTTTTATTGTCAAGTTAAATTCATAATAAAAATTATTGGTTTTATACTCAAGTAGTTCATTGTTGGAAGCCTTAACAGAGAGCTTGATTTTAGTGAGGTTAAGTATATATACACAAGAATTGTTAGTTAATAAACTTGTAGAAGTTGTTTCCCTTCATAACACAGTAAAAGACTCTTAGATAGAAATTGATAGACAGCAGTACTGGCTGTAGCCAAATAAACAGAGGTAACAGCTGTAAAATCAATGAGCATAAACTTAAGACTTTTTTTAACAAACCATGTTAAAATTCTAGTTAAACATTAACAAGGAGAATTATATTGTGTAAGATGTAAAACTTAACTTACACATCTAAGAGGTTAATGTAATTTTCAAAGCTGGTCACAGTACATGATGAGAATATAAAATGGTTGGATGCTCGTGAGTCTGTGATGCCACCGTTGCTAGGTGACATGACATTCTTGTTGTTTGGGTCACAATTATTATTGTCACCATCATGTTTGGATCCCATGCTGAAATAATTTTTTAAAAAAATACTGGTATACTAGTCTTAATTAGGTTAATAATATGAACAAATATCATCAAGTATGATATCAAGTATTTTCAATCTACAGACTGTGAGTCGTTTTATATGTTGCAAAATAATTATGCTGATTGTTTTACAACGAATGCTAAATATGTACTTTTAAATAGTAATTAATTGGGAAAAAAGAACTAAACAGATGAAAAGCAAGTTTCTGTCTTATAGCAAGCAGGTTTCTGTCATGCAGCAAGCATGTTTCTGTCATGCAGCAATCAGGTTTCTGTCATACAGCTGTGTATTTTCAAGCCAGTTACAACTCTGTCACACAATTCAGTGGTACAGATACACTTTGCTTTCATGAAAGTAACATCTTTGTATTCCTGCAGAATCCATCATTAAATTACAACCAAATATCATACTTGTGTCCTAATTCATGAGCAGCAGTGGCAGCCATATTGGGATCATTGTGGTCCTCAGATATTGAGCTGGCAAGTAATCCTGATGTTGCTACTTCACACGTACCAGAAAGCCATGCTAAACCTAGAGAATAATCAAAAATGAAGTTCAAGACAATTTACATACAATTCCTTTACAGAGTTAGAGATTGCAGAGTTAGAGTTTATTTAATAAATGAAAATATTACACACATAGCACTTAAGAGGCTGTCCACGAAAATCAGGCAGGATACACTAAACATGTGTTACAGTTGATTTTTCAATTTTCAGCTTTTTTTAGTTTCAGTCGTTCATAAACTAAGTCAAAAACATTTCCTGAAAATATTTTGGCTGTATTTTCGAAATTCAGTGAAAAAATGCTATTTTTGAAAAATTTCGACTTTTTCACTTTTGCTCTTTATTTCAATGTAAGGCGTGTTTTTATAAATGCCTGTAACTCCTGATATGACGCTTGAAAATTATAGAAAGCATATAATAACATTAATAGACAGGTTAAATTTTAATCATAACGAGAAAAAAGATGGAACACTCTTTCAATAAATTGTAATTACGTAAATCGTTATCCTATTTTTTCAACTTTTGATCAAAGGGAGGCAACTCTGTCCATACTGTCATACATGTCTTTTTTTACTTGTGATCCAATTTTTCATACTTTGCGTCAAAGTTATATTTTTTCATTTCATTAAATTCAGATATATATTTAAAGAGAAAAAAATATATTAAATAATTATTTAAACATGTTTCTCTCGACAAATTGCGAAAAAAAAATTTCGTCTAACAAAATTGTCATGAATTATCTCCCTTGGTTTGCATACGCCATTTGCAATTTTGCACATTGTTGACATCTGACGTTTGTTTACAACTAAAACACGTTGTTACCGACAAATAATTTCTAGGAAAGCATCGTCTTTTGTGTGAATTTACAAGGTAAGTAAGTAAATTTAGTTTAATTAAGATTTATTTTACACCGGCATATATATGTTTTGTTTCAAATCAGACAGAATTTGTGACGTAAAAGGACTCTGATAAAAGATGTTTATCAGAACGTGGAAAGAGATTTGGCTTCCTCATAAGTCTTGAGGCATATGACCCAAAATTATGAAACTAGATTGATGTTCAATGACTGATTAGAGATCTTTACAGTGAACCTAAGCATTGAACATTGATTATTTGGGGGATTCACATGAGAACATAGGAAAAAATCTTGAGGTGTGGATGACCTTGACCTCAACAATTTTATTTTTTCTGTCTTGATTTTTAAGACCTTGAGAGGCATTAGCCTGGTGAATTTAGGCATATTTGTCACTATTGTTTATTATTACGTGTTTTTGTTTGAGATGTAAATCATAGGCGGATCAAAGGGGGGCGGTCCCGGCGTACGCCCCCTCCCCTAAAATTGCCCAAGCAAAGTTTTTTTTCTATTATGAAATATGATATTTATAAGAAATATATATATACATGTCAAAAAAATTTTGCACACTACGCGTGCAACATAGCATACATTATAAAACAATTCCTTTCATTATTGTAAGAGTTTAACATGATTCAGCGGCTTTTAGAAAATTATAGGATATAATTATCTAGATGCTTTATATTTTATACTCAGGATAAGGATAGTTGAGGATCTGAAAATATGCCTGAATCCCTTAGAAATAACCAAATCTAAGGAATTTCCAGGGCCGCCAGTCACCTGGTCCTCTGGTCAGGGTTTTGCCCTGGACCATTCGAGGCCTTGGAACCCCATTCTGCTTATTCATTTTAGGCCCCCTCTAACTAGAATTTTCCACCCTCTCTAACCAGAAATCCTGGAACCGCCGATGTAAATCATGATATATTATGTTAGATATTTTTTTTGGAGAATGGCTATATATTGGATTGTGTTTACCTTTAATTTAAACTTGCAAAATATGTATTAAGACTGCTTCATTATTGAACTAATAAGTCATATTCGTTTGCTATTTCAGGAAATAATGGTAAGAAAGGAAATAATAATATTTGCAAGCATCAACTATACAGTATCCATAGATCTGCTATAATGCTGATATAACAAATCATAGGAACAAGGTATGTTCTTCTACAAAAGCATGGGAAATCTCTTGGAAAAATTGTTTGAACCAGGGATTTTAATTTATTATCATTGTAAAATGACAAAAATTTTAATCTGCATACTGCTCAGTCACCACAAGTTAAAACTATTAAAACTATCTAGTTTGCTTTATTTACTATGGTAAAGATTTATCATTTTGTATGTTGCTATAAAATGAAATTTGTTTATTTCAGAATGACAACAACATATGTCTCATAAAGCGTGTGTTAATGTTCTCAATGTTACTGGTTCTGAGACAGGAGAATAATGAACATTTTGTTACAAAAAGAACATTTTAAGACATATTCCATTACTTGATCCACACAGATAACTTCATGACATACAGATAAATGTATAATTGACATTCTTTATATTATGATCAACATGTAATTGTGGTTTTATTCTGTATCTATAAGGATACATAGTTATCATTATGTTAATTGAGTAGGTGGAGACCCATGAACAGATGATTTCAAAATATTTAATCATAACCATGGCAACCAAATCAAATTTTTAAGTTTTGATATTGGAATACTGCTTTAAACTTGCACATTATAATTTAACTTGTCAAAAGTTATTGGGAAGTTTTTGAACAAATAATAAAGTGTGGTGGTAAAGAATTTGCAATGTTAAATAAAGTGGGTGGGGTATAATTTTACATCATTTACAGATTATAGCTTTGATTTTAGGTATGATATATCAATCTTTACTTACTGTAAATATTTTGATATTTAAATCTGATTAATATCCAGCTTTTAAATGGTGTAATTTCTTTGACTTTCAATAATAGAATCAGAAAAAAAGAAAAATAACTGAAATTCATTAATTTTGATAAAATAATGTAATTGTTTCTTGACCGTTGCCATGGAAACCGTCATTTAATGCACTACAACTTATGTATAAAGTATGTTATCATATACAAATGTTGATTTATTGAAAAAATATTTGTTATTCCAAAAAAAAACAATATTTTAAAGTATTTGGCAAATTGCCAATTTTTATCGTTATTTTTCTTTCTTCTCTTTGAGAGTTCCATCTTTTTTATTTTAATTTTTTGTTACACCATACTTCGCCTTTACATTGCTAGTAATGTAATTCTATTTCATGCGTCATATTGGAAATTATGAGCATGGTCATATGCACAGTTTTCAAGGAATTTCAAAATTTGAAAATCATGGTGTTTTGAACTCAATTTTTTTTCTATGAACTTTAACCTGTGTCAATTGTGAATATTATGTTTTAATGGTTATTTGAATATATAATGATATAAACTTATGTTTGTTGTAATTCTTTCATCATTGTTTGCCCAGGAGATTGATGAAAATATGAAAAAAAACTTTTTTCCAAGTGCATTTCATGCTAAAAATGGCCAAAACACTAAATCGCGTTGCTATAGCAACCAAATGATGCAAATGAAATTCTAAACCTAATTTCTTCATATTTGCATCAATATGATCAACTGACAGCAAAATCATCAAATTCTGAGAGATAGCATGTAACACTGACTGCCTGATTTTTCGTGGAGAGCCTCTTAAATGAAATAACAATGCAGTAAAACATATAAAACAAATACTGATATAGCAATACATTTATTGTACTAGGACATATTTTCATTTATTAAGGATATCACAAAAAAGGAAATGTGAATTTCCTTGTTTCCATTGTGGTCCTTAAAAAAATAAATAAAGTCCTAGCAAGGCACACATTGTCTACTCTCTCAAACATAAGGCATTATATATATATATATAATAATAATGGGCTAAAAGACTTATCACAGACAAGAATGACTAAATATATCACATATTAGTATTAGAATTTTGTAAAATAATGTTTTTGACTAATTTCTTAAGGTTTAGGTCCATATTTTTCTGCATAAAATTGCAAATGACCAAACAAAGCAAAGAAACTGCTGTAGAACTTGAAATTTCAACAGCATGTTAAGAACTTATCCCTCTATGCTTTGATGATATAGCGTTGCATCAAAACCCCTTCAACTCTGAATTAGGGACCAGGATAGGGGTCATGTTTCTGGTACGGTTGTAATGATGTTAAGTTGACAATAGAGGAAGAGATGTAAACTGCTTACCTTATGACACATTCGCAATGAACTCCGAGCAATGAAACAACGAAAATCAACATCCTTCATAGATTCCACAACATTTCACTTTCGCTTATTTTTGTTCATGGAATTTGACATTTTTAGGTTTAATGTATTAACCGGAAAACCCGGAAAATCAGAATATTCATGAAATAACCGAAAAACACTGATTGGAGTTGTATCTTAAGCTAATAAAACATGTTTAACTTAAAAAAATATGTGTTTAAATGTTTTAAAATACTTGTTGCCAATGACATTTGAACAATTTTGATGTGTCAGTATCAATATTAAGTAGAAATGCAATTATTAAGACGCGACAAACAATCGTTGTAAGAACAATAGAATGATTTCGTTTGTTAATCAATGTCTTGATAAAACTGTTTCAAACAAATGTCAGTATAATAATTAATCTAACTATTTTCCCTGTATACACGTAAGTATAAGTCATAATTAATACGAGGGGTTATCGTTTCTCCGATAGCGAACCGTATCCGATCAGGTTTTTCTAGATTATGAAAAAGCTTTATGCTATATGAATGTTTTGGGTCATATCAATTAAGGCTTCTCGCATGTGAAACTCATCTTTTGAATTATTTCTCATTCACATATATTAACAACTCGTCTTGACTTTATCCATGGGTAATTCATATTATAGCTGATATATATAATGTCTATATTTTAGAACCGAACGAACCCTTTACATGATCCAAGAAAGGGTCCATGATTCGTAAAGACCATAAAAGAACAGATTCAATGACTATTCTAGAATTTTCAAGGACTTTTTTTACATGGTTCAAGTTCTTTTTATATATCTCAAGCACTAACATGTGTGAAATGGTATAAAGAAGGAAATTAAATGACATGTAAAATGTTATGAACGGTTTAAAAACAATGATATAAAATCTAGTTTAGTAACATCCAAGGTCAGACGTTTAACTTTTAAATGTATTTCACATTAAAACTCGCGTTTAAGGTTTATCTAAACACGGCAGAGTTGTGAGCAATGTTATCATAATACTTATTATGTCCAACATATTTCACGATGCTTATTACACATTATTTGCAAAATCAAGGAGAAAATCGATAAAATTAAGTTCAACATTATGTAAGAACGTAACATAATAGGGAGTTCGTGAACATTCCCTTCAAAATATCAAAGAATGTGGACATAACAACTCACTCGAGAGACAATAATGAAGAATTGAAATGTTATTCAGTGGGTTTTTTTAAATATTGTCATAAGCCTACAGGTAGTAACGCCTCTAATCATACTTTCTACAAATAAACATATATTAATGGGTAAAACTTTTTGATATAGAGGTTTAATTACATAACACGTTTACGATGCACACCAATTTGATATCTGAAAGCTGTTTTGTGATTTATCATAGGGAATCAAGAAATGCCGTAAATTGTAATGATTGAACATAAACATTCTTGGGACAATACAAATCTACACAGGTGTTTTTTAACAGTCGTACATATCATATCAGTTTATGAAAAACAGCCTGAATTTAATTTAGTCTAGGTCCAAAGAGCGTTGTGGTTTAACAAATAGGCGATTTATTTTAACTTACGCAGTACATACACCAGCATAATGTTAGTTCACACATGGTGTGTATTCAGCGAGCAATCTGGATTTTTTTTCGTTATACAATCAAAAAGCCTTTAAATCTCTCAATACAATCATATAACATAAAAAATTACACATCCGAAAAAAATTCATATTCTAGAAGAACCTAGTAGATTACTGTTCGATATCGGAGAAACGATAACCCCTCGTATTAATTATGACTTATACTTATGTGTATACGAGAAAAATAGTTATATTCATTCGTATTACTGACATTTGTATGAAACAGATTTATTGAGACATTAATTAACAAACGAAATCATTCTATCGTACTTACAGCGATTGTTTGTCGCGTCCTAATAATTGCATTTCTACTTAATATTGATACTGACACATCAAAATTGTTCAAATGTCATTGGCAACAAGTATTTTAAAACATTTAAACACATATTTTTCAAGTTAATCGTGATTTATTAGCTCAAGATACAACTCCATTGAGTGTTTTCCGGTTATTTCATGAATATTCGGGTTTTCCGGGTTTTCCGATAAATACATTAACCCTAAAAATGTCAAACTCCATGAACAAAAATAAGCAAAAATGAAATGTTGTGGAATCTATGAAGGATGTTGATTTTCGTTGTTTCATTGCTCGGAGTTCATTGCGAATGTGTCATAAGGTAAGCAGTTTACATCTCTTCCTCTATTGTCAACTTAACATCATTATAACCGTACCAGAAACATGACCCCTATCCTGGTCCCTTATTCAGAGTTGAAGGGGTTTTGATGCAACGCTATGTTATCAAAGCATAGAGGGATAAGTTCTTAACATGCTGTTAAAATTTCAAGTTCCACAGCAGTTTCTTTGCTTTGTTTGGTCATTTGCAATTTTATGCAGAAAAATATGGACCTAAACGTTGAAAGTGTCATAATTATTGGAAAGTTTAATATCATTTGGTAATTGATTCCACAGTTTACAACCATTGTATGCAAATGATTTCATTCCAAATCCTTTAACAAATGGTATTTCAAAACAGTATTCAGAACTAAATCTATTATTATGGTTATGGACAGAACTGGCTAGAGTAAAATTTTCATGTAAATAAGAGGGGGATATGTTATTAAAAATTTTATAAACATTGTTAAGAACAATTTGATTCACTCTTTTTTCTAATGATAACCAATTCAAATCAGTAAAATGATCTTGAGAGATGTGTTGTCTGCAGTCTAAATTTAAAACAAATCTAAAAAGTTTATTTTGGGTGATTTGAAGTCTATTCTTAAGATTCTGTGAAATACTGAAATACCAGACAGAGCAGGCATAATCAAAATGACATTGTAAAAGAGACATAACCAAAAGCTTTTTAGTATAAAGTGAAAGAAATTTACTTTTTCTGTGTAGAAGTTTAAGCCTAATATTTACTTTTTTAATGATTGCAGCAACCATCATGTCAAAGTTTAAAGACTGGTCCAATAAGACACCTAAATATTTTAATGAGCTGGTTGTTTTAAGCTTTGTACCATTACAAAAATATTAAGTTCAGAACATTTCTTGAACTTTGGTTTTAGAGCCAAATAAAATAGTTTCAGTTTTTCCAAGATGTAAAGACAGTTTATTATTAACTAGCCAGTTACTTAGAGTTTGCATATCATTGGACAATAGTCTTTCAATTTATTTCAAATTTACATTTACTGGCCACTAAAATGGCTGAATCATCTGCATACAGTAGTAGTTTACTTTTAACAGTACGAGCCATATCATTAATGTATATTAAAAACAAAAGAGGTCCAAGTATGGAGCTTTTTGGAACACCACAAGTTACATTAGAAGGAGAAGACAGTGTATGGTTTATGTCAGTATATTGAACGCGTCCAGTTAAATAAGATTTGAACCAGTTACAACTTCAGTACTAAAACTTAAAGTTCTAATTTACTTAATAAAATAGAATGGTCTACAGTATCAAAAGCCTTCTGCAGGTCAAGTAAAGCCAAACCTATATAAAAAAACCTTTGTCTAACTTAAATCTGATAAAATCAGTTAAATGCAACAAATCTGTAGAGTATGATATTCTGAACCCAGATTGAAATTTGTATAATAGATTTTTGTCACTTAGATACATTTCTACTTGTTCATAAACAATTCTTTCAAAAAAAATTGAAATAATACTTAAACTTGAAACAGGCCTGTAGTTTGAAGCATCTGTTTTGTCATTTTTCTTATAAATAGGTACAACCCAGGCAGTTTTAATATCATCAGGTACTATCCCTTAGATTAAAGACAAATTAATAGTGTGAGTCAGAGGACAAGCAATGGCAGAAGCACCATCTTTAAAAAATGCGACAAGGAATATTATCAAGCCCAGCTGCTTTGCTAGAGCTTAGTCTATTTAAATGTTTAAAAACACTATTTTCAGTAATTAAAGTAAAAGAGTAACTATTTAGAACAACACCTTGTTCTTTATAAAACCTAGCAACAAAGTCTTTGCCATATTTTCCTAGCGAAGTAGGTAATTTTGTAACAAGAACTGATGTCACTGTGGTAAAAAACTTATTAAAATGATTGGCTACCTTATACTTGTTAAAATTACTAACAAATCAATTTTAAGTCCTATGTCAGGAGTACATTGGCTACTTTTCTCAGAAGGCATTCCAAGATCTTTAAGAGCTTTTTCATAATGATTTAGAATCATTATGATTATAAATTATAGCTATTTTATAATAATCTTTTTAGCTGAACTTATTAGATATTGTGCAGCATTTCTCAATTGTATAAATTTATCAAAATTTTCATCTGTTTTATCTTTAACAAAAGTTTGGAATGCTTTATCCCTTTGTTGAATGCTATTTAAAAATTTCACTGGTGACTCAATGTGCTGTTCTTTGTTTGATTCGAAGTTCCTTTACAGGGGCAATATTATCAATGACATATAAAAACAATGATTTAAAATTAGACCATGCTTCATTTTCTTCATTACTGAAAATAACAGATGACCAGTCAGTATTCATTAAATTGGTCATAAATGATTCTTTTTAGTAGTTTTTTAGAGATCTTACTTTGATGTTTTTATCCTTATTAATAGCTTCTTTTGTTATTTTCCTTGTGCAGAACACAGCAGAATGGTCACTTATTCCAACATTTAAAACACCACTCTGAGAATTTTTACAATCATCAGATACTAATATAAGATCAATAGTAGAAGAGGATGAGTCACAGACTCTGGCAAAATCAGATATCAGTTGAGAAAAACTATACATATCAACAAAAGACATCAAAGGTTTATATAAAACATTACTGCTTGATTTTGAAACATCAGTGTTAAGATCACCCAAAACAATACACTCTTCTCATTTAAACATGAATTTAACAAACAAACATTTTCCAATATCTCATAGGAATTCAACTGATTTGGAGGTCTATATAGACAACCACATATAATAGGTTTAGTTTTTTAAGAAGAAGTTCAATCGAAATAGATTCAAGTTCATTATTATGTAAATTTTCAATAAGATTATAAGACATATTATATATATACAAGGGTTGTTTAAAATCTAAAAGGTAAAGATAAAACAAATATACCATGTAGCAATCTGTCTTACAATGGGGAAGTTTAAAATGGGTTGTATACCAGCAGTGCTTGACTTTTAAAGTCACCTGATTGCCCAAACACCTCACAGCGGTTATTTTCTTAATTAAATCAATAACCACTGCCACCACAAGTAAATTTCATTTCTCAGACAGTCAAATATTTTTTTTCATCTTTTCTTTTACTTTTCAATATTTTCTATAGTTTGAGTCGTCTTGTATTAAATTATGATGTTTGGAGTTCATGAAGATAAAAAAAGAATAGTTTTAATTTTCCACGGTGTTCTCATGACAGTGGCCATTTTTTTTGTCACAAGATATTACAAGCGTCACTTGATTTACGTGTTGGCAGTGGATAAGTAGCAACGCTCTGTGAGGGGTTTGCCTATTGTCCCTGACAAACTATATTTGGGTTCAGGCAACTTGTTACTGCCACTAAACATTTTGTTTGGGCAAGTGAAATATATAGCTGGTTGTCCAACTGGACCACCTACTTTATCAAAGCACTGGAGTGCTGGAGGAACGATGTCCTGAACTGATTTAAAAAATAAAGATTATAATTATGTAAAAAATCAAACTTGTGAAGCAATATTATCTATAAAATAATGTATGAAGTATCAATTAATAGAATTTAACAAGAGCAGTCCAAGGATAGAACTAGACTTTTCGAGTGTTTTGCTAATTGCAAGGTTTATCTTACTTTATCAAACAAATAAATCAGTCAAAGAATAACAAACCAATTCATATAAATATAAAAGAGGCAGAACTGCTATAACATAAGTCCATAGTAACCTCGCTTCAAAGTTAAGTAGACGTACCATCAATGAATTAGCACATCTATTTAATCTATCTAATTAACTTAAAGTATGCACATGTTAACTAGACACTTTATGATGTCATTGCAATCAAATACCATAAAGTCAGAATTATGCTGACACACATCTAAAATTGGTTTTATCAGTTTCCGTTCAAAACTGCAAACAAGTATTAATTAGTCACCAAATCAAAGCACCGATAGTACTGTTGCGGCAGTGACGCTGAAAGTTTGAAAGAACAGTGGTGCTTTTTACAAAACTTTTTACGAAAAAGATCTTCGTATGTCAAAAGCAAGAAACCTTAGTAATACGCTAATTGTTTGGCTTAACAATTCTAAAACTGTAGAATTGTGTATACCTTTTTGTTTCATAGTTATGCTTATTATCCGTCTGACTTAGAAGTGCTAATTATATGAAACTGACTTACGAAAATTATTTTCATAAGAATTTTTGTGATAAAGCCCCACTGATCATTACACAGTCATACATAATGCCCATGAACAACACGTCAAACTTAATATTAACTCACAACTATTGTGAAGGTTTAAACCCAGTCTCAACAAAGTTTTCATCGCTAAGTTCATATTTATTTAGGCCAGCAGAACAAGCCCATTTTCTTCGCTGGCGTGTTTGCCAGTTACAAGTAATCACATAATTATATACCTTTTCACTAGTTAACTTCTCCATGGAGGTACATGTACATGTAAGTCAGTCAGTGAAATATTTATCACAAGAAACTTACATGTAAAATTACCCGACATTATTAAATTTTGTTGCAAAGTATGAATTATATGCGAGAGAACTTATCTTCTTAAATTAATCGGACACCTGCAGACTGCATCGCGTTATCTATGGAACTTTACTATCGAATCTATCGTTTACATTTGTAAACCAGTCAATCGCTGTGGTCGTTTACTGCCATTCCATCGATTGGAAAACCATCGATTTTAAAATTATTGCATATGAACAGTACTCCATGTCAAATGAACAACATTTATGTCCTCAGTATCTGTACAGTCGCTCAAACAATGTGAAATTTAATTATGTTTGTCTCTAATACGACTAGAACTATTTCTTCTTCTTTGTAGAAATATTTAACGAAATGGGTTTAAAGAGACGGACGGGCACAGAATAAACGAAAAGTCGTCAAAAGCCTGATCGATTAGAGACACGAACATAAAGTCCCTGGTCTGATATAGGCAAATAGCCATATTTTCGTCGAGTGCGCCCTACGGGCCCAATAGACGTTTGAAACTATGCCATTTGCGTACATAAGGGTGCATTTGCGCAATAGCGCGCTTTAGATTGAAAACAGGATTTATACAGTTAAATCTCCGATTCGCCAATGTCTGTTCCATTTCGTCCATTTGCGCAAAATTCTCCATTGCGTGTTTAAGTCATATCCTGTTGTTTTATTGCTGATAATATATCAACGCCCAAAAAAATTAAAAAAATTTCATTTCGCTACTGACTGCTCCATTTCGTGCATTTTGCCCCAAATTCTCTATTGCGTGTTTTAGTCATACCCGCAGTAAACCGTATCATGTTGCTCTATTGCCGGATGAAAAATCAAATCTATGGAAATAAGTAGCAAGCGATTATCAGGACAATGTACTAACCGGAAACATCCGAATCAAATTTTGCAGTAATGATATGCGGAGTGGATCGGGGTTTTTGCTTAGATTCAATGCTTGGAGCTGAAATTACGGTTTGTCAACTCTGGAACGATGTTTAGACATCGTTCCAAAAAGTAATATCAAGCCCTTTACCAGGCTTAAGGCTAGTGTCAACATTGATTTGAGTTTGGGAAAATTAGTTAAGTTTTATTTGAATTAATTGATAACTTTGCTACTTACTGTATATCATCATAAAATGGCCTGAGTTTTCGAGAAAGTTTAAGCAAAGACTCAGGTTTAGAAAATAATCTCCATAATGTGATAGAAAAAAAACTCACCAGCATTAGAACTTGAGCCATCCTTTGTCAAATCATATGCTGTAAAGGTCATAGCATGGTCATAATCTGGCAGGCCAGATTGCCCCTCAAGCCACGTTGTAAAATCAGACAAAGCCAAACTAGAGTCTACTTGATCTCTTGGTGAAGCTGTTACTTTGTTTGTCTCTGTCCATGGGGATGAAGCCGAGTTCTGTATAAAAATCAATTAAATGCATGGCATTATATTGTTTATTTAAGGAACCAAATCTCATCTCCAATTGAATAAAAAATCGAAGATAATCTCCAAATTTGGGTAAAACTGCATGATTTCGAAGAAATTTCAGAAGAGAAGGGCGCCTGTGAACAGCCCCTGTTATACAAGGAAAAAAGCCTTGTCAGTACAGCATGTTCAGCATTTTGTAGGAATTAGATTCATTACATAGAGTGCAATAGCAAATATATTTGATATTAACTGTCACCTTTATGTAATTAATTACCTCCCTTTCATTTGAAAACAGAGCAATTTTAAATATGTCCATAAGTTAAAAAATCTGACACAGTGAAATGTTTAGCAGACAATAAAACATTTTTGATTAGGGATTGTTTACCTTAAGTTGGCAGCATGAGAATAAGACTAACCTGTATGGTAAAATTATATTGTTAATAAAATTGATAAAATGATGGTAATGCTGCTGTAATGATGATAATAATGATGATATCGTTTTTTGTTAAATTAAATCAGTTCAATGTTTTGATTATATCACTCATGGCAATAAAAACTATGTTTTATAAAAAAGGATCAAAATTTATTATTATTATACACTTCTTTATACTGCATTTTGAATTGCGTCAGTCAGTCTATCCACTCACATTGTAGGACAAGACGAGATCTCTGAACTCAAGTTATCAACCTAGTATTAAGTACATACCCTCTACAGTGACTGACAACTGTCCTATATGATACAGAGGTAGATGAGAAATTGACAGTAGAAAACATTTCATAACCCAACTCCATAAAGGAAATGATGATGAGGATGTTGATGAAATAGTAGATGATGATGATATTTAAAATGATAATGATAATGATGATAGGGACAACATACTTACATTTGCTATAACAAGACCAGCATAAAGAAGTTCTATACTTATACTTGAACTGACAATAGACCGGTATCTTACATCAACCTGTAACAAAAATAGTTTTTTTATCATTTTCTTTACCTACAGTAGAATTCCCATATGACCTATTTCAATCATTTATACATTAAAACAATGATAAATGATTATAAAACATAATATCTTCATTCCTTACATAATGTTAATCATTTTGCATACATTGGATTTATAAATCAACATTATCAGTTATTAATGAAACATTTTATGAAAATAAGTTAATCATTATCTCCCTTTGATATGAAAATGGTGGAATTATTAATTTGCCTATAAAAATAAGAGTTGATATAATTTGCAAATTTACCATCATGAAAACATAAAATTAATACAGTGTACAATCAGATACCAGTTTTCTGAGAAAATCTCTGCGGTCATAAACAGTGTTTCCTAATAGGGGAATTATACCAAATACTGCACAATTTACAGTTTCATATATTTATTTTAAACGTTTTTAAGTACCTTTGCCTTTTTAAACACCATCTTATAAGACTTATTCACGAGTTGACTTCCACAGAGTTAATACGGTACACAAAATGATTCTAAACTATAGCATGAATTATTTTGATAGATAAATGTTTAACATCAGGAAATTCATGATTTCAGAAGCTTTAAAAAAAAGTAATCTTTTCCATGGGTACTAAAAATGCTGAATCTCAGGACCAATCCTGAACTCTCTCTCCCATGTACAAAGTATGGTAATATAAGAGACAAAATAGTCCATATTATATATACCAAAAATTATTGGCAACAAATGTGATAACTGCATGCCTTCTTAATTTATACCTAATTCTAACATAGGCACGTGCGTTTACACTCTTTATCTAATGTGACGTCATCTATGCTTTATTATTCAACAAAATATAGCTCGTGACGGCTGTTGAAATTTTACTCCCTACGTTAAATGCGCAAAGCTGAAAATGGCGCCCGAGTTTATTAGGGTTGACTTTTACAATTTGGTTTCTATTCTATAATTAAGATTTTATTTTTTGTTCGGAATAAGAAACACCTATCTGTGAGAATTGTGTAAATAAATGCTATTTTCGGTCTTTGCACTGGGGTGGATTTCAACTGCATGACGTTTCTGACAGTTAAAAATAGTTCTATAAATATATCGTTTTTACGGATGTATTTTACAATGTTAGAATCGAAATAACTTACAGTTGTCTATATTTTGTTGTCTAATAAAATATAGGCACTCGTTTGATGCGCCTATTAAATCATACGCGCATCACAACTCGTGCCTATATTTTATTAGACAACAAAATATAGACAACTGTAAGTTATTTCTTAATTAACATGAACCATAATCCATGTGCTTTATACATACTGAATTTAAAACAAAGCTGTAATATTCTCGAATATTTTCCACAGCTTCAGTGGCTTTATCTTGTGGTAATGTTGCCTCACTTCTCTGATACCAGCTGAAATATAACAATGATTTCATAACTTCCATTGTACTTAACCTTGATTCACTTAACCTTAAAATCTATAAAATATCTCGTTCTAGTAGAAATTTCTTTAAATTTGCTTCCTAATCCAAGAAGTTTATAATGGCTCCTATATGATTAAATCAAGTAAACTATGCATAAACTAAAGTTTGTTTACTAGCTGGCCAATTACGTCAAGGCACTGTCTTTTAGGAATGATGTTATCTAGGTATTGACTACTCCACACTAGTTTCTACTTAATTCTTAAATAAAACAATCTTATAAAGAAATAAACTGCATCTTTGTTATGATTGGCCTGTTGACCATTACTAAAAGGCATTCTAATACCTGAGAGCTCTTTGAACCATGAAGTCATCAAACCACACAACAGGGGCACAGAGGGACTTTGATTTTGAGCCCATCAAACTCCTGTTCAAATCCCTGTGCTGTTTCGACATCCATAAAAATGGTTAAACCCTTGTTTATACTCTGTCCTATAATTTGCAAGTGGCTGGCTATCTAGTCCCTACTATTTTGGGTGACACAATTCGCTTGCAGTCAGCTGACAGTGCAGGGGAAGCTAAATAGTAAACACAAGACTCTTTCCCACTATTTTCATCCTCAATCCCTGGGGAATGCAAGTTACAAACTACTAGTGTATTATAGTTAAACTTACTGGGAAAATGTTGCTTAAAGTATTTTTTATTTAAACAAAAGAAACGTACAAATCATAAACAGAATAATCAACTACAATCAAAACCTCAATCTGATAGGTTGTGATTGCTCTTTTCTTTCGATTATTGTCTTTAGGTTTGTTATATTCTTGAAACTTAGGTATCAGTATGTCTTTTCTTTCTGAAAGAAAACACAGTTAGATTTATCTTCTTTATTTTGATAAAAAAGTTAAAGTTACCCATTTTTTATGAAACACAGGAAACATTGAAGCACAATGTATACAAATGGTTGTTGAGAGGATTTGAAGGGTTCCAGCATCCCCTAATTTATAATTTATAAACGAGTATACTATATATGGTATTTTAGGAAGCAAAACATAAGTCCATATATCTTTCGGAGAATATAATGTACATATAGTTTTTTACTCAATAATTGGATCATCACATTTCTTGCCTCATAATTTTTGTAGCTAAACATACAGAGACCCGAGAGAATAAGTTGTAACAAGGATCCAGGAGTATGTGCAACCAAAGCATGTTAAGGAACATAGACATATTGGTAAAACAGTGTTTCTTAGGTGGCTTACATTTCTATGTTTTTCAAACAGACTATAAGAAATTCTGGACATGCCCATGAATCTTGCTTAGTTATGGTATATGTCTGGTAATTATTGTTAGTGTCAGTGCAAACTCCACCAAGCCAATCAAAATTTACCTTAAGCAAGATTTTTTTCACCAATGTATGTTGGGTACTAAAAGATGAATAAGTGAGTGACTGATACATGAATAAGTAATTTTAAACAGCACATGTGTTATGAAAGCTATGTTACATCAATATCAGTAATTATATAACTCTTTCAAAATCAATTTTTTGTTCATGAACAGCAGCTTATTCATTACAGATAAAGTTAAAAACTAAGCATCACAGTAAAACAAAATGCAGAATATATGTATTGCTTTAGCCTTTGTTGAAATTATATGATTTATAACAATTTCAATTGCTAATCTCATACAGGTACATATAGGCTTTCATATATTACATTTATATGTTTAAAAGCCATCAAGGAAAATGTCAGTAAATGCACCCACACTAACAGGTAACCCTTTGAGACTAGTGATGGTTGTTCTAATTTACCTGGTTTTATGTAGTCATTATTATAATCTATATGTTCCTTTGTTTCATATATTCCATGTATCTCCATGATGTCATTATCTCCATCCAAGACATCATTAATTGGAAGGTCAAGGTCATCTGATATCTCAAAGTCAGCTGACATCTCAAGGTCATTTTCAGGGTGTACCACATAACTTTTATTCTGATGATAAAATGTTCCTCTCTGAAAAGAAGAGTAAGTACACTAGTTGTGACCACATCATGATATAGTCAATTTTTTCTCAACTGTCAAAGCTTAAATAATTTCACGGTGACTGAATGCATTGTTTTTATACTGGCGGCCTAATTGTTATTAAATTTATCTTGACTAAAACGTATCTTACGGCATAAGCAGCTTTACATGATCATAATCATACGCGGATCCAAGGGGGACAGACTCGGCATATGCCCTCCCTAAAATTGCCCAAGCAAAGTTTTTTTTCTATCATAAAATATGGTATTTATAGGAAAATATATAAATATAAATGTCAAACATTTTCACGCGCTACGACTGGAACTACACTAATACAATGCCATGAAGTACAATAATTCAAGGACAATTCTATGGTGGCATATTTTTGCCACCAGATAACCACACAACTAACACGTTATTAAAGTGGTTAACTAGTTATGTAACTAGTTAACATGATAATTAACTAGTTAATTAAGTTGTTAAGTAGTTATGTTACTACACTGAACAAAAGTCCTAATCGATCACTTTTCAAATTTTGATTATTTTATAACGGGCCAATGGATCCTTATTGAATTTTGCAGAGGTGATTTTTGTGTCATTTTTTACCGATTTGTGGGGAAAAAAGAATTTGATACGGTCCGATGCACTCGATCGGCACACAGGGTGTGGTTTACACATTTTGACACGAAATGTTCGTGCAGAGTGTGGTGAGTATTAAATTTCACTTTGCATGAATCCTTGTTAACTTTATAATAAGTGAAAAAAACATAAAACATTGCACGAATGTTGATGCAGGATCGTGGCGTAGCCAATGGAATGTTGAATCCTGGAGCCTCTATCAAACAGGTGAGTGGCTGTTCATGGAAACATCTTTAAAAATATCGATAAAGTATTGTTAAAATAGAAAAATGCTATAATTTTACTATTCTCAATGTGTTCATCCCTATTTCAAATACATGACACTTTATTGGGTCTTTTCGACGATCGCAACTTTGGACGATGTAGCAAGGGACCGGAATCGTTTCTGACTGACGCCGAAGACCAAGAACAAAGGTTACAATTCGCCGACAGGATCGACATTCGTGCAATGTTTTATGTTTTTTCATTTATAAAATTAACAAGGATTCATGCAAAGTGAAATTTAATACTCAACCACTCTCTACACGAACATTTCGTGTCAAAATGTGTAAACCACACCCTGTGTGCCGACTGAGTGCATCGGACCGTATCAAATTATTTTTTCCCATAAATCGGTCGAAAGTGACACAAAAATCACCTCAGCAAAATTTAATAAGGATCCATCGGCCCGTTATGAAATAGTTAAAATTTGAAAAGTGATCGGTTAGAACTTTTGTTCAGTGTAGTTATTTTTTTCAATAAATAAAAGATCATAACAGGAATTAAATGCAAGTTAGTGCTTACAACTACCATTCTTGTATTAGTTTACCAATTTAATGTTAAGTGGTTAACTAGTTACGTATCAAGTAAACCTCTTAATTAAGTGATTATCTAGTTAACGTTACTAGATAAGCACTTACCACTTATCTGTAAATAGATATTGCGTACTGTAACTGTGTATCAATACAATGGAGCAAAACAATGCTATTTATAGATAAGTGATAACAGGTTAACTAGTTACATTACCTAGATAATCACTTAATTAACTAGTTAATTAAGTGGTTAACTTGTTGCGTAACTAGTTAACCACTTATTTCTTATCTTTAATCTGTAACTGGTAAGTGGTTATCTAGTTACGGTAACAAGATAATCATTAATTAACTAGTTAATTATCTGGTTAACTAGTTACATAACTAGTTAACCACTTAATATTAAATTAATAAAATAATACACATTGGCAGTTGTAAGCACTAACTTGCATTTTTTCCCTGTTATGATCTTTTATTTATTGAAAAAAATAACTAGTCACGTATCTAGTTAACCACTTAATTAATGTGTTAGTTATGTGGTTATCTGGTGGCAGAAATATGCCACCGTACAATTCCTTTTAAGTATTAGTAAGATTTTAACATGATCCAAAGGCTGTAAATTATATGATATAAATCTAGATGCTTTTATCCCTCCCCCGTAACTGGAAATCCTGGATCCGCCTATGATAATACACACTTTCGGAAACTTGTTGATGTATTACGACAATAATTTTTACAAACCCATTCACCATGAAATTTTTCATGCTATGACAGTTGAGAAAAAACGAACTATAGCATGTGATACCATACCATCATTGGCATCATATAAACGTATAAGTGTTAAATTTTTGCAAAAAGTGTGTGGCTGGGAGTACACTTTTGCTATGACATAACACACAATTCACAAACAATTTTTCTCATTCATTATAAGATTTTAGCATAATCCAACTGCTGTTAGAAAATTATATTATATATCTAGATGCTTTCTATTGTATACAATGGAAATTGGGAAAGGATGGTTTAGGTTTCTAAAACTATGCCTGAAGGCTTAATCCCTTAGAGATGACAAAATGCCCTGCCCCCTAGACCCCTGATCAGGGCTTTGTCCTGGACCCTTGGGGGTTGTTAGGACCCCTATTGTGCTTCTTCATTTACTCCCTTGAACAAGATTTTTCCTACCCTCAACTAGAAATCTTGGAGGCTGGATCCGCCTATGATCAGTACAATATTAACGGTTAGCTACACCTGTATTTGTGCATGTATAAATTTTCAACAATGATATTTATGTGTCTTTTCATGAAACTAGATTGTTTGGATAAAAATTACTTGGCATTAAATATTCGTGTCTAGCACAGTTAAACAACTAAATATCTAACAATCAAGCGAGCAAAACGAGATAATCGCGCCAATATATTAAATGTTAGCGTTATGCGTAAATTCAATTCTGCTGTCCAATCAATCCACCACGATATAAGCATGATAAAGAAACTTAGCCTTTTGTCAGAAAAAAACTCGGTAAGAGTTTATTTCCAACTAAATATCCTTGATAGGGTAAAAATATTGAAAATACAACTCACCGCGAAGAGCGTCTCCACTGCAGTAATTTTTTACCGGAAGTGGAGATGATGTATTCTATTTTACTTAAAATGGTTCTACGTTGTAAACTTCGATTAAGTATGAAAAATAGGCCCACTGTATAGAGCAGAACCAGAAACCCGCTCAAACACAAGTAAACACATTGGACCTTGCATATGTTTGTACTTTAAATATTTACTTTCCCATTTAAATAGATTCTGCACATAGGGCCTCCATAAGTTTACTTTACGTTGATATTCAACATTAATCATAATAACAAAGGTCATTGTAAATTGTAAAAACTTCAATATGTTTAAACTGACAAAACAATTAAATTATTTCAATATTTAAACCCCAAAATTGACTGTTAATGTAACAAACACACATTTGTTAACACATTGATTATATAATGAGTTGTACCAAATTTTATCAAAATATTTCTAGGGTGAAGGGAGATACAATAGTGTTTCGTTTGACAGCCCTCGATTTCATTTGCGAAGTAAATATCAATATACAAACATGTACTAAGAACGTAAATATAGTTATATAACATTTATTGAGAAAAAAGCCAGTTTTTGCTTCCCGTGAAAAAATGTGAAAGTTGGAACAATGACAGTTTTGTGTTAGGCACCATTGATGCAGCTAAATACTAGGTTAAAAAAATATCAGGATAATAAATAAATATTCACAAAATGCTATTGTGAAAGAAAACGAGATGTTTGCTTAGCTGAACTCGTTCCCATTTGGTTGTTAAACTTAGTAACCCAAGGTAAATAGTTATAATACAGACGTGAAAGTATACAAAAAAATAAAAAATTGAATTAAAAAGAGTGTTTGCTCAAACAATTGGTAAAACTTTGCCGGTTATTCACAAACACATAGTTAGCGTCACTTTGATATTTTAAAGAACGAATACTTAACAAAAATGGAAATTTTTGACCGATTTGAAACTCAATTTATTTATAATAAATGGGTCAGAGTTTTGACACAAATTGTACGAAAATGTTTCAACAATAATATTAAAATTTCTGTTCGCGTTGACCTTCGTAATGAGTTACCACAGCAAAGACGAAACAAGAAATGGGCTTTCATTTGTAATTTAGTCAATTTATGTCAGGTATTGCGCACAATTACAGGTTTTTATTTACACTTTTGATAAATTTGTTAATTTTTATTATTTTTAATGAGCTAGACTTGATCTTATGAAATTTTATTACTTAGTTAAGCCCCTTTTATTTCATATTGCACTACACGTTATTTGGAAAACAATTATCACTTGTTTTCATGATCTTTCTTTATAGAAAATTAACTGAATGACATAAAATAACACATTAAATAATCACTCATTTTTGCCCTACATTTTCTAATTGGTTCTGCGAATTTGACCTTTGACTCCAAATCTTCCACACAACAGTTAATACAGTGGTTATACCAATAATTCATTAGCAAAAATGATTTTTAGTGGGATTCAGTACAAAAAACACCAAAAATTCACAGGCTAATGTAGGCCTTTTTATGAAGAAAAAGTCATTTTATGCGCTATTTGAGTCTAGTGTTCTATCGTTGGACAGGTGAAAGGATTCAATAAAAACAAATGTTGTGGGGTTTTTTACTTTTGAAGATCGTTTGTGACTATACACATACCTAAAGATGCATTTTACTTGCATAAAATATAGAAATTTGAAAAAGAAAATTACTGTTTTTTTATGACTGTGCATTTCCCTTGAATACATACAATGCACGATCTCCTACTACCCCATATAAATGTTATATACTCACTACGACGTGTTCACAACCGCGCGGCGATAATAACAATAATCAAGATTTGAGAGGTGTGTGAAGTTTGCGTGTAGATTGTACATCGTAATTCAACTTGTAGTTCGCGAATTACTAGCTAGCTAGTAGATGGGTATTCAACTTGTAGTTCGCGAATTACGAGCTGGCTAGTAGTTGGGTATTCAACTTGTATTTCGACCCGGACACACCAGCATAGGTATCTTTTGAATTACTAGCTAGTAGTTAGGTATTCAACTTGTAGTTCGACCCGGACTCACCAGCAATGTTATTTTTGAACTACTAGATAGTAGTTGGGTATTCCACTAGTAGTTCGGCGCCTGGACACACCAGCAAATGTATTTTTTGAACTACTAGCTAGTAGATGAGTATTCAACTTGTAGTTCGACCCGGACACACCAGCATAGATATCTTTTGAATTACTAGCTAGTAATTGGGTATTCAACTTGAAGTTCGACCCGGAGACACCAGCAAAGGTATTTTTAAATTACTAGCCAGTAGATGGGTATTCAACTTGTAGTTCGACCCGGACACACCAGCATAGGTATCTTTTGAATTACTAGCTAGTAGATGGGTATTCAACTTGTAGTTCGACCCGGAAACACCAGCAAATGTATTATTTGAACTACCAGCTAGTAGTTGGGTATACAACTTGTAGTTCACATAAAATACATCAACATACGTTATCCTTGAATTACTAGCTAGTAGTTGGGTATTCAACTAGTAGTTCGGCCCGGACACACCAGCATATGTATTTTTTAACTACTAGCTAGTAGATGGGTATTCAACTTGTAGTTCGACTCAGATACACCAGCATAGGTATCTTTTGAATTACTAGCTAGTAGTTGGGTATTTAAGTTGCAGTTCGATCCGGACACACCAGCAATGTTATTTTTGGAACTGCTAGCTAGTTATTGGGTATTCAACTTGTACTTCGGCCCAGGTACTCTAGCATAGGAATTGTTTGAACTACTAGCTAGTAGTTGGGTATTCAACTTGTTGTTTGACTCAGATACACAAGCATAGGTATCTTTTGAATTACAAGCTAGTACTTGGGTATTCAACTTGTAGTTCGACCGGGACACACCGGCATAGATATTTTTTGAATTACTTGCTAGTAGTTGGGTATTCATCTTGTAGTTCGACCCGGAAACACCAGCAAATGTACTATTTGAACTACTAGCTAGTAGTTGGGTATTCAACTTGTAGTTCATATAAAAAAACATCAACATACGTTATACTTGAGTTACTAGCTAGTAATTGGGTATTGAACTTGTAGTTTGGCCCAGACACATCGGCATATGTATTTTTTAACTACTAGCTAGTAGATGGGTATTCAACTTGTAGTTCGACTCAGATACACCAGCATAGGTATCTTTTAAATTACTAGCTAGTAGTTGGGTATTCAACTTGTAGTTCGGCACGGACACACCGGCATATGTATTTTTTAACTACTAGCTAGTAGATGGGTATTCAACTTGTAGTTCGACTCAGATACACCAGCATAGGTATCTTTTGAATTACTAGCTAGTAGTTGGGTATTCAACTTGTAGTTCGACCCGGACACACCAGCAATGTTATTTTTGAACTACTAGCTAATAGATGGGTATTCAACTTGTAGTTCGACCCGGACACACCAGCATAGATATTTTTGAACTACTAGCTAGTAATTAGGTATTTAACTTGTAGTTCGACCCGGACACACCAGCAAATGTATTTTTTGAACTACTAGCTAGATATTGAGTATTCAACTCGTAGTTCACAGAAAAAATATTTACATACGTTATACTTGAATTACTAGCTAGTAGTTAGGTATTCAACTTGTAGTTCGGCCCGGACACATCAGCATAGGTATTTTTTGAACTACTAGCTAGTAGATGGGTATTCAACTTGTAGTTCGGCCCGGACACACCAGCATAGGTATTTTTGAATTACTAGCTAGTAGTTGGGTATTTAACTTGTAGTTCTATCCGAACACACCAGCAATGATATTTTTTGAATTACTAGCTAGTAGATGGGTATTCAACTTGTAGTTCGACCGGGACACTAGCATAGGTATTTTTTGAACTACTAGCTAGTAGTTGTGCATTCAACTTGTAGTTCGGCCCAGGTACTGTAGCATAGGAGTTGTTTGAACTACTAGCTAGTAGATGGGTATTCAACTTGTAGTTCGACACAGTTACAAAAGCATAGGTATTATTTGAATTACTATTTTGCTGAAATTATTTTTGCTATTTTAGATAGTAATTCAAAAGATACCTATGCTGGTGAGTCCGGGTCGAACTACAAGTTCAAAACTCAACTACTAGCTAGTAATTCAAAAGATACCTATGCTGGTGTGTCCGGGTCGAACTACAAGTTGAATACCCAACTACTGGCTAGTAGTTCAATAAATCCATTTGCTGGTGTGTCCTTGTCGAACTACTAGTTGAGTACCCAACTACTAGCTAGTAATTCAAAAGATAACTATGCTTGTGTGTCCGGGTCGAACTACAAGTTGAATACCCAACTAATAGATAGTAATTCAAACGATACCTATGCTGGTGTGGCCTTGTCGAACTACAAGTTGAATACCCAACTACTAGCTAGTATTTCAAAAGATACCTATGCTGGTGAGTCCGGGTCGAACTACAAGTTGGATACCCAATTACTAGCTAGTAATTCAAGAATAACGTTTGTTGATGTATTTTATGTGAACTACAAGTTGAATACCCAATTACTAGCTTGTAATTCAAAAGATACCTATGCTGGTGTGTCCGGGTCGAACTTCAAAGTGAATACCCAACTACTAGATAGTAATCCAAAAGATACCTATGCTGGTGTGTCCGGGTCGAACTACAAATTGAATACCCAACTACTAGCTAGTAATCCAAAAGATACCTATGCTGGTGTGTCCGGGTCGAACTACAAATTGAATACCCAACTACTAGCTAGTAATCCAAAAGATAACCTATGCTGATGTGTCCGGGTCGAACTACAAGTTGAATACCCAACTACTAGCTAGTAATCCAAAAGACACCTATGCTGGTGTGTCCGGGTCGAACTACAAATTGAATACCCAACTACTAGCTAGTAATCCAAAAGACCCCTATGCTGGTGTGTCCGGGTCGAACTACAAGTTGAATACCCAACTACTAGCTAGTAGCTCAAAAATACCAATGCTGGTGTGTCTGGGTCGAACTACAAGTTGAATACCAAACTACTAGCTTGTAGTTCAAACAATTCCTATGCTACAGTACCTGGGTCGAACTACAAGTTGAATACTCATCTACTAGCTAGTAGTTCAAAAATACCTATGGTTGTGTATCTGGGCCGAACTACAAGTTAATTACCCAACTACTAGCTAGCTCGTAATTCGCGAACTACAAGTTCAATACCCAGCATAGGTATCTTTTGAATTACTAGCTAGTAGTTGGGTATTCAAATTGTAGTTCGACCCGGACACACCAGCAAATGTATTTATTGAACTACTAGATAGTAGATGGGTATTTAACTTGTAGTTCGACCCGGATACACCAGCATAGGTATCGTTTGAATTACTAGCTAGTAGTTGGGTATTCAACTTGTAGTTCGACCCGGCCACACCAGCAAATGTTATATTTGAACTTCTAGCTAGTAGTTGGTTATTCAACTTGTAGTTCACATAAAATACATCAACATACGTATACTTAAATTACTAGCTAGTAATTGGGTATTCAACTTGTAGTTCGACCCGGACACACCAGCATAGGTATCTTTTGGATTACTAGCTAGTAGTTGGGTATTCAATTTGTAGTTCGACCCGGACACACAAGCATAGTTATCTTTTGAATTACTAGCTAGTAGTTGGGTATTCAACTTGTAGTTCGACCCGGACACACAAGCATAGTTATCTTTTGAATTACTAGCTAGTAGTTGGGTATTCAAGTAGTAGTTCGACAAGGACACACCAGCAAATGGATTTATTGAACTACTAGCCAGTAGTTGGGTATTCAACTTGTAGTTCGACCCGGACACACCAGCATAGGTATCTTTTGAATTACTAGCTAGTAGTTGTGTTTTGAACTTGTAGTTCGACCCGGACACACAAGCATAGTTATCTTTTGAATTACTAGCTAGTAGTTGGGTATTCAACTAGTAGTTCGACAAGGACACACCAGCAAATGGATTTATTGAACTACTAGCCAGTAGTTGGGTATTCAACTTGTAGTTCGACCCGGACACACCAGCATAGGTATCTTTTGAATTACTAGCCAGTAGTTGTGTTTTGAACTTGTAGTTCGACCCGGACTCACCAGCATAGGTATCTTTTGAATTACTAGCTAAAATAGCAAAAATAATTTCAGCAAAATAGTAATTCAAATAATACCTATGCTTTTGTAACTGTGTCGAACTACAAGTTGAATACCCATCTACTAGCTAGTAGTTCAAACAATTCCTATGCTACAGTGCCTGGGCCGAACTACAAGTTAAATGCCCAACTACTAGCTAGTAGTTCAAAAAATACCTATGCTAGTGTCCCGGTCGAACTACAAGTTGAATACCCATCTACTAGCTAGTAATTCAAAAAATAACATTGCTGGTGTGTTCGGATAGAACTACAAGTTGAATACCCAACTACTAGCTAGTAATTCAAAAGATACCTATGCTGGTGTGTCCGGGCCGAACTACAAGTTGAATACCCATCTACTAGCTAGTAGTTCAAAAAATACCTATGCTGATGTGTCCGGGCCGAACTACAAGTTGAATACCTAACTACTAGCTAGTAATTCAAGTATAACGTATGTAAATATTTTTTCTGTGAACTACAAGTTGAATACTCAATAACTAGCTAGTAGTTCAAAAATACATTTGCTGGTGTGTCCGGGTCGAACTACAAGTTAAATACCTAATTACTAGCTAGTAGTTCAAAAATACCTATGCTGGTGTGTCCGGGTCGAACTACAAGTTGAATACCTAATTACTAGCTGTAATTCAAATGTTATGTAAAGAGATGTGTTTGGGTCGAACTACAAGTTGAATACCCATCTATTAGCTAGTAGTTCAAAAATAACATTACTGGTGTGTCCGGGTCGAACTACAAGTTGAATACCCAACTACTAGCTAGTAATTCAAAAGATACCTAAGCTGGTGTATCTGAGTCGAACTACAAGTTGAATACCCATCTACTAGCTAGTAGTTAAAAAATACATATGCCGATGTGTCTGGGCCGAACTACAAGTTCAATACCCAATTACTAGCAAGTAACTCAAGTATAACGTATGTTGATGTTTTTTTATGTGAACTACAAGTTAAATACCCAACTACTAGCTAGTAGTTCAAATAGTACATTTGCTGGTGTTTCCGGGTCGAACTACAAGATGAATACCCAACTACTAGCAAGTAATTCAAAAAATATCTATGCCGGTGTGTCCCGGTCGAACTACAAGTTAAATACCTAATTACTAGCTAGTAGTTCAAAAATACCTATGCTGGTGTGTCTGGGTCGAACTACAAGTTGAATACCAAACTACTAGCTAGTAGTTCAAACAATTCCTATGCTAGAGTACCTGGGTCGAACTACAAGTTGAATACTCATCTACTAGCTAGTAGTTCAAAAATACCTATGGTTGTGTATCTGGGCCGAACTACAAGTTAATTACCCAACTACTAGCTAGCTAGTAATTCGCGAACTACAAGTTGAATTACAATGTACAATCTACAAGCCAACTTCACATACCTAGATTTGAGCATTTTTGTGTCGACACCGGTTGCCTTTTGCCAATCAAAACGATGCATTTGAGGTTACATGATGAAAAAAATGGACGTCGAACAGTCAAAATAGGGTTGCGTTAATGGACTCGTCGACGCCATGTTTTATCGGGTTACCTGTTTGTTTTACCAGAAAATACCATTATCAATGTATGAACGAGTACCAGTTTCAATAAAGTTGCAATATAACACCAGAAAATATGCATAACTTATTGTAAAATGTTTTTTTCCTTTTTAAAACTCGCATTTGTTGAAAAAATACAAACTTATCTTTCCTACTTTGGGACCAATCTAAATCAATGGTTTTACATATCATTACCAGAGCGCGCTAATTCCTGGTATTCTATAAATAAACTCAATGCTGTTACATATCGTTAACAGGGCACGCTAGTCCTGGTATTCTATAAATAGGCTTGAGACGGTTTAAAATGCTGACACATATTTCTTGAATGTTTTACTCTAAGGAGAATACACCGCTAAACGGCGATTTCAAGCATTTTTAGAAATGCTAATACTTGTTTTGTTTTAGATTTCAAAATCCAGCCTATATAAACGTCCTATACTCACAACAACGAGATTACATGTTTTTGTTATAGATTTCAAAATCCACCCTATGTAATCGTCATATACTCACTATGAGGTGATTACATGATTTGTTTTACATTTCAAAATCCACCCCATATAAACGTCTTATACTCACAACAACGAGATTACATGTTTTGTTTTAGATTTCAAAATCCACCCCATATAAACGTCCTATACTCACAACAACGAGATTACATGATTTGTTTTAGATTTCAAAATCATTCCATATAAACGTCCTACACTCACCATGAGGTGATTACATGATTTGTTTTAGATTTCAAAATCATTCCATATAAACGTCATATACTCACCACGACGTGTTTGCACGCTTTTCTTTTAGACTTTAAACATTCAACCTCTACCGAAGCTCCCAGTTTTAAATCTTGATACAACGCTATGTTCTACAATATAAACGATGTAAAATTAATCATTTTTGATAGATCACAATATTACATGTTTAACTTAGAGAATGTACAAATGTAGTTGTAATGGGGCCAGTATCCATAACAAAGGTTAGGCTTTTACCATCAGCATTTAAATTCTTTTATTTCTTTTACTTCTAATGACTTCAATAGAATCAAATTAAAAATGCATCACTCGCGCATCTTGACCGAAATAACCCATTCACACCAACCTTTTTAGGCGTAAGATCCTGCTTTATTACGGCACCATCGCTGATGACGTAAACATGTACATTTGTGTTGATTCTGTCGTTTCTATGGAGATTTATACTGACGTCATCACCATGGATACGAAAGTCAAGGCCAATATCAACTGGATGGTCATCAAGATCGTTGATCGAACGTTTTTCCCGATTTACTGATGAGGAAGTGACTGAGATAGAAGTTCTGCCTGTCGGAAGAAAACAAATGGGAATGAACAAACGACATGCCTGAATTAAATAACCTAAATTGTAAATATGAGGCATCATGTGTTTAGGAAAGAAATGAGAAAACAAATTTCGGACAAATCGTCCCTTGAGCGCAAAACAGTTGTAAATCATTTTTTTGCATTTTCTCAGTCAGTAAGTGCTTGTACATACTATAATTGAGTCTGAAGATCAAAGTCTAAATTTAAAGCCATAATATACCAAAATGTGTCAAAAGGTTGTAACTCAAATTGAGGTAATCTGTTCAGCGCAAAAAGGTTGTATCTCACCAGTTACAACCTTTTTGCGCTGAAATATTCTTTACCAAAGATAATTTTTCTGTACAATGAGGTTTTAACTCATATAGTTTACCTACATATGAATAAACTAGTTTAAAAACACATCTGTATAGATAAGATAAGTTGTGATCACTTAAAAAACAATGTATATCACAACCGGTGTCGTGTAAAAAAAATTTTCATTAATATAATTTTATTTCAGATGAATTTATACATAATGAAAGTAATAACTGAAATTAACATTTGAACATACTCATACAACTGTAATATTTGCTATACAGAACAATGAGAACATGTACTTGACTCAATACTGGATGGGGCTCGGGCGAAAATTGGCCAATTTTTCACCTTTACATGAAGGGCTATTTCAAGATGCTCTTATTTCATTCGTAATTTACTGATAAATGTACAACTATCAAAGTTATCTCTGTATGATTGGCCATCAGAAAAGCCATTTGAACCCATATTCCAGTTGCCTTAGCAATGCTGGGGAGGTGCAAAAGGGCATAAAATGCAATTTTGGTCTTTTCAACCCTAATTCGCATTTCATTTAGTTATTTTTCCTAAAATGAGAACTAGTACCTTTCAGAAACTGAAAACATTCTTATCATCATTTTTCTGCACACATTGACCAAGACTTTTTCAGGTAATGTTGGGCACTTATGATGGCCCCAAGACACCTTTTGATTGAGGAATTGTGAAAAAAATCAAGAACTTTTAAATTAATTGGAACTAAACTTACTGGCTGCGACATTATGGTGTCATTATGGGTGAGAAGTGACCATTTTTAGCTTAACAAGCTAGGGCTTGTTCAATACTCTCTAATTTCATTACTTATTGAATGATAGATATGAAACTTGGCAAAGTTATTCCCTGGGTGACCATCTTGCAAAACATTCAAATTACCTAGGCATTAATGGGGCGAAGCGAAAAGGGCAAAAATGCATTTCATTCAGTATTATTTTCTAAAATGAAGTCTTAAGTACCATTTCTTTTAATAGTTTGAAAATGTGTTTTCTTATTGGCATTTTGGTCCATTTGCTGCACTTAATGACCTCATTTTTTCTGGAAATGATGGGCGTTACATCCCGTTCAAACTCAAGTTACAAAGGGAGGCAAATCCCCCTTTGTGTCCCCGAGACATCTTTTGAAGGGTAAGATGTGAAAAAAGGCTGTTCTGAGAGAAACGTTCTTAATGTGAAATTCATTAAATCCAGTTAAAACATCAATTTCAAGGCTGGTGGCGGCCATTTTGGAGGGGCCCGACTAGACACATGAAAATGTTGGATTGACAAGTTAAGGTTCAAAGGTAAAGATGACTTTATTCAGGTTTTACTACTAGTAGTATTGTATGAAAAAAAATGGATATGAAGTTATTTACTTTATGTCACATCATATATATTATAATTTGCCAATGTAATAGTGACAACTTTAAATGATATAAATATATAAATTATTTAAACTCTTAAATGAGGTACAACCTTGTTGCACCCCTTTTTATTGAAAAATGTGTTGAATTTCAGCGCAAAAAGGTTGTAACTCAAACTTTATCAAGTATCTCTTTAACTATCAACTTTCTCAATTTTATTTATTTATCCACAAATTTGATTTATTATTTGAAAACAGAGGTTTAAATATCATTTGCTGTTATTAATCATTTAACTTAAAAATGTCAAACAGGGAGTTCCAACTTTTTTGCGCTCAAGGGAAGAAATACCAGCTTTTTCATACAGGCTCTGTTAATTGAGTTAACATTTCGGCGTAAGTTACATTGAGAGCTTTATGAGTATTTATAAGTTACGAGTATTGTATCTAAATTTTCTATTTTAAAATCAGTATAATTTATTTCTTTGGTTACACAATTTAATCGGGTCGGTGTAGGCGCGTGATTTTTTGAACGATCGGAAAAAAATCGGATGAGCGAGAATCTATTTATACGTGCATAAACAAAGTTTAAAACTGGTTTCCTGGACGTTTCAACGACCACCAAAATGTAAGACAGCCTCGACAATTGGTCTATACTTAAGTTCGCTGACAAGCTGCACTTTGTAAAGAATTCATTTCCGGTTTCCTACTCGAATATGTACACGAGACATGTGTGTGCTGTGTTTGTTTTATTTGTTCCTGGTACGATCGTTTTTGGTTGTTTGAACAACGTCTACTTAACGCCGCGCTTGAAAATATCTTGTAACAAAAACATTTTGACAATAGCAGAAGCTATACATTTAGTTGCCTTTCCTATTCCTTTTCATTAGAAATTATGAATATGTAACGCGGAATAAAGTATATCTTAGTTTGGTTGTTACTAATTCACTCTAGCTCGACTGTGAAACAAGTTCTTACAACTAAGATTAATCATCTCGAATCCGCTTCTTGGTGTCTGAGTGAGGGTAAAGTTTCTTGATTAAGGAAACAACATAGTAGGTTTGTTGTGTGATTTGAATCAACGCGGAGCTTACCAAGAATTGCTTAAGCATAAATGGGCCATATTTCAGTCAAAATTCATACTTGAGTTATTCAAGCTCCAATGGTAACCACGTCGTCATGTGAAAAGTTTCAAATGAATACCTTCAGCAGTTCCAAAGATAAAATGTTACAACAAAAACTTAACCAAGAAATTACTGAATATAAAACCAAACAATAGCAGTCCACGGACAGCGCGCTCGACTATTCCGGGTATTCGTGTAAACGACAGCATCAACCAATCAAAACTCATGCTGGAGTTATGCAACTTGGTATTCGACCTTTATTCCTAACCCCGTTAACATGTGTGAAGTTTCAAGTAAATCCCTTCAGTAGTTTCAAAAATAAAATGTTGCAACAAAAAAACTACCAAAAATATTCTAATATTAGAGGGTCATAATCCAGTCAAAATTCATGCTAGAGTTATGCAACTTGGTATTTGACGTCAATTAGTAACCCCGAACACATGTGTGAAGTTTCAAGTGAATCCCTTCAGTAGTTGCAAAGTTAAATGTTGCACCTAAGAACTTAACCAAGAAATTTTCTAAGAGTAAATAGGCCATAATTCAGTCAAAATTCATCTAAGAGTTATGTAACTTGGTATTTGAACTCCAATGGCAACCCCCTACACATGTGTGAAGTTTCAAGTGAATCCCTTCAGTAATTGCAAAGAAAAATTAATTGTTGCACCTAAAAACTTAACCAAGAAATTTCTAAGTATATAAGGGCCATAATTCAGTCCAAATTCATCCTAGAGTTAATTGGATGTAATTGAACTCCAATGGTAACCCCGCAAACACAAATAAAGTTTTAAGTGAATCTCTCCAGTACTTGCAAAACTATAAAAGAAACATCAACGTTGCACCGAAAAACTTAACCAAGAAGTGTTACGCCGACGCCAACGCCGACACCGACGCACAGCTGAGTAGTATAGCCCCTCTATATTCTTCAAATAGTCGAGCTAAAAAGGGTTACGATTCCGTCAATATTCGAGCTAGAGTTATGCACCAATGTACTTGACCTTCAAAAATATACCGTAGATTACGGTACACCATTGAATGGTATATTACCGTGAATCCCTTCAGCAGTTGCAAAGATATGCAAGATATATAAAAATGATGCACCTAAACACTTTATCAAAAAGTGTAACGCCTACGCCGACACCGACGTACAGCTGAATGTATGACTCATAGTCCCACTATTCTTGGTATAGTTGATATAAAAAGTTTAAACGATAATGAACCAATCACCCTCTTGAACAAGAGCAGACTAATGACAGCGCGCTCGACTTTTGGAGTGTTTTGTTAACGGCAAGGCTTAACTTTAAACAACAGTGCTTAATTTTACATAGGAGATAAATCAGTCAAACAATAATTACCTATTCATATCTGTAAAATATAAAAGAGGCATAAATCCTAAACATAAATCCTAAGGCTGTCACGATACGCCAGAAGCGTATCGCGATATATTGCAATACGCTAGCACCGTATCGCGATACGTACCACGATATATTGTGTGTTTTTAGACTTGTTGTGTATCTGCTGTATTTAACAGAAACTTTGCTAATCTTATATGTAACTACTGGTAGAATCTAGTTTCTGTAAGTACATACAGTCATTAAGGACTGTGATACATGTACGAGTATATGTTTTGCATGTAAAAAAAGATTCTTAGGTTGAAAGAAACAATCACCCCATAGCTGAAGAACATCCTAGCAATCAAGCTCTTGGACGCCATGCTTGTTTAACAACTTCATGTCCCGAAGTATTCTATTCAAGATCATATTTTGCACAAGTTCCGTACAACCGATCGAACGTGTCCCAGTCGGTTAAACTACATGTTATTTAAGCTTAGATTGAATGAATAATGGAAAAAATGACGTTTTGCTACTTTTATTTGGCGAAGGGAAGAATTTTCCAATGAAATAAATAATAACGCCAAATACCGGTACGCTAAATTCATACCGCGGTACGTATTGCCGCAGCTGCGTATTGCAATATACTGGTATGCCGGTATATCGTGACAGCCCTTACAAATCCATAGTAATATCCCTCCATAGCTGAGTAGACGTAGTATCAATGAATAAGCATACCTACTTTCATTTTAGTATCTTTATTAAGAAATAAAAAAAATTCAATTTGAACAAATTTTTTTCTTTAAAGAAAAGAGACACACAAAAATCATTAGAAGTTACGTCCCTTTTTAGTCGTGTAGATGTAGTACCGATGAATAAACATATCAACTGACATTCTTAATCTTAATGAGTATTGTAAATATTTCACTCCAACGTACTTCAACCTTAAGTAAAAAGTTGATGAAGGGGCACAATTCAAAAAAATCATCAAGAGTTACGTCCCTTAGTAGTTGACTAGATGTAGCACTGAATAAGCATACCAACTTTCAATCATACTTAATATATTCTGTTTGTTTAAACTTTAGCCCTAAATATTAAAATATAATTGGGCATAACTCCTAGAGTAAGTAATCCAGAGTTATGTCCCTTTAAAATCCGATAGACGAAGAACTGATGCATAAGCATACCAACTTTCATTCAAATACATTAATTAGTTATAAATACATCACATTTGAACAAATTTTAATCTTAAATGTTTAGTACAAAGGGGCATAACTCCAAAAGTAATTCATCCCCAGTATGGTCCCTTAGTAGTTGTGCAGATATAGTACCGACAAATAAGCATACAAACTTAAAGAAAAATATCTTAATTATTATTGAAGATATTGTACATAGAAAAGCTTTAACCTCATATTTTGCATTGAATAAGTATGAAAGGGCAATAACTCCCAAAAATCATCCACAGTTACGTCCCTTAATAGTGGTGTAGATATAGTATCGACAAATAAGTATACAAAGTTTAAGTCAAATATCTGGATCAGTTTTGAAGATATTGTACATAGGATAAACTTTAACCTCATATTTTGCAACATTACTGTTTTTAGTATAAAAGGGCAATAACTCCAAAAAATTAATCCAGAGCTATCCCTTTCACAGTATGAAAGGTATAGTCCCACTGAATAAGTGTACAAACTTTAAGTCAAATATCTTCGATAGTGTTGAAGGTATAAGATTAAAAATAAACTTTAACCAGAAAACCAGCGCCAACGCCGACGCGAAAGTGATAGCATAAGTTCTCATTTTCTTCGAAAAGTCGAGCTAAAACCGGTTGTATCTATATCTAAACGGCTCCTCAGTAGAGTTGAACGTTCGGAGCCTAATTATTTTAAGTCAAGCTGGGTTGACTAGTCTGTGTTGCATTCAAAATAGATAATATCTTTTTTAATCAATTTACAGCCAGACTAAAGTCTGATAAAAACAGTCTGAATGTAAAAAACGTAAAAAGTGAAAAATGAAATAAATTACGTAAAAGAAGCTTGTGCTAATAGAAACAGACACAGTTCTATTCATGTTATATAAAATAGATCACGCAGGCATTCACTTCGCGAGTATAATACTGTGTCATAAAAAACAAAAGCCGAAAAAAAATGCCTTTTTATCACTGCATTGAACGAATTCTAAAACACGTTATGAGAAAGTGGATTCTAATTTTGCATGTTTACTTTACGGGTTATGTCATAATCCGTGAAGTATTGTCTGTGAGGTTTAACAATCTTAAAATAGTAATAAGAACTATTGAAATTAGAATTACAAACTGAAAGACTACTTCTTTTCTATTGTGTTTTGTTTATTCGTGTGTTTGCTTTGCTATTGGTAAATAATGATGAGTTGCTAGAACCTAAATGAATTATATCATACGTGACATTCTTAACGGAACAAATGTAACATATTACTAATTCTATAATATTTTCTGATAGGGCAATGGACTTAAAAATAAAAAAAATAATATGAACGCTATTGAAAATACGTCAAAGCTATATTTGATTTTTTTTCTTTTCTCTTTATTTTTAATAAAAAAATATGATTCGTTATATCTTTAAATTGAAGAAGAAAAATTAATTTACATTCAATAGTCAAAATTTTTATATAGCATACAAGTATTCATAAACATATTTTTATTTAACTTCTAGCTCTGAGAACAGTGTAATAACAAAGTAAGAAGTTATATATTGAAAGTTCAAAAAGACGGCAATATTCACTTATAGTCAGTGTTCTCAACGCCCACTTTTATATAAGTGAAAGCACAACTGACCTAGTTTAAAGCGAATTTCTTTTACTTCAAAATCGCTAGACAAGATTATTACAGCAGTCGATTTTTCGACGATACTGGTACAAACATGAGCGCGAGCGCAATAGTTTGCGATTGCAGTAACAAGTTGTCGATATCGATGCTTAATGTTTAATCAGTAACCCACGTTCTTGAATACGGGAGCGACAATGGAGGGGGTCGAGAGGTCTCGGGTACGAATCCAGTCCTGGCTACTGCTTATTTTTTTCCAACAAAGATTTTTTCTGCAATGGCTTTACTCTTTATGTGTGAATATATACTGTAGGAGTCAATTTTTTTATAAGATTCTTAGATTACGTTAACTGTCGGTTAGCCCACAACAATTAAGCATTTGCTAAGTAGAGTTATGACGCCTAAAATTCATAGAACATATTTTGTTATTTGTATTGTAATTCACAATTTCTATGAAAAAACCCCAACTCTGCTTTATAAATTAAAGCTCTGGTATACGTTTTGGTGTTCTTTTTATGAAATGATGAGCCAAACCTTGATGTTTTTTTACATATTATATGTCATTAGTAACAATGAAAGTTAAATAAATTAATGTATCATTTTTATCCCTGCTAATTAAAATACGAGAGCGCAGTGATTCTGTTAAAACATGCATATTAGGACTATTTGCACACGCGTATACGCTGACACGGGCGGTATTAGGTTCCTGGCAAGTTGCCTTGGGTGATTGAAATGATGTGATCAGGAAACTTCAGATCGCCATCCCAAAAATTAAACAAATGCAGTGAGTATTAAATTGTGCCGTGATTTTTTTTTAAAAATCACTAGTTCTTTTCAAATCATTTTTATCAGCATTTAATGTTTATTATGATTGTCGTTACTTATTTTACTCAATCTGATTAAAACCTAAAATTTTCTACTCGCCTACTCGCTAATTTAGATCTGGCCATTTTCAAACGAGGGTCACGTTCAGGTGACCTTTTCTCATCATAACATTAATGACGAAATTGTTATGATACGTAACTTTTTACGTCGTCTACGCCACGCAATTTGAAATGGGCCGAGTGAATAATACACCTGTTTAATTAGCTTGCAAACCTTAGACTAAAAATAGAAATTACAAAATCAAAATGTTATTAATAGTGTTTCGTCTAGATGAAAGCTACGAATTGATTAGTCGACATAAAGGTCATCTCGACGTGACCTTCCATTGAGATAGTAGAGATCCTGTACGGCAGGGCTCTACAGGATATCTGTTTACGGATATTGTTATTTTACTCAAAGCAATGAATGAATTACGAACATGTTCAATATCCTGATGACAGAGGACCCTACGCATCAGTTATTTCTAGTAAACATTTGGCATTGTTTATTTTAACAAAAGCAGAATGAATAGACTTTATCCGGAATTCAAATATTTGGGTTTTTCCATGTAGGTACAAACAAACTTTCACTGTTACAATGAAAACACGTGTACAAAGAACAATAGGATTTAATCCATATTTCGTGATTTTCATCAATAATGTGTAACAAACTTTGTTTGTACCTACATCGCACGGACGGAAAAACCCACAAATTTGAGTTCCGAATCAAGTCTATTAAAGCCCCATTACTAAATTGAACGCTGATAATTGTCAAGTATCATGTTTTTGCTTAAAACTTATGCAAACATTAAACTAATATATAAAACGCATCACAGGCACAAAAATCTCCAGTATTTTTTCCAGAATTTATACTTATACTATTTTGAAATTTGCGATTAAAACCGAAAGTAAAGACTACGATAAAATCACGGAACTCAACGAACGAGGTCGGAACATACCGTCGTGGCTAAAAATAACCACAGCTTCAATTCGGAAGTAATTTTCTGCTTTGATAAATACACGTTTTGTATGGTGAATTTCGTTCGAAAGCTGATTAGATATCACGAAACTCATGTAAATAGTTTTATAAAATTACACATGAACATATACTGACGAGAAAAAGAAACGCATCAATTAAGTCTTTAAATATACAGAAACGTTTGTTAATAGGCCACGTTCAGATAGAACTGGTGTAACGTGTAGTGATGGCAATCGGTTGGAAAATCCACAATCGATTAATCGGAGGAATCGGTTGGGCTCAACCGACTGACTTTCCGATTATAATCGGTTGGATGCCAAAATTTATATAGCTAAATTCTCGTCATTGTCTTACATAAACATGCAAAATATACATCTGTTTCAATGATTAAAATGTTGTATACATTATTTATTATTTTCTTATCTTGCTTTTTAGCTTAATATGAACAATATGGCACCAGTTCACTCATCTGAGTGAAAAAAAAAACAAACAAAATAAACTGTATTTTACATGTCTTTAAGTTTATTTGTGTCAATGGTTAGTTGGGCTTCCGGGTAGCAATTTTCACTAGCTCGAATCGAAATTCACTAGCCTAAGGCATTTTACATAGAAATGTCCTTTACAATGTATATCTTATTTTTGTACATCTAAGGCATCAAACGAAATAACTAATCTGTTTTTTTACATTTCTGGGAAATGTCATTAAAAATAATTTAAGTCACATTATCTACTCTAGCTTTATGCAATTGTGTTCAAAGTAACCAGTAATTTATGATATAATGAAATCAAATGATAGGGCATTACATAATTCACAAATGAGGAGGCTACCAGTATTTAAGCCACCAAAGATCCGTTCTGATCAATTAAATCAAATAACATATTTTCAATTTTGAACTAAACAGTTATTGTAAATTCGTTTAAATAGGCTCATTTTCCAACATTGAAAAAAATATTTGAAAAAAATCCATAACGTGCCGAGTACGAAAATTATTGGGGACGAATGTTTTACATTTACTCTGACGTTTTAAATACTTCAAATTACTGTTGTATGATTTCAACCATAACATCATTATTGAGAAATCATCGTGAAAAAAAACAGCTTTCAATCTCTATGCTTTATGGCAGCTAGTTTTATTTAAATGATAGCCTAAAATCGCGCTCCGTGAAAAATTCGTTTATGACTAAAGACCTTGACCAAAAGTTTAGCTTTATCATTTAGAAGCGGTAAGACAAAAGAGTTTGCTGGTCAACATTAAATTTTTCATCTTTAATTTGATTACAAAACGGAACTATGAATGTGTAAAAGAGTAATTACGCAAAAATCTCAGATAAAAGTTAACGTAAAAGTGCGTTCGGGTACACCTTTTTCGGATACAAACATAATTCGGATACGTAAAGAGGACTCGCCCGATCGGGCTACTGACTAAGATTTTAGCTCGCTCGTCGGCGAAATCACTCGTCTCGGGCGTCGGGCACGTGGGTTACGTCGAAGAAATGTTGTTCTTGAACACATTTTCTGCCGAATCCGCCATTATAGCGCGCACACGATAGTGAATTATCTCCCTTGGGTACGGGCTAGTTTTCCGCGACGTCGCCGTCCACAGAAATCGTAATCGATTAATCGTCGCTGAAATTTTTCTAACCGATTTCGGCGACGTCGGCGATAATCGGAACATCACTAGTAACGTGAGTAAGACAAGACAACTACAAAATTTATGTTAACGCCAACGTCATTCGCGTAATAGATTTTTACGGCAGTATCTACGTCACGTATAGTGAAAGGGTAACCGTGTGTACGCCAAATAGGTCGACAAACAATGGAAAAACTACTTGTTTGGCGTTAACCGTACCGCAGACTATTGTTTTAAGTTATGCCACCGTCACCGACGTCTATCTCTACCCTCGTATCATCGCGGCCATGGCGTTGGGAGTTCAGTGATGAGTCGTGTTTCGACTTATGTAACGCCTTAAGACTTATTAGTGTATTAAAACGAGATTCAGTCACAATTCGTTGTTTGCCAAGGTAACCTCGTGGACACATCACATTGACCAGCTTTTATGCCCTGTGAGTGTCGCTATATTCTGGCAACGTCAATACTTGTCTTTCGGCATAAAAACGACAGACCTCACGTTGCACACGTCACCAAGGACTTCTTACAGGCTAACAACATTTTCTCTTGTTATACTGTCACGGAAATTGTGTACCTAGTTCAAATGAGACGTTTCTTTTTAGCATCAGCTTAGATATTTTACTCAAAACTTACGCACTGGTTTCTCGTGTAAATCACTGGAAAACGATTTGATATATCCAACAATTTACATTGGCGTGTAAGTTTTATAAGACACTTTTCAAGCAATTTAATTGGCTGAGAGAGTATCTCCATAGACAAATTTACATGTTATAAAAGTATCCCACTTTTATAAGAAACTGATATTTTGAAGAAATTGACCCCTACAAGGGAACCAGCTAGGGAGAGTTATTATAATCCCAAGGCAGTTATATTCTATTGTCTTTTAGGAAAGAATTGGTTCATATGACATGGACGATGTTGAAATATTTTCACGTTATACATATTCAACAAATATTTGATATTTATGCGATAATTCCCATACATAGATACTGGTAACTATTTTCATTGATAACAATACTTTAGGCATAATGAGTATTTAAATCTGTGGGGTTTATATATTCGCCACTGACTGTTGAATAATATTTAGAAAATATTTTTAGGGCTGTCATTAATAAAAAAAATTGTATCGATTTATCGAAAGGCAAGTATCGGTGATATATCGATATATCGAGTCAGACAAGGAGTGTAATAGAAGCCACTAGAACTCCAGGATATATATACCCTAAAAACAATGCCGTCAGTTTCAGTCTATGTTTGTTAAATACAATAATTATTGATGCTAATGACATTGAAGTTATTTGTCAGGACTACAAAATAAAGTTGCTTATACACTTTGGTATTAAAACTAGTTCCCAATGCTTTATGCAGTGAAATGACTAAGTTATATAACTTACGAAAAACGCGACATTAACATGACGTCGCTTTATTTTCTTGGACCGATTATCGAATTTCAAATCACCACAGCAACGTCATGAACTGAAATATTTTAATAAATTATACATTTTTGGAAAGTACGAAGCCTTCTCTTTCATTTTCTGTAAAAATCTTAATTTCGAAACATTTGACCTTAAGGGCCCTTTTCTCACGTTGCACGTCATGTATACAATATAATGCTCTCATGATGTTATGCATGATGTTAAAGTTGTTTCAGACATCAAAACAAACTGTATTTTCTTGTTTTTGATACAATGTACTTATTTGGAAACATGAAAACTCAGAAATATGTAAAAGTCCTATAGTAATAGTTTTATGAAATACTAGTTTGTATCGATATTCTTAATTGTGAATCGATATCGGATCGTCTGTCAAGAATCGGTGATACATCGATATCGCGAGTTTCAATGACGGCCTTAATATTTTTACATAAAAATCAGACAATAATTTGATTTTTCCCTCATATATTGATGACTTTTTGTTGAAAGGTAAACAGATGCTGGTAAAGAAGAGTCTATGGAAGCTGCAAGTTGGCTGTTGTACATAACATTACCAAAAATACAAATGTTTAAACAATCCTCAATGCAATAAATAGGGCCAACATGTTTTATAATAAGTCCGGCTGTGATGTTTATACTACAGTGAAAATTCTTTTAATCAATATAAATAATCTGGCTATTTAAAAATTATCTTAAAATATACTCAAATAACGAACATATAACACCATGCATGAAATTATTGATTTCCTAACAACAAACCATTATTATCCACGAGATTAATAACAAAATAATGCGCGGTCGCATGATGGATGTTCTGGTGGGATTCTTAGACCAGAATCCGACTTTGCACCTTGCAATAATGGATTGTCCAGGGCATCAAGCCAGATTCCCCATTGGTCGGGGTTGCCTTTTTTCTGATTACATAATCATTATCTTTAAGATTTATACTTTATCTAATCAATCAGGCGCTGACGCTGATGGATGTTCTGGCGGGATCATTGGATTGGAATCGGACTTTGCACCTTGCAATCATGGATTTTTCCAAGGCATCTAGCCGGATTTCCTATCAGCCACCGGTCGCCTTTCATTGATAATCTAATTATTACCTATATCATTTATACTTTATCTAAGCAATCAGGCCCTGGCGCTGATGGATATTCTGGAGGGATCCTTGGATAAGAATCCGACTTTGCACCTTGTAATCATGGATTTTTCAAGGCATCTTGTCTGGTTCCCATTGACCGGTGGCTGCCTTTATTCATAATATAATCACTACCTTTATCACTTTTACTTTATCTGACCACTATATAATGCATGATGGCTGGAGGGATGCGTGGGAACTGACGCTGATGGTTGTTCGGACGGGATCCTTGGATTAGAATCCAACTTTGCACCTTGCAATCATGGATTTTCTTGGCATCTAGCCAGATTCCCCACCGACCATTTGGCTGCCTTTAACCAACATTTCATTATTACTCATTTTACTATCTTTTACACTAGCTTTTACAGTTAAAAACTCACTTGTTTCTTAACTACTATGATCACTTTATTGATTACTAATTCTTAGTTTTATATTGGTCTTTATTTTATTATTTTATCATCTCTTAATTATTTTCATTTATTATTTCCTAATTATGCATATGATTGTCAAGCGCTTTTGGACATATATTCAATATGAAAATTTGGTATATGATAATATAATAATACTAAAATCACGAACAATCCAAACAGACAAACCAAACTATCACTGTTTTATAATAGATTACACTTTGCAGTGTTTTTAGGATGTTTTAGGGCTGAAATTTGGCCCATTTTCCTTCCTCCAAAAAGTTTACATTTCCCCCTTTGCTGTAACGAACTTAGAATATCTTTTAAAGTTTTGCTTTATGTCTATGGCATAATGGAAGTTACTTAGTTACGATAAATTTGCTATCTTACGGAAGATTCTTAATGAAACGGCCCCGTGAAAGGGCCGTGATGAGGAAAGTGCAAAACACAAAGTAGCAAAAATCATATATATATGACATAACAATACTAGTAGACTGATAGATCGATATAAAATTATGGTATATTATATAAACTACCCATTCACTAATTATAACTTCAATACTTTTTCTAAAGCTCATAAAACTGTATAGAAACATATTGGAAACAGTAAAGACGTGTTCTGATAATGACAAATTTAGTACATCATCGTACATCTGTAAGAAAGAGTAAATTTAGGTATAACATGTCTACCCTTTTAGTAACGGCATAGATGTTTTGGTGCGTTTTTGTGCCTAATTTTATATTTCTCACAATTTAATTTATAGATCACTTTGTTTTAAAATTAAAAAAAATGATTTTCTAAAAACAATTACAGGAGCTGAAACTAAATCTTAAAATATAAAAAATAAGCAAACCTTGAGCGGGCAGTTTTACTGATTACGATATGATTTAGTGAAAATCGTGATATTTTGGGTATTTCCTTCCATTGACGTCCATCATACGTTTTTCTTGTTTTTTTTTTAATCTAAAATAATCTTTTTATAAGATTTTATATTTAAAAAAACATTTTCATTTTACTTACCAATTTTTTGTTGGTTTCTCCAATCTAATTTTACGCTCAAACATCCAGCTAATAATACAAAATAAATAAATAATAAAATAAATCGATCCATTGTGATGCAGAACTTCCAGTGTTCTGATTTCAAATACGCCGTAATTCTTATTATCTCCTTCAGTATGTCCGATTCGTTGTTTGACGAGACATAAAAGTCGCATGAATATACATGAATGAAAAATCAATTTAAAATGTTTAAGTCATTTAAATACTTAGAATAGCAAACTGAGAGTTCGTTTGTCTCCAGATTTTTCTGTATACGTGAGTATTTTATCAAATAATTAGTAGGTATGTACTTATCGATGTTTTTTAAAGGTATTTACTTAAATAAAATTGCCAATTCCAAATTTGTATTGAGAGAAACTATTGAATTTAAAGTCCATTTTATATTATTAAAATGTGATGTAACTTTATTTTGTACTTCCAGGTCAAAGCAAACAAATATAAGGTCGTACATACATAAACATTGTCATAAGGTGAATAAGACGACAGTTGGGATAATCAGGAACTATGCCCTACTTTTAGGTGGAACTATGTGTTGTCCTTTATGAATTTCTTTATTTACCCATTCTTTTAACATCACTTTGTACAGTTTACAGTCGTATTATTGCTTGGTAGAATTTGTAGTGCAGTGGTCGCCACTCGATTTAGAATCGGCAAACACTGTTCGATTCAAGTGGACAGACTATTCTAACTCTATGAAAATTCGGCGGTATCCGGACATTTGCCCCCCCCCCCTAGACATTTGCCCCCTTTTTTACAGGGCGGACATTTGCGAAATTGCCCCCCTCAGTTTTTTGTAGGGCGGACATTTGCCATCTGCCCCCTCGTGTGTTTTGGAAAATTATGAAATAAGGAACGGCAATGGAACAATAGAAACAACATGACCAATATAGCCATAGATCGCTCACCTGGGGTCAACAAGCTCGATTTAACTTCTAATTTGACAAGATATAGCTTCTTAACATGTCTTTTTGATTTGACAGGGTTCCCACAAAGCTGAGAAATCATAATTCCCTGATTTTTCCCTGCTTATATCCTTCCACATATTGATTACTGTTGTACTATTTGGGGATCATGCAATATGGAATTATCCAATGTCATTCTAAAATTTCAAAAAAGAGGGCCATGATGGCCCTAAATCGCTCACCTGACCAAGTTTGACAAGGATTTGAACAATCTAATTAAAAGGTCCAATGGACAAATCTACATAGCAAATACCTAATTTGTAGGTCTTGCAATAGCAGACAATATATGTAAAGGTTTTTCTAAATAAGCCATGTAAAATCAAATGAGCCGTGGAACAGGTCAATTTTTCTTCCCAGACCACTTTTTGCGAAAAATCCTGACCAAGTTTGATAACAATTGAGTACAGAATGTGACAACTGGAGTGTTCACAAGGTTTTTCAATATTTGGGCTGTGTGACCTAGTTTTTGACTCCAGGTGACCCATGTTAAAACTCATACGAGCAATTACCTAGAATAACATGCTGACCAAGTTTGATGACATTTGAGTACAGGATCTGACTACTAGAGTGCTCACAAGGTTTTCCCATATTTGGGCTGTTTGACCTAGTTTTTGACCCCAGGTAACCCATGTTCGAACTCATCCTAGCAATTACCTAGACAAACATCCTGATCAAGTTTGATGACAATTGAGCCAAAACTGTGACCACTAGAGTGTTCACAAACAAATGTGGACAGACAGACGGACAAAAGGCGATAACAATAGCGTGTATAATCCTTGACCAGCCAATTGATGCACCATCTTAGGAATTATTTAAAAAACTAAAATGGATGAAATTTGGAGACTGCGTTGACTACAAAAAAGCAATTGACCTTACGCCAGAATACCTATGCTCCGCCCACCGATACACGTGGTACATTGTCCGACATTATCAGGGATTAATCTATGTCCCTTAACATTATCTATGTTTTGAAAGTAACAGGTTCAAATGCATGCTATTTACTTACTTGTCATCCGATTTCGATAAACTTAGTATTTTTGAAAAGGGCATACTATCAAATGATACATTATTTATGAATATCCATTCATAAATATTCAAATTAAATGTGGGTCCATTTGCTCCATCAAAAAATATACGCACAAAAAAATGAGCAAGTTGAAAGAATACACTTAAATTTGAACGCTGGTAATAGTCGTTTGGATGTACGGATTTTAAACAGTAAAACATGCAAAAAATAATACATTACGTTAGCTATCAAATGATGTAGAGTTAATTAAAATATGTCGAGAAATAAAAAAGTTAAGGGGTGGGTATTAGGGGCTATCTAGACGGAGTTGTGTTCAAATACATGCATAAAATTTACGAGATATCATATTTCCTTTAGATTAATTTGTCTGAAAATGGCATCGTCATAACTTTCACATGATTCCCTTTTTTATAATATCCATTGATATATATTAAAAATAAAGGTAGGTTCATTTGCACCAACAAAAACATTATATGCGCAAAAATTATCAAAGAACGCATTTCACATTGAACGTTTTCTACAAATTCCTAAACAACACTGGTTCAGACTTAAACAGTAAATTTGTTTTTTGCAGCAACTCTAAATTAAGGTCAAATTCTGAAACAAAATTGTACGTCCTAAAACCTAAACTTGAATTCTTCAGAAAATCCTCAGCATATTGGGGATCAGTTATATGGAATGAAATGCCTCTTAACATTTGGCTCGTGGAAAGTTTAACATCATTCAAAAACAAATATCTTAAATGGAAATTTAATAAATGTAAAATGGTCTTTGCCCACTGGAAATATTTACTCTTTTTATTTCAGGCATCTGAGACTTTTTATCATTTAAAATGAAAATTCATTATATGTTGTTCACGATGTAAATAATGAAAATAACTTAATCATGATTTTTAAGTGGAACACATGGAAGATTGGATTTATTCGTGGATTTATTCGAATGTGTAGCCTCGTTAAATTAAGTATTTTTACTATTATTATTATTTTGTTTATATGTTGGCATCCTCTCCACCCCATATTAGCCAACCTATTTCCTCCCATTCTTTATTTTGAATTATTTAAGATATAAAATACATACAATTGTCATTAACTACTTGAGTTGCTTATTTTTATTTAGTAAGCACATAGGTGGATCTAGTGGGGAGGGGGTCAGAGGGGGTCCGGACCCCCCCCCCCCCCCTAGAATTTCTAAAATGTACATGTCCATAAGTGTATTTCTTGACTTTAAGTCATTCTTAAGTAACATGAGAGCAATTTTTCTCAGTGCTTAACATAGATTTAGCGGTTTTGTAGTTTTTATAATTAATATGTTGCATTAATTATTCAGCAGAAATTGTATAATGTGGTTGTGGTTAGAAGGTTTATACCTAGAAAAAGTTCGGACCCCCCCCCCCTAGAAAAAATCCTGGATACGCCCCTGAAGCATACACATAAATTATCCGAAATGAAAAGTATTTGATATCACATGTCATGCTCAAAGATGTTACTTTCTTAAAAAATACATTAGAGGATTGACTATAACAGGCACACATTTTACTTGAATATAATTATATTAGTAATCAATGGAAAATTAACATTGAACAAAAACAATTCGACAGGTAATGAAAGAGCTACATAAAAAGCAAAATGCAGTAAGGGACGCTTAAACCCCTTTCAGCTTCTTCCTGAATAACTTAGTTATTGTATCCAAAATCTTCAGACATAAGCATATCGTTAGAGCAAGATGTTAACAAGAATAATAAAGATACTCATAATAATAAATATCAATAAAATACTAACCTACTGTTTGACCAACATTCTTCTCTTTCAAAATTCCCTGACTTTTGCTTATTTTTCAAATTTCCCTGACTAATTTAAGAATTCTCTGACTTTTCCCTGACCTTGAAAAATTAATTTCTCCCTGACTTTTTCCTGACCATGGGAATCCTGTTTGACCTAGTAACCCAGCTTTTACCACACATGCTCATTCAAGCACATTGTAACTCCTATGATACGAGTATTTTAGACCAAGCAGAGGGGCATTCAACATTGCGAATTGTTAGGCTATTGAACGACTGCAAGTGCTCGCTGTAAAATCCAAGATGGTGTCAATCAGCACATTATTGAAAATAGCGGGTGGGGGAACAATTATTTCTGCTGATACATGAGATCTTTCACATTTTTATCATATATGAATCATTGATACAATTTACTGTACCAAATAAATTCTATTACATGTACATGCATTGCGTTGGTAAGTTATGTGGAATATGTAACATACAAGTTTGTGTCCCACTTTTCAGGGATAATTCTGACATAAAATTTTAATTTTTCCAGCCGCCATCTTTGATATCTAAGTGAAACACCTCTCGAGCACTCGCGCGGGCGCCCGCGTTCAGAACGAGAGCGCTCGATGTCGCCCCGAGCGCTCGCATGGTTGAACGCACCTCTGGTTTGATTGAAATAGGAGCATAAACTTGACCTCAAAATGTCAACAGTGTTTTCCTGTGATTTGACCTAGTTTTCACCCTATATGGCCAATCATCGATCTCACATTACGTTGATATTCTGTACCTTTTCACGTTTGATGAAAATTGAAACATTAAAGAGGTTCTTTAACGACTCACACCGAATGATGCACACTGTAGTATAACCAATACTACAAAGTGGTTCCACATCACGTTTTGTATGCATCCACAGTAGCATGTTTAGTGAGAGTCTGGTTTATGAAGACACCAACAGTAACATCAATGCTGACGTTAAATACAGCAAAACTTACTCTGTATATATTTAATAGTGGTATCCATGGTCAGAGTAGTTCTGCAATTATAACACAAGTTTTTAAGTCATTGTAGTAAACAGTTACGCTACAACGCAGCTATACAATGTACAGTCATCCTTTCATAAAAGCTTACAAGGATGTACAGGGTGTTAGCTAAAATTAACAGGATCAAAATTAAGTGATCTGGGTTGGATTTAAATCACAGGTCATACACTTTCAAGACAATTGCCAAGAATTTTTGTTTCTCTATACAGAGGGTAAAAAAAAGTAAAAGTTATGAATGTTGCTTTACAAAACGTTCAACGATTTTCTGATAAACTGTGTCACACTATCTTCAGACAGATCTAGATTTCTTAATCCAAGCTTACAACATATAACTGAGCACATATCCTAGCCAGTGACTGACAGCTGTCCTGCTTGATTCAGGGCTAGACAGAAGAATGACAACAGTAAGTATAACATGACTGAACTCCACAAATGGCAAGGAAATCTACATACTGATATAAAGTGAACCAAATATTATCTTTGAGACTCCTGTCGATGTGATACAGTGGTTGAGCTCAGAATTTCAACTCCAGAGGTTCAGGGTTCAATCTCAGTAGTGGCAGATTAAGCCCTTTCATGTTATTCAAATATTTAATACCAATGAACCTTTGATGGAGAAGTTGGATCGTTGTAGATGTATAAGCTAGCACTGAAGATTGTCTAGTAAAGCTGGTAATTTAAATTGGCCACCAGCAGGCTGCAGTCATCAGCTTCATAACTTCAGAGGTGCAGGTAGGCAAGTCTGAGTTGGTAGCTAACAAAGCATCCACATAAACAACAGAAAGAGTGTGTGTTCACTTGATCATAGCTTTTATTTAGCTCTTGAGATTTTTGTACATATAAATTACACAGCTAAATGAAACAAATAAACTTGTCTGTACAAAGCACACAAACAACAGTAGAAATTCAATGGAACTTCAATGAAAATAGTTTTTTCTCACATTTTTTCACTCATTCGTCTATCTTAAGTGTTCCAGAGCCCAGACACACTTTCATATCAAGTTATATTGTGTTAATCAACCAGTCAGTAGATCAATTAATCAATCAATTCATTCTTTTTTCAAGAAAATGATTACTTGATTGATTAATCAATCAATGGATAAATCAATCCACAAATTAATCATTCATAAAATGGATCAGTCAGTCAATCACCAATTAGTCAATCCATTAATAAATCAACAGATCAGTGGGTCACTCACTTGATCAATAACCAGTCAATCCACAAACAAACCATTGAATCAGTCAATTTGTCAATTTATTGATTATCAATAGGCCAATTCACAAATTAATCAATGGCTAACTCAGTCAATTAACAATCAGTCAATCCACAAATAAATCAATGACTAACTCAGACAAGCCAGAAATAGATCAATGGATCAGTAGGTCAATCAATTGATCACCAATCTGTCAATTTCAAATAAATCAATGGATCACTCAGTTGCTCAGTCAATTCACAAGCAGACTATCCAAAATTAAATCATTCAATCAAATACATCAATCAATCATCCATCTAACGAGTCAATCATCTATCTAACCAGTCAATTATTCACACTATTAAGTTACACGTTTAAATCTAAAATCAGTTAACTATTCATACATGCTTATGTCCATAAATGAAGATGACAACCCCATGACTCTACATTAATTAGACTAGATTATGGTGTTATGAAGTTCAAACTTATGATATAAAATTCATTGGGCAACCCCTATTTTAACACTAGCGTTTAACTTCAGCAAACTTTAGATGGCTAGTGATACTACGAATTAACATGACAGAAGATTTTGACAATCATAGTACAGAACCACTAGGTTATGCCATTTGTCAAATATAATTGCACTAAGTCATAAATAAGAAAAAAATTAAAAGATATGATTCTGTAAATCTTGTGACCACCAGTGAATAATTATAACATTTTTAATGCAACATAAATTATGAGACTCTGGGATATGTATTATCATCTGTCATATGAAAAATCTCATCATAAGTATATATCCATATATATACAAAAAACTAAAATTAGTCATGCAACTGTTGATATTAGGGGCCACTGATCCCTTATAGTAGGGAATAAAATAATATTGATATTTTCAGAGCACCATATTAATATTTGCATATACTTGTACATGCATCACACTTATAGGGCACATTAATTTTTGATTTAATTTTTTGACTACATATTGGTCAAACTATCAGGATTTCCTATGTTAAAAACATTACTAAAATACCCTTCAGTGATCATAAAAAGTCTGCAGTCACAGAAAAGTTTTGAGATAAATGAATCATGCTTCAAATATATGAAGATCTAGATTTTTTCAAGTCAAATAACATGATTCATGTTAAGCCCTTTGACATTCTTAAAACAAAACTTTTGCAACAAATAAAACACATTTTATCTTCACGTTAAACCATTGAATCATTTATTCAACAAAATGACCTCGCTCTCACAATACACCATACAAACACTGCCTTGTACACACATAAAAACACAAAATATGATGAAAAATCCAACAAAAAATGAAAATAATCTATAATTTCAATAAAAATGTATATACAACAAGTATGATGAAAATATCTATGTACATTTTTTTCTATATATATTCAATATGTATCCATTATTTTAAAATGAGTTTTATTTACATTATGAAGCTATTATACATACTGTAACAAGTGACCCAGTACTCCATGATAAAAACTGTCAAAATTAACTCAATACCTTGACCTTAGTTCATAATAAATTCACTAAAGTCCACACTTGCCTTTTTAATATCATATGATCATTGAATCTTGAAGATCATTTTATTTTTACATTTTAAGTAGCAGCTAAAAACTCAGTTTTTACTTACCGGTAAGTATGTATATTTTTAACTTCACTTACAAATTTTTAATCTTGGTCAAACAAATGTTGGGCGACAAATAGTTGAACAATTGAGACCTCAACAGCCACCATTCATAAATAATTAGTCATAACACTACGTTTTTAGTGTCAGATTTTATTAATGTTCACAAGCCATTGCTATTGTATAGATTTTTCACTACAATAAACATACAATGTGTCTATGACTACGAGTGTAAATATTATGAACAAGGTCAAGCAGTATCATGTGAATTTAGTCAATCTAAAATATACACAGTACAGATGATGAAAGTAAAACCTCCACTATCTAAACATGTGGATTTACTTTATGGGGCGTAATGACCTATCAAAACAAATTGTGATCATTTTACAGCGGCCAGTTTACCTAAACTAGCGTTCCTTGATCTATGTCTATTAACAATCTTGAATTTCAAGGTTTCAATACATTTGAAAAGAGTCCATTTTCAGATACCAAAAGCCCTGAATTTCAGGCAAGTTATGAACACTGACAATGAAAACATTATTTATCGTTAACGCTGGTAAATTATATTTTTCAACATCGGTGCTTGTAAAATAATAGAGGTTTTACTTTCTCAGTTAAAATACAGGACTATGATAATTATGATAATTAGTTAAGTTATATGCTTGTTAAATATTAAATACAGTTTTATATAAAAATCTTGTTTTCATTTTTGTTTTTTGATATCCTGTCAAAGTGCCATCTTCAAATTAAGAAAAGCAGACAATAGTTGTTTTTTTTTCAATTTTAGATAACACATTTTATTAACACTTATTAAATAATTCATTTTGGCTCCATCACCAAACCAGCATATCTAGATTTTTAACCAATAATAGCTTACCCCATTCACGTGGAGTCAACAAATCAACACTAAATTTGGCAGTATAACATCCTCTCATTCTAACTTAAAATTCAAAACCATAAATTCAACTACTCAAGTTGTGAACTTATGTGTTAAAATCAAAATATCACAATGAAATTTAAGCACAAGTATGACATATACGGATAATTTTATCAATATGAAACCTATGAGAAATTGGACAGGGATTTTTTGGCTTTCTTTATTTGTAATAACTTTGAAAATACCAAGGGAGGCAACTCATCAATAACACAAATCATAATCAGTAAGAGTTGTCTTCAAGTGTTTATAATAATTCTATAACAAGCCAGAATATTTCAATGAACAAAAATGAACTAAGTTAATTAAGGAAGTTAACAAGAACGTTAAAGCCAAATTAAATCATCTGGTTAGATTTCAATATAATGGAAAACATAAATTTCAAGTAATTTTACCTATACAAGTAACTTTTTTCAGTATTAAGGAAGGGGCTTGACTTTATATGTACAATGGGGGAATTTTTATTGAGATTTCAAAGAGGAAAAAAATGCAGGTAAAATTTGAGAATATTGCCGAGTTTTAAGAAATTCAAGAAGAGGAAAGGGCCTTTATAAAAAAACTGAAATCAAAAATATCAAATTCTATCTTTAAACTCAGTGGTTTTATGCAATGGAAATTAATAATTTGAGGAAATACTTTTAAAAAGGCTGAATACAGCAGAGTGCAAAACTGCCTAACAATAGATAGTGCTAGTAGTTTTCTTTAAACTGCTATTAAGAAAGTAAAGTAAAATTGAAGAATTTATAAATTTAAAGTGAGAACAAAACCGAAGTGGTATATAAATATTTAAAATCACCTAGTAGCGTAATATTTACTGTACAAAGTATAATTACAATTTTATAGTATAAAAACTTTGACAAGAAGTATCTCCAGTTTAGTTCAATTTGTCACAAATATGAGCACATTATTGTTAGTGGTAGTGACTATCTTCATTCAACTAATGTACTAGAGCTGTCATCGATTCCAACAATATCACTGTATCATCGATATTTAATTTTCGATCAATAATCCATATGCATTTTAAAATGTCAAATCAATAATAAAGCCTATAAAGGTAAATAAATAAAAGTCACTATTAAGGGTCAAATTTGCGAGACGAACCTTCTATCGTTAGTGGAAACAGGTGCCCTTTCATGACATGAACTGATAGGTCTAAAACAATGATGGCACCCCCATTGAGGAAATAGCTCTAACCCACAGAAGGTATAATATTTATGACAAATATACATCTATTATGACATAAATGGTCTGAACAGTACTGCAGAGAAGGTATCGACATATATCGGTGTATTGTCTATATTTATTTCTCGATATATCAATATGGTCGATACACTTCTAGCCCAATCAATGACAGCTCTATAACGTACTTTCATTCATTTCTAATCTTACCACAAAAACATCATTTTCCAATTTTTCTGCAGTTGGAGAATAAGGGATAAGAAAAGGCATTTATTACTTAAAATTTTCCTTGAGCTAAAGCCAAATTATGTGAAGGACAAAATTAGCAACATGCCCAACTATATAATAATAATTACTGTTAACACTTGTTGCAATCAATTTTCATTATCCCCAAGGGTTTGTGCCAGTGGGCTAAGGGATGATATCAAGCACCCCAACTTGTGCCAGTATTGCAGAAAATAAAACAAGTAAATGTTAATCCTTAATTATAAATGCCTTTTTGTAATTTGTAAGACACTTGCTTTGACTTTTATAGTAAGATTTTAGTGAAGAAGTACAACAGTTTACCATGAACTCAATCCAGTAATGAATATCAGAACTTTCTAGTCATTAAACACTTGATCCCGTCTCTTAATCTCTGTCCCTCTCCTTACATTCTCTAGTCAAAATCTACATTTCATCAACAATACTTCAACATACTACTTGGAAACTACAAACCACAACCATTCAGTGTAATCTTTCAATCTGAGAACAGTTCAATAAACCTCTACCATTCTGACACTTTTCTATTGAAAAGTGTTCAACATACAGTTATTTTCCTTTTAAAAACTTGCACTAAACTGTAGTCTTTCTTTCATGAAAACACCAGGATACAGCAATAACTCTTGTCTAGAAAGTCACCCTTGTACTGATGTCTTCTTTGACAAGGTCTATTCTAAAAACCTGTACCATAAGGACAACAATTATACCAAAATCTCATCAAAAGCCTTTACTATTCCTATCACCACACTTCCCAATACAATCCTACGCCATACATGCATAGATACACCACATAGAAATTTATCTAGGACATTGTTATTTTTCTATAGAGAATATTTTCAGATGTTTCCATGGACAATGTCATTTCCATTCGGGATTATGTGTATTCCATACACAACAAACATTGGTGTTTCCACATACTGTTCATGTACATTCCATAGGTGACAACAACACTAATCACGTTGCACTATACCCTTGGTTTCCATAAACAACAAAAAACTGTAGTTTCCATTGTCAACAAACTGATCTTTTCCATTGCAATGAACATGGTCGTTTCCATAGCTAACACTGTTGTTTCCATAGACTTGTAAATGTAGATGTCCATATGTGGACACTGTACAGCCATTATCACAATAATATATAAGAGATATAAGATCATCATTACTAGGAGGTGTTAGAGGAGGACGTGGGTAAAAATGATGATACTGATGACACAGGTTTCATATTTTCTAATTCCGCTATTTGTTGCGCTAAAAATAAATTTCTGAAAATAAAAAAAAAGAGTTTGCTTGAATTGTATAGGGGTTGTACAGCAGTTGATGCAGGCAACTGACAGTTGTTTAGTAATACTGTGACAGTAGATATAGTCATTGTCCTTTGAGAGGTCTACATCTTTAGTACAAGCAGTAATATACACATAACTGACAACTGCCTAACTTGAAACAGCAGAACAAGAGAGAATACTAAAGTAGAAAAGTGGTTTAAAGTCTGTTTCTGTATACAAGCTCAGCTGACTTTACCATTTTGTAATATAACCCCTGATCATTGAAACCACCTGGCAGTTGGAGTGGAACAACTATGGTAAATTTCTTGCTCAAAGAAATTAGCTGTGCCTCTAGTGAGGTTCAAACCTAGGATATTTTGATCCCTAAGTGCTTGTCCTACCACTGGACCATGGCTCCCACTAGAGAGAATGTGTGTCCATCTGACACTACAATGAGTTTAAATTTTGTAAAATTCCCTCTCTGCAATTTAACTAACACAATTGTACATGATTTGAACAGTGAATTCTGTGCAACAGAAATCAACTGTAAACATCAATTGTGTCCCGTAGACTGAACGTGCTTAGTTTGACTACATAAAATAAGCTTCTTTTATAAGACTTAATAGCCAGTCAATGTTGCAACCTAGATCAAATATGATAGGAAATATCCTTTTAGATAAATCCTTAAAACATGAGATAATCTTATTGTTCTTCAGAAAAGTTGGCCGAGATAGCTAAGAAAAGGCATGCATAGTCCTGGGTAGATAGTGAAGGTTATGTTGAGCACAGAACTGGGTTGATAGTGCCAGACACACTGGGCAAAGTAGTAGGTTGATGATGTAGGTTTGTAGAATAGCAGTCACAGGTCAACTAGCTTCTATCACATCAAAGCTTTAAATCTCAGTAAAACAAGATCACAGATCAAGATTAATGAGTGACACGTAGATACAAAACTGACAGGCAAAGTAAGACATCACTAAAGACAGCGTTCAGGCCACATGTGTTGAAGAAATAAATTAAGGCCTAATAGGATGATAGTGATGGTGAAAGTTTCCCCACATAGAAGCCTTAAACAAGGAAGTTGTCCGGCTGATTTCAAAAATCCTTCCCATAAAAGCAAATGATACATTAGCCAAGATGACATCAGACTCTGCTGGTTAGAAATGATATGGGGATTCAATGATGGTTTTCAAATCTAAGAATTCTGGCCCCATTAAGCTTTAAATGAATGTTCAACAACTAGTTCAAACCTTACCTTTGTTCATGTAATGTAGCTTGAATTTCTTCAACCCTCACCAATGATCTAGCGCGTTTTAATTCTACTGATACTTGACTACTTATTAAACTACCAATTTTTAATGCCTCCTCTCTGTACAGTCGAGCCTGAAAACAAAAACAATACAGTTAGGGCACTTACAACTTTGTGATTTGTAAATGACAGAACAATGTTGTCAATATTGAAATGGGGATGTAGAAACTAGAGTATGCAGAAAAGAAGTTGGAATAATTCCAAGTTTTCTTTAAATAGGTAAAAATTTGACCTATGACTGCTTGTATTAAATGTGTTTAATTTCATGACGTCTTTTATATTAGGCCACAACAAATTGATCATATGTTCTATGGATTCGCTCGCACCTTAATTTTGATGGTTTTTACAAAAAAAATATTTTTATTTCCTCACTCGCTCATAAAAATTTGGTCAAACCGCTATATAAAGCAAGTGAATAAAGACTTTTTTAATTTTTTTTTCTTCGCTCGCTCGCCCCATTTTTTTCCCAGAAAAATCCATAGAACATATGATCAACTTGTTGTGGCCTTACATAACATTTAAGATTACGCAAGACAAAGACACTTGGCATATGTTGCTAACTAGGGATGGGTATTGCCGGAAATTTGGTATTGCGATATATTGCGATATGCAACAGTGTATTGCAATACGTATTGCAATATATTTGGAGTTTAGAACATAAGCTTTTTTCAGCACCCATGCTTGTATTTTACTGACAATATGAAGATTCAACACAATTATACATTGTGAAAGCTTTATTTAAGCTATTGCAAACATTAAGACTCAACTTTTGTCAGTAAAGTGAATGTTCCTTTGCGACACTATGCTGATAGACTGATAGTGCCAGCATGCCAATTGTGAATTACCATATTAAGCATTAACCCATTGCCACATAGAGCTTCCTCTGATTTGCCTTCTGCCAAATAATAGGTAAAGCATCCACTGTAGTACACTGTATGCATAGAGGTGTACTGGGAAGTGTGCAAGTTTTCCAAGAAACTTGACATCTACTTAGTTTTGTAGGGGTTTAGAATGATTTGTAGCAATTTATTTATAATACAATAAGAACAAAATAGGTAGTTATTGAAACAATTCAAACATTTCAAAGGATGTGTTAAACACATTGCACAAGAATTTCAAAGATTCTAATATCTGGCATTAATTTAAAAGACTATAAGTGCCACTATTTTCATTTATTGTCCAATTAGATAGTAAAGCTTTAAAATACATGTGTATATAGATGGTCATCACTGATAAGTCCCTGTAATTGGCCCCTAATTTGACTCCTGAAACAATCAGGTAAGGGGTCATACACAACTGGGGGAGTCTTTGTGATCAGATGTCTTGATAGTAAAAGTTGATGCCAACTAAATTTTACGAAAACACATATTCATTTCGTATTTAACTCAATGCCAATTCATGAAAATATATTCATCAGTTCCAATCCCCTACTTAATGTTTAAGTCGTCACAGGTACGTCAATACTTTATACTAGACCGAGTAACAGTGTTGCATCCAGGATGAACCCAGAGAGGGGGAGATCCCCCACCGATTTTCAAAAAGGGGGGAGTGAAAAGTTGGAATGCACAACAATGATTGTTTGATTCTAAATGTCTCGTGTGTGTCGATGTTCTTTAATAAGTACACCCGGCTGTAAACGGTTTTTTTCTTGCGCGATTTTAAACAAAGCTCACAAAACATACCCAAACCATGCTCGTAATTTAGCCAAGAGTAAGTCTTTTCGGTTCGAACGTTTTGCGTTTTTTTTGTGACGGGGCTGCTCCCACACGGAGACGAAGATTCATGCATCCGCTATTCCATATTCGAAGAAGTACATGGCTGCGGGTCGATCTCTGTACCCGACTTATCTCTGTACCCGACTTGATAAAAGTCTGTTATCCGTTTATGTGACATAATCCAAAACAGAATTTATCTTACTTCAAAACTATACCGCGTTTAAAATTTTTACACGATATAAGCCACATGTTCACATGGCCGGGATATTGCTCAATAGCACATATCCCTCTACCCGATAAATGACGTCATTTTACAGACTGAGTTACTTTCTCTAGATGTAGGGTATTTCTGTGAGTAAAGAAGGCAGTGAACCAGACTAGCTACAATTACGTCATTCGGGAATTTCCCAGGTAGACGGCAGAGATCGAAAGGATTTTCGGAACTGATCATTTGCAAGTATTTTCCAGAGGATTTTTTTCTTCTAAAATGCAATTTAGTTGCGTACGAACCTATGCATAGCGGGAGATCATTTCCGATTGTGCGGGAGTTGCCACCCACGAAAATATAAATTTGCGGGATTGAGATTAAAAACAGCGGGATTCGCGCGATCGCGCGCCCTGGATGCAACACTGAGTAAGCACTATAAGTATATTAGATTAAGATACAAATGTCGCGAAATATTGCAGGACCGTACCGGTACGTATTGTGTTTGAAACGTATTGCAATATACCGGTATTATCGCACATCCTTATTGCCAACCATTCTTGACTGGTGACAGATCTTATTCAGAATTCAAAATTGTGGGCTTTTCCAGCTACTTTCCAGTTATTTCACACATTATTGCTGAAAAATATTCAAGGCATAGTTTCAAGTACACAGACTTATATTTCAAATTTTTCACACAGGTAAATTTTCAACTGGAAAACCCCATCAATTTTAGTTCTGAATGGATTCTATTCTTGGTTAAGAGTTGTTTCTAGCATTGGTCATGGAATTAGGTGCCATTCCTATATATTCTAAAATATACTGGACATACAGAAATTTGATTGAACAAGTTTACAGGCTTTAAGACTGCCCTGCCACTTGGTTACAGTCAAGGGGAGTATGTAAATAAATAAAACTATTACCTGTTTTTCAAACAGATCTCCCTGCCAGCCAGTCACATGAGCTACTGAATTCTCATGATAATATTGGCTAAGAGATGACATTAAATTTGTTTCTTTCTGATTTATATTAGAACTAAACATTTCAGGATCTACTGGTGCACCTTGGGAACTTGTATCACTTGGAGCTGGGCTACAACTGTAATAGAGAAGAACATGATAAGTTACTCAAAGCCGGGTAACAGCAGATATATAAAAAATGTATATCACATCAGGGTTTTACATTGCACTCAAATTTAAGGGGTCCAATGGATGCAGGTCCTGTGAAAATAGGGGTTCCTGGAGCAAATTTGGGGGTCCAACAGATTTAGTCACACAAAGTGTGTATTTTTGTCAAATAAATGACAGCAATATATAGATACAAATAAATAGCCAATGTAATTTTAATTTAGATAAACTATGACTTGAAACATGTGACTAGACAGAAACAATATCATGCTTATTAATAATTTCATTCATCTAGAGGTGTTTGTTATTTCAAGTGTTTGTCATTGATTACTAGAATGATACCATGTCAATGATACATATGAAATTATGATATTAATGTCAGTATTTAATTAAATTTTAGATTTATGAACATGGCATAACATGCTTTAAATTTTACCTGAACAAAAATAGTTGAAAAGAAAGAAAATGTTGGTCATTTGTTTCAACGCGAAAATTTGTCCAAATGATCGAAGGGATGTCATTTTTACGGAAAAGAATACTACATTAAAATAATAGCATTATTTAAATGTAAAATGATGATAAAGCAGTTTGCTTTGATGTTATTTCCATGATATTTTACAAATTTGTTAATGATTAAACAAAGCAAATTCCATTTCCTGCGGTCGCCGGCTATTATTTGCTTGACATATAAAGTCAACAATTAAAAGACTAGGCCACACTTGTTTTAAGAATTAATTCCAAATAACAATTAATAAAATTAGACTATATGCTTTCTCAATGAGACATTGCAATTATGGCATTGTTAGGTTATATAACATCAACAAAGTTTGAAAAATGCCGAAAGACATCTTATCATAAATTGTTGACATCACTTTCCCTACTAAACTGCTAACCCATGGTTGTCGTCGAACAAAGGATAAATATTAATTTTAACTGCAGCAAACAATCAAAAACAATTAAAGAATTGACTTCTCGAGTGTACACAACAATTTGTAATTTATTACATTTGTAATAAGTCAAGATTACTAATTGAAATTAATATCATATACACCTAAATTCGCATGGCATATAGCAACTGAATTTCATGATCAAATTAACACAGAAAATGACGACTGTCGTAAATTCGTCAACATCACATTCTCGGGGAATCTACAACAACTCTGCTTCGCGAATGGTACTGTGTAGGTCTGTCTATCTATAGCTTCGGCAGCTTTATTCTGAGGTAAAACCATTTTTAACAAAATTTTTTTTAAATGACTTGTACGGCCAGACCTTAAAATGTACGACTCAGACAACTGATTTTGCCACCAATGATTCAGACAAAAATTGGAGACATTTTCATTTTCACTTTGTATGCCTATTGAATAGCTTTTATCTAAAATTTGATAACTGTTTATTTTGAAACATACAAATTTAAAATTTAGAAATATAACCTTAACAAATCTAAAGTATAATTAAAAATTTCTTTAAAATTTTAAGTTTGTGTGAGACAATTTTAAAAAATGTATTTGGAGTTATGAAACTTGTCACATGAGATGTGGTTGATAATAAGGAACATATATTTCAAGTTTGATGTCAATACCTAAAGAAATAAAACAGTTGCAGTAAAAACAAATATATATCTTTTAAATAAATTTCTAAGTTCAAGGGGGGATAATTCAGAAAAAATATTTTTGGAGTTATAAACCTTGTCACATGAGATGAGGTTGATAATAAGGAACATATATTTAAAGTTTGAAGTCAATACCTAAAGAAATAAATCAGTTGCAGTAAAAATAACCTTTTTTTTAAAGAAAACTCTAAGTTCAAGGGGAGATAATTCAGAACAATATATTTGGAGTTATCAACCTTGTCACATGAAATGTGGTTGATAATAAGGAACACATATTTAAAGTTTGAAGTTGATACCTAAAGAAATAAAACAGTTGCAGTAAAAACAAATATTTTTTAAAGAAAATTCTAAGTTCAAGGGGAGATAATTCTGAAAAAATGTGTTTGGAGTTATGAACCTTGTCACATGAGATGTGGTTGATAGTAAGGAACATATATTTAAAGTTTGAAGTTAATATCTTAAGAAATAACAAAGATATAGAAAAAAGTATTTTACTGCACAAAAACTTTAATCTGTGCACAAAAACTTCAATCAGAAATGTGGATGGGGATGCCGACGCCGGGGCCAGTAGGAGAGTAAATTTCTTTTGTCTCCAAACTTTTGTTGGGTACTGCATTTTGTGCGTCCACATATATGCAGACTTCAGTTATTATGTGTACAATTCGGTTTTTTATGCGTATTTGGACGCGGAATCTTGTGTACCCTAAAACCCTGTCACATGGAACCGGGCTACAACATGTGAAAGAAAAGTACATGATAGTGAATCAAAGAAGGATTACAGCAGCAATATAAAATGTGTATCACTCGGAGCTGGGCTACAACTGTATTGGAAAAGTTCACGATAGTGACTCAAAGAAGGATTACAGCAGCAATATAAAATGTGTATCACTCGTACTTGGGCTACAACTGTATTAGAAAAGTACATGATAGTGACTCAAAGAAGGGTTACAGCAGCAATATAAAATGTGTATCACTCGTAGCTAGGCTACAACTGTATTAGAAAAGTACATGATAGTGACTCAAAGAAGGGTTACAGCAGCAATATAAAATGTGTATCACTCGGAGCTGGGCTACAACTGTATTAGAAAAGTACATGATAGTGACTCAAAGAAGGGTTACAGCAGCAATATAAAATGTGTATCACTCGGAGCTGGGCTACAACTGTATTGGAAAAGTACATGACAGAGACTCAAAGAAGGGTTACAGCAGCAATATAAAATGTGTATCACTCGGAGCTGGGCTACAACATGTGAAAGAAAAGTACATGATAGTGACTCAAAGAAGGGTTACAGCAGCAATATAAAATGTGTATCACTCGGAGCTGGGCTACAACTGTATTAGAAAAGTACATGATAGTGACTCAAAGAAGGGTTACAGCAGCAATATAAAATGTGTATCACTCGTAACTGGGCTACAACTGTATTAGAAAAGTACATGATAGTGACTCAAAGAAGGGTTACAGCAGCAATATAAAATGTGTATCACTCGTAACTGGGCTACAACTGTATTAGACAAGTACATGATAGTGACTCAAAGAAGGGTTACAGCAGCAATATAAAATGTGTATCACTCGGAGCTGGGCTACAACATGTGAAAGAAAAGTACATGATAGTGACTCAAGAAGGGTTACAGCAGCAATATAAAATGTGTATCACTTGGAGCAGGGCTACAACTGTATTAGAAAAATACATGATAGTGACTCAAAGAAGGGTTACAGCAGCAATATAAAATGCGTATCACTCGGAGCTGGGCTACAACTGTATTAGAAAAGTACATGATAGTGACTCAAAGAAGGGTTACAGCAGCAATATAAAATGTGTATCACTTGGAGCAGGGCTACAACTGTATTGGAAAAGTACATAACAGTGACTCATAAAAATGCAATATGTGAATATAACATAAATAAACATACTGGGATCTAGTCATTGCTCTAACCAACAAGCCAAAAGCAGATACAAGTAAAAGTAGTAAAGCTATTGAAAATGTATGCCTAGATTGCCTAAAGTCACTAGCCTGAAGCCTGAGGCTTGTGAAAATTTATTCAGACTAATGAAAATTACTTATTTTATAAGGTCAAGCAAGCTGATGATTTTGCCCCTTCCTACATAACAATAAATTCAGCTAGCCCTCAAGAAAATTTAAAGTGGTAACTGATAAGCATTTAAAAGCAGCTGAGCTATAATTATTGTTCAATTTCATTTAACTGTCAGCAGTCCATACATTAACTTAGCTGATTTAATTATTTACTACTTCTGTACTCCTGATCACTAAAATATACTTACATCAGTAGAGTTAATGTATGCACCACTGACAGTTGACTAAAATAGAACAATACTTAAACATTTATAAATTAAGTGCTCAAGTAATAATATCTAGAACTATTATATAACTCACCAAGAAGATCTAGCACTACCATTGCCACCTGGCAATCCAACAACTCCTCCACCCGCGTCTGTCACTTTACAATTTTCTCCTAATATATCATCCATTGTATGAGGATAATTTGGGGTCGATGTTTGGTTTTGAGACCCTAAAAACTTCCCGTAAACAGTGTTCCCTCTGTGTATATGATTTCCCGTGTGAGTGATGGGAATTGACCCTGTTGACCCTATTGTTGTAGCAACAGGGGATACAGTCATTGCCTGTGTTTCTATAATTTGGGGACTCGAATGAGATAGGGATAAATTGTTCTGAGTGTTCACATATGGGCTCCGATGTGCGGGATGTGACGGAGTACCAGGGGTGGGTAAACTTCCCGTAATAGACTGGTTCACAGTATGTTGTTGTTGTTGTTGATGATGAAGCACTGAATGCTGGTATGAGGACACAGTCTCTTCATGTAATGGGGCTATATGATGACGTGGAGATGCTTGTATGGTAGAACTTTGACTTGATTGACTAGCTGTAAGTAAACAAACAAAGTTATGGTTAACGCTGCTCATTTCAATTTAATAATTTTATCATGTTGTCATTTTTGGAGGCAGTAAAACAAGTGTTCAAGTTATGACAATTTTAGACCTAATTGACAAAGAATTGTAAAATATAGTGATTTTTTGCAAATTAACTAACAACTGTAAAAGATTGCGAGTTTATGTATAAGAACCTCAGCCACTATATTTAGACTTTTTGGCTCTAAATAATCTGCCATTCATTTAGATATTTTGGTTATGTTTCAGTGATTTTTTGTCATATTTTCCATTGTGAAATGGCCAAATTTCAAATTTTGAAACTAAAGATCACTGACAATTAGTTTCATAGTCAAGACATGTTACCAACTGAGCGAACCAATAGACAAGACAATTTGATTCATAATTGATGATAATAAATGAAATATAATTCTACAGTCAACTTACCCACACTGGTTTGATGGGCAATAATTTGTCTGGATAAAGCTTGCTGAAGTTTCTGTAAAGTCTGCAATGCTGTAAATATACAAGTTACACCATTAATATCATAACAGCATGAACAAATAAGATTTATACAATATAGTAATAAGATTTACTTCTGAGACAAAATAACTCTGAGAGTTCCTGATTGCTTAATAGTATAACTTCTATATTGTGACCAAAAGTAGCTCATTTAACTTGTACACAGTCCTGAGATATTACAAACCTCAATTTGAGATTGTTATCTTCACATTTGTCATTTTAGTAATTTGTAGGGCTGCAACTATTCTTGGGAAAGTTAGCCTATGCACTGCATAGATTTCTTCAGATTCTTTCCATTAAAAAAATATTCATTTCTTGCAACATGCAGTGTCTTTATGTCTATTAGGTACACTTTAGCTTCTATAAACTTTTAAAGGCAGGTATCAAAATCAGAAATCATGGGTCACAAATCAACACATCTTCCAATGAACATAGATAGACTTGAGTCCTTTAAATTTGAAGCATAAATTGAACATTTTCCTTTGTTTACCATCCCTTTAAGCAAGCAGAGCCATAGTATATATATGCTCCTAGTTAACTTGGGCATATGGCTCATTTTAGAAACTGACTTATTCAGTGAGGGTGGAAAACCCAATATTGATTTTGGGTAGCGCTAAATAACTTAACTGTAAGTGTTACCTTTTTGTGTTAATTCCTGACTATTTTGTCCACCAATTTGTCTAATGAGGTTAGGTATATTAGATATATTTAAATTTGTATGAGATATATTAGATGTAGGACATACACCATGTGGTGTACTAACACTACGATAACTGGTAGGTGAACTACATGGTGAGTCTACATCATCTTGCTCTGAAAATATACATAATATACATTTTACAAAATAGTAAAGAGCAGACACTGCCAAACTCAACAGTTTATTACTGGACAGTTGGTCCTGTGAAGTTCAAAATTTTACAGGACCTAACAAATTCTTACAGGACCTAAAACATTTCACATAACTGGATGACAGGCTTTTTTAGTATTTAGGAAAATCTTTAAGTAGAACATTTGGGAAATTTTATTGGAATTTCATAAATAGGTGAACAAAAAATCCAGGGTAAACTCAAAATTTTGGGAAAACTTAATGATTTTAAAGAAATTTCAGGAGGTGAAGGCGAGTAATATCTGCCCCAGTTATATAAGAAAAAAAGGTCTGAATGAATTAAAATTGTGTAAATGAGATCTAATTTTTGGCCAGACAGTCTGCCTGAAAACCTGCAGGTCTAGACAGACCTATTTTTTTACAGGATTTATACGTCCGTCTGCCATGTTTGGTGGTGACTGGTAAAGAGGGTCTTTTTGTTTTTGGTTGGGTTTAATCAGTCACTGAAAAGACTTGTGTGATACCAACTGAGCTAGTCAGACCTGCAAGTGAAGCTTTGGAAAATCTCAGGCCCAAGTGGCTAAGTTTACACATACTGACATGTAAGCAACTTGGGTCTACCATGCAGTATGCTATAAGAGGATTCTGAATCTAGCATCCTAAATGGGTAGCTGGTTTAAGCCTCACATAGGCTGCTTATAAGCATCCATGAAAATTCAACAATAATGCGATTGAAGACTACAGAATTAAGATATAAAACTTGACAAGGTATAAATCTGTAACTGATGGATCTTGTCATAAATTATTTATTGGTCTCACATTCAAATGACAAAAGATTTATGCAAAAATATATCTGTGTTTGATAGACACACTTGATTGTGGTAAAAACAACAAAATATATGACCAAAAGAAATTTACTTGCCTGTAAAATGTCATAAAATTAATTTAAATATACTTCAATATACACATGTATATACAGAAAAATCAAAGTGGATAGCAACAGAAAATAATTATTTTGTCAATTGATTATTGCATATCATTAGATATAGATTTAGATACTTTTAGTGATCAGGCAATAAAATAAGTACTTAACAATAATAAAACCAATAGCTAGTTGATCCAAATATGAACCAATTAATAACAGTCATTTCAAACACATTGCTAATCACTACTATTTTGAGTATTCTGCTAGAAACTGCCTTAACCCACAATTTAGGCAATAATAATTGATTCGGGCAAGTAAAAACTTAAGGCAAAGACTTCAATTAGAGCGCTGAAGAAAAAGACATTACAAGCCAGTGTGATCACCCTCGGGCAATAAGCAATCCCAGGATTCATACAGATTTGAACAAAAAAAATTCTATGACTTTTTACTGAATCCTCTAAGTTTTCCATAATATAACAGAAACACATAAAGAACCCAAATGAGAACATGTATATTTTAGAAATGGTGTACAGTAAAACTTGGATATAACATACTCGCTAAGCCATAGAAATAAGGTATGTTATAACCGAGGTATGTAATATCCATATTGCATACTAAGTATGTTACATAATTATATGGATAAAACAACGGGCCAGAAAAAATGGTATGTTGTAACCGAGTGTACCGGTATGTTATAACAGAGTATGTTATATCCGAGTTTTACTGTAGTAGTAAAATTCTGATTTTCAAATCCAAGTGACCGCATTTAAAATCGCAATTTATGTTTGAATTTGTGTTATTCATTCATTTTTATGGGTTGAAATCAAAATAGACACATATTAGTTTTTCCATGACATATTATTGAACATTTTGCATGTTTTCTTATTTTCTATGACTTTTCCATAACATTTTCCCTAAAATAAAAATTCCATGATTTTTTTTCAGAAAAATCTCATTTTCTTTGATTTCCCAGCTTGTATGAACCCTGAATCTCCACTGAGATTTGATGGCTCTAGATACAAGGGTTCATAAGTTATCAATCAGACAAGATTGTTTCTATCTAAAATATGAATGTCCTCCTTTCCTTGACCCCTGAACCCCTAAATGCACAATTGCACTATAACTCAAGATGGATTTCTAGTTGATCAAACTACCTTGACCATGTACCCCCGGGTTCCCAAAAATCAATATGGATCAACATTCACCGTAGGGTACAAGGATAATTGAGTTATCTAACAGATTGTTTTTTTGTTTTAACAAGAACATTTAAATACCAGGTGATGGTTTGATATCCTGACACAAGAAACAAAATGAACAAGTAAATCTGTGAGCTAATGCTCACTAGTGATACCCCCGCCAAAATCTAAAAATATGCGACAAACAGGAAGTAGATGGAGCATGCATGCATACGCTAGCACTGTATTGCAATATGTACCACAATATATTGTGGGTTTTTAGATTTGTTGTGACTCAGCTGTACTTAGAAATACAGCAAATCTTACACAATGCTACCCCGCTAATGATTATGTTTGTTTGTGTAACTCATTTAAAGCCGAAATTTAGCCTAGAGTCCACTTTTTGCTTTGTTACACAAAATTACGTTTGCCCTCCGTGAGTTTTACTTCATGCTGGCTCCTTTTCAGAAAACAATAAGATACACACATTAAATAAAATCCAAGTGCCTAAGTAACCTGGGTGCATTTGATTTAGTGTAAGAATCAAACTATCGCATAACCAGGAACACACTCCGGGCATAGTCTTATTGTGCAGGCAAAAGAGGTGGTTGGTTGAGGCCAGTGACATCATTACACATAAAAATGGTGGACTGATAAGAGCATTATTATGATTTAGAGGATATTCCTCAATATCCTAGTAAGATGGAATTATATTTCACCTAGTGAGCTCAAAAAATGCCATTTTCACTCCTGGCTACGCCACTCGTGAAAATATGTTTTCTGAGCTCACTCGGTGAAATATAAATCGATCTTACACCAACAGGCCTTTTTTCATGAGTTGGGGAAGTAGCCTGAAGCCTTTTTAAGGGGAAATTATGGGCGATTATTGGAACTGGGGAAAAATAAAAATTGAAAAATTAGCTCAATGATTATTTCTTTTATTCATTTTTTAGTTTTTACAGTAATCAGGGGTCTAGCTAAGACCAAATATTTTAAAATGGGGAGAAAAGGAGGGATTTTTATAAGAAGTGATGGTCTGTTGTAAGTGGGTTGTAGCGAGGTAGGAAAGGTGTCTAATGCTGCACTGAACTCAATAGAAATTAAGATATTTTTCTAACTTTTTTATTAAATGTAATGTTCATAGATGAATTGTTTATTTCTCTATGCCTACATGTAACGTCTACTCATAAATGAAATAATAAAAAAATTGAAACCACTATCACTTTACATGAAAGAATGCATCAATGACATTATTAAATCAGGACTGCTAAAAAGATATGCTACTAAAGACAATTAAAAACTTCATGTATCGGCAAAATGTAGATCTAAATGGCTAGCTTAATCTATTTTTTGTTACTTAAGATTCATCTCATCATATACGAGGGTTGTCCCAGAAAAAGTGGGACTTCTTTAATTACTTGCAAATGCAACGTCTGATTGATACAAAAATTACACAGTATGTATTTTTAACATTTTAACACTGTTTCTCATACATTTTATATCAAAACAATGTTTTTTTGTACATATTATTACATGAATATGCATGCGCGGTAGAGGTCGGCGGAGGTATTCACTGCTATGTTGTGCTTCTCAGTAGGGATGATTATGTCATCTTATGTAAAAGAATGGTATCAACAATTCAGTCACGACAAATCTAATAAATCCATGTTAGTTACAGTAAGGATGTAAGTGGGAAAACAAATTTTAACTCTACAATCATATAACAATTTTCTAACACGAAAGGAGACAAAATGTGAACTGCAGAAAAAACAGTCGATGTCAAGGTAAATGTGTTTACGAGTTGGATAGTAAATGTTTCTCTTCGTAACTTGTAAATGACGATATGGATTATCTGATATAAGGATAATGTAAGGAAACACAAATGCGCTGAAGTGAAGGGATGCGTCATTGATTTTCCAAATGGCAAAAACTCAAGAACGTTCATGATTTTTTCAGCCAGTACATTATATCAAATATATGCACAGAATCATGGCTTGGATAAATAGTGTCAACCTCTGTATTTACCATATAATGACTGGGTCATTATACTGGGTCAAACTAAAGCTGTGTGGACTGAACTTGTAGGTTTTCCTTTTAAAAATCACTGATTAAGTAAATTAGATAATTATGAAAATTCCATGTACAACAAAATAAGAAATATGATTTTAGCTTTATTGTCTTCATTATGTTTATTCATTAGTTTTTAAGTCATTAGCTTCCAATGTTATAAGAGTTTAAGAACAACATTGAATGATATTTGTTTTTGTATGTTGTAAAAAACAATTGACTAGTATTGTCCGGTTAAAACCAGTATTGACCACCGGCCTGGTCAATACTCATATTGACCACATTTTCTGCTAACGGCTTACAGTCATTTCTCCACTAAGACATTTCTCCCCTGGTCATTTCTCCACTTTTTACCCTGGTCATTTCTCCACTTTTTTATATGTTAGGTATATGCATATACTCACACATGTAGAAGTGTTTTCAGTAAATAATATGCATTTTTGAACAAATTATAATTAGTATGAAATGTTTATTTAGTGTAGTGTGACAATTATTAGTATTGTTTTGATAGAATGAACTTCTATGCAAGAATTATCAATCGAAAATGAAAAAGATAGACTAGCAAATAAGCATGTAATTTAGTCTATTTATAAGGATATACTTTTGTTACTTACTTTTGGGAAATATTAAAATTAGAAAAAGAAATGAAATGCAAATTCCAGGGGTTGCCAAAGCGCCGGACCACCGGACATGTCCGGTTAAAATTTGTTTCAGTCCGGCAGTTTGATCGAGCCGTCGGCGGGACCGGCGGTTTTTCTCAAGACATTTTTACATATTTCGCCGATAAATCGTCCCATACTTTGGTACGAAATCATACCAGGCCGAATCAGTGTGTGAACCAGGAATATTCTTAGGACGCGATTTCCGCGATTTCTCGCACTAAAATGGCAAAAATCGCATTAAAAGTTCTTAAATGTGAGAAAATATCGCACCACTTTTCTAGACGCTTTTGAGCGTCTAAAATTATCAATAAAATCGTGAAACTTTTTGACAAAAAAGTTTGAAATCTGCGAAAAAAGTTAAACAAATTTTCATAGTATACTAAAATTAGATTCCCAAATTGATCGTCGATTGTTAATCCAGATATGAGTAGTGAAAAATAAGACCACCCACGGCTATTACATGCTAATTACATGTCAATTAAACTTAATTGTCGGTCACACGCTGGGAGATTAACTTTAAATTAAGACGAAAGCATAAAAAACAATAAGCCTTTCAATCACGATGGAAGTTAGATATGAAATTGCAATTTAGCGTGGTCGCGAAAATATATGACAACACATGGCAATGGTTGAAGCGGTTTCGTTACATATTAAATAACATTAAATCATGCATATTTAAGCTTTTATAGAGATAAGCTGTAACACTATTGTTCGTTTTGACGTTTAGGCCTAAAAAAGAAATAGGTTTGTTTCGGGTTTCCCAACCGACCGTATTTTTCGCCGATTTCCGATTTTTTTTTTTTTTTTTTTTAGTAAACATTATGACCAAAATGTCGAAAAAAACGGGGAAACGGGTGAACTGGTTTTTATTCTTTCCTTCTTAGTTGTAAATACGTGGTTGAAGTTGTAAATAGACGTGCATAGTAGCAATCTCCGAACTGAATAGTTGTTTATTCGGCGAGAAAGTAACGTAGACGAATAAACGGCAGTCGTCAATTTCAATAAGTTGATTGATCGGGAAATTCAATTTGTAAATGTCATCTCAGTAATAATGATATTTATTTCAAGAAGTAGTCATGACTTATTACGTAACAAATTGTCAAATGCATATCGGGAGTGTCTGTATTTTAATTGTTTACAAGTAGCAATTGATATCAATATTAATCCTTTGTTTGATAACGAACACGTTTTCAGCAAGTTTTCACACTTAATCGATGTGATAGCGTATGCTTTATTGTGTGATCATGGAGTCTAATTTGTTTAAATTGTTATTAAGCATAAATTCGTAAAACAAGCGTGACCTAATTTTTTAATTGTTGACTACATGTTAAACAAATAATTGCCGATAATGAAGGTAAACGCTATCAGCGATCGCACAAAACATCTTTGTGTACAAGTTTACTGATACTTGTCAATCACACCCGCCTTTTTATCGTTTTAATTTAAGAAAGTTAAAACATTACACTGTCCGTTTATATTTTTCTGAAAAACAAACAAACAACTAACCAGCAGGGATGAGCCGAGGGGTGATTCGGGCGAAGAAGTCGCCCTTTCTGTTAAAACATCGCGGCACATCAAAGCGAAATCGAAGTCGCCGACATTTTCGGAAAATCAATGAAACAAATTATGACCCAGATTATGACAGTCCTCGAGACCTCGATTTAATGACGGATGGAGCGTATGTTTCATCCGCATTTCTAATGTAATCGACCAATCAACTACGCGGGAGTTGTGCTGTTAGTATACACACTTCATAAGCCGATAATTAGTGACTCGTTTGTTTATTGATGGCCCCTGTGTATATTGTCACCTTTAAGACCAACTAACGTCCGCTTAAAAATCAATAGTGCTATATGTCGGGTCGATAAGATTGATATCGTAATTAAACGATTGAAATTAACAAACACGTGTCAAACTGTGATTCTACAATAATAAAAGTATGTAAAGCTTTTTGGATGCTTGCCGTTAAATTGATAATTGTATTTAATTATGAGCATGTTGTGACGCAATTTAAATAGACGTAATAGCCAGTTTGCAAATGGTTTTTTTAAAGACAAAGTTGACAACAACAATAACAAGAGCTCCGCTGGGCGGGGCATTATACGCCCGTGTGCAGTCCATGCTGTGTTCTATCTCATATAAAGTCCCTGTGACCTTGACCAATGACCCCGGGATCTCAGAATAGGTCCCATTCTTAACAGGAGGGCTATCCAAAGCAAAGATTTTGAGAACCTAGGTACAGCCATGGTTGATTTATCACCGACACAAAGTTTTCCCATACAAACTTCCAGTGACCTTGACCCTGGGGCCTCAGAACCAAAAGTTCTCGCCCTTGACCCAAAGAGTATTTATACATAAAATTTGGTGATATTAGGTAAAGTTGGTTGTTGGACAAGGTTTTTCCTCATGATTTTTCTTTTGACTTTAACCTTTAACACAGGGACCTAAAACCAAAGGGGCATATGCTAGACATTAAGGCTACCCTTAAATAAGATTTGGAAAACCTACAATGTAGGTACAATTATTATTGAGTTACTGTCCGGAAAATGTTTCAATATGAATTAAGTCCCTGTGACCTTGACTTTTGTCCCTGGGGTTTCCAAATCAAAAGAGAACATCAAATACCAAAGAGCTATCAACACATTACATCTTGACAAATGGGTTGATCCACATAAAATTTGGTTAACCTAGGTACAATCATTGTTTAGTTATTGTCCGGACAAGGATTGTCCATATGATGCCCCTGTGACCTAGATCTTTGACCCAGTTTTAACCCAAAACCAATAGGGAACATCCTTAACACATGGGCTACCCTCACATAAAATTTGTTTAACTAAATTCATTTTACTTATTAAATATAGCATTATTTCCATGGTTTGCCATTTTGACTTTATTATCATATGGATTGAACATTTGAAGTCTCTGCTTGGTAATTTGATATCTTCTGGATGATGGTTTAAACTTGACCCAGGGGCCCCAAAATCAATAGGGAACATCCTTGACACATGGGCTACTCTCACATGAAATTTGGTGAACTTAAGTGCAGTCATTGTTGATTTACTACACGGACAATGTTTTTCAATATGATGCCCCTGTGACATTGACCTTTGACCAAGGGGCCCTAAAACCAATAGGACATAACCATGACACATGGGCTACTCTCACAAAAAATTTAGTGAACCTAGGTACATTGGTTGTTCAGTTATTGTCTGGACAAGGTTTTTCCATATGATGCCTCTGTGACCTTGACCTTTGGGTCTGGGGCCCAAAAACCTATTGGGAACATCCTTGACACAAGGGCTACCTTCACATAAAATTTTGTGAACCTAGGTACAGTAGTTGATGAGTTATTGTCCAAACAAGGATTTTCAATATGATGCCCCTGTGACCTTGACCTGTGACCCAGGAGCCCCAAAACCAATAGGGCATAACCTTTACCCAAGGGCTACCCTCACATAAAATTTGGAGAACCTAGGTACATTGGTGGTTCAGTTATTGTCTGGACAAGTGTTTCATTGTTTGCCGTTTTGACTTTATAAACATATTGATAGAACATTTGAAGTCACAGCTTGGTAATTTGATATCTTCTGGTTTAAGATTTAAACTTAACCCTGTTTTCCCAAAACTGATAAGGTACATCCTTGACACATGGGCTACTCTCACATGAAATTTGGTTAACCTAGGTACAGTCATTGTTGAGTTATTACCCGGACAATGTTTTTCAATATCATGCCACTGTGACCTTGAACTTTGACCCAGGGGCCCCAAAATCAATAGGGCATATTTTTGACACATGGGGTACTCTTACATAAAATTTGGTGAACCTAGGTACATTGGTCTTTCAGTTATTGTCTGGACAAAGTTTTTCCATATAATGCCCCTGTGACCTTGACCTTTGAACCTGGGGCCCCATAAACCTATAGGGCACATCTTTGACACATGGGCTACTCTTACATAAAATTTGGTGAACCTAGGTACAGGCGTTGTTGAGTTATGGTCCGGACAAGGTTTTTCAATTTGATGTCCCAGTGACCTTGACCTTTGACCCAGGGGCCCCAAAACCCATAGGGATCATCCTTGACACATGGGCTTCTCTCACATAAAATTTGGTGAACCTAGGTAGATTGGTTGTTAAGTTATTGTCAGGACAAGTTTTTTCCCCATATGATGCCACTGTGACCTTGACCTTTCATGCAGGGGCCCCAAAACCAATAGGGAACATCTTTGACACATGGGCTACTCTTACATTAAATTTGGTGAACTTAGGTACATTGGTGGTTCAGTTATTGTCCGGACAAGTTTTACCTATTTTAAGTCCCAGTGACCTTGACCTTTAACCCTGGGGTCTCAAAATCAATAGGGAACCTCCTTTACCCAAAGGCTATCCACACATAAAATTTTAGGAACCTAGGTATATCCTTTCTTGAGTTATCATCCGGACAAGCAATTGTCCACGGACGGACAGACGGCCAGACGGACAGACGGACAGACGGACAACATCATAACATAATACGACCGTTTTTTCAAAACGGGCGTATAAAAACTGATTAAATGATAATAATAATCGTTAAATTCCACGTCAAAATAATCGTAAAAAAACAAACTATTTTACATTGAATTATTTTCTTTCGTACTGTCATACATTTTCGCGACCGACGCTATCGCCAATAAAGTGAAACATCGTTCAAATTACGTTGAAATTAAATTATGCTTTATCATTTTGATTTTCTTAATTTAGAAATAAGTAAGGGGAAATTCCCTTAGTTTTTGATTTCAAGAATAAACATCGGTTGAATGTGTGAAAATTTTAAAATATTCGTCACATAATCTATCAGTTAAAATCGTGTTTTAGACTCTAAAAAACAATAAATAGCATGACGAGGGCTTGACGGAAAACTGTCATAACTAACATTTTTTTCAAAAATGACTTTTTGATAAATTTGACTTTAGAAATGCCAAATACATGTTCCTACCAAATTTCATCAAAATATTTCATTTATAAAGTAATATACTTAGTGCAAAATTGTAGTAACTTATTTCAAGCAAAGTGTATCATGGAAAACTGTCTCAACTTGAGTTACATACAGTTTTCCACTCTGGAATTACTTTTCCACACTAAGGATTTAGTGGAAAACTGTCTCAACTTGGAGTTACATACAGTTTTCCACTCTAGAATTATTTTTCCACAATAAGGTTTTAAAGGAAAACTGTCTCAACTCAGATCAAAGCACATTTAATGACCCTAGGGTGCTCACCTGAGACCTAGATTCTAAAGGCAATTGTCAAAAAAGTTAAAATTTTTGTTGTATGAAAACTGTGACTTTGTATAAATTTCAAATTTATCTTGTCAAAAGAACCCCACCACCAAATCCAGTCAATACCCCTCTCATCCAACTAAATAATGATTTTCTACCTATCTCTATACAAAAAATATACAGTCTTTGTAATAGACAGATCATCCCATTTGTACAGCATCCCTTATACTTTCTTCTGCCCACCTACTTAAAACCAGTAAAGAGGTATGTCATGCTAACTTGTATACAATTGTACAAGTGGAATTATTTATTAAGCCCTTAATAATGTTCATATACTTTGTTTTGCATGTTCAATTCATTGTTATAGCTGATTACATTTTTCTGTGAATATATTTTTGCAGACTTTCAAGTGCTCTTCCATAAAAAAGTAGGACATATTAGGGATAATTTTACTAAATTAGTTGGGCAAAAGTAAGAATTTAACTGTAGAAAAGTTAGGATAGTAGAGTTGTTTATGTACATTTACTTGGTATAAAATACATGTAATATTAATTTTTTACAGGTCAATCCCATGTTTTACCATCTATAGTGCCTTCAAAATGGTCTCCACAGGAGTTAAAATTAGTGTTTTTAACTTAGTTAAGTGAATTTCACTAAAGGAAAGTTGCCAAAAAATGATCTCTTATTGATGTTTGAAAGACAATCACTCAGGAAACAAATTAGTCAAGTTGCATAATTATCTGTCAGGCAATAAGCAATGAAATAAGAGCATCTTGTAATAGCCCTATCTCATGGAAGTGAATAAAATACTCATACTGATTATGATCATGCTCAGGACCCACAAGGAAACACCGGTATTATTTAAAGCCACCAATTCTATTACTTATACAGTTATGGTTATGAATTAAGATTTGGCAGAAACTTCATCATATTGCATACATGTTTAAGTCTCAAAGATTAAATAAAGACATAGTGAAATATTCACAGCACATTATAACTGTGATAATTGAACACTGCTTTAAAGGGATATACAGGCAAATGACTGTGTCAAAAGTATAGAACCAAGTTTAGTCTTTAAATCAGTATTAAGAGCGTAAGAAATCACTTACTAATAACATTTGTCACTTATAACATTCAACTGAACGAATTAAAACATGTGGCAAACACATTGTTGAAAACAAATGTAGGATACTGAGGGAATCACCAAGCTATTTATAGATTTGTTTCATGTCGTACTTGCTGAAATTTAACATTTTCATTGGTCGCTTCTTGTCTTTTCAATATTCTTAGGCAGTTAGGATATTTTTTAATGGAATTATACTAATGTTGCACAATAACAAGCTCTAGTATCTTTTCAGCTGTAAATGCATATTTTAACACTAATCTATTTCTAACTAACCTGACACATGTGGGTCTAGTTAGGAAACACCCCAAATATTACGAGAAAATAAAAAAATATTTTGCCAAAAAATATAACAGTGTGTCTGTTGCATTCACAGTTATAAAAAATATAATTCAAAATCAGGAAATATGAAGTTGATGTCCCTTTAATGTGTATATCAAATATAACTGTAATTAGGTCCCCCATCATGTATTCAAAGGAAAAAAGTATAATATGATTGTTTATTGAATGTCCAATGACTTTATTATTAAATTTTCATTGACAAGTCAAAGCCCAAGATGATTAATTTATATTCATAGGTTATTCATGATAACTTGAGACAAAACACAACACCTTTTTTACAAATGCCAATGTGCATAAATACAATTATCTAAACATAGCAATATCAATAAAAAGAAAACATACCACAAGTTATCTTATACAACCTATAAGTCTCTAAAACTTCAGTTACTCAGGGCCTGCACTGCATAGAAATTACTTTGTAACTCTTTTTAAATCCTCTTTGTAGCATAAAAGCTTTACAGAAGGGTCCTATTTCAAGCTAGCAGAACCAATGTGGTGACTTCCACACACAAATTTCAGAATTGTTACAAATGAAGAATATATTAATCAATTATCACAAAGCTTATAAACTTTAACAGCTCTGACAAAATCTAGGCAATAAATAAAGAAATAAGTCAGTATTCTTGAAAAAGAAACCAAGTCACAATGGGGGCAGCCAACTTTAAAAGCAGGTGTTCCAAATGTATGGGCATGCAAGCAAAATACTTGCTATACATCACTATGTGACTATCTGCTTCTTTATAGCAAATCATTTCAAAGGAAAGCACTACGTTTGCCTGTGGAACAGGCCCCAGGATTCAATACGAATTTTATATTTTTATTTTGCTCCTTAGGTCACTGCTTAAGTTTGGCACACAAACCATGTAAAAAGTAAACCATGGTAGTATGATCCTTTAGCAGCACCATAAAGAATGCCAAGGAATTAAAGTACAATGGCCTTCCTACGTTAATAAAATATTTAATTCATTTTTACTAGTGAAAGATAATACTTTCTTTCTGTGAATACTTGTAATAATATCCATTTATTATTTCAATTACATAAGAAAAAACATTCTAAACCAGTTTGAATTTGCCTCTTCCAAGAGATGGTCATTAGAAGTACTATTATTTGACAAATATGAAAAAACATTTCCAATTTTACAAGAGTTCACAACAAATTAAAAGAAAGGAGGGCTAGTAGGGTATTTTTTAAAAAAAGTAGGAAAAATATAGGGAGAGAGTGAAAAGGTGGGGCAAAGTAGGAAAATATGCCCCACTTGACAGTCTGTTTATGTGATCTTAAATACATGAGTTGAGTTCATATTTTTGTTGTTGTTTATTGATGACATAAAAATGTAAGGTAAAAGCATTATACCACTTTAAGGTGGCCAGCTCATCAAAGCAAGCTTTTCTGGACCATTGTTGATCTTCAAAAGCCAACAACTTCTCCATATACCTTTGGAAATCTAGATTAAAAACCTGCAAGTAGCCTATAGGCGAAGGATCCAGATAACATATTTTCATAACCCTTAACTTGTCAATCCCGCATTTTTACATGTCTGAAAGCCCCCCCCCTTCCTCAATATGGCTGCAACAGGCTGTAAACTGAATGTCTTTAACTGGTTTTACTAAAGAAAAGTTGTTCCAATAAAAAGGAACTTTTTTGCACCCATTCCCCATTAAAAGATGTCTTAAGGAAGTCCCTAAGGAGGGATGTGCCCCCCCTTTGTTGCAGGGGTTTGAAGGGGGCGCAGTTTCCCTAATCGCTAGAAAAAAAAAACGGGGTCATTGAGTGAAGGAAAATGGTGCAAAATGCTGATAAGATATCATGTCTTCAATCTCTAGAAAGTACTGGCACTTTAGACCTCATTTTGGGAAAATATTACAGAATAAAATGGGTTGAAAAGAGCTGAAATTGCATTTTATGCCCTCTTCGCTCCGCCCCAGCATTGCCATGGTGACTTGAATCGAGGTTCAAGTGGCAATTTCTGAAAGACTGTCTCATAGGTAATAACCAGGCCAAGTTGCATAATCTGTCAGGCAATTAGTAACGAAATAAGAGCATCTTGAAATAGCCCTAGTGTGTAAAGGTGAAAAATTACCACTTTTCAGCCCTGTCACAACCAGTAAAGGGTAAACATAAGATGTCATTTTCATGTTTATCTATTTTGTATAATATTTTCATAAATAAAAATGATAATTTCTTAAAAACATCAAATCATTTGCTAAATTACTAACAGTTTTCCATTTTATTTATGTTTGGAATAACTCACAATTTCAGTGGAAAACTGTTGTAAGTAAGAGTTACGACAGTTTTCCATCTTAATCATGTTTGGAATAACTCCCAATTTCAGTGGAAAACTGTTGTAAGTCAAAAAAAGCTTATAAATTCACAATAATTTATTTTTTGTTTTTTAACAGAGTATAATATCATAAGACATGTTATTTATTACCCACATACCAAAAATTGTTACAGAATAACATGAAATTAAAATGTTAAACAATTTTTTGCTTCTCCTGAAAAATTTTGAAAATATGAGTTACGACAGTTTTCCGTCAAGCCCTCGTATTTCTACATGAAAAGCATGATTTAACAAAAGGTATGATATTTATAGCACAGTGTTCGAAATTAGCGGCAGCCCGTCGCCCGTGGCTTGTGTTTTTTAAGTCGGGCTTGTCAATTTTCTGTCTAGTAAGCCCGATCGGGCTTATCGCAAATTAAGTCACAACAATGGCCGAAAATCGCGCACATTTTCGGCATAACTGCGCAAAAATCCCCTCCAAATCTCTTATTAAATCATAAACAAAATCTTAAAATTCCACACGAAAATAATCGTCAAAACAAACTTTTATTGTCATCATTAACAATTTTATAACTGGTACTTTATTTTGTAAAAAGTAATTTCTTCAATCATTGTTATTGTCATAATTTCAAGTAGCAATCTTGACTTATTACGTCACAAATTGTCATGTACATCGGGAGTCTATATTTTAATTGTTTGCAGCAATTAAAATCAATATTAATCCTTTGTTTGGTGACAAGAATGTATTCGCAGTTTTAAAAGGAAATAGATGTTAACAATTTTAGAAATGTGTCAGCATTTTTTTTACTAAGTCGATGTTTGCTAGCGTGATAATGACATAATTGCAATGTCTCATTGTGTAACTATGGAGTCTAATTTAATTGTTTGGTAGAATTAATTCTTAAAACAAGTGTGACCTAGTTTTTTAATTGTTGACTACATGTTGAAGAAATAATCGCGGTTTTGAAAGAAAATGATATCGGCGATCGTAGGAAATCAAATTTTCTTTGTTTCAATTTACTTATAACTGTCAATTACACCCGTTTTTTATTATTTAATTTTTAGAAAATTCAAACATTTCCATGTTTGTTCACATTTTGACAAAATGAATGGGTTGAAGGGGCGATTCGGGCGAAGAAGTCGCCCTCTCCTTTAAAACTTCGGTCTATTAGCATATCAAAGCGAAAAACGAAGTCGCCGACATTTTCGGAAAATCAATGAAACAAATTATGACCCAGATTATGACGGTCCTCGAGACCTCGATTTAACGATGGATGGAGCGTATGTAACATCCGCATTTCTTATGTAATCTACCAATCAACTACGCGGGAGTTGTGCTGTTAGTATATACGCTTCAAAAGCCGAAAATTAGTGACTCGATTGTTTATTGATGGCCCCTGTGTATATTGTCACCTTTAAGACCAACCAGCGTCCTCTTAAAAATCAATAGTGCTGTATGTCAGCCAGATAAGATTGATATCGTAATTAAACGGTTGCAATAAACAAACACGTGTCAAACAGTGATACTACAATAATATAAGTAGATAAAGCTTTTTGGATGCTTGCCGTTAAATTGATAATTGTATTCAATTATGAGCATGTGATCAGGCAGTTGAATAGATGTAATTAGCAGTTTGCCAATGATTGCAATTATTTGTTTTTTTTAAGCGTGGTGTAATATGTTTTCGCGACCCACGCTATCGCCAATCAAATGAAACAAGGTTAAATCTACTTTAGTAATTTAATAACCTTATTATTTTGATTGTTACTTCTTCTTTATTAAGCAATTAGTAACGGGAAATTCCTTCAACATTTAGATTTCAAGAATAAACTCCGTTTGGTTCAATTGAATTTATGAAAATAGACCAGTTCATTGTTATTGTTATGATGTCTATAAATAGTAACAAGGAGCTGATAAAGACTACAGGTAACCGTTTGCTGGTTGGCAAGAAATGATAGCGAGTAAATACAATAAAAACACAGTAATTTTAAAATTGCAATTACTAAGTCATTTTTTATTAAACAATTTAGTATTTTATATCACTAGAAAGGTCTTGAAATTCATATTTTGAATATTTAAAAATTATTTGTCAAAAAATAATTGTTTTTTATTGGCGAGTGTTTAAACCTAGTGCTTCAAACCGGCAAGAAGATGGTTCAAAGGACAGGTTTAAATCACCTCATATATATTTTTTTAATCAAAATTTTGGCAATTTTCTTATATTTTAAAAATATGAATTTCAAAAGCTTTCTATCAATATAAATATCATAAAAATCGGCCAATAAATAAAAAAGTTATCATGATTTAAAAATTCTGCTGCTATCAAATGTATGTAAACATTGGTTTCTTTCTGCCAACCAGTAAATAAACCAAATATAGGTAGCAGGTGCTTGTGACGTCATCCGTGAACTGGTCTATTGTCAAAGTATTCGTCACGTAATCTACCAGCTAAATTCGGTTTGCAGACTCTAAAAAATCAATGATAATCATATATTGCTACATAATATGTTATATTTAAGAAAAGGTATGTTATTTACAGCAGAACTAATTAGATCAAAAATATTTAAACAAAGAAGGGTAAAAAATGAGGACACTGATAACATATTATCAAAAAATGGCCTTTTATGCATTTTTAGTCTCTTTTGATGAACAGCAAGTAAAAATGCTACACCAAAAAGAAGAACTTTTCATTGTAAGGAAAATTAGAAAATTTAGTTTACAATTTGATACAAAATCAATGTGTTCAGTGAATAACTCAGTAACCAAACATCCAGGGAGTATTTAATACTCACACTACTTGTGAGTTACAGAAGACATATTATTTACTAAATGTAATAACATGTATTTAAAGGACAGAAGTTCTAGAAAAGTTTGCATTTGAGAAGTTTGTGAATACTGTTCAAAACATTCCATTTGGCTCATCTAACTTTTCCCGCTTGTCTATCCTCCCTGTTTAAAATTTAAGGGTCTTTGATTAAATACATTCGAAATTTATATAATCGTGAGTTTGTTACGAAGGAAATCAGTAACATTCTGTCAGTTTTGAACAACATGCATGTAAAACAAGATTTAAGTAACTACAAAGGCATTGCCATGGTGCGTGTAATTTTAAAAATGGGTCTGTTAAATATGCTATCCATATTATCCATTGAGACTTTAACACATATATTCAAATTCTTTGAGGCAAAGAAAAAAGAAGTAAGTGTGAGCTCTGGCACTCCTGGTTGGCATAGTTACTCTTGCCACACAACAGCAAATTTAATGTAAGAAACATTAATTCTGGCACAGCCAAGAGGTGCAAAATGATAGATGTCCTGTTAAGACAAGACAAACTGTCAAAAATGAACAAATGCAGCAGGCATGGCTTTGTTCTAGTCACATTTATAAATAATAAAAGGCTGTATTGATACAATAGCATGTGTTTTAATTGATTTTTGTCTCATTGCTCAAACTTCCGCAATTTCCCCAATTTTCGATACTTTTAGAGTATGTTAAATCATCCTGTTATTCGGGCTTGTTAATTTTAGTTCGGGCTTGAGAAAATTGCAAGGTGACAAGCCCGAAGGGCTTGAGTCCAAAAATCCTAATTTCATACACTGATAGCAGACTGTATTTTTTAAGAAAATATTTAAACAAAGAAAGGTCAAAATTTAGGACATTTTGAACATATTTTTAAAATGACTCTTCATGCTTTTTATCTCTGTTGATGAACATATACCAGCAAACAAACATGCTAAACCAGAAGATCTGATCAATTTAAATGAAAAATAAATATTTTAAGTTAACAATTTGATACAAAATCACTATATTCGGTGAATTTTACAAAAGTTACAACAAAGGCATTGCCATACTGAATGTGATTTTATATATGGGTCTGTTTGTCATATGTGACATAAACTATAACGTAAATGTTGTTTTATAAAATCTCATGCAGAAAATATGGATAATAGACTCCAACTTTTGGCTATGGGTCCACTTTTCTCAGTATTAAAGAGAGTCTCGGGCTCCTACTTGTAAAATCCTAGTGAGAACCCTGAAATCTTAGTAGTTGGAGTTATTGCATAAAGCTTCAACAACAACATTAAAATCTATAGACGAAAACATGTGAAATATAGTTTGACCCCTGAAAATTTGATTTTGACCCCTGAAAATTTTGACTGAAGGGTCATTGACCCTTGAGTCTGAAAGTCTAGTTCAAGCCCTGTACAACTTAATTAAGATTCACCAGAAATAGAATCTGTTTCTTATCAGAGTCATAGTCATATTAAACTGGGTTTATACCTTTAACCGCATTAAAGATGTGAGATGTACAGATTTTGAAGTCAACTATTTAAGTGAAATGCCAGTTAAGCTGAAACTGTTTACTAATACATGTACATGTACTTTGTACACCTGAAACAATAAACTTGACTCAAATTTGCACTAATAATTATGTTAAAACCAATAATAACTAACATTATATTGATTTTAATTGTAAAAAAAAAATACTAAAAAAAAAAAAAATTCCGACCTACCGACCCGATGTTTTTCGGGAGATGAAACCAGAAACATAACTATTTTTTTTTAGGCCTTATTAAAGAAAATTTTCTGGAAATTTTCGTCTTCGTTAAAATAAAGTTTTGTTGGTTAATCCAAGAATTTTGCCCAACAATTTACTTACATTTAATGGAATATCATGTCTATGAAATGTTCAAAGATAATTTCTTGTTTTTCACTCACAAGTTTCAGAAAAAATTTAATAATAAAATAAACATAGATCTATGTAGCTAGACCCCTGCCGGGTCCGATCGTAATATTTTTTGGAAAAAAATGTAATTTTTAAGCAAAGTTGAATGACTCTGAACTGCAATAAAAATTATATCTATAAAAAAATTGATAATTATTGGTCAAATATTTAACATAAGATTACGTAAATGTACGACTACATGACTGTCACATTTTTTTATGTTCTTATTTTTTCTTGGATCACCTAACTAATGAGGCGTGATTAAATTAATTTAAATATTTGAAAGAAATAATAGATCAGCTTAATTATTATTTATATTAAGTAGTTTGTTTTGGTCATTAAACATTACAGAAGTTAACATATTTTCGGATATGCAAAATTTCGGATACGTGATTTATTGAGTTCATAGGTAGAATACAACCCATTTACTTATTGTAACTTGACTTCTACATAATTCGTTCAATTTCGTCTTAATATGTTAATATATGAGCTGAAGAGAAGTGACATCCTTTCAAAAAGTTTGGACTAGCTTAATCCCTGATCACTGAACTGATATTTTTCACTGGAACAGATAACAATTCAAGCAATAAGTGTTAATTATGTTTACCTATAAAATTATTTCACAATAAAAATTTGCTTATGAAAATACACTAAGTCACTGAAATGAAATATGTGTTCATTCGCAAAAAACTCTCAGTATCATATGTTTTATTTAGGAAAAATGAAAAAAAAAACCCACCAACATTAAATTTGTAATTCGGATTAGTAAAATTGGTACTTTACATCATGTAGAATCACAAACGGGGTATATTATTGGTTTAAGGGTTAAAATCTTTTTATAGATATGATTTCAGAAATTTTAAATTTTGATGCCACAATGAAAAATCTCGTTATTTTTGGGCGAATGGGAGAATTTCTCCCACTGAAATCAGAAAAATCTCATCATTTACTTGTAAATGGGAGAAAATCTCTCACTGAAAATATGACCTAGGAATATCCCTGATGATTGCTGTCGGACAGTAGTAAAAGAAAATATTGTTGTTGTTTTTTCGGTCTGGCAGAACGGTTTCCGGTCTGGCAATTTTTTGTAAATGCCAGACCAGATGACTGGCAGTTTTTTATCCCTTTTGCAACCCCTGAAATTCTATGTTAATTATATTTTTTAATAAATGACATTTGTACTAAACAATTCATTAGCATATATTATCTCTAAAATTCATGTAATTGGATTAAATACTGACATGGAATAATACATTGAATACATCATGAAACGATAAATAAAAACATAATGTTTCTATAAAACATACATTGCATTATAAATATTTGACATGATTTAACATAAGTTGGTATTTTTAGTTCATTTTAAGTCTCAATATAACAATCCAATAATATGGTAATTACATGGCTTATTCAGCCTATCTCACGGGGCCAATATTTGGCCCTGTTCCCAATGCAAAATAACTATTTTTCCCAATTTCAAGATCGTTTGTTGTTTACTTATAATCGGTGATACATGAAATCAGCTATCCGTGAAAAATAAGAGTGAAGTTAATGCGCTGCATTATGGGTTATTCAATGTAAAATAACTGTCAAAACTAACAATTTTGCCATCAGTTTACCTTCTAATAGCCTAAATAAGTTTACTATGCACAAATTTCTGTTCTATTATTTGAAACGACATCACACAAACCACTGGGCATTACAATTTTCATGACCCTCGCAAGATTGCAACTTCATTTGAAATTTTGAAATTATTTGAAAATGACCAGGGTAGAGTGGAGAAATGATCAGGGGAGAAATGACTTAGTGGAGAAATAGTTTCAGAGCAAGGATGCAGTGCTCCAGCTAGACTTTGGGGAGGGCAGGGCGTTTTTAGAAACTGGGGGCACTTTTTAACGCGTGGTCAGAGTAAAGTTTATTTCTGTGTTAAAAAAATTAAAACAAAGTGTTTGTTAGTGTGTTATTAATTCCTTTATATGATAATTCATACATAACCTATGACAGTCTTTATGTAATTTAGATGAAACAGAGTCTAACTCTAAGTTCTAGTCTATGTACATGCATGTGGACAGTCACAAAAAAATCAAAAGTGTCCTTTGTGGACAGGTTTTCTCTATGAACAGATTCGAGTGGACCAGTGTCATAAAATAATTACTGTGGTAAGTGTATCCTGGGCATTAGCCAGTACAAACTCAAAAAATATGAAAAATTGTTCTAAGTTCACAATAAGCTTTGCAATAGCTCTTCTACTTGTACCACTTTTACATAATCAAATAAAATAACCCTTTGTGCTTATGTCAAAAAATTGTGTACCTTTGCCAGGCTTTGGCATTTTGGACAACTCAAGGTTTTAATGTGCATATCAGGGCTCTACATAAACCAAATTTTTTGATAAAGTTCATGTTTTTCAGCTCCTTGTAAGTCTCGTTTAATGTCTTGAAGTTATGTCAAGTAAATTGGTTGCATTCTTCCTATGAACTCATGTATCCGAAATTATGCATATCCGAAAAAGTGTCTACTTTTGTAAAACCTAGATGATCAAAATTAATTAATTTTATGATTGTAGTGGGCTATTATTACATTCAAATAATCAAATTGTTTTATTCACACATTGGTAAGATGTATATGATTCAAAGTGATCCAGGAAAATTAAGAACAAAAATCGTCAGTCACGTACGAAAATTATTGAGGACGAATGCAAATACTGTGGACATTTAAAACTTCTAATGAATGGTCTTTTCAACTAAATATTGAAAAAATATTCACCAAATGAACAGTAATTTAATTTCTTTGTATAATGACCTCATGATTCGGAAATTAAATGTAAAATTTGATATATTTAACACAATATAGTTATGTGCGGAAAAGTCCGGAATTGGACTTTATCATATCCTCCGACGAATTATGGGAGTTGATTGTTGACTTATATTTAAATAATGTTTCACTGATAAGCTGCTGATAATTAACAATAAATGTGTGAAAGACTAATTACACACACTTCTGATGTTATCAGATGATTGTTATACAGGATGACACTAATCCCCTCGTTTAACAGATTAACAGATTAACAAAGTCTATTGTCATAAACAATGACGTAAACAACAGTTGAATTTATTCGTCATTTCGTGTATGATAATAACTGATAATGATCTTTGAATTTTATGATTTTCGATTTTCTAGTGTCAAAAATACGGCAGGGCGTTTTGAAAAAGAGCAGGGCGTCAGGTTTCAAGGGCAGGGCGCGGCGCCCTGCTAAAAAGGGCTAGCTGGAGCACTGAGGATGTATTTGACCTTTAGAAGTAACAAGAGCTGTCAGAGGAGACAGCATGCTCGACTTAGTTTACTTAAGTATTTGTCACATGAGATGTGGTTGATAATAAGGAATATATATTTCAAGTTAGAAGTCAATACCTAAAGAAATATAACAGTTGCAGTAAAATTAAAACAAGCATTTTTTAAAGATAACTTAAAGTTCAAGGGGGGATAATTCTAAAAAAATGTATTTGGAGTTATAAACCTGGTCACATGAGATGTGGTTGATAAGTAAAAAATATTTTACTGCACAAAAACTTTTATTAGAAATGTGGACGCGGGCGCCGATGCTAGGGCAAGTAGGAGAGCTCTCAATTTACTTTGTAAAGTTGAGCTAAAAAACAAAGTATGCCAACAAAACAACATAATCACCAGTCTTTAACACACAAAATGTCACATATGCGTGATTTTAACAACCTCACAAATGTGTGATTCTAAACTTAATGACAAAATCAACATGCTATCAACTAAGTATATAAGTCATCACTTTACACAATTCAAAGGCCATCACTCTGATAAAATGCATACTTAAAGTAATCAAGGCTTTTTCAGGGGGTTTTGGGAAAAGGGCCCCTGCCCAAATTGGGAATTTTTAATGCGGTAAATAGTCTGATTTGGGGAAAAAATATTGACAAATCAACCCAATTTGGAAATTTCATCATTAATTTTTCTGCATTTAATCTTAACATGCTTTTCTTTGGTGTCTCTGAGAGTGTTGCAGTGTTCTTAAAGAGTTTGTTCTGACAGTCCAGTGAGGCATTCAATGCAAATTCTCATGTATTCATTATTTTTTAATTTTATATGAAAATTGGCAGTCGTGGTTTCTCTTGTAAGGCCACAACAAATTGATCATATGTTCTATGGATTCGCTCGCACCTTAATTTTGATGGTTTTTACAAAAAAAAAATATTTTTATTTCCTCGCTCGCTCATAAAAATTTGGTCAAACCGCTATATAAAGCAAGTGAATAAAGACTTTTTTAATTTTTTTTTCTTCGCTCGCTCGCCCCATTTTTTTCCCAGAAAAATCCATAGAACATATGATCAACTTGTTGTGGCCTAAAGGCAAAAGACATTCTTTTATTGAACAAGATTGGGATTTTTTTCTTGAAATTGGGAAAAATGGTCCTTAATTGGCATTGGGAACGGGGCCGATATTCGGCCCCGTGAGATAGGCTGAAAAAGCCCTGGTAATAGTCATTTCTTGTTAAATAATAGTCAAAGAAAGGAAGATAGTCGAGATAATAAATAGTCGAGATAAACAAAATTTACTAAGGGAGGTAAATCTGGTGTCTTCAGCAGCTCTTTTACCTGCTCAGAGCGTATAGTTTAAAATAATTGCTCTATTTCAGCTTTAAATAAGGTTTTCTATTTATATCACAAATACACTCTTAAGTTGTTATGTTGTACGTTCACACTGATGCCGTTTCCTCTCGATGAATTATAGAAATGAATTTGCGTATTTTCCGACAATCTACTTTCGGTTTCTAATTTTACGCAGACTGTGTCTCAATTAAGCAACTTATCGAGTATTTATTCTTTTGACTATTTTACATTAAAGTATTTAAGACTAGGAATCCGTATGGGTGATGTGACGACAGTGATAGTCATACAACTTGTGCAATGTCAGCTTCTCTTTGATGTATCAATGACGGGTCTCGCTAACAACACAACGAAAAGAGCATTTAGTAAAATTGAGTAGTTAGTAGCAGATATTATCAAATTGTTAACAACTTTATGTCCAACTGGCATTTTTCTAAAGCGAAGGGAGCGATTAATTTTAGTTATTAAGAATAAGCCTTAAAATTAAGTTAAAACATTTAAATCAACTAAAAAACGAAAAATGAAATAAAATTAAGACTATAAAACACGATTTTTATTTTCTTATTTTTTTATATTTTATTACATATTCTATCATCAATTACGTATGTAATAAGTAAAGATCCCACGATGCTCAATTTATTTAATTATGACATCTGTCAATCAAAATGCTGTCACTGTTAATTCACTATCAGGGTTCTGCCAAGGATTTGACTGACTGGGGACAATGGCCCCATTAGTCTAAAAAAGTGGGGACAATTGTAAATTTTCTTGCGCCCAGTATAAAGAACCACAAAAAGAATGTCATTACTTTCTAATAGTAGATCTATTCATTATATAATGTATGCTAACTTAATTTAAAACAAACATTTTTCATAGATAGAATCTATTTGATAGCATAATGGGTACTGAAACCTCTTTCACAGGCCTGTGAAAAAACCCATGTCATATATATTATCAGAAAGTAATCAAAATACAGCCGCTTTTGATCCTAACTTTTAGCATGCTTTGAGCTCTTTGATTTTGATGATGTTCTAAAAATAGAACAAAGCTGTCAATGGCATGAAAAAATAAACTGACTTTATCGTGTAAACACCACACATTCAACATGAATATCTGGCGTGATTTACTCGTGTTCACGTTTATTTATACAACAATGTACATAATAGACCATAAAAATATATTTACATGCCAAAAATGCAATTGTAACGTATTTTCGCGACACTACGAAAATTACAGCAAATATGTAATGAAACTAACGAGAATCGACGTAAGTTCTGCACGTCATCAAGCATTGAATTGAGTTGTTCTTATTGATTGGATAATTGTGCTGTTAACAACCAATCAGATTTGGCCTTTTTAGATCGTTTTGAAAGGTAAAACGCTGACGAATACGAATTTCGGCAACGTGGTTGTCAGAAATTTGATGCGCCGATGGCGCACCTGCGTGAGTCATTATGCGACATTCATCTTTTTTACGCGGCAATGACGCAAGGGCGCATCCTTGGCAGAACCCTGACTATAGTTAAATGACATGTGGATTAAATTTCCCCTTTTTATCATTTTCACAGTATAATTGTTAATTGATTGGGGCGTGTGTTTTTCCCACCTCATCGAATTACCGATGACATCTTGGTCTTGTTGAGGTAAACAACATGATTATTGAGTGACTCAGAAGTGTTGGTCCAAAATTTATGATCGGGTCATCGAAAATGTTAAGAGAAAAAAATCGAGATAAACATGATTTTTTCATAAAGATAAAGAAGGGAAAAAATCGGGACTTTCAATTTTCAATCGAGACAATGTAGATTTTGATCAAAACAGAGATACATCTACATTATTAAGTATTCCTACATTAGTATATTAACAGCTCTGGCTAGAACAAGCAAGAATGCTAGAATTTCAAAGTTTTAAGTATCAATCTATTAACAGTCAACAAAGTTACAGAAATGAAGCAAGCAAAAATCCTTTAAAGTGAATTTATACATACCTTGAATGCTAAATTCCATTTTAAAATCCTTTAAATTTCAAAGACAAAATCCACTTAATTATTACTCCAAAAAATACACTAAATACACTTATAACAGGGACTTTGAAATAGGGACCTCTACTCATTGCCCCTTTTTATATAACTCACCGTTTCTAGAAGCCTGCCTTGGTAGCGTCCTTGAACTGTCACTATCTCTCCGACTTCGACTAGGATGCGAAGAATTTGGATAATCGTTCGATGAACCATCATCATTAGTACGTCTATGAGAATCTTTAGAATCAGAGTACATATGTTTATTTTCTGAATGACTTTGTTGCAGTTTTTGAAGCAAATATATTTTATCAGGTTTCGGATTACTGTCGGCAACCAATCGCCGTACGTCATCCAAATATTTGTCTCTTTTTTCAAGTCCACCACTTGTGTGTCTGTTTTTACCATCTGAAATATTCAAGTGAAACAATAGGAATAACCATACTTGCACTAATGAAAAAATCAAGTATGATGTATTTGTTTTTCAATTCTTGTTTTTTAATGATCAATCACCCACAGTGAATATATTGTAAAATGAATAAAATCAACATAAATAGCAAGACTTTCCAGAATATCAACTTAAATAGTCCTCAAGGGCTACCTTACCACCAACTTACTTCAAGACAGCAAGGTCCAGGGGACATGGGGTTTCTATAATATTTAATGGACAGAACCTTAAATTTTTCTACAGTGCTAGCCTGACTTAATGTGTTAAAGGTCGTTTGCGTTAAAGCTGGACCCCTAAAATAATGAAATATCTCAATAACTATCGGATGGAATTAACTCAAATTTTGTATGTGATCATAACTAGCATTTTCCTTCTCAAATCCAAAAATTCAGAATTTTTCTTTCATTACATAACATACTTCCCATAGACATGCAATGCAAATTTTGAAGCCAAAAAGAGACTTTTGTTAAATGGGTATGTTCCATAATCAGAACAGCCACATGACAGTAGATACAAAATAATAGCTAAATATGAGGCCCGGTTAGAAATTTTATTTGATAACAAAGTATAACAGTATATACAAACTCAAATATCATCATCACTGTCGTCTGTATCGTCAAAATCTATACATATAATTCTACACGTACAATTTTAAAGACGGGCCCCTGCTTTACAATTCAGTAGACCATCGAGTGTTTATTTAAGCGACAAATTTACAGTAAACGCACGGGACTTTGTATAAATACACTGGAAGGATGACAATGTTATAATCAGAACAGCTTATTTTACCACCCGCCGGATTTTTGATAATAAAATCCAAATATTTTGCATTATACCTTATGGAAAACTTTTTTATTTATCTATTAAAAATTCTGAAAATTTAAATCCTAGAAGGAAAAATTGAAATAAGATCGTATTAATTTTTTTAGCAAAATCGCTGTTATAGTTTAAAAGATATTTACGGCAAATAGGGGTCCAGCATTAACGCAAACGACCTATACATAATATAGTCAAGGACAGAAATAACAACCAGCCTGATTATATGAAATAATTGTAAGTAATTTTCACAAGCCTAATTGTACTCACAAGTGCTGGGCTAGTGGGGTTAAGGGAACGAGTGATATAAAAGATTATTTACCTTTAGAAACCCGTCTATCGTTGGTTCTATTCTCTGAGGAATGATCATCTGGTCTAACAGCAGAACTAGAAATATATATTATAAATAGTAATAAAGGATAGTTTATAAAATTGGATTTCACACAAGGGCCAAATGTGGTGGTGTGCTTTTTAAGAGAAAAACAGGGTTTAAAAAAATACTTCATGAAGTTCCCCCATCTTACAGCTTGGTTTGATAGGCTATATGGGTGCCACAGTTTGGTATTTAGGAAGGCTAACTAAAACTGACTGAATCACTTGTCTTTAACAAAAATGCCCCGAGTCATTGTTACTTAATGCAGGTATTTACAGTTGATAGAAACTGTAATGATATAGGCTGGTATAAATTGAATTTTAATTTCGACATAGACGATTGTTGAACTAACTTTACTGTCATCACCCAATTCTGAACTGTGAATTCTGGTCTGCAGTATATGGTGACAGCCCTAATAGATGGTTTACATTGAGTTAATTACATCTCAAAAACAGTTAATCTTTATAAGTAGAAAGAAAACAAAAAATTTTGTAACGAACGGACGGACGCATGCACGGACAAGGGTAAAACAGTATACCCCCCGCTTCGAAGGGGTATAACAAATATAAACAGGTTGGAAAAGGTACATTTTTTATTGGAAGGACCTTCCGAGTGCAGTATTAGTTTTGAAGAAAAAAATTAAATGTGATAGAAACAGAACACAAATGTATGACTACTCACGAATCACTCCATTCTCTTGGTCGTTCCCATTGTGAGGTTTCAGATTTAATATTATAATAATATTTCTTTCCCATGGAACTAAGATGTTCTGACCAGTCACCACATGTCCGTATTGCAGATTTCTGGACCTTAAACATAAACATTTACAATATTGAGTGGATTAGTTTTGGTTATATGCCTAGTTTTAAACTGTTTGCTTTACATCTCTTTCTCTTCTTTTTGCTTTAAATCCCTTTTACTTTATTTTAGTTTTTTTCACACGATGTGTCTTTTGTCCCTCTTTTAACATTTATGAGGGGACATCTTATGAAGAGGTCAGTTAATCTAACCATTCCACAGTGATTTATCAGAACTTAACTCCAATCCTCAACCAACAACTATCTTAACTCTTTTCTCACAAAAAAGCATGATTGAAGCTAGGATCAAGCACTATTAAGAGGTCACTGAGTGTTGAAGTCAGCAACTGTAATCATTTAACTACAGATACATGGCCAACTCTGAAACCTGCACCAACTATTAATGGACTCTCACCCTTTATCTACCTTTCCGCCCTTTTTGAACTTTTAGAGCTGTATAAATATCACTAAATAATGTGTGAAAGATATCATTTGTGTCAGTACACACACAAAATAGTCATACAAAGTATAGAAAATGGTCTAGCAAACAAGTGTTGGTGATTCACAGATCCGACAAGAAGGAGTAGTATTCAATTGACTATCCCTATTGCTGTAAACCTTACATATTCTTGAATACAAAAAGACCAACCCTGAGAAGGTGCTATTATCACTCTTTCAAATCATAATGACAAGACCTCCTCATGATTGACAAAAATAACACCAAGTTAATACAGCACAAAGACAAAACTATCTATATGTTCAGGGTTCTCACTGGCCAATTTTGGAGGGTCGAAAAAATTTCAAATTCTTATTCTTTAATACCCATTTTACAAGGTATTTAGAGCTTAGTCATATATATTTTACTGCATTTTAGCATATATAAATGACAAATTATATTTTTCCAACTTTTTAATGAAATGTTATATCCATGAATGAATTGTTTATTTCTCCTTACCTATATGTATATGACTCAACTTATAATCAAATTAAAAAATATTTCAAAACAACACTTATTCCAACTACAACGACCATTACTTTATATGAAAGAGTGCATCAATGACGTCATTATGACATAATTAAGGACTGGTGAGGGTTAAGCTTAGACAATAAAAAAAAGCATTCGGCAAATGCAGACTTATATGACCAGCTTAATTTAATTCTGTTTCAAAATATTTTCTTTGGGCTCTGGCATGATTTCAAATAATACTCATCTCGTCATAAACAATAAATTATTTTGTTTAACAACTCTATATCTATATTTATAACCTTCACAGATTTATGTTTATTTAAAAATAAAATTATTTCTTAGACTGAGTCTTATAACTATATGTGAAAACGTGCAATTATCTTTGGACATTTCATAGACGTCATTTACGATTTATAGTAAATAAAATTTTAACAGAGCAAAATTTTGCATCTAACCAATCACACTTCTCCCGATTTTAATGGTTATGAAAAACGAAGAGGATTTTCCCGAAAATAAATGTAAATAACCGTCAAAACAAACAATTAAGTTACAGTTTACCTCTAAATTACTTTATTATGCACAATTCATTTCTGTATCATATGGAACAAAATTGCTTCAACCATTTCAACGTAATGTCATTCATTACGCGACCCATGCTAGATTGCGATTTCATATAAAACATCTTTTGTATTTAAAAAGTTTATTGTTTTTAAATGTTTTCATCTTGATTTAACTAACGATGCTTCGGGAAACGCCAATGTGAAAAGGTGTTCAGAAAAATCCCCCATATTGCCGATCGTGTGAAAATAAATCGACAGGTTATATCTTGGTGGCCCCTATATCAATATACATGTACTCTCTTAGGTACCAGTCTCAGGTATATATGAATGCTTTCAAGCCTGTTAAGTAACTTGACGACTCCCTTATCAATTTTCTGACACCTTTTGTCAGCGAGTTAATCTCCCAGCATGTGACTGACTATAAGGTCTACTTGGCATGTACGCGTAATTTATATGTATAACTGCCGCGGGCAGTCTCACTTTTCACAACTCTTATCTGGATTACCAATCGTCGGTCAATAAGGTTACTATATTTTAGTCTACAATTAAAAAAATATGCTTATTTTTGAAAACTTTTTTTCGCCATTTTAAATATTTTTTTCGCCTTTGGAGGAATTGGCGAATTGCAGCGGAAACCCTGTATGTTTTTGTTTTACGCCTTTTTTAACAGTTATAGCCATAGGAAGTTGACATTTCACCTAAACATTATTCCTGTGAAGCACCAGAACCAGACTCTCAACTAAAGTAAGCAACTGTCTTCTTTCTTACATGTCACATTTATAAAATTAAGTCTTAGTCCATATCTGTGTTAGAATGTACACTGATTTAAAGAAAGGAATTTTAAACATCAGGGTCCAACTATAAGAAAGGTTTTTCAAAATGGCCATTACTCTCTGACTTTCTGAACAGTGAACATATTAAACCAGAGAGTGAAAGTCTTGATCTGTGACAAAATTACCTATCAGAATTTTGCATATTGTATCTAATCTTAGCTTTTTGAAATGTTTCAGTTATCTATGGTACTTTGAAAAGGTACTTAGAAAAGAATCATGTTAATCTTAATATCCTACCTCTGTTTTATCTTTGGAATTACTGGAACTTCTTGATGATATTGTTCTGTTGTCATGGGAACCACCATTGTTTGTATTACTACTTCCTCCATAGTTGTTAACTTTCTTTCCAGGAGATATATCACTTCCTGAGAAATAGATATTTGATTTCAAGATCAGTGGTCAAAATTGGCACTAGCCCGACAGCAAAAACAAGAGCTCCGCTGGGCGGGGCATTATACGCCCGTGTGCAGTCCATGCTGTGTTCTATCTCATATAAAGTCCCTGTGACCTTGACCAATGACCCCGGGATCTCAGAATAGGTCCCATTCTTAACAGGAGGGCTATCCAAAGCAAAGTAAAGTTGGTTGTTGGACAAGGTTTTTCCTCATGATTTTTCTTTTGACTTTAACCTTTAACCCAGGGACCTAAAACCAAAGGGGCATATGCTAGACATTAAGGCTTCCCTTAAATAAGATTTGGAAAACCTACAATGTAGGTACAACTATTATTGAGTTACTGTCCGGAAAATGTTTCAATATGAATTAAGTCCCTGTGACCTTGACTTTTGTCCCTGAGGTTTCCAAATCAAAAGAGAACATCAAATACCAAAGAGCTATCAACACATTACATCTTGACAAATGGGCTGATCCACATAAAATTTGGTTAACCTAGGTACAATCCTTGTTTAGTTATTGTCCGGACAAGGATTGTCCATATGATGCCCCTGTGACCTAGATCTTTGACCCAGTTTTGACCCAATGCCAATTGGGAACATCCTTAACACATAGGCTACCCTCACATAAAATTTGGTGAACTAAATTCATTTTACTTATTAAATATAGCATTATTTCCATGGTCTGCCATTTTGACTTTGTTAACATATTGATTGAACATTTGAAGTCTCTGCTTGGTAATTTGATATCTTCTGGATGATGGTTTAAACTTGACCCAGGGACCCCAAAATCAATAGGGAACATCCTTGACACATGGGCTACTCTCACATGAAATTTGGTGAACTTAAGTGCAGTCATCGTTGATTTACTACACGGACAATGTTTTTCAATATGATGCCCCTGTGACCTTGACCTTTGACCCAGGGGCCCTAAAACCAATAAGACATAACCATGACACATGGGCTACTCTCACAAAAATTTTAGTGAACCTAGGTACATTGGTTGTTCAGTTATTGTCTGGACAAGGTTTTTCCATATGATGCCTCTGTGACCTTGACCTTAGGGTCTGGGGCCCCAAAACCTATTGGGAACATCCTTGACACAAGGGCTACATTCATATTAAATTTTGTGAACCTAGGTACAGTAGTTGATGAGTTATTGTCCAAACAAGGATTTTCAATATGATGCCCCTGTGACCTTGACCTTTGACCCAGGAGCCCCAAAACCAATAGGGCATAACCTTTACCCAAGGGCTACCCTCACATAAAATTTGGAGAACCTAGGTACATTGGTGGTTCAGTTATTGTCTGGACAAGTGTTTCATTGTTTGCCGTTTTGACTTTATAAACATATTGATAGAACATTTGAAGTCACAGCTTGGTAATTTGATATCTTCTGGTTTAAGATTTAAACTTAGCCCTGTTTTCCCAAAACTGATAAGGTACATCCTTGACACATGGGCTACTCTCACATGAAATTTGGTGAACTTTGGTACAATTATTGTTGAGTAATTATCCGGACAATGTTTTTCAATATGATGCCACTGTGACCTTGAACTTTGACCCAGGGGCCCCAAAATCAATAGGGCATAACCTTGACACATGGGCTACTTTCACGCCAAATTTAGTGAACCTAGGTACATTGGTTGTTCAGTTATTGTCTGGACAAGGGTTTTCCTTATGATGCCTCTGTGACCTTGACCTTTGGGTCTGGGGCCCCAAAACCTATTGGGAACATCCTTGACACAAGGGCTACCTTCACATAAAATTTTGTAAACCTAGGTACAGTAGTTGATGAGTTATTGTCCAAACAAGGATTTTCAATATGATGCCCCTGTGACCTTGACCTTTGACCCAGGAGCCCCAAAACCAATAGGGCATAACCTTTACCCAAGGGCTACCCTCACATAAAATTTGGAGAACCTAGGTACATTGGTGGTTCAGTTATTGTCTGGACAAGTGTTTCATTGTTTGCCGTTTTGACTTTATAATCATATTGATAGAACATTTGAAGTCACAGCTTGGTAATTTGATATCTTCTGGTTTAAGATTTAAACTTAACCCTGTTTTCCCAAAATTGATAAGGTACATCCTTGACACATGGGCTACTCTCACATGAAATTTGGTGAACTTTGGTACAATTATTGTTGAGTAATTATCCGGACAATGTTTTTCAATATGATGCCACTGTGACCTTGAACTTTGACCCAGGGGCCCCAAAATCAATAGGGCATAACCTTGACACATGGGCTACTTTCACGCCAAATTTAGTGAACCTAGGTACATTGGTTGTTCAGTTATTGTCTGGACAAGGGTTTTCCATATGATGCCTCTGTGACCTTGACCTTTGGGTCTGGGGCCCCAAAACCTATTGGGAACATCCTTGACACAAGGGCTACCTTCACATAAAATTTTGTGAACCTAGGTACAGTAGTTGATGAGTTATTGTCCAAACAAGGATTTTCAATATGATGCCCCTGTGACCTTGACCTTTGACCCAGGAGCCCCAAAACCAATAGGGCATAACCTTTACCCAAGGGCTACCCTCACATAAAATTTGGAGAACCTAGGTACATTGGTGGTTCAGTTATTGTCTGGACAAGTGTTTCATTGTTTGCCGTTTTGACTTTATAAACATATTGATAGAACATTTGAAGTCACAGCTTGGTAATTTGATATCTTCTGGTTTAAGATTTAAACTTAACCCTGTTTTCCCAAAACTGATAAGGTACATCCTTGACACATGGGCTACTCTCACATGAAATTTGGTGAACCTAGGTACAGTCATTGTTGTGTTATTACCCGGACAATGTTTTTCAATATGATTCCACAGTGACCTTGAACTTTGACCCAGGGGCCCCAAAATCAATAGGGCATATTCTTGACACATGGGGTACTCTTACATAAAATTTAGTGAACCTAGGTACATTGGTGTTTCAGTTATTGTCTGGACAAAGTTTTTCCATATAATGCCCCTGTGACCTTGACCTTTGAACCTGGGGCCCCATAAACCTATAGGGCACATCTTTGACACATGGGCTACTCTTACATAAAATTTGGTGAACCTAGGTACAGGCGTTGTTGAGTTATGGTCCGGACAAGGTTTTTCAATTTGCTGTCCCAGTGACCTTGACCTTTGACCCAGGGGCCCCAAAACCAATTGGGAACATCCTTGACACATGGGCTTCTCTCACATAAAATTTGGTGAACCTAGGTAGATTGGTTGTTAAGTTATTGTCAGGACAAGTTTTTTCCCCATATGATGCCACTGTGACCTTGACCTTTCATGCAGGGGCCCCAAAACCAATAGGGAACATCTTTGACACATGGGCTACTCTTACATTAAATTTGGTGAACTTAGGTACATTGGTGGTTCAGTTATTGTCCGGACAAGTTTTACCTATTTTAAGTCCCAGTGACCTTGACCTTTAACCCTGGGGTCTCAAAATCAATAGGGAACCTCCTTTACCCAAGGGCTATCCACACATAAAATTTTAGGAACCTAGGTATATCCTTTCTTGAGTTATCATCCGGACAAGCAATTGTCCACGGACGGACAGACGGACAGACGGCCAGACGGACAGACGGACAGACGGACAACACCATAACATAATACGACCGTTTTTTCAAAACGGGCGTATAAAAACTAGTAACTTTTCAGTGGGGCTTGTAAAAATTCCTTTTTACTAGTCTGACATGCCTGCACACATCAACATTAGTGCAAAACATTCTTTACTGTTTTGTTTACAAAAATAACAAGTATCTCTGTGCATTCTGCATGTTGCTTATGTCATTTGGCTTTTCTGAGCTTGTTTAATAAGCAATAAGTCCACTGTCCAGTATGCACATACTGTATTGAAAATATCTGCGTCCTTCTACTAACCGTATTGTTGTTTATTTTACTTACCACCATGCAGGAACCAAACAAAGGGTTATGGAGTCAAAACTAAAATATGTTGTGGGCTTGTAAAAATATTTTGGGCTAGTAAAAATTCATCAAGCCCTACTTGTTTGCTAATTTTAATCTGAATTTTTATGACTGAAAGATAAAGACAAGAGTCACTGATCTACTTTCATGAATGGACACACAATGTGGACAGTTCACAAAGCATTATTGAACATACATATTGGTTAAAACAGAAATTAAAAGATATGAAAATACTGAGCACCTACTTTCAAAATACTAAAATAGACAGATTTCAAATACAGTGTAACCTGCATTAAGCGGCCAGGTACGGGAAGTGGCCAGATTGGCTGCTTACAGCAGGTGACCGCTTAAACCAGGTTTAATTAAACTGCATCAAGCAGTTCGTTCTGACTGTATACAAAAATTCGCCATTTTTGAATGTCTTTGGTTTGTTTATAATATGATTTTAAATGACATGCTTTTACGTAATAATTGTGGCCAAATACATATATACATTGGGTGTAACATTACTCTTTTTTATATTAAAATAAGCTTCAAATATTTCCGATAATTTTAAGACAGGTTCCGCCAAAAAAGCGGTTACGAACTTGACCACGCTGTCGCCATTTTGTTTACGTTATAAACCCGTAATCCGGTCATTTTCCGTATAGCTCACTAACTTATTTGATCGTCGTAAAAAATATTTTAGTATTGAAATTAATTGTAATTGCTAGTTGTCAAACTGAAAACAACCTTCTCATAACCTAATTTAACTAATTGAGTAAAACTAGCGGATTAAGTGTTTATGCAGAGCTTAATATTTATTGGTTTTCAATGATGACAAGTGTCATTTGTATATCGGAAATCAAACGTCACGTGACGACGCTTGTATAATTAATTTTGTCTGTTTAATGACTCAACTGGATGGGTTGATAACATTGTTTGTGACAAGCTGCTAATTTCAAATTTATTTGACCGTGACCGCTAAATCCAGGTAAATTGACGATTTTTGAAGGAGTGTGTGGCCGCAAATTTAATACTTACTATCTTTAACAAAGACATCGTTATTCACGACTATAAACAAACACACGCGAATTTTGATTGGCCGTTACAACAAATTGTAATTATAAAAACTTTCTCTAGTTAAGCTAACTTACGCAATTTGTTGAATGATTAATCTAACTAAGAGACACCTTTAGTAATTTTTCAAACAAAAACATTGACATTTAAGGAGATTCTTATCACGTGATTAAACATGTTCCCGTTTATACATCGTCAAAAAACTCGATAATTTACTTAGTATTTGACACGTCCGCTAAGATAATGCAATTTTGGTGACACGTTGTTAATTCAAAAAATTGAAAAAATCGCGGTCGGTAGTGGCCGCTTATTACAGGTAAATTGACCGTTTTTAGAGGAAATGACTGGCCGCTGGCCACAGACAGCAGGTGACCGCTTATTCCAGGTGCAATATTGCACGATTTTCGTCGGGAGGAAGCCAGACTGGCCGCTTACAGCAGGTGACCGCTTATTCCAGGTGGCCGTTAATGCAGGTTATACTGTAAATTACATTTAAGAGTAACTCATTCTCAAAATACTGAAATCAATTATAACACTGAAAACTTTTGCCCATGTGAAAAAACAACTACCGACTGGCTTTCATGAAGATTGGAACAAAAACCAACAGTTCACCTCACCATTGTTATGCATATTGATGAGACCAGAAAAGACCAGTGTAACTACAAATCAATAATGAAGAATGTGACTAGTTCTCCACTTATATATGTTGGTACAAAACTAAAGAAGAGAAAGCCAATGACCAGTCATCATGAAAATTGGTTTAAAATTGATGGGCTGAATGAATATTTTGGCATTTTGAACTGTCTGAACCGAACCATCAAAGACAAGACATCTAACCTCCATAAGCAACTTCCTACATTATCTCATAATGAAGAAGTAGTTCTAGATGATTTCAAAGTGATCATGACCCTTTATCAGTGAGAGGGTTTAAAGGTCATATCTCTAAGTCCCCTAGTAGATTGCCTGGTGGTCAAACTATTCTAAGCTACCTTAGTAACGAATAACCAGATAGTTTAGTGAAGATCAGATGAAATCCATAAGACAGTAGGAGCAAATATAACAGATGCCTACCAGCTCAGTCATTCATCAACTATTATAGTTCACAGAATACAACCAACTATATATTTAACAAGCATATAGAATTGAAAGATCAACAGTACAGAAAAATGTTTTTATCATAATATGCAGGGCTTGACATAAAAGATCCTCTGATCACCCCTGAAAACCTATATTTCAATTCAAGCAACCTATTTCATACAGCTGGTTGTCCAACCTAGTTAAAAAATTAATGTGAGCCCTGAATATGTACAATATATTTTAAGCACTAACACATAATAGACCTTATTGAGTGGAGAAATTATATTTACATATTCAATGAAAATTTTTCTGGAAAAAACTGATGTCTTTAAAACTATTACTTTACTCAGACAATATCTCTGCCACAATAAAAGGGAAATAGTTTCAATATTAAAAATCTACCCAACTGCTCCAGTAAAAACACCTGTAGACTGGTTGGTTATTTGCAAATTTAAACTGCAGCTGTCTGCAATATGTTTTGTTATATCTCATAATACCTGGCACCAACAGATGATGAAAGGCTGATGATAGAACCAAACCAAAACATTACTATTTTGAGATAGTTCTAACATGCTTTTGAAAACATTGTTAAACAGATACACACACAAGTTACATATCCCATAAATTCAAGACTTTACCACCTGTGTTTTTACCATCTGCTGCTTGTATGTGCAGTTCTGCAACTTTTTACAGTAGAAGTTGAAAGGGTAGTATCAAATTTTAATGAGTCGAACCAGTATCAGGTCTGAATACCAAACTTTTATCAATGGGAAATGAATCTAGATTTATGGTAAATACACAATTATCTTAAAGAGGTAACACACAAGAGACAACAGTTCATAAAGTTAAATAAAGGGAACTGGCAAGAAACTGTGCATGTAAAAATATGTAACAATTATTCAAAGATTTGAAAGACCAAACATAATAACTAATGTATAGGCTTAAAAATATATTCATTTTATTCCTAAACACTGTCTAAGATGGTATCACACCTTCCATCATAGATGGTGGGATGAGAGTAGGAACTCAAGTTAACAATTTGCTTTTGAAACCTAAAACCAAAAAGCCAATCACTGTTAAGAAGAGGTGATTAATTATAATCAAAAGTCAGCTGGTTTGGGGAATAGATTGTGATAATAAATTATCTAAGTTTTAGTTTAGATGAAATATAAAAAGTAATATTTATTGAATGCATAAATTGCTACATTTTGATCCAAATTATGGATATTAGGGTATACAATGCACATTTATATAAGCCCAACAATAATTTCAGTGTTATAACTAACCACTTGCCTGATACAGTTGAAAAATCGGTCAGGCAAGTTGGTTACGAGTGTAACTTCTGCCAGGCAAGTCAGTATTTAAAACCCCATTTCACATAAAAAAGTAGTTTTTGTGTTTTATTTTTCCAAATTTGTTACTTTAATTCTGATTGGCTAATGTATTTACCAACAGCCAATCACATAAGCAGTTACAAATTTGCTAGTTACCACTTCCAGATGGCTCCCTCTATGCAAGCACAAGTATGCTTTTGCTGCTTTCTTTTAGTAGACAAATAATTGAACCAATGACATAAATAAGTATAGTACCTTCCTTTCCACCAAAATTCCCAATAATTGAATTGGTCAAGTGAATATCAATTATAAGCTACAATTACTAAAACACAAAAATAGTTTAAAATCAAAACTAGGTCATTTGCTAACAATTTTTGCAGAGAATTCTGATTAAACAAATGCACTCCAAAGGTAACAAAAAACGCTGTCCTTATGTAATTAATGGTTTGAATGAAACAATTTAATTATTTGAAAGTAACAATAGTCCACCACAATTATGATTTTATTTATTTTGGTCATCTAACTTTACAAAAGTAAATGCATTTTCAGATATATGCAAAATTTCCGATACAGGATTTATGAGATCATGGGTAGAATACAACCCATTGCCTTTATGTAAAATCGCTTTACCACAATTCTTCAAACTTCACTCAATTATGAGCTGAAAGAGAGGGGACTTTATACCTTTAAATTTTGGTTGAACTAGAGCTCAGGTATACACTTTACAGTCTTAATGATTTGACCAAAATACCAAAGGAACACAACTTTTGATGTTAGAAAAAGGCTTGCTTAATTAGATTTTGTGAAAGTGTACAAGTGGGAGGCCATTGTACAGCTAATGATATCTTAGTTGTTTATATGTTGGGAGTTTATGCCCAGGAAACAATTTCTACATTTAACAAGTTATGACACATGTCCCCCAAACCTATCCATAGAGGACACTTGTCCACAAAAGACATTTAAGGATTTTATGTGATTTTCCTGTGACCGTCCTTAGTTCACAGCCTTGCATTACAGAAAACAATGTAGTTGCCCACCGTCAGTCTCAGGATGGTCAACAGAAACCATAACCAGCGCATTTGTCTTACAAACTCCAAGAAAAGCAGTATGTCTTTTATTCGACAAAATAGTCATGGTACAACTTCCCTACTACTGATCAGTGATGTGCCTATACAATGGTTACAAATAAGCAGCTTTTGTACTTGTGTAGAAAATCAAACAAAAGGATTAAAGCAAGAACACAGGCGACACTAATTAGAAAAATATGCTAATAAAAGGCAAAAAGATTATACAATCAATTGCTAGTCGGTTAAATATTCCGATTATGAATCTATGAATTTCCATTCCATCATTCATCATCCAGGAACAGGGCTCTCATTTGACCCAAGCTCCCGGGTTTTGACGCACGAAAATCATTCAAGATGCATATTTGAGGCTTGAGAAAATATTACAGAGGGTCAATTATGTTTACTGCTGCAGACACAAGTAAAACAAGTAAATCTGTGAGCTAATGCTCACTAGTGATACCCCCGCCAAAATCTAACAAGAGCTCCGCTGGGCGGGGCATTATACGCCCGTGTGCAGTCCATGCTGTGTTCTATCTCATGTAAAGTCCCTGTGACCTTGACCAATGACCCCAGGATCTCAGAATAGGTCCCATTCTTTACAGGAGGGCTATCCAAAGCAAAGATTTTGAGAACCTAGGTACAGCCATGGTTGATTTATCACCGACACAAAGTTTTCCCCGTACAAACTTCCAGTGACTTTGACCCTGGGGCCTCAGAACCAAAAGTTCTCGCCCTTGACCCAAAGAGTATTGATACATAAAATTTGGTGATCTTAGGTAAAGTTGGTTGTTGGACAAGGTTTTTCCGCATGATTTTTCTTTTGACTTTAACCTTTAACACAGGGACCTAAAACCAAAGGGGCATATGCTAGACATTAAGGCTACCCTTAAATAAGATTTGGAAAACCTACAATGTAGGTACAATTATTATTGAGTTACTGTCCGGAAAATGTTTCAATATGAATTAAGTCCCTGTGACCTTGACTTTTGTCCCTGGGGTTTCCAAATCAAAAGAGAACATCAAATACCAAAGAGCTATCAACACATTACATCTTGACAAATAGGCTGATCCACATAAAATTTGGTTAACCTAGGTACAATCATTGTTTAGTTATTGTCCGAACAAGGATTGTCCATATGATGCCCCTGTGACCTAGATCTTAGACCCAGTTTTGACCCGAAACCAATTGGGAACATCCTTAACACATGGGCTACCCTCACATAAAATTTGGTGAACTAAATTCATTTTACTTATTAAATATAGCATTATTTCCATGGTCTGCCATTTTGACTTTGTTAACATATTGATTGAACATTTGAAGTCTCTGCTTGGTAATTTGATATCTTCTGGATGATGGTTTAAACTTGACCCAGGGGCCCCAAAATCAATAGGGAACATCCTTGACACATGGGCTACACTTACATGAAATTTGGTGAACTTAAGTGCAGTCATTGTTGATTTACTACACATACAATGTTTTTCAATATGATGCCCCTGTGACCTTGACCTTTGACCCAGGGGCCCTAAAACCAATAGGACATAACCATGACACATGGGCTACTCTCCTAAAAAAATTTAGTGAACCTAGGTACATTGGTTGTTCAGTTATTGTCTGGACAAGGTTTTTCCATATGATGCCTCTGTGACCTTGACCTTTGGGTCTGGGGCCCCAAAACCTATTGGGAACATCCTTAACACAAGGGCTACATTCACATAAAATTTTATGAACCTAGGTACAGTCCTTGTTGAGTTATTGTCCAAACAAGGTTTTTCAATATGATGCCTCTGTGACCTTGACCTTTGACCCAGGAGCCCCAAAACCAAAAGGGCATATCCTTGACACAAGGGCTACCCTCACATAGACTTTAATGAACCTAGGTAAATTGGTGGTTCAGTTATTGCCTGGACAAAAGTTTCATTGTTTGCCATTTTGACTTTATAAACATATTGATAGAACATATGAAGTCACTGCTTGGTAATTTGATATCTTCTGGTTGAAGGTTTATACTTGACCCTGTTTCCCCAAAACTGATAAGGCACATCCTTGACAAATGGTCTACTGTCACATGAAATTAGGTGAACTGAGGTACAGTCATTGTTGAGTAATTACCCAGACAATGTTTTTCAATGTGATGCCCCTGTGACCTTGACCTTTGACAAAGGCGCCCCAAAACCAATAGGGCATAACCTTGAAACATGGGCTACTTTCATATAAAATTTAGTGAACCTAGGTACATTGGTTGTTCAGTTATTGTCTGGACAAGGTTTTTCCATATGATGCCTCCGTGACCTTGACCTTTGGGTCTGGGGCCCAAAAACCTATTGGGAACATCCTTGACAAAAGGGCTACCCTCACATAAAATTTTGTGAATCTAGGTAGAGTAGTTGATGAGTTATTGCCCAAACAAGGATTTTCAATATGATGCCCCTGTGACCTTGACCTTTGACCCAGGAGCCCCAAAACCAATAGGGAATAACCTTTACCCAAGGGCTACCCTCACATAAAATTTGGAGAACCAAGGTACATTGGTGGTTCAGTTATTGTCTGGACAAGTGTTTCATTGTTTGCCGTTTTGACTTTATAAACATATTGATAGAACATTTGAAGTCACAGCTTGGTAATTTGATATCTTCTGGTTTAAGATTTAAACTTAACTCTGTTTTCCCAAAACTGATAAGGTACATCCTTGACACATGGGCTAATCTCACATGAAATTTGGTGAACTTTGGTACAATCATTGTTGAGTAATTATCCAGACAATGTTTTTCAATATGATGCCCCTGTGACCTTGACCTTTGACCAAGGTGCCCCAAAACCAATAGGGCATAACCTTGACACATGGGCTACTTTCACGCCAAATTTAGTGAACCTAGGTACATTGGTTGTTCAGTTATTGTCTGGACAAGGTTTTTCCATATGATCCCTCTGTGACCTTGACCTTTGGGTCTGGGTCCCAAAAACCTATTGGGAACATCCTTGACACAAGGGCTACCTTCACATAAAATTTTGTGAACCTAGGTACAGTAGTTGATGAGTTATTGTCCAAACAAGGATTTTCAATATGATGCCTCTGTGACCTTGACCTTTGACCCAGGAACCCCAAAACCATTAGGGCATAACCTTTACCCAAGGGCTACCCTCACATAAAATTTGGAGAACCTAGGTACATTGGTGGTTCAGTTATTGTCTGGACAAGTGTTTCATTGTTTGCCGTTTTGACTTTATAAACATATTGATAGAACATTTGAAGTCACAGCTTGGTAATTTGATATCTTCTGGTTTAAGATTTAAACTTAACCCTGTTTTCCCAAAACTGATAAGGTACATCCTTGACACATGGGCTACTCTCACATGAAATTTGGTGAACCTAGGTACAGTCATTAGTGAGTTATTACCCGGACAATGTTTTTCAATTTGATGCCACTGTGACCTTGACCTTTGACCCAGGGGCCCCAAAATCAATAGTGCATATCCTTGACACATGGGCTACTCTCACATGAAATTTGGTGAACCTAGGTACATTGGTGTTTCATTTATTGTCCGGACAAAGTTTTTCCATATAATGCCCCTGTGACCTTGACCTTTGAACCTGGGACCCCATAAACCTATAGGGCGCATCTTTGACACATGGGCTACTCTTACATAAAATTTGGTGAACCTAGGTACAGGCGTTGTTGAGTTATGGTCCGGACAAGGTTTTTCAATTTGATGTCCCTGTGACCTTGACCTTTGACCCAGGGGCCCCAAAACTGATTGGGAACATCCTTGACACATGGGCTTCTCTCACATAAAATTTGGTGATCCTAGGTAGATTGGTTGTTAAGTTATTGTCAGGACAAGTTTTTTTCCCATATGATGCCACTGTGACCTTGACCTTTGACGCAGGGGCCCCAAAACCAATAGGGAACATCTTTGACACATGGGCTACTCTTACATTAAATTTGGTGAACTTAGGTACATTGGTGGTTCAGATATTGTCCGGACAAGTTTTACCTATTTTAAGTCCCAGTGACCTTGACCTTTAACCCTGGGGTCTCAAAATCAATAGGGAACCTCCTCCACCCAAGGGCTATCAACACATAAAATTTGAGGAACCTAGGTTCATCCTTTCTTGAGTTATCATCCGGACAAGCAATTGTCCACGGACGGACAGACGGACAGACGGACAGACAGACAGACGGACAGACGGACAGACGGACAGACGGACAGACGGACAACAGCATAACATAATACGACCGTTTTTTCAAAACGGGCGTATAAAAATATGCGACAAACAGGAAGTACATGAGCAAGGAGCATGAAATCGCTTTACACCATATGGGACTAAGGGATGAAGCAATATGCAAAGTATTAGGCTGCTGCATGATATAGTTGCTGAGAAAACTGCGACGGAAATTTTGTAACGGACGGACGGACGGACAAGGGTAAAACAGTATACCCCCCTCTTCTTCGAAGCGGGGGTATAATAAGTAAGTTCTGACAAAATAAAATAAAAAGCAAACTCACCCCTTTCCTTATTTCTCTCAATATATGAAGATTTGTTGATATATCTGGGACTATTACGAGATGCGGGGCTGTCCCTTCCAGGTGATTTACGTCTATCATATCTGTCATTGTGGTTACTATTATTGTAAGCCTTTGATGGGTACTGGGAGGACTGAAAGTAGAAAAAAAAACATTTTTATAGAAAACTGAAACTTTGTCACAACCATGAATTTAAAAATCCTTTTCTCATACCCCATACCCTTTACTTCTGATCTAGTCTTGACAACTTACGCCTGTGCGTGACACATGATCAATTCTAGTTAGTTATACCCAATATCCATGACATTATGCTTAGTGGGCTGTGTACATATATACATTGATAAAGTATGATACTCTCAAAGGCACATGGATTTCCTCTCGGACATGCACCAAGAATCTTGACACATTGCACTCCAAACACATGACTGCATCAAATCTATTGATGCAATTTTGACAAGTTAAAGAGAAAGCTTTTGTACACAACTATCTACCCTTGCAAAAACAGTAAGTCAAAACTCTTCCTAGCACCAATGCATTGGTCAAATAAGTGCAAGTAAAGAAACATTTACTTGAGGCCAAAGCAGAATGTATAATAAACTGTTGCTTACAACCCATAATGAGTAAATTCTGCATAGGGCAATGCAAACCATATCAATCGGATAGCATGGATTCATTGATGCATAGAGGGAAACAAGCAACAAAACACTGTCTCTCTTGGCCTAGGTGGAGCTTTTGATAAACTTCTTTGCAGCCCCTTGGCTTTGACTACAACACATGACACTGCAAAAACACCCCAACCCAATATGGGCAATGCACCATAGGCGAGCCCCCTGCTGATGACAGTTGACTATGCATGTATGAAACATCATCTGTTGAGGTTTCAGCTCTTCTGCATGATGTGGAACAGAGACTGTCACTTCTACAACTGTATATATGTCGTAAACACAGAGAGCAATCAGAGAAAGACTTTCCAAGCCATTCCCACATTTTTTCTTCATCTCTTCATTACCAAAGCTAGAAATGCCATATACCTGGAATGATTGGGTCTCTCGCTTGTCTGTATACCTGTAACGAGAAAATGAAAAAGTATTAGATACATAAATACCTTTACTTCAAACGATATTACGTTGCCATAACGAAAATTGGATAAAATTGATTTAGATTTTGACAACAAAAATGGCGGCTTCTGTTTTTCTCTACTTTGCTCAAAGGATTTTCGAATATTTCTTACCCATCATCGATTCTGGGGAGTTTCCTTGCATGCATTACCATTAATGCATTCGTGTAGGTTTATTTTAACGCCAACTTGCGCTATTGAGGGCCTAATCAAGACTAAAAATCGTAACAGTTAACGCTTTTGGGTCAGATCAGTCGACGCCATATTAGATCCGGGCAATTGTGATGATCGTAAATGTCCGGGAATTTCCGTATTCAAGATTTCTTTCATTAAATTTTAACATTTTTCCACTTTATTAAGTTAGAACAATTTTTTAAGCTCTTTATTAATCAGAATGTTGAACATATGTAATTCAATTCTAAAATTATGCAAAAAGGTTCCCCAAGGTCACATTGGGTCTAAAAATAGAATGATTCTCCCTTTAATCACGTTTAGCGAACTGTACGCGTTAAAAATGAAAGTAGAGCATTGCAGTGACGTGTACTAATAATCTTTGCACAGAATTCGACTTCGGTTGCGCGTTTTTCAAAGCGATACTGGCAGATTTTGTAATATTTATGCCAGATGTATAAAATTGTACAGTTCATCGAGTAAAAATCCACGAATTTTAAATTGGTATTTCTCTATCCCTGCAATTGTATATGAATAGAAAAAATGTGATATGAAACCCTTTTATTTCGTCCCCTTGATACTGAAAGTCGACGCTTTGTTTATCCAAGAACCCTAAATAAACATAATGTATATAGGACCCATGGTTCATCCAAATAAAACATGTTATTGTTAAAATGTTGGTGCGATGAAGTCGGGGTATGCGAATTCAGTGATCCAACTTGTTTCGATTTGAGCTATACTGAACTGAGTCTTACCATTAAGTGAAGTAATATAATTTCTCTATATTAAAATGTCTTAGTCTAGTAGATAGTATTTATAGTTCTGACACAGTAGGCCTACCAGGATGCTGTAAACGCTCTCACAAAATGTCCTACGACAGAAATAATCGTACGTATTCTCTGGTATATATAAAACTTAAATTGAGATCAAAATATGATTACATGTACATGTAGTTGCATTAAATTTTCTGAATGCATAAAAATCGCCCATTTCCATCTCATCAGCTTAATGATCTCTAAATACCCCCTAGAAACTTTAAGCGTGAATTTGTTCATGTAACTCTTTGACAAAATCAAATTATTTTGTCAGTATTTTCAGCATCTTTTCAATATTATTGGCTTTTTTTATAAAGGGAGATAATTTATCATTTGCTGAATTTCGTCCTAATACAATATGTTAAGACATCTACTGAAGCTAGATCTTTGTCTCCTGAAATATTTTATCGAGTTATATTTTGACATATGATTCAATTCATTAATACATCAAAATTGCAGAGTAAAAACACAACTTATTGGGAAATCTCCAACTTTATGGACCTGAGTTAGCAATAAGGAGATAACTTACCATTAGCAATAACAAAAACACATTTTGACAAATAAGAAACTATCCTGATATGAATTATATATATTAGACTAAAAAAAACAATCTTTAAAGGAAGAAGAGTCACGTCTTGGGGTCTACACATATTGTATTCTTGTGGAGCGGACGGACCCTCATTAAATCAAAACAAAACAAAATTTGACCGAGTTGAATAGAATCAATATGCATTATAGTAAGTAAGTAAGTAAGTAAGTAAGGTTTTTATTAAAGTGACATGTGTAAGATACAGTACAAAAATATAAAGTACAATGTAATAAAAGTACAAAATACACCCGGCCCTATGGACCTATAAGTCACTGTATGAAACTAAATGTATATACACTAAAATCAAATACATAGAATTATCTATTATAAGTAAGTCTCTGTCTCTTTAAGTATGATTTCACCAGGTACTTTGCGACTGGTTGATTGAGTATGATGAGTTAGTCTCAGTGATCAATTATAAACTGAACGTAGAATTCAGAATCAACGCAATGCCTGTTAACATTCTTAGGACAATCCGACTCTACAAGGCTACAAAGCAAATCTTGCAATCCAATATTTCTCGTTTTCAGAAATGATCGACTTTTTACTTGGGAAAAATCCAGCGTATTACCAAAGTTAAAAATAAATTTTACCTTCAGAAATATTGACAAGAAGACCATTGGTGAAAATCACACTTGGCTCGGTTAAAAATACCTCGGAGTCTTCTTTTCTTTCAGACTGTTGTTCTAAACACATTTTATGGCCTAAATTATTAATTAACTGTACGATATTAGACTTCAAATTTAGGACTGATATGACATTCACTAATGGTGGTAAGTACAGTTAATTATCAACAACTAAGTGTTTTCATAATTGTCTTGTTATTTGACTGAAGACAGTCTTATCAGCCTGAGGCCTGCCATTATGAAAACACTTAATTATTGACATCATAGTAAAAAGGTTACGTAAGGTATAGAACTTTACGCCGCTTTCAGCATTTTTTTCAGACACCAGTCACATAAAACTATAGTTGTCAGTTCTGAAGTTGTAAAAAAGCAAAACAGGGAAAATGATATTTATTTTACAATCACAACTAAAAGTAAGCTGTTTCAACTCAAGATCGGTAAAAATAAAACTTTGTCAATATGTGACTATATACTACATGTGTGTATCTAACACATTTGACATTGTTGCTGTCATTTCATCAGTATTTTACATGTTCTAACGATAACTTTGTTTTATGTAAAGCTCTTTCGAGCGTACACATGTATGATAAAAGTGTTATATAAATGTGGTAAATAATTATAATAAAATTTGAAAATGTAATGTACATGTATGTTAATGTGTGATCCTTTACAAATCATATCCCAGCTGCCGTACGTTCCCTAAAATAGCCCTCGCTAGTGGCTTTGTTATACATGCATTTTATCATTTTGTTTATTGCTATATGCTCATCAATATGTTACCATCATATGTCACCATTAAAAGTTTTCTTTTGGAGGGGACTCTTTCATGCCATCACGCTGTGGTTTGCATCCCGTAAATATATGCATGTTATGTTAAAATACATTATATCTACATGTATGTATGACGATAACACTGTTTTAAAACGATACACGTTTGAAAGTATAACATTTAAACTCCATTTTTATGACTTCAACTTTTATTTGAAAAACAAATATATTGGTAGTAGGGTTTATCGACCTGCTAATTAGATTTATATTTATTATGCAAGCTAGTAGAAAAACTATTCAGTTTATTGCTGTTTCAGATATTTTACCAAAGTTTTAAAAAATGTATCAAATTTAGATATAACTGACGTAAAATGTCTTAAAATGGAGTTTTAAATCACACAATATACGTATGATCGAGCTATGACGTAGAAACGATAAGACGTATAAAGACAAATTAGTTCGCTTTTTAGTGGTGGTTTTTTCCAGGGCAATGCATTATTACTTTAATTAAACACCAGATTTAGAAATGTTTAATTGAGTAATTGAGGGTCATGCACAATGTGTTAACCAAGAGAATACGGAAAATCTTCCTCTTTGCTTTTTGGCTGTTTGTACCTGATAAGTTTGCCTACACATTTTACTGATAATAAAAAATCATATACTGAATGAATGAATTTAGAAGAAAACCTAAGCTATAACACAATGTTTTATGTTTCATATGGACAAAATTTACAAACCTGAGACCATCTATTTAATTGAGTAGTCGTTATGTTGTTAAGTTGAACAAACGAGACTTTATAGTGAGTATTGTGAGTTCCATGTGAAATAATTTATTTCATATTTAAATAGTGTGGTGTTCCTTAATGAAAGACATTGTGAAACTACGTAGAATAGTTTTTTTACTTCCTTTAAGAGGAGATAATTATTATTGAAAATGCAATATTAGATTTTAATTATTCATAAGATAGTCGTGCCAATTTAAAGATCGGTATAATTTTTATTTTGTTCAGTTTCTATGACTACGGTGGCATTTAATTGAAATGTAAATGCGATATATGTATGTTAGTATCAATACAGCGCAGATTATTGTTTAATGTGCATATAAATATGTCATTTGTGTTTAAAACTGATGATCAGAACAGAACAGACCAGAACTATTGAACGAGAAACTAGTACTTATATAAATACAATATTATACATGTAATATAGATACGATTATCAATTAACATAATATGACGTCATTATATAGGCCGTGAGCCAGATACACTTTTGCTCCCCCCCAGGGGGAATTTTCAAGACCCATATTTTTTTATTCCCCTATCTGTCCTGAGTACAACAGTACAAAGTTTGCAAGTTTCCAGTGGGGCATTGCTGAGAAAATCAACTTTTAATTGTATAGGTAAATAGCAATTTTTGTTCCATTTTTATCGATTTATTTTTGCCAAAAACATTAAATCATGTTTGCAACACCAAGTTCTCATTATATTGTTTGTCAATTAAAAAGAAAATGTGTCGTTTGTGTTTTATAAAGGAAATTGCTGTTGATACTGATCTCATAAGTACCCCAAAATGTAACATACGTTACTGTGCCTTTGCGCGCAGACTATGAAACATAGCCACATAAAGTAGTCATAATACACTTGCTTTTTAAGATATACAATGTTGCTGTATGTAAGAATAAGATTTTTATCTTGCTCCTCAGAAATATTAACTTACACACAGCTCTTAAACTTTGTTGCCAAGAGTGTTGAAACATACATGAAAAAAATCCATTTTTTTCAAATTGGAAAAGATATTATAATTGTAAAATATTTTAAAACATAAGATCAGATATGAATATATATGAAATAAAAACGATTGCCATTAAGTATTCAAAGACATTTAATTAATTATCACGGTTTACCAAAAATTTCGGGTAGACATTTAAAAATGAAACATACGTGACCATGGTTTTTCAACTAATGTTAAATATCTTAGTTGAATTCACGTTTACTAATTAGTCTCTCTAATGAACTCTTCATTTTATGATTACTACTTTTGCCATTCCTCAGGATTGTCTAGAGATAATGCTGTCTAAAGTATCAAATGTAACATACGTGATGTAACATACGTTACCGTTAAAATGATATACCGATCTTACAATGCGGCGAAGGGTTAAACGATGACATATTGAAAATTGGTTTACACCAAAAATGTTATCCACAATAAATAAAGTAGTTATTATCTCATTGAAAAATATATGACATCTTTAACCAGACTGAAAAAAAAATGAAACTGTGTGCGTCTCAATGGCTTTGATAAATTAAACTATGAAGATTTTTTAACCATTTCATGCAATGTAAGCATAGAATCCTTCATAGCAATACTCAAATCGATATTTTTGCAATTCATTTGTTACTTCAATTCTTACTAGATGTAACCAAATCTCAAATGTAACCAAAGCGTCCTTTGTTCGCTTCTTATTCAATAAAACATGGTTTTATGAATTGAAACATACGTTACGTTTGGTAAGGTATCATAAAAGAAATGTTTCATAGTTGATGCTTGTTTGTTTGCTTGTTTCACAATGTTTCGCTTTTTTGGAAACTTGAAACGTTTAAGTTCTGAATGTTTCTTTTATATCATGTTTTTGAGTGTAAAGGAACACAACATGTCTGTTGAATTTAACAGCAGCGATATAATGTAGTTGGACTTTTATAAACACACGTTACCACAGGTTGTTGTAATTCCTGACAACACACACAGCATAATTTATATCGGAATTTATTTTTTGTCGTAGATGAACTATAATACGTTGTGGAAGATTTTGTTGCAGAAATATTTAAGGGAACATGGTACATAAACAAGGTACAACAAATCGATAATGATAAGGAAGCAAACACATCGTTCATGCAACAACGCCGATCTCTTATCCAATGGCAAACCCTTGAGGATGTAATTTTGGGTGACAAATGACTTTTTATATGAAATAAGTGTGCCAGTACCTCATGGAATATCTAGGGGAATGTTTTGAATTTTACTTCAAAGTGAATTACTACATGAACTTTGAACACAATTGATCTGTTATGCTTTTCTGAGACTAAGTCGTAACCTTTTTAACTCTTAATTTTAACATGTTTTCACTTAATTTTGAACGCAATCCTTATTGATATAATTAACAGTTAGATATGACATAGTACATAGAAAATAGTTTGTGCTACCATTAAATGTTTTAAACTGTTGTACTGGGTGTGACTGATAAAATTGGGATGTGATAGTTTAAACAGTGTTGTTGTAACATACGTTACTACCTATTTATTTCTTTAGGCATACATAATTATGAACTTTTCAGTGAGTTAAGTATATAAACTTTTAAAATGTATTCATTGATTTTGACTGTTCACGGCTATGGTACTCAAGTTTCTTTCGATTTTTCCATGTTTGAAAGTCATTGTATCAAGGTTTATAAATGTATTTTTGTAATTTTCCATAAGTTGATCTAAAATTTAAGTCATATTTGAGCGAAGGGGCGTTCTGAATTTATCATTTTGTGGTATGTATTTCCAGTATCAACCCTTTGCTTTCCTAAAGTGCTTAAATCATAGACAAACATATAAATACAGACAAAAAAATAAAGTTTTATTAGTGTGGTCCGTATAGAAACATACGTTACCATAGAAAATAGGTGCTTGTATTCAAATATGTGTAAAATTTATTTAGTCTGACTAACGAATGACCATTCCTGTAAATACTTTATTCATTTGTCCATCTTGTATAACTTTTATTAATAACTGAAAGTTATCATTAAAATCAAGAAATAAAGATATGTCTAGTGGAGATTTCCTATATGGCTCACATAAGAGAGAAACGATGCATTTGATTTGTTTCTATTTTTAATCTTGCCAAAACGAAAGTACTCTACCTGTCACGTGACTCTCTTGAAATAGCAAGAAATAAGGGACGCCAATCTGTCTGTTATGTTTATTGTTTTAGAAAAAACGACATTTTCAAAACTAAACTAAGGACGTATTAGGAAAAAGCACCATTTTTCAGTGTTGAAAAGAGGTATGAAAAGAGTCCCTCAAAATCCCTGACTCTTCACATAATGGTGTTAAGAAATCACCGTACTGCTTACTATCGGAAATGCACAGGAATGACGTTACAGGGTAACCCAAAATCCAAATCGTTGTCAAAAACAAAATGGCTTCGTAATTAAGATGCGTCGAAAAAAAAGTACCGGAGGACAGTAATAAGAACTTTTTGGCAAAGAAAATGGCCATAGGGGGGTCATGAAGTTCAAAGTCCCAGAACTCTGTAAAGCCCCAACAGAACTTTGCAAACTTTTATAAGTAAATTGCAACTACCATGTGGGTTTAATAATCATACCATAGATAATTACTCCCAGGAGCAGCGATGTCATATACTGGTTTTAAAAGCACTTATAGTTTTACCGGAAAATGAGAATGAGCGATATTTCAAAGTCCAAAAACTCTGTAAAGCCCCAACAGAACTTTGCAAACTTTTTATCAGTGAACTGTTACTTTCATGTGGGTTTAAAAAATATATTATAGATAATTACTCCCAGAAAGGAGCAATGTCTTAAACATGCTTTAAAAGCACTTATGGTTTAAACAGAAAATGAGAATGGGCGATATTTCAAAGTCTCATAACTCTGTAAAGCCCCAACACAACTTTGTAAACTTTCATCAGTGAATGCCTAACATTATATGGGTTAAGAAAATCATACCCTTGAAAATTCCCCGTGTGGGGAGCAATGTCATATACTGGCTCAAGGTCTATAATGGATTTGACTGGAAAATGAGAATGAGCGATATTTCAAAGTCCCATAACTCTGTATTGCCCCAACAGAACTTTGTTAACTTTAATCAGTAAATGCCTACCATTATATGGGTTAAGAAAATCATACCCTTGAAAATTCCCCGTGTGGGGAGCAATGTCTTATACTGGCTCAAGGTCTGTTATGGATTTGACCAGAAAATGAGAATGGGTGATATTTCAAAGTCCCATAACTCTGTAAAGCCCCAACAGAACTTTGCAAACTTTCATCAGTGAATGCCTACCACCATATGGGTTAAGAAAATCATACCCTTGAAAATTCCCCCTGGGGGGGAGCAATGTCATATACTGGCTCAAGGTCTAATATAATGTCACATGAAGTACATAAGGAAGATCAATTAATCTTAAATAGGCTAATTAAAAATCTTTTACTCTTTTTGGTTTCCTTACTTAAAAACTTTAGTTGTTTGTCAAACTGAATCGACCTTTTAGTAAAAGTCTTAATGGTGGCATTGTGTAACGGTTGTACTGTATCATTAAATTTGTTCGAAACTAGAATTTACTGAATGTGACGTGTGATAAAATGCATTTATATGGATACCGTACATTTAACATACTTTAAATACGTCATTTTTTAAACAATTAAACTTTAAAATATCACGTGGTGACAAATGAAGTAAGTTTATGCACTGTTAATCGTGTTTCTTATTACAAGTGATCAAGTGTATCAATTGCTTGCCGGTATAATTCCGCGTTATTTTCGATTTCACGGTTTCGAAAAACTACTACGTAAGTTATCTCCATTCTCGTACCCAGAGGCTATCAAGATGAGACCAGCCTGATTTTCAGTTTCGAAATTTTCCGGTGCCTTAAAAAGACGTAAAATTCTGGTTCCGCCATAATTTTGAATAACTTCCCCGCAAATATGTTAAACTATCTATCAGTGTTTTAATACTGTCGACCTTTCAGACGAGGTTTATATACTGTAAGGTTTTAATTTCAATGAAACTTATATATAAATGCATTTACAATAAAAGAAATTAACGCTCATTTATACAGACTTTACGCGTTCTGTCTTCCAATGTGTGATAGCATGAGTTTTATCACCACTTGTGCGCATGCGCTCTTGTGTCGTGAAACGAAAACGTGAAACACAAATTCAAAACAAAGCAATAAGCCAAGTAATCACGGCTCTTGAGAATGGTTATTGTGATTTAATAGTCGAATTTCACATGTGGACTGAGTAAAACACATTTAATTACAATTTAAGGTATTTATTCGTTGTTATTTATTTTGTGTTATTTTGTTTCCATTGTGAACGAAGGTGAAGGCCCAGCCTCTGAATCTAATCGTAGTTCACGTCACAAAAAGCTTCTTTTGAGGCACTGAGTATTTCATGTGCATTTTTCGGTATTGTTGAATTTAATCTGAGTGGGCTGGCATTACTTGTGTAATAAAAGTATGTGATTAATCTTCAACGATTTCCTATCCAGATTTCTTCACTGGTAAAGCCAGGACATACTATTTCTGTAGTCTAATTGATAGTCATAGTATATACAAAAGTCTGTACGAGTATGCTGTTTTGACTCTTGGGTTTAAATCCAGTATGATTTTTAATATGGCGATGAAAAATTGGAGTCTTGTGAAAATAAAAAGTCATTAACATTTTATTGTACTTTAAATATATTAATATTGTCATTAGGAGATATTTCTACATTGCAGTGACCCCCCTGGCACAGGATGTCTGAGCCCTGCCTCCCACTGATTAGAATGTGTTTATTCACTTTATTGACAGTAAATTGTAATGTATGAATCTAAATCCCATATTCCCAAGTCACCTGAGTGTGAAACAATTTTCTAGGTTCCTATTTTAGTCAATTTGGGTCTTCATCTGTAATAATTCCATGAAGTTGTTAGAAGTTGGTGAGTTTAGTGCCAAAATGTTTGAAACGATTTTAAAGTTTATTTAAATTTTAATAGACCACCTCAGAAATATTTGGACACCCCTGGAAAATATTTCTTGATCCAATTGCTTAAAATAAGGGCACTGCATGGGGTAGCAATGGGTAATTTAACTTGATTGACCAATATTTTGATAGTAATTGATATATTTTATTATAGCTTGTCTCAGATTAAAATAGCTTGTCCCTAGGACCCTACCACCATGTAATGATTATATGATTAGAGGTGAAAAACTCGGTCAGTGCTTTTAGACTGTCATTTCATGTACAACCTGTGAATAGTCAACAGAAATAGACCATTGAATATTAATAGTTAGTTTCTTATCTAGATTTTGGTACAACTTGGACAAGTGGGCATTTTTATTTTTGTATATATATTATAAACTTAAATGCAATACATGCTTTGTTATTAAACCATAGAAAGCTTTTTTATAAAATGAAATAAAAATAATGGTACAGGGACAATTTGGATATGACAGAAGGGGGATTAGAATTGAATAATAATCTTCCTTTGGCCTAAATGTCAGAATAGACTATCATTGTTCTAATGACAGCCAGCTGATATTAATTGATAAAATATGTTTTCTTATCAGGTGATTTCCTGATATTGGCAGTAATTTATTTTGCCTAATGATTATTTTGGTTCAGTGCTGTAGCACTACTTGAATTTATCACAGGCGATACTCAATTTGTACCGGGGGGGGGGGGGGGACCATGGGTTAACTTATTATACCCTTCATTATTTATTTTCAATAATTAGCAAATTAACGCCTAGGCATCAAAATTGTCTAGCACCAATCCATCCCATTATTTTCAAAATGCAATTGCATGGGTGAAAGTTTTCAGTATTAACACTGATGTAAGTATTTTTAGAATAATTTACTCTAGATGTTATTTGTATGAAATCAGTATATTTCAGTACTTTGAAAGTAGCATTTCAAAATTTTCAACTTCCAGTCCACCCATGCTATTGAGAATCAAACAATATAATTTTCTATGGCCTTATATTATAACATGTATTCTATTATCCCAATATGTATAACTTCATAGAATCATGAATTTACTGTTCCTCAAATACAATTGAACTTATATTTCCCATGTGGCAAAAATATTGCTGATAAGTCTATACTCAGTTCTTTTGATGTCATTTATTTTATTGACAAAATGTTCCAATAAAAAGAAACTTCATATAACAGTTTCTGTGTAAAATAACTCAAGCTGTATCTATTGTCTACATTATAAAAACCATTTCATACATTTTTTATTGATTTTCTATAAGATTCAATATCTTTATTAGTTATGTATATTTTTAGTGAGGAGGATTTGGGGTAGGGGATATAACCCCACCCCCTTGAATTTTCAAAATTTACATACCTAATTCAGCATGTGAAGAGGATATTAGAGTTTAGGATAAATTCAATTAGGACATTTTCACTTGCCCTGGGCTTTGGGTTAAAGCCAAGACTGCTTAACTGAAATAAACAAATCCAGATCAGCCCCAGTAACTGCCAAAATTTCTAATATTTGATTTGTCAGCATAAAAGAAGTGTTCTATTGAATAACTTCATATTTATAGTAATTAAACAAGTATTCAACTAGTTTGTATTGAGAAAATTTATAAAGAGTTTACAATGTGATTATTATCTCAGTCATTGAGAAACATGATGGACCGACAGACAAATGCTGTAAAACAATCTGCAGGTTTACAGGACCAACTGTCAGGCAAACAATTTGATCTCATCCATACAGTTTTCAGTTCATCAAAATACCGGTATGTAAAATGTCTCCGGTCTTGTAAGACTTGGCTTGGTCCTTTAAAATTTTGATCTTTACATGAACTACTGTCCAGTTATGAACTGTTGAATTTTGCGATGACTGTATTATCTAAGGAAAAGCAGTTATTGCTTTAAATTATTTGAGGACTAGTCTGGTTTTATGTTTTATATTGTTAATGCCAAAGTTGTTGATATGCATGACTACATGAAATTTGTAATGTACTTGCCAGCATATATTTCCACTTGTCCAGTTGTTCAGGCTGGTTTAGGGCATTGACTGAAGATAATATCTAAAGATCTTAAGATCACTTGTATTTTGATGTGATGGGGTTTAATTAGTTCACCAAGTTAGTACACAGAGATCTGTTCATATATTTTTCTTAGATCTTAGCAGGGTTCAACTCTAACAGTGTCCTGGAATTCCAAGAATCTCAAAAACTTGACAGGAAGACCAGTGATGTTTAGCTACAGGTTCCGCCAGGATCCCTTCAAATTGCCCTTTTCTTCATCAATTTGAGTTCTCATGAATTGTTTATCACAAATTGTGAATGCTAATCTGTATGAAAAAACTATGTCTATTATTTGAAGAATCCCTAACTTTAAGGAGAAGTTTGTAAAGAACTGATTAGGAATTCTTTCCAGATCCAAGCAAAAAATGTAAAGTTTCAAACCTTGGTTCTTAGTACTATAACTATAAAACATAACTATTCAGACCAAATCTGCTCTTTTATGAAATTTACGATAAATTTATTTTGAAAAACACAATCATCATATTTAAGAAAAATGTTATCTAAAATTAAGTTTATCAAGTTGATAAATAAGTAGCATATTAATCTTTTATTAATCTAATGTTAATCTCCTGTACTTGATTGATATTGGTAAAAGTTAACTCTGGACAGTCAACCATAAACTGTTGACAGCCAGGATAATATAACCTAGTTTTCAAGTGGTTTGAACTTCGCCCTCATCTGTGGTCCTTGTTAAGGAGTTTAATATCTAGCTTAATTGATAATATAATATACTTCATTACTTCCCATAACTAGATGACATTATTTGACTAGATGTGATGTTTTGATGTTCTGTAAAATCTTAACTTTGAAGTTTAACTATCATTCATGGTTTTGAAGTGGACAAGGAATGGCCTGTATGTTAGCATGATCTAATTTCGATATTCAGGATTGGCTGCATGTTTGCTTTTACAATTAATCCTCATTTTGATCCCTATTTTGACCCCTTTATTGGCCATTAATAAAGGATAGGTTCTCTAAACTTAGTCTCTGGGCTGGGTTTATTCAAACCTGTACTAACTTGCCCTTCCCAAGGAGTTTAAAAACTTCATCATTCATACTAAGAAGAAAATTAAAATGTTAGTTGTGTGACATAACTGACCTTACCTCAAAGTTGATGATTGTAAATCATGATAACCTCTCTCTTTAGTCTCTAGTGTAGGATCATAGACTTATTAACCCTTTATTGGTTGTGACGTGTAAGAAAAGTAGCCATTTTTTCACCATTACACGCTAGGGCTATTTCAAGATGCTCTAATTTCATTACTAATTATCGTACAGATATGCAACTTGGCCAAGTTATTCCCTTGGTGAATGTCTTTCAGAAAAACCAAGTTGAGCCAGAATCCAGTTACCATGGCAACGCTGGGCCGAACAAAAACTGCAAAAAATGCAATTTTCGCGCTTTTTCCACCCCACATTTGCATTTCAAACAGTAATGTTTTCCAAAATTGAGGTTTAAAGTGCCAGGTCTTTTCAGAGACTGAAAACATGTTTTCTTATCAGCATTTGGCGCCATTTTTCTGCACTCAATGACCCCGATTTTTTTTTTGACAATGAGGGGCGCTGTGCCCCCTTCAAACCCCAGCAACAAAGGGGGGCTCATCCCCCCTTCCCAAGCCCTCTGAGACATCTTTTGATGGGGGGGGGGCGAAAAAAAGCTCATTTTGGGGGACAATTAGTGAAATTCACTAAACCTAGTTAAAAAACACCATTTTCAAGGCTGTGGCGGCCATTTTGGAGGTGGGTCTAGACACGTAAAATTGCAGGATTGAGCGGTTAAGGGTTAACCTGGAGCTATTTAACCATGGTTCCTTCTATGTGATCATAGATAGTAGCATGATGTGGATGAAAAAAGTAGTGGTTGAATTACAGAAGCAATGGTTTAATGAACTCTCCATCAAGGGCTATTTTCCCTTCTACAACAGGGGCTATTTACAGACCCCTTCCCCTTTTTGAAATTTCTTTCAAAAATGCAGTTTTTCTCAAAGTTGACTTTTTTTATATGTTTCTTGTATCAATGAAATTGTGATAAAACTTACCAGAATTTTCTATACAGTCAGGTCTCGATATAACGACATCTTTCGTTCCCAGAAAAATTGTCGTTATAACGCATATGTCAGTGTAATGAATTATTCTGACAGTGTACATTTTGGAATCAGTTTCACGTAGTTGGTGGCATCATGCATATGTACCTATGTATATATAGTATATACTGCAAGTGTACTTTTAACTAGCATTTGAAATTTATTTGTGTTTATTTATTTACAACATATAAGAAATAAAAACATTCATGTCATTTCAAAAACAGTATTCTTGTGCATACTTATTACATCATCATGCTATACAGACCACTGTAGCAACATACAGGAAATTATTTCACTTTTCTGACTGATTGTCAGATTCGTGCACCTGCGTGTAGCAGGAGGGGTGTTAAAATGTTCTAGACTCTTTAATCAATCAGTAGGGAATGGTGTTGACGAGATTTGTAAAAATATACATTCTGTTTGAAGATAGAACCTACAGCCCCAAACTGCAACAACTCAAAAATCCTGAGTTGATCTAGTTTTGAACTCGGCATTATAGATATCGTTTCCGTGTTAAAACTTATTACCCGTCGTAAACAGATGAAATGTGTGAAATACATAAAAATGATATCAATGCACAGCCAGGAAAAAAAACCAGGTAGTCTAGCTTCTTAAGCTACTTGCTAAAAACACCTTAAGGTGAGAAAATCGATATCCAGTTTATCGAATTGTCGTAGTAATGCTAGGTTTACATCTGGCCACGATTACCACGATGTCCCCGATTCCAGAGCATCGTGGCGAACGTAACAGAGCGTGGAGTCGAATCGGGGTGATCGTATGGGAGCGTAACGGTACGTGGTTGAATCGGGGATATCGTGGGCATCGGGACAGATTTTAAATCAAACTTAAATTTCACCACGATTGCCCCGATTCATTTTTAATCGTGACAGAGCGTGGCCTTCGTAGCAAAACGTAACGGAACGTACCAAAGCGTAACAGAACGTAACAGAACGTGGAGTACAATCGCAACAGATCGGGACCAGCGTGGACACATTTGTTCATCCCGCGTCGCTGGGAAAGAATTATTTCTTGTTTAAATATCAAATCGTGACGTAAAACGTGGACATTTGTCTCAAATCGTAGGTCAAATCGCAGGAGATCGCAACAGAGCGGCTTTGTCGTGGGAGATCTTAACAGGACGTAACGGAACGTGGTGGAGCGTGGAAGCCAATCGTGTTGATCGCAACAAAGCGTAACAGAACGTGATGCAAATCGTGGGCTCGATCGTAGCAAAGCGCAGTAGAGCGCAACAAAACGTGCTGATTTCGTAAGGAAGCGTAACAGAACGTGGAGTATACCATTTTCATCGTAGAGCTCCCCGATTTTTAGCCTCTGGCTAATCGGTGAGATCGTGGCCAGATGTAAACCTAGCATAATGGATCAAGTTTGTGCAGTAAACTAGGTTTTGGGGGCCAGTTATGAGTGTCAGTGTCGGAAACATGAATTTCCGTTATAACGGATACAAATATTGTACAAAAGTTTTCGTTCCCTTAAAATATGTAAGTATAACGAGATTGTCGTTGTAACGAGGGTCGTTGTATCGAGATCTGACTGTATTATTATTAAGTAGGGCCCCTGGCTCTAAATACTGAAAAAAAAACACCATCTTATCATCCCTATTCTTAAATGTTTGTAGTTCTAAGAAAAATATATTAAAATGATAGCCAGTTTCTTGGAAACAAATCTACTTAGGTAAGATTTTAAAATAAGACATAAGTACTGTAAATTGTTAAACAGAATAATGTGGTCATGTCTACACATAAATTATTTTTATACAAATCAATGGGTCAGGGCAAACTAGTCTTAACTAGATGTAAATAAAGAAGGATGTAGACTTCTGTCTAGTTTTTTATGTAATTGTTAATTTGTAAACGTGTAATTTAATTTGTATGTCAAAGTTTATTTATGTTTTAAATGATGTTAACATGTTCCGGACCAGTGGCCATTGTGATAGTTTAGACCATTACGTGAATATTGATCTTTTAACCTTTAAGACAATTTAAGAAGTGGCTATCTTATATTGTTTATTATTTTATTCAACTGTCAGTGACACATACAATGCCATACACTAACCCCACTGATTTAGATAATCAATATTTGCTTGATAATCTCCATACATGAATGAGCTATACAGTCCATTCGCGTTCGCTTGAAATCGGACAGGACTTTAAAAAATGCTCGAGCGAACGCGATCTCGAGTTAACATATAACAGATCCGCCATCTTGTTTTTTTGTAATTTTTCCACATCGTGATATTCACTTTAGAGGCGTCATCTCACTCTGTTACATTATTAGATGTTATTTGAGTTTGAATAAAAGACATGTAATATTTCAATGGTGTTATCTTTCCTCATTTTAAATGTGTTCTTGTTAAGTGTATTTAACATAACATAAAATTATTCATTTTGTTGAACTTGATGATGTCAATGTCCTCAATTTTGACCTTTCTTTGTTTTATGTGGAATACATATATATACATGTACTTTGAAACTCATTTTGTTTCTGCTATGGTCCTTGTTGTGAATACTACTTTACTTATATGACATATAAGTATGTACGTGATTTTTTGTCTAGAATGTGTAATTTTATCTGGAATTAAAATATAAAAAAAAAATTTTTGTTTAATCTTGCTTTTATCTAACCAAATTTTTCGACATACGTCATACTGTCATAAGGTTCGATTTAATATGCTGTACCTGTACAGGTAGGTAGAGGTGAAACGATTAATCGCGGTTCACAAAGAATCGCGATTTTTAACGCTTGATTCAGTTCGGTTCGATTCGGAAGAGGCAGTTTCGATTCGATTCTTTTTTCAAATACTGTCTTTTTCAGTAGTTTTGTGAGTTGAATGAAACGCCCCTTTTAGGTTAAAATAAGCATTTTTTATAGTAAACTAAAATAGTGTACCCTTATTGACCGATGATTATTAATCCAGATAAGAGTTGTAAAAAGTGAGACTGCCCGCTGCAATTATACATGTTAATTACGCGTACATGTCAATTAGACCTTATTGTCGGTCACACGCTGGGAGATTAACTCGCTGACAGAAAATCGATAATGGAGTCGTCACGCTTGATATCATTCATATATACCTAAGACTGGTACCTAGAGAGAATATAGTGATAAAGGGGCCACCAAGATATAACCAGTCGATTTAGTTTTACACGATCGGCAATATTGGGGGATTTTTCTTAAGAAAAACAAATTAAACTTTTCACATCGTCGTTTCCTGAAGCATCATTTGTTAAATCAAGATGAAAACATTGAAAACAATAAGTTTTTTAATCACAAAAGATGTTTCATATGAAATTGCTATCTAGCGTGGGTCGCGAAAATGAATGATATAACGCCGAAATGGTTGAAGCGATTTCGTTCCCTATGATACAAAATTAAATCAAGCATGATAAAGTAATTTAGAGATAAATTTGTTTTTCTTAACTATTAAAATCGGGCAAAACGTGGTTGGTTAGATTTTATTTACTATAAATTGGAAATGAATTCTATGAAATGTCCGAAGATAATTGTATATTTTCACTAATACGTTCATTTAAGCCCAAAAATAATTTTATTTTGAAATAAACATTAGTGTAAGAAAGTTATAAATATAGATCTAGAGTTGATAAAAATTAATTTAACGTTTATGATGTGATGAGAATTATTTTAAATCATGCCAGAGCCAAAAGAAAATATTTTGAAACAAACTAAATTAAGCTGGTCATAGTGATCTACATTTGCTGAATGCTTGCAGTTTTTTATTGTCTAAGCGTAACCTTAACTAGTCATTAATTGTGGCATTGATGCACTGATGAATAATTTTATTTTGATAATGACTTGAGTCATATACTGTTTGTACGTACATGTAGGTAAGGAGAAATAAACAATTTGTCCATGGGCATTACTTTTCATTAAAAAGTTGGAAATAATACGATTTGTCATTTATATATGCTAAAATGCAGTAAAATATTTTTAACTATTCAAGCACTAATACCTGTAAAATGGGTATAAATAAAGAATTAGAATTAGAATTTTTCGTCTTCCGGGAGGGAGGTCCCTCAGATAAAAATGCAGTGATCTTAAATATATATATATTAATGTTCTATTGTCTTTGGGTTGTATCTCTTTCTTAATTCTTTTTATAATTTATTTTTTGTTATGTCCTATATAATTCCAGTAGAAAATGGAATTGAATCGAAAAATTGAATCGTTTAATGAAAAATCGAAATCGAATCGAATCGAAAATTTTTGAATCGTTTCACCTCTACAGGTAGGTAAGATGTAAGATGTAAAAATCAGTTTTTTACACGTAATGGCACTTTTAAATTAAATAATATTTGTTAACAGATCTTGGCTTCTACATTATCACAGTTTGATTTAATTTGATAAGTTTTCAATGGCGAGTGACGCGTCAAACAAAAGGCTATTCATCGGATAATGATACCTGGCCGTGAAAGGTGCGAAAATTTTCAAAAATCAATACTTTGAGACAGCGCGTAATTTTCAAGTGATTTTATCATTGACGGGACTCGAAATCCAGCTCAAGTTAACGTAAAATACGAGTCAACGCATTTTGAGTTATCGCATCTTTTTTAAATGAACTTTAGAATAAATTCAATCGGGACCGAGATATGATCTCGAGTGAAACCGTAATTACGAGCGAACGCATTTTGAGTGAATGCAAATGGACTGTATCTATTTTTATTGATTGTGAGTGCAGGAGTACTGTTGTGAGTATTTAAATTAGCAAGGTTAATGTATTTGCCACTGACTGTTGAATAAAAATTAACACTATAAGTCGGTCACTTCCTAGATTCTGGTTTGAGCAATATACCCTACCATAAAAATACAACAATAATGTTGATTTTCTTCCATTTACAAGATATATGGAGAAGTTGACAGTCTTATGAAAGGACTTCTGGTTAAAGTCAAGAATCTAGGAAAACTAGGTTTACACTTCATTGAACCAAACCCCCCCAAAATGTGAATAAAGTTGCCTTCTGTATTTTTACCATTCAGAAATTATCTTTTGAATATGATTTTTTACTGCAGGATGTGATTCATTTAAAAAAAAATACATTTGTTTAAATCATAAGGATATTTATGACTGTAGGATATTTTGTGGTATCAACTGATAAATTGACATCCTATTGGATAACGGATGTAAATAAAAAAAAAGTGCCATCTTTGATTATTGATCTAGTATTAAATACAGAATAGCATTGCAGAATCAAAGCACTGGAGTGCTGGAGGAACGATGTCCTGAACTTATTTATTAATTAAAGAATATATAATTATGTCAAAATATAAATATTATCTATAAAACAATTTATTAAGTATCAATTAATAGAATTTAACAAGAGGACAGCACTAGACTTTTCAAGTGTTTTGCTCATGGCAAGGTTTATCTTACGTTATCAAACAAAATAAACCAGTCAAAGAATAATAAGATCATATAGATATAAAAGAGGCATAACTTCTATAACATAAATCAATAGTAACGTCCCTTCAATACACGTAGAAACTATACTTGTGTTACGAAAACGATATGAGTACGCGACCAGTATTTACTCAGGGTTTTACATTGCACTCAACTTTTAAGGGTCCAATGGACGCAGGTCCTGTGAAAATAGGAGTCCAATGAGCAAATTTGGGAGTCCAACAGATTTGCTCACACTTAGTGTGTATTTTTTTTCTTTATATAAATGGCAGCAATATAAAGATACAAATAAATAGTGATGTAATTCAAATTAAGATAAACTATGACTTGAAACATGTGACTAGACAGAAATAATTTCATTCATCTAGGTGTTTGGTTTTTCAACTGTGTGCCATTGATTACAAGAAAGATACCATGTCAATGATACATGCGAAGTTATGATATCATTTTCAGTATTTAATCAAGTTTTAGATTTATGAATATGACATTATATGCTTTTAACTTTACCAGAACAAATTTTGTTGAAAAGAAGGAAAATATCGGTTATTTCTTACAACTACGCAAGAGCGAAAACGAGCTCTTATGTTTGAATTTGTCATTTCATGAGGCATTGTATGCTAAATTAAGACAATCCTATTTGCAAAATAATCAGCTAATTATATTACTAACGTATATATAAGAATGTTTCTTTCAAATTTGCGATAGCGTGGGTCGCGAAAATATATGACATTTGTCCCAATGATGAAAGGGATTCATTTTTATGAAAAATTATTCTAAATTTTAAATAAAAACATTGTTTAAATGTAAAATGATGTTAAAACAGTTTGCTTTGACGTTTATTTTCAAGGAATTTTGTAACACAGCAAATTCGATTTCCTGCGATCGTCGGCCATTATATGCTTGACAACTAAAGTCAACTATTAAAATACTAGGCCACGCTTGTTTTTAAAATTAATTCAAAATAACAATTAATTAAATTGGACTATAAGCTTTCACAATGAGTCTTAGCAATTATGACATTGTTACATAATTAAACATCGACAGAGTGTGAAAAATTCCGACAAACATCTTAACATAAATTGTTACATTCCATACGAAACTGCTTATACCTATGTTTGTCATCAAACAATGGACTAATATTGATTTTAATTGCAGCAAACAATTAAAGAATTAACTTCATTGGGTGTACATAACAATTTGTAATGTAAAAAGTCAAGATTTCTTATTGAAATTAATATTATATACACCAAAATACGCATGGCATATAGCACCAAATTTTTAACACAGAAAATGACGACTATCGTTAATTCGAAATAGTTATGTTCTCGCCGAATATACGACAACTCTGCTCGACGATTTGTACCGTTGTGTACATATATCTATAATTGCCACGAAGTTACTCAGAGGTAAAAGCATTTTTAATAAATGAAGAATGAAATGACTTGTACGGCTGGACCTTAAAATGTATGACCCGAACAGCTGATTTCGCTGCCTATGATTCAGACACATTTTGTGCGTCCACATGGACGCAGCCTTCAATTTTTATGCGTACAACTTGGTGATTTATGCGTATATGGACGCGGATTCCTGCGTCCCGTAAAACCCTGTTTACTCGATTAAATTTTTTTGATACAGTAATTTTATTAGATCGTTATGTTGGAAAAGAAAGAAAATATAAAGATAATGTACTTCAATGGTTTATTCCATAAATATTAAAACAAAAAACATACATAAATGATCAGAATGATATTACTCGTACACCTATAAAAGAAAAAGAAAAAAACTACCAAGTAATATAATATGACATGAACAGGAATGTCTAAAACTTTAATTTATTAGTATCTATTCTCAAATTTTTATGTGTATAAAAACAAATTCAACCAAACAGTAACTAAACAGTAATTAAAACACATAATTATGTTCTGATATAGAAACAAAAATAGTTTAAAGAGTTTCAAGACAGACAACACAAGCCAGCATTGTAATGTATTATAATGAGATGTTAATGAGTTTCACGCTTGAACTACGCCTCTTTGTCTATGTTGAAAATTGTTGAAGCGTGAAAAGAGTAATCTTATACTTTCTTGTTACCATTGGAATGATGTCTAAACATTGTTCCAAAAAGTAGCTGTTTAGGTAAGTGTAATACAGGCAAAAAGTGAAGGTTAGAAATAAGGATAAAATCTGAGTAATCAAACTAGTTGGATTTATCTATTTGAAGAGTTTGCAAGGGAAATAACTGACTTATAAATGTCTATTACTGTGTAACTGCCCTAGATAACTCATTGATAGAAGGGTTGACATTATTATTGTATAATGAACTGTCCGATTGCATAAATTAAAACGTCACGTTACACGGCATATTTAATACTCGGTTAATTTCGGTAGTTCAAGTAGAGCGTATTGTCAGCACATAACACTTATGTATCATATCTTATTTGCAATACATATCATAATTCATAGTTTGTGTGGCCGAGTGGGGAGAGGGTCAGGCTACAAATCTTTTTATCGTGGGTTCGAATCCTGATAGAAACTTATTTTTATCTCTTTTTTTCTCATTTAAATCATGGGCGGATTGCGTAAAACACATTGCCCCGTGCATCATGAAATATGTAGAAGCCTTTGTAATAAATTTGGTGGCATCTCTTTAAGTGATGATGACAGTAGCACAACCGACACAGTAAGTAAAATTGAATGATTTTTACACTGTTTGTTTTCAAGTGTTTTATTTCTATGTCCAAAAATTACTGAATAACATAGACGTAACACAAAAAAAAACCAAAGAACAAAAAATGAAAAAAATGACATACATGTAGTTAGCTTCAGACTCGCACTTCTTTCAAAAATAGATGTTAAGTAGCATTGCACTTTAACCGTACGACCATTAAGCCAGATGAGATATCGACACTAAATTAACTTACACATTGTAATGTTTACTGCAAATTTCTATATAATAGAACATGGAAAATAATATATATTGTGTGCGATAACCGTGTAATTATGCAATCGGACAGTTCAATATAATCATACAATAATGATCAGAATAAAAGTACACTCCTATACTCTCTACCTTTTTTATTCCTTTCTTTTTTATGTCTTAAGTTCAATTTTAAAGAGGATTGAACTGTTACCATGGGATAACTCAGTTCATTTAGTCTGTGATATTTAGGTGTAGAAATATACAAAATGTATGTTGTTTTATTTTGATTTAACCCTTTACTGGTAGCAACATGCTTGAAAAGTAGCCATTTTTTCACCTTAACTCGCTAGGGCTATTTCAAGATGCTCTCATTTCATTACTTATCAACAGACAGATAAAATTATGCAACTTGGCCAAGTTATTTCCTGGGTGATTGTCTTTTAGAAAAACCAAGTTGAGCCACAATCCCAGTTACCATGGCAACACTGGGGTGGAGCAAAAAGGGTAAAAATGCAATTTTCACTTTTTTTCAATCCCAACTTTGCATTTCATTCAACAATATTTTCCAAAAATGAGGTCTAAAGTGCAAGTTCTTTTCAGAGACTGAAAACATGTTTTCTTATCAGCATTTTGCACCATTTCTTTGCTTTTATTAATGATCCCGTTTTTTTTCTGGTGATGTGCACCTCTTCGGAACCCCCCTGAGACATCTTTGATGGGGGAAGAGCACAAAAAAGGTTAATTTTTTTTGGACAACTTTCCTGAAGAAAAATTAACAAAATCCAGTTTAAAAACACCAATTTCAAGGCTGTGGCGGCCATTTTGAAGGGGGGTCCAGACACATAAAAATGTGGGATTGACCAGTTTAGGGTTTAGAAATCATTTTACTCTGTTTAGTGATTTTTATTATCCCCCGCCGATGAAATCGGGAGGGGGATATAGTTTTGGCGTTGTCCGTCCGTCCGTCCGTCCGTCTGTCCGTCCGTCCTTCCGTCCGTCCATCCGTCCGTCCGAATTTCGTTTCCGGAGTAGTTCTCTGCAACTACTGGCTGGAATTCAACGAAACTTTATGGGAATCATCAATATCAAGAGGAGATGCGCATGTGGTCAGCTTTTTTCGGATCAGACCCTTTAACTCAGAGTTATGGCCCTTGATTAGTTATGTAGTATGCATATGGGTAAAAGTCGTTTCCGGAGTAGTTCTCTGCAACTACTGGCTGGAATTCAACAAAACTTCATGGGAATCATCAATATCAAGAGGAGATGCGCATGTGGTCAGCTTTTTTTATCAGACCCTTTAACTCAGAGTTATGGCCCTTGATTAGTTATGTAGTATGCATATAGAGTAAAAGTCGTTTCCGGAGTAGTTCTCTGCAACTATTGGCTGGAATTCAATGAAACTTTATGGGAATCATCAATATCAAGAGGAGATGCGCATGTGGTCAGCTTTTTTCGGATCAGACCCTTTAACTTAGAGTTATGGCCCTTAATTAGTTATGTAGTATGCATATAGAGTAAAAGACGTTTCCGGAGTAGTTCTCTGCAACTATTGGCTGGAATTCAATGAAACTTTATGGGAATCATCAATATCAAGAGGAGATGCGCATGTGGTCAGCTTTTTTTGGATCAGACCCTTTATCTCAGAGTTATGGCTCTTGATTAGTTATGTAGTATGCATATAGAGTAAAAGTTGTTTCCGCTCTACTTCTCTGCAACTACTGGATGGAATTCAACGAAACTTTATGGGAATCATCAGTATCAAGAGAAGTAGCGCATATCGTCAGCTTTTTTGGGGTCAGACCCTTTAACTCAAAGTTATGGCCCTTGATTAGTTATGTAGTATGCATATAGAGTAAAAGTTGTTTCCGCTCTATTTCTCTGCAACTAATGGCTGGAATTCAACGAAACTTTATGGGAATTTTCAATACCAAGAGGAGTAGCGCATATCGTCAGCTTGTTCGGGTCAGACTCTTTAACTTAGAGTTATGGCCCTTAATTAGTTATGTAGTATGCATTTAGAGTAAAAGTTGTTTCCGCACTACTTCTCTGCAACTACTGGCTGAAATTCAACGAAACTTTATGGGAACCTTCAATACCAAGAGAAGATGCGCATATCGTCAGCTTGTTCGGGTCAGAACCCTTTAACTCAGAGTTATGGCCCTTAATTAGTTATGTAGTATGCATATAGAGTAAAAGTCGTTTCCGCGCTACTTCTCTGCAACTACTAGCTGGAATTCAACGAAACTTTATGGGAATCATCAATATCAAGAGGAGATGCGCATATCGTCAGCTTGTTCCGGTCAGACCCTTTAACTCAGAGTTATGGCCCTTGATTAGTTATGCAGTATGCATAATAGAGGAAAAAAAAATTCTGCGCTATTTCTCTGCAACTAATGGCTGGAATTCAACAAAACTTTATGGGAATCATCAATATCTAGAGGAGACGCGCATATTGTCGCCTTGTTCTGGTCAGACCTTTCAGCTCAGAGTTATTGCTCTTGATTAATTGTGCAGTGTTCATATAGAGAAATATTGCTATTTCTTTGCAACAGCTGGATTGATTTCAACAAGATTTATGGAAACCATCAATACAGAAAAGAAATTTGCATCTCATTGGCATGTCCTGATAATTTTTATTAACATGGAGTTATGTATGTTCCCTATTATGGTTTTATGGATTTTTATATTTATTAATAAAGCCTTATGTATCCAGTTGTTGTGTTAGTAAAAACAAGTACTCGGCGGGGGATATTAATTCAACGAATTTGCTTGTTTGGTTGTTTATTGAGGCTGGTTCACCTAACCACTAAATGTTGTTGTTTTTGAGAAATAGCTGTTGTTGAGAAGTAATTGTTATTGAGAGGTCTCTGTTTTTGAGAATAGAATATTTTATTCAACTTATGTCATTTTGACATCTTGACATGTACAATTACAATATCTACCGGTATATTATTGAGATGTAATTGTTGGTGAGAAGTGACTGCCATAGAGAAACACACTCTTAAAGATTTAAATAATTGATATAAATACTTATAAATGAAGGAAGAAACTTAATACATAGTTTTGATGTATGAAACAGGGGAATTATCTCCATTGATCAGCACATTAATGGACTTACTACATTTAAATAAAGAGGGATGATATCTAGTTTTGTGCAATTCATTATTTCTTACAGTCATGAAATGTATACAACGTCTTGCGTTACCTAGGAAGTTATAGTGCTTTAATAAGCTCATTTAAAAACTTAAATAAAAGATCTGGGTTGACAAAGTTATTATTATACTGTCCAAAAAAACAAAATTTTTTTTTTGGGGGGGGGTATATTATAGGAGTCATCTTGCGGCTGTCTGTTGGTCTGTACGTAGCTTTTTCTTGTCTGCTCAGTTTCTCAGTACCTATTTTACATATTAATGTTTCAAACTTGACACATATTATAGATATCAGGCAGACATGTGCATTTTTGCTGAGTTATAGCCCTTTGATGAAAAATCTTGTCTGCTAATTTTCTCAGCAACCAATTTCTTGACAAACCTCCATCTGGAGCATTTATATCATTCAGTGATAGATCTTGTAGTTTAGTTTGTTTAGACTGTTGGATTTCAGATCTGGAAGACATTGGTGGAATTCTTAGTTGTAACAGGTTTTATCTTACCTCGTACAGAATACTCGTTTTTTCATTGGCCGAGAGCGGTCACGTGCTGACCATGTATTATCCCATATTAGGTCAGTAGATTCTAATATCCAGTCAGTAACAAAATTTATAAATGATAGCGCTGACGAAACCTTATTTTTCTACTCCAAAATTAATAGATGGGGGTACTCGTTAAGATAAATTCGTTACACAGTCAGTTACTGACTGGATACGGTGTGATACCGGGTCAGTGAATAAATATTGGGCTCGAGCTACGCTCTCACCCAATATTAATTTACTGACCCGGTATCACACCGTATCCGGTCAGTAACTGACTGTGTAACAAATAATATCCTACCATTACACTTTAATAATGATCTGAATTGTAACAACTTGTTTCAAAATTGAGCTCAAGTTTTTAAATAGATATGTATAGTGATATTGATAACTTTATTCAACTGTCAGTGGGGCATTTGTGAACCTACTGATTAAAATTCTCACTGCAGTACTACTGTACTTACTTTCATAAAACAAGTATCAAGATTTATGTATGGTGATTATCAACAAAAAATCAAATATTTAAATCAGAAGGGTTATCACTGACAGTTGAATAAAATTCAACAATAGTCACTTCAATTAAAACTATTTATTTAATATCAATTTTTTTCGGTAGAGGGAGAATGTTTTTTGGAAGGTTGATACATTCTTTCTTTCTATAATGACTGCCATACTGACTGATCATTATATCAAATAATACTGGTGAAAGACAAATTTCCAGAAAAACCAGTTAGGTGAGTTGTCAATCTTACATTACTGTAATTTTTGATAAATAATGTATAATCAAAAAGATAAATTATAGATTTATGTTGAAACAAACTATAATTTTTATTAGGTAATTTGTTTCTTTCACTAATTGAACAATTTATCATGTTAACTTTATGTAAGCAATTGATTATGTAACTTTAAATGTTCTCAGAAGACACAGGTGGCAGTTTGAATGGGGGATTGATTTATGTCATTAATTTTCTTTGTGTCTTTATGATTAGATAAGAAATAAAATGTGTTAGAATGTGATTAAAGAAATGTTTGTTTTGCACTAAGCAGGGTTGGGTTTTTGCTGGTAATAACAAGGTTTTTCCTTTCCACTTGCTAAAACTGGTGAAATTTTGGCAAAAACAGGATAAATTGGCATAAATGGAAAACTCAAGAACAGTTTTGTTTTGCTCAATGTTGTGCTTATATCTCACATTTGGTCAGTACAAATACTATAGTGATGGTTCATTCTCAGCTTCTGAATATGAAAACAGACTTGAATGAATAAAATGAATAAGGCTGAGTCTAGGACCCTTCTCATTCAGGGACCCAATATATTTTTATGGATGTATCAGTCAACCTAATAATATAACCTTTGAAATTTAGTTTTTACCAGTTTTTTTTCCTCCATAGAGATTCCTTTCCATTTTTTTCAATGTTTTTTTCCACCATGCTGCAAAAACTGTCAAACCCTGGTACTAAGCATGGCCCTCATAAAGTAAATAATTATTTCCATAGGGGGATCTAGCAGGGGGGGGGTCAGGGGGTCCGGACCCCCCCTAGAATTTCCGAAATGTACCTGTCCATAAATGTATTTCTTGACTTTTAAGTCATTTATAAGTAGCATGAAGCATTTTTTCTCAGTGCTTAACATAGGTTTAATGGTTATGTAGTTTTTGTTATTGATATGTTGCATTATTCTGCAAAATGTGTATAATAACTGTGGTAGTGGTTAAAAGTTTGGACCCCACTAGAAAAAGTTTGGACCCCCCCTAGAAAATAATCCTGGATCCACCCCTGATTTCCCCCTTAAGCTGTAGCAATACTATGTCTTCAGAGTTTAGTACTTATGAATCCATTTTTGCTCTTTCTAAAGAATTCTCAGATGTTAATCTATACTAATTCAATTGTTGAAATTTTCAAACAAAAAGCCGGAAATATTCCATCGAATATATTATATATTATATATTATATAACTCAGTTAGTGTAAATCAAACATATTTTTTCTAATGCTTGAAAAGTATCCCAGGGTTTATTTTTGGTCTCTATTTTGGTAAGAAAAACATTAACTTATTAATTTACTCACATTTCTCAGCAACTGATCCAGTAAATTATCTTTTAGAACTTGAATTAGTTCTTTAATTTTAAGCTTGCTCCTCCTGTGGGAGGTACTGCATATGAAGGAGCAGGAAAAAGTCCCAACTGAGGAAACATTACAGGTTCCTGTAATGCAGAAAATTTGTAATGCCAACCTCTGTGATAATTGAATAGATTTATGACACCAAGTCTGCCAATAACCAGCCTGTACTGGTTTCATCTGAAGAATTGAATTTCAATGAATGACTACATATTTCTAGTTTAATCACAGTGGATTTCCAAGTCATTATACTAAGTGCTGGTACACATTTTGTATTATAATAATTTTGCAACATTTGAATAATCTCTCTTAACAATCAATTACAGTAAAACTTGGTTATAACATACTCGGTTATAACATACACTCTGTTATAACATACCATTTTTCCTGGCCCGTTTTTCATCCTTATATATTCTATATAAAATAAGCTCTGTTATAACATACTCGGATATAGCATACACTCGGTTATTAACATACCAATTATTTGGTCCCAACATACTTTTACATTCTTTAGAACATACTTTTGGCGCTAAAACTGTCAGTATACAGTAGCCACGGTGTAATGAATTTTGATATTAATAGCGTGTCACAAACAATGTATATTATATACTATAATCAGCGAAATGTGTGAGAAACCCACCCAGTTGAGTCTTCAAACTGACAAAATCAATTAACTAAGACAACATACCTTTTTTCTATGGCCTTGCGAGTATGTTATATCCGAGTTTTACTGTAATACTTTTTTATTTGCCTTAATTTTAATACAAAAAGTCTGAAGCCCATGGCTTGTGAAAATTGATTTTTAGCTTGTGAAATATACCTACTAGTACTTGTTAATGATTGGGCTTGTTGTTAATTAAGTAATAAAACTTAAAATGTGATACGTTAGGCTAGTTGGTTTTGTTTGGGGCTAGTGAAAATTACATACTTGATAATAATTGGGCTAGTTGTTATTCAAGTAAAGTACTTTAAATGTGATAATTTTGGTTAGTGCTTGTGAAAATTCATGGCAAATGCTGTTACTTCATATCTGCAGACTTTTTTATGCCTTGTATAACAAGGGGCCATTAACAGGCTCCTTCCCCTCCTAAAATTTCTTTAAAATCATACAGATTTCCCATAATTTGGAGTTTTTCTTGGATTTTTTGTCCCCCTATCCATAAAATTGTGATATGATTTCCCCTTGGAAATGTTCTACCTAATGAAAGGCCCCAGGCCCCTTCTCCAAATACTGAAAAAAGCCCTGATCTAGGTATGGCTACACTTTTAATGGCCAGAAATGTCATCTTGACTGTTTTGTACTTATGGACCTTACAATCTTTGAGGCAGAGCAGACTTTAGATTGATGTCTTAGATTAATGTAAGCTGTGCTTAGAACTTATTTTACAAATGAATTTGTAGTTTTAATCAATAGGCTGAGAAAGAATCAATGTCATTAATGCTTTATGTTATTGTTTATCACGACATTAGGTCAGGATTTATTTTGTTGTCACATTAATAATGTCATTGGGTTAATTAGGTCATGTCAATTATAAGGTCACATGATTAGTGATTTATAAGGACAATTGATTAATGAGGTCAACTGTTTAATTAGGTCATGTGATTTATAAGTTTATGGGATTTAAAAAGTCATTTTATGAATAAAGTATTTTGATTAATTAGGTCATGAAGTTAATTAGGTCACAAAGTGATAAATGAGGTCATCATGTCTATGTAGTCATCTTATATAAATAACACATGGCAGTGAGGGTGACAGTACAGATTATCAACCCTTGAAAAATAATATCAACCGAGGCGCTAGCCGAGGTTGATATTATTTTTCAAGGGTTGATAATCTGTACTGTCACCCTCACTGCCATGTGTTATTTGTTTTATTATACCGAACAAAACTGTAACATGTAAATATTTATTGAACAACTAATAACAACACAGTAAAGAAAACAATCAGAACAATAAAAAAAACTGAATTATATCACTAATATACCCTGCCGCGACCGGGATTCGAACCCGCGATCTCCGGATTCGAAGTCAGACATGCTAACCACTACGCCATGGTCGCGGCTATTTACGGCTACTAATCGTTAATAAGTGGTCTCCCTTAGATAGCGGGTAATATTACCATGTGATCGAACAAAATATCACCCGCTCCAGTATAGGGCTTTAGCATAGGGAAATTCCAGTGAGGTATAATAATATAAGGAGCTAGGCCCTCCCATTAATTATTGAACAAAGGTTATTGAGCATGATTTGTCCAATTGAATGTCTAGACATCCATCTGTCTGCCTGCTTGTCTATCTAGATGTCTGTCCGTATGTTTGTTGACTATTTTATAAAATGCTTTAATTGATACATGAGCCTGTGTGGCAGTTAAGATCATTAACTTCATATTACACCTAACTTTCACTGATAAAAAATGTCATAGGTTTAACAGTCATCCACTTAACCTGTCTAGCCCAAAGTCTGTAACTAGCAAACAGTCTGATTCAGTCTAGTGAAAAAGCAGATTTGATATATAAAGTTAGGCTAGTTGATAATTTGTCTTTTACTACTAAAAAGCAATAAATCAGATAAGTTCTCCTAAAAAGTTGACTGGTATTATTTGAAGGAAAGTTTATCCCTTTCAGCTGATCTCAGTTGGTAGTGCAGTGGGGATTTCAAATCTAGTGTCTTGAAGAGGGTATGGGTTGGAATCCTTCCATGAAAATTTGACAATTATGTCAATTTTCTTCCATTAGTAAGGTATGTGAAGAAGTTTCCAGCCTTGTGAAAGGGTAGGTTAGTACTGGTTATAGACAAGGGTCCAGGAAAGCTAGGTTAGGTGCACTGGATGCCATAAAATAACCAAAATTTGCTGACACAGTGTTAAACCCAGTAAATAAATTCAGCTGATCTCAAAGTTCCATGTTGTCAGTCTGGCTTGTAATGGTTATAATGTCAAAGGTTCTTGAACTTTTGTTTCTTTTGTTCTATGATCTGTTTATTTGTTTCTATTGAATAGTTGATTAGATATTTGTGTATTCTATACAAGAGATTGAAATGTTTCACATGAATAATAAAATAGACATTAAATCAAGAAGTCACTGTCTTTGATCTATGAAAAAATCTGGTGCTTTGATGGCTGAAAGATGGGGAGCCCATAAAAAATGTTATAATAAAGGGACAGAGCAAGAATTTTATATAAGAGGGGTGGCTTCGATCATCGTAGAAGTGCTAATAAATTTAGCTGCTAAAAAAACAAAGGATCATATGCATATTTGAAACTAGAAGGGTCATTTGGAAAAAATTACAAAAAACCAGGGTTGTGAAACATACAATTGCTACATATTTGCGACTAAACACCGACAGTATAATGGTCAACGGTAAAAAAGACAATTAGAAACTGGTGAATATGCATTTAGGAACGGTTTAAAGAAAATTGCACAAGCAAGTTTAGTGGCGTAAACTATTCGTTATAAAGATCAAACAGACCCGAATAATGTCTGCTAGTAATATGTATGTACCCCTCGTCAATCACAACACTCACGGCACCGGCAGGCCATACTCCTTATTAGGGAGATCAACTCTTGGGGCAGCCCATTCCACTCCAGGATAAGTGCTTGTGTAAGGTCCCGTAGAGTGATAGACTGATTTTGTCATTGTGAAATCCGTCCATAAATGTAGTCCCACACAAATTCCCCCCCCCCAAACCATAACGGAGCCACAACCATGCTAATTGTGTTTTATAATGTTATAGTCTGCATACCGTTCACCTGGTCATCTCCACACATGAACATGCATATCACATGACAACAAATGAAATCTGCTCTCATTTGTGAACAACACAGACTCACAATCACGCATTTCCCAGTTAAGGTGATTCTCGACAAATTCAAATCTCTGAATACAGTGAGCACGTGTCCAAATCGGGGCAGTTGCTGGTCATCTGGCATTCATAGTGTCATTGTGGAGTCTATTGTGGATGATTTGGGTAGATACTCTCTGCCCCGTGGCCAGCTGGAACTCTTGTTTGGAACCATGTTGCAGTGCCTCCTTGGTTCCTTAACACTAACAACCTTATATAGCAGTTGTCAGCAACGGTTGTACAAAGCTAATGACCTTGCCCAGGGCGTCTAGTAAATAGTACCGCCATTGCTACCTATCGATACATTGCAATGATTCCTACATGTGTACTTAAAGCATTGTTACTGTAGAGTTGATATAATAAGTGATCTGATTTGAGCAGTGAACTTTCTTCCAAGGAAATTATGGGGAATGGAAAGCTTAACTAACCTGGCTTTTCTGGACCATTGTCTATCACCAGTACTCACCAACCCTTCCTCAAGGCCAACAACTTGAATGACTAGTAAATTATATGTAATGCCTGTCTAAAAAATGAACAGTAAAAAATGTCCTAGTTTCATGGTACTGTAGCTTCATTTACTTGCCCCCTTTTCAGACCTCAATGAAAAGTCAACTATTCTCATTAACATGAAATTTAGTAGACTATAACACTAATTAGACTAAATGATTTAGTTTCATAAAAAGTTTAGAGGAAAAATATTCAAAATAGTCTATTTATTGTGAAAAAAGGTAAATCTGTTCCAGTTAGTGTCCTTAACCTGTATGAAACCAGTACAGTTGTGCAACATTGATGGTTGACATATTCTATGTGTGGTTGCCCCATTTCTAAGTGATTGAACTCACAATGCAGTTCACAGAAAAACAACTTGTGATTATATAGAAAACTAGAAATATTGCAAACCAGTCTAAGCTTGTTCTCTATGGAATCTGAAAGCTTATCAAATAGGTCAGTGCAAAACTAGACTATATCCATTCTATTTTTTACATTTAGTTAGACTGGTGTTGCACTGACATGTGATTATATTCTGTATGGTGATGATTAGATCTATATAATCAATGGCCTCCTGACATATCAGTTGAAACAGTTTTCTGAGAATTTCATGTTCTGATGAATAAAAGACGACCAGACTGGTTTCTGTTTATTTCTGTGGTGTTATTTTTTTTTATTGAAAATTTTGTCTGCAAATCTGCCTTCCTGTACTTCATTTGGAGCAATAGTCCAGTGGAAGGATGCAGCTTATAGATTGACAGGTCCCAGGTTTGAACCCCACCAGGGGCATGGCTATTTTCCTTGAATAAGAAGTTTACCTGTGGTTGCTTCTCTCCACCATTGTCTTAATGATTACCTTGCTAGAGTGGTATAATCATGCCTGAATTATTCTTCCTTACATGATCAAATCTTCACCAACCCCAACAGACATGGTCAGCCCCTGACTTTGTTAGCATTTCAGACCCCCCATCTCCTCTTGCAAACTTCCTTCCTTGAACTTACTAGATCACCTTGTGAGAGTAATATAAGTGTGATATCTTATATAATAAAATGGTTGAAATGTTCTCATACTGTGGTGTTATATATTATTCATGAAATCAATCTTTATTTATCTTATATCTAGCTTCACAGAATTACACAAAGTTTTCTTTGTTAGTGTTTAAGGGAGGGGGGGGGGGTTCTGCTTTATTAGAGATGGTTGGGTGCTGTTTTTTAAATGGGCAGCACCTTTTTTAAGTAGAGAGGATTATCTGTTTCCTTTGAAAGTTAGATTTTAGAAGAGAATGGCTTGAGTTTGTATCATTAGAAAGTTTCAGAAGAGAGGGGGGGGGGGGAAGGTTATCACCCAACCACTTGCGTCTGTCCTACATCTATCAGACTGATAGACTGATACTTCCTATTAGCCCAACCCCTCTCCTAGTAATATTGGCTCATGATAAAACTTCTACTTTTATCAAGTTTTAGTTCACTGATAGGCAGAGATCTAAAATTTCCTGGGAAACCAACAAAATGATTTTTCCATCAAAAATATTATTTTCATTTGAATCTCAATTTTCATCCGAGGATGTATGATTGTATAGACTACTACTGCAATCTTCTACTGCTTTGTAAGTACTTTATGATTGTATTGTTTTTTTTAAATATTTTCAGGTTGAAATCATTGATTTAATTAGTGTGTGTGTTTTTTATATACTTAAAGTTTACATAATGAGGTAAGTGGCTAAGATTCATTGAGTTAAAAGACTGTCATTGATTTAGAACTTAGAAGCCAGTCTCTGAATTTAGCCTGTGGAGAATCCACCAAAATGGCTCTAGGTCCTTTATGGCACTAAGAATATGAGTGGGCTGATGGTCCATCAACTATTTACAGCCAACATTCTCCTAATTCAATAAAGGTCTTGATTAATAAGATATAGACTGCCATATACTTTACAAAACTTTAGAAGTTTACTTATGTTTTGAATTGAACAATGTAAAATTTGAATAGATAAATAAAACAAAATGGAAGAAAGTCTACTGATCAAGGGCCCTCGGGTTTGATTCCTAGGCGGGGCATACTTTCATGGATTTGGCCATGAGAGGATTTCTACTGCCATTCTCCCTCCTACCAGTAAATCTTAATCATGTTGGACAGTTTTCAGTTACTGACAAAACTTAAAGGTATGCCCCAAGTGACTGGTTAACAGCTAAATCTTGAGATATAGCCTTATCAGGAATTGAGAGTGGGTTGACTGACCTTTACTATGTGTTGCTACAGCATTAAATCAAACTGAAAAAAATTAAAAAGAATTGAGCCAGATGAACTGAAATCACCCTTCATAACTTACAAAATGTCTAGATGCATTGATGTAACCAGTTACCAATGACCTGGGTAATTGACAATGATAAATGACTATTAATTAGACAGCTTACTAGTCTTTGAGAAATTGTAGGTTAAGTGATTTAATGTATAATAATATTAGAGGTATTTATGTAACAATTTGACTTGATTTTCTGACAGCCAGTTAACTTGGTATGAATGTCTTTTACTGTTTTATTTGGTGAATTATTATAATTATATCTTGTATCAAAATTGTATTAATTAGATTAAACAGAAGTAGTAATTTTTGAGCGTTTCTGATAAGATGAAAATTTCCTGGTAATTTCTCAGCTATTTTTAGTATTTTGTTGTATATTTTTTACAACTGGTTAGATTTTTTAGTAACTTGTTTGTATTTTAAGTATATTGTTGGATATTTTAAGTATTTTGTTGATATTTTTAGTATTTTGTTGGATATTTTATGTATTTTGTTGATATGTTTTAGTATTTTATTGATATTTTGAGTATTTTGTTGGCGTTTTGAGTATTTTGTTGATATGTTTTAGTATTTTATTGGTATTTTAAGTATTTTGTTGGATATTTTTAGTATTTTGTCTGTATTTTAAGTATATTGTTGGATATTTTTAGTATTTTTTGGTATTTTAAGTATTTTGTTGGTATTTTAAGTATTTTATTGATATTTTGAGTGTTTTAGTGTTTTTATACGCCCGTTTTGAAAAAACGGTCGTATTATGTTATGCTGTTGTCCGTCTGTCCGTCTGTCCGTCTGTCCGTCTGTCCGTCTGTCCGTCTGTCCGTCTGTCCGTCTGTCCGTCTGTCCGTCCGTGGACAATTGCTTGTCCGGATGATAACTCAAGAAAGGATGAACCTAGGTTCCTCAAATTTTATGTGTTGATAGCCCTTGGGTGGAGGAGGTTCCCTATTGATTTTGAGACCCCAGGGTTAAAGGTCAAGGTCACTGGGACTTAAAATAGGTAAAACTTGTCCGTACAATATCTGAACCACCAATGTACCTAAGTTCACCAAATTTAATGTAAGAGTAGCCCATGTGTCAAAGATGTTCCCTATCGGTTTTGGGGCCCCTGCGTCAAAGGTCAAGGTCACAGTGGCATCATATGGGAAAAAAACTTGTCCTGACAATAACTTAAAAACCAATCTACCTAGGATCACCAAATTATATGTGAGAGAAGCCCATGTGTCAAGGATGTTCCCAATCGGTTTTGGGGCCCCTGGGTCAAAGGTCAAGGTCACAGGGACATCAAATTGAAAAACCTTGTCCGGACCATAACTAAACAACGCCTGTACCTAGGTTCACCAAATTTTATGTAAGAGTAGCCCATGTGTCAAAGATGCGCCCTATAGGTTTATGGGGCCCCAGGTTCAAAGGTCAAGGTCACAGGGGCATTATATGGAAAAACTTTGTCCGGACAATAAATGAAACACCAATGTACCTAGGTTCACCAAATTTCATGTGAGAGTAGCCCATGTGTCAAGGATATGCACTATTGATTTTGGGGCCCCTGGGTCAAAGGTCAAGGTCACAGTGGCATCAAATTGAAAAACATTGTCCGGGTAATAACTCACTAATGACTGTACCTAGGTTCACCAAATTTCATGTGAGAGTAGCCCATGTGTCAAGGATGTACCTTATCAGTTTTGGGAAAACAGGGTTAAGTTTAAATCTTAAACCAGAAGATATCAAATTACCAAGCTGTGACTTCAAATGTTCTATCAATATGTTTATAAAGTCAAAACGGCAAACAATGAAACACTTGTCCAGACAATAACTGAACCACCAATGTACCTAGGTTCTCCAAATTTTATGTGAGGGTAGCCCTTGGGTAAAGGTTATGCCCTATTGGTTTTGGGGTTCCTGGGTCAAAGGTCAAGGTCACAGAGGCATCATATTGAAAATCCTTGTTTGGACAATAACTCATCAACTACTGTACCTAGGTTCACAAAATTTTATGTGAAGGTAGCCCTTGTGTCAAGGATGTTCCCAATAGGTATTTGGGCCCCAGACCCAAAGGTCAAGGTCACAGAGGGATCATATGGAAAAACCTTGTCCAGACAATAACCGAACAACCAATGTACCTAGGTTCACTAAATTTGGCGTGAAAGTAGCCCATGTGTCAAGGTTATGCCCTATTGGTTTTGGGGCACCTTGGTCAAAGGTCAAGGTCACAGGGGCATCATATTGAAAAACATTGTCTGGATAATTACTCAACAATGATTGTACCAAAGTTCACCAAATTTCATGTGAGAGTAGCCCATGTGTCAAGGATGTACCTTATCAGTTTTGGGAAAACAGGGTTAAGTTTAAATCTTAAACCAGAAGATATCAAATTACCAAGCTGTGACTTCAAATGTTCTATCAATATGTTTATAAAGTCAAAACGGCAAACAATGAAACACTTGTCCTGACAATAACTGAACCACCAATGTACCTAGGTTCTCCAAATTTTATGTGAGGGTAGCCCTTGGGTAAAGGTTATGCCCTATTGGTTTTGGGGTTCCTGGGTCAAAGGTCAAGGTCACAGAGGCATCATATTGAAAATCCTTGTTTGGACAATAACTCATCAACTACTGTACCTAGGTTCACAAAATTTTATGTGAAGGTAGCCCTTGTGTCAAGGATGTTCCCAATAGGTTTTTGGGCCCCAGACCCAAAGGTCAAGGTCACAGAGGGATCATATGGAAAAACCTTGTCCAGACAATAACTGAACAACCAATGTACCTAGGTTCACTAAATTTGGCGTGAAAGTAGCCCATGTGTCAAGGTTATGCCCTATTGGTTTTGGGGTACCTTGGTCAAAGGTCAAGGTCACAGGAGCATCATATTGAAAAACATTGTCCGGATAATTACTCAACAATGATTGTACCAAAGTTCACCAAATTTCATGTGAGAGTAGCCCATGTGTCAAGGATGTTCCCTATTGATTTTGGGGCCCCTGGGTCAAGTTTAAACCATCATCCAGAAGATATCAAATTACCAAGCAGAGACTTCAAATGTTCAATCAATATGTTAATAAAGTCAAAATGGCAAACCATGGAAATAATGCTATATTTAATAAGTAAAATGAATTTAGTTCACCAAATTTTATTTGAGGGTGGCCCATGTGTTAAGGATGTTCCCAATTGGTTTTGGGTCAAAACTGGGTCAAAGATCTAGGTCACAGGGGCATCATATGGACAATCCTTGTCCGGACAATAACTAAACAATGATTGTACCTAGGTTAACCAAATTTTATGTGGATCAGCCCATTTGTCAAGATGTAATGTGTTGATAGCTCTTTGGTATTTGATGTTCTCTTTTGATTTGGAAACCCCAGGGACAAAAGTCAAGGTCACAGGGACTGAATTCATACTGAAACATTTTCCGGACAGTAACTCAATATTAATTGTACCTACATTGTAGGTTTTCCAAATCTTATTTAAGGGTAGCCTTAATGTCTAGCATATGCCCCTTTGGTTTCAGGTCCCTGGGTTAAAGGTTAAAGTCAAAAGAAAAATCATGAGGAAAAACCTTGTCCAACAACCAACTTTACCTAAGATCACCAAATTTTATGTATCAATACTCTTTGGGTCAAGGGCGAGAACTTTTGGTTCTGAGGCCCCAGGGTCAAGGTCACTGGAAGTTTGTATGGGAAAACTTTGTGTCGGTGATAAATCAACCATGGCTGTACCTAGGTTCTCAAAATCTTTGCTTTGGATAGCCCTCCTGTTAAGAATGGTACCTATTCTGAGATCCCGGGGTCATTGGTCAAGGTCACAGGGACTTTATATGAGATAGAACACAGCATGGACTGCACACGGGCGTATAATGCCCCGCCCAGCGGAGCTCTTGTTAGGTATTTTGTTGGTGTTTTGAGTATTTTGTTGATATTTTTTAGTATTTTGTTGGTATTTTAAGTATTTTGTTGATATTTTAAGTATTTTGTTGGATATTTTAAGTATTTTGTTGATATGTTTTAGTATTTTATTGATAATTTGAGTATTTTGTTGGTGTTTTGAGTATTTTGTTGATATTTTTAGTATTTTACTGGTATTTTAGGTATTTTGTTGGATATTTTTAGTATTTTGTTGAGTTATATTTGCCCTGGAATATTTCTATTGTTAGACTTCATTAACTGCTAGTGGCGTCTAAATTAACCTCACTGATTTAAATTTTCATTGCTGAACTTCTGTACTCAAACTAGATTTAAATCAGCTGGGTTAATGTGTGGAAATAAGGATTTCTCAATGATGCTACATTAACCCCAAAAATGCATTCAACAACATAAAATTTTAGAGACAGAGGAATTTTGCTGCTGCAAAGGTGAAATATATATATACTTGTTAGATGGGGAATCAGGGGCCGAAGTCTCAGGCCACAAAATTGACATAAAACACTTGAGTGATAATGATTACTTAGAGGTGTTTTAAATCAAATTGTTTCTTAAAGTATTGCTGACAGACACATGTATGGAGGGTTATAGCTTATTTTATTTTCAATGGTAATTAGAAAAATTCCTACCATTGATTTTGTATCTTAATTTCTCTCCAAGCAAATTGATTAATCTTCCTAACTTATGTTTCTTGCTAATGTTCAAGTTTGGTTCAATGAAAACATACTCTAGATTGTGAAATATATTTAAAACTTGACAATAATTTAATGTTGAAAGATTTCTGGGCTATTGCCTAATGTTTAGGATGTTTAGTACATTACAAGGAGTGTGCTAACATATTAAGAACAGCACCAGTTCAAAACATACCTTCCACACTCTGAAAAACAAAGAAGGAGGCGTTTTGGATTTTTTAACTTTTGTTATGAAAACAGAGTTCATACAGTCTTGGAAAGGCATTAAATTTTGATGGTTGTCTTGAAAAGACCTTAAATTGTATGGCTGGCCCTGAAAAAGCCCCTAATTTTGCTCTTTCTGGCCCTAAATTACTATTTTGAAGGCCCTAAATAGTTTGGAACCTATTAATTTGTTGGTTAATAATTTAAATCCAAATGATTTAATAGGCAAATGAGCCCATCATCATGGCAAAAATTAATGAAGCACACTGTTAAGTAACTTAAATATTAAATTGAGGTAGCATTACTTGTTGAAGGTCACTGGAGATCACTTTAAAGGGAGTTTAATGTTGTCAGACATGTGTTTATGTCTTGAAAATTAAGCCCTAAACTCAGTAAAAAAGGTCTTTAAAAAAGCTCTAAAAATGCTCTAAATTTATGTATGAGAAGTCTGTATGAACCATAGAAAAGGATTCTTTTCTGATGTAAATGATGCTGAAATCTTTAAATTCATGACTTGTAATGTATTTAGTCCAGTTTTGCACTGACCCATTGACATAACTATGTTTGTCAATAAGGGATGTGAAAAAGCAAAAGAATTTGATAGTTGGTACTTTCTTAACAACCCTTGGTGTTGTATTTTCTTGTGAATTTAGTGATCAGCCCTGGTAAAAATCATTAAAGTCTGTATAGGGTTTTATTAAGTACCGTCATAGTCTGCTTGAATGATGAATGAATCTAATTAAAATAACAGTTACTATGGCAACCAATCATTTTAATTTATTAATTACAATGTCAGTGTGTCTGTCTATCAGTCTGTCTGAACTATGCAAACTTTGACCTTGAAAGTGTGACCTTGTAAAGTTGTACTATGCTCAGCAATGACTCTCAGTGGGTTACAGTTGCTTGCATGGTGAGCTCCCTCAACCACTCAGAACTTCAGGTCATCTACGGTGAGCTACGTCAACCACTCAGAACTTCAGGTCAGATATGATGAGCTACCTCAACCACTCAGAACTTCAGATCAAATATGATGATCTACCTCAACCACTCAGTACTTCAGATCAAATATGATGAGCTACCTCAACCACTCAGTACTTCAGATCAAATATGATGAGCTACCTCAACCACTCAGAACTTCAGGTCAGATATGATGAGCTACCTCAACCACTCAGAACTTCAAGTCAGCTATGGTGAGCTACCTCAACCCCTCAGAACTTCAGATCAGATATGAGCTACCTCAACCACTCAGAACTTCAGGTCAGCTATGGTGAGCTACCTCAACCACTCAGAACTTCAGATCAGATATGATGAGCTACCTCAACCACTCAGAACTTCAGGTCAGCTATGGTGAGCTACCTCAACCTCTCAGAACTTCAGGTCATCTATGGTGAGCTACCTCAACCACTCAGAACTTCAGGTCATCTATGGTGAGCTACCTCAACCACTCAGAACTTCAGGTCATCTAAGGTGAGCTACCTCAACCACTCGGAAATTCAGGCCATCTACGGTGAGCTACCTCAACCACTCAGAACTTCAGGTCATCTATGGTGAGCTACCTCAACCACTCAGAACTTCAGATCAAATATGATGAGCTACCTCAACCACTCAGAACTTCAGGTCAGATATGATGAGCTACCTCAACCACTCAGAACTTCAAGTCAGCTATGGTGAGCTACCTCAACCCCTCAGAACTTCAGATAAGATATGAGCTACCTCAACCACTCAGAACTTCAGGTCAGCTATGGTGAGCTACCTCAACCACTCAGAACTTCAGATCAGATATGATGAGCTACCTCAACCACTCAGAACTTCAGGTCAGCTATGGTGAGCTACCTCAACCTCTCAGAACTTCAGGTCATCTATGGTGAGCTACCTCAACCACTCAGAACTTCAGGTCATCTATGGTGAGCTACCTCAACCACTCAGAACTTCAGGTCATCTAAGGTGAGCTACCTCAACCACTCGGAAATTCAGGCCATCTACGGTGAGCTACCTCAACCACTCAGAACTTCAGGTCATCTATGGTGAGCTACCTCAACCACTCAGAACTTCAGGTCATCTACGGTGAGCTACCTCAACCACTCAGAACTTCAGGTCATCTACGGTGAGCTACCTCAACTACTCAAAACTTCAGGTCATCTACGGTGAGCTACCTTAACTACTCAAAACTTCAGGTCATCTACGGTGAGCTACCTCAACCACTCAGAACTTATGGTCATCTACGGTGAGCTACCTCAACCACTCAGAACTTCAGGTCATCTATAGTGAGCTACCTCAACCACTTAGATCTTATGGTCATCTACGGTGAGCTATCTCAACCACTCAGAACTTCAGGTCATCTATGGTGAGCTACCTCAACCACTTAGATCTTCAGTGGCAGCTTGAAATAATTGATAGCGTCTTCAGAGAAAGAAAATAAGCTGTTGTTTCTTGTATTATATAACTAGCATTGACTTATAGATGCTGAAATGTGTCATGTAGCTTGTCTGTTACATTGACATTTATTGGAATTGACATGTTGATGAAACATGCAATTACTATCATACTTAATGAGGTTTGACAGTATGAAATGACGTGATCACTGACGTGACGATGTAGCTTTATTGTACTTGTTATATTATTGGACTGTATCTATTCATTTTAAACAATTGTGATTGAGTGTTGTCTATTTTGCGTGTAATTGACATACAAAAATTCCTTTGGATTAATTTTATGTTTTTTTTTTTTCATTTTATTTTGCATTTTTATTGCAATAAATGACTGTAGACAACTTAATTACTTGTCTTTTATTAATAATGGCTGGTTAGTTTCTGAGGAATTGATGATGTTTGAAAAAGTTAATAATCTGTTTTACACCAGCTTCCATCATACTAAAATAGTTATAAAAAGTTGAAGTTTGGTTTCAAGGTTGCTTTGCTTTTTAAATGATCAACCAGCTTTACAATCTGGTATGATATAAGCCATTGATCATGATATACTCCTTCAAGCGTGTGACTTTTACTGTGCATGTTTACACCTGGTTAGAGTGAAGCAATTGCAGGTAAATTTCTTGTTTAAGGTAATAAGCAGTTCCCCTGGATTTAAACCCAGGACATCTGCACCCTGTTTAAACCTTAGCAAGGTAATGGGTCACATATCCCCCTCTGGGATATTTTTTGATGAGCACATGATAAAAGGTCTTAGGGGGGGGGCAAATTTCCTTGAGTGGTTAGTATCCACCCAAACCAGCTGCGAAAAACAGGCTATTCAAGTCTTTGGGCAGCCATTTTGAGGGAGAAAGAGAAAAGAGTAAAAATGCATGAAAATGCTTTTCTATTAATGGTTAATGTAAGTCTAGTTGAAGAACCTGAATCTATTGAAAATTGTGGTTCCAAAGAATTAAAAAAAAAAATTCTCAATGAACATATTCTTTGGAGACTTATAGAATGGCTTTTATACTTTATATCTCAAATTTAAAGAGACAAAATGTTACACAAAAAGAAACGTCGCGTGATTAGGAGATTAGAATTATAAATAAACAGTTCGATATATTCTTTCATTTCATACCATAGAAATAAATGAAATATAGAGATCAATGAAGCAGCTGTCTTTAGAAAAGTAGAACTGCAAAAAAAAGTATGATTGCTACACAGGTTTCAGGGGAAGCTTAGGGGATGTCTAGATCCCTCCTCCCTCCATATTTTTTTATTTTCAAAAAACCTATTTTAACCCTCTTCTTGAATAAAAATCATGCCAGGAATCGTGGGTACTATTGAAAGCAGAGAAAAATCATTGGTAGGAAAAAACTAAAATTTGATGTCATTAAAATTCTTTTTTAAAGGTTAAATCATACTTATAATATCTAGGGGTCAGTGAAAAATAAATCCAAATAAATGTAAATAAAAAATGATGTAGACTAGATCTGTGCTGACCCAATGATACAACAGCAACCATTATCTTAACACACTATCCTATAGCTTGTAACTAGTGTAAATTAGCTCTGGCTAGTGAAAGTTACTTATTTTGTAGACAGACTAATAGCTGAATTATACATTTAATTTATATTGTTATAAATCAGGTTTGTACTCGGGTTAGTGCTTGTGACAATTTAAGGTTATGACTTCAATAGTGAGAAAATTATCTTTATTTTGGGGGGGGGGGGCAAAACTGTCACCATACAGAAATTTCTAGTTAAAACTAGATATCATGTGACTGAGATACATTGACACCAGACCACACTATGACATTGTATAGTACATTTATATAGAGGATATTGAACATTGGAACAATGACGTCAACGTCTGTCAGATTTATTGACTTAATTTTTATATAAATCATCCCTTACATAATTGTTGTGTACTTTGTTCAAGAGAGTCATTACTCTAACTTGAAAACATGAGGATTAGTACTAAATGGTTGACCTAGAGGGTGAATGGTGGAGTGCTGTTGTATGAGGGTTGGTGCTAAAGTTGGATTCTAAAGGGTGAATGAAACATGAGGGTTGGTGCTAAAGTTGGATTCTAAAGGGTGAATGAAACATGAGGGTTGGTGCTAAAGTTGGATTCTAAAGGGTGAATGAAACATGAGGGTTGGTGCTAAAGTTGGATTCTAAAGGGTGAATGAAACATGAGGGTTGGTGCTAAAGTTGGATTCTAAAGGGTGAATGGAACATGAGGGTTGGTGCTTTAGGATGGATTCTAAGGGCTTAATGGTCATGGGCTGTGACTTGAAGACTGATAGTTATTGGAACAAAATTGGGTTAGTGCAGATTCCTAAGTGTTGATAATAGAGGGAAGTGCTCTAACGCTGTCATCACATTTACCCACTAGCCCGAAGCCAATGACAAGTAAAAAATATGTATTGGGCTAGGAAAATTACTTATTTCATATAGTCTAGCTAGTTGATGATTTTACCTTTACTATACCATGTAGTCTAGCTAGTTGATGATTTTGCCTTTACTATACCATATAGTCTAGCTAGTTATGATTTTACCTTTACTATACCATATAGTCTAGCTAGTTGATGATTTTGCCTTTACTATACCATATAGTCTAGCTAGTTGATGATTTTGCCTTTACTATACCATATAGTCTAGCTAGTTGATGATTTTACCTTTACTATACCATATAGTCTAGCTAGTTGATGATTTTACCTTTACTATACCATATAGTCTAGCTAGTTGATGATTTTGCCTTTACTATACCATATAGTCTAGCTAGTTGATGATTTTGCCTTTACTATACCATATAGTCTAGCTAGTTATGATTTTACCTTTACTATACCATATAGCTTAATAAATTAGGCTAGTGCTCAAGAAAAATTAAGGCGCTGACTTTAGTATGCTAAGATGAGTCTATAATATTAGGGGGATCAAGTAGCTTTTTATTTAGGGATTGGTAGGTCAGATTAAATCAGGGGGGTTCAGCAGAATGTCAAAATATGTTTCAGTTTAATTTCAATATATGTGTTAAAATTTTGAAAATTGGATAATACTAGACACTCCCTCTCAGTTCTCAGTCCTGATACGCCTATTTGTAACAGTTTTATTTTTTATTTTATATCAGGCCACTCCAGTGCCTTAATTTCCTGGCTTTTTATCTTATTTTTCATTCTCAGTACTCTGTGTGTGTATGACATAGTAAAATTTGAGGGTTTCCCCCAAGACTGTAGTAAGTGCATTGCGTTTAAGAGTGAGTTACTACAGTCTTGTGGGCAACCCTCACATTGTATGTTTGTAAAACCATGTGGTGGTTAGAAAGAAAAGAACTTGGTTTACTTTAAGTATCAATATGCTATCTCATAATTCAACTAGAGTTATTTAGTATTACTTAAATTTCAAATGAGGTAATTTATTTTTTATTTGAATACTTGGTTGAGTGGGGGGAGACTGTAGAGGTAAACGACAGTGCTGCGAGTGCCCATTCTAAATATTTTGGACAATTGGAATTTTGAGAAAAACTTACCATGCTTACTGCAAGTTATTTTCATATATTTTCATTGTTAACCTTATTCATTTAAGAATGTTTGAATCATATTGTGGGTTTAGCACAAAATGGTCATTATAACTCAATATAAGAAAAGACTGAGTTACGTCTGTTTTGCACTAAATTCGCTATATGTTAAAATGTTGGAATTTTCTCTTCCTTTTATTCATGGGTAAAATGTGAATTGATTGATCTTAAATGAAGTTAGCTCAGTACTCAGGTGAACCAGGAAGCAGACTGGAGAATGATTTATCTAAGTTGTAAGAACTAGTTTCTAGATCAGGCTGAATAAATAAGTATAAACTTAACTATTGTATTAAAACCTTGAGTTCTTTATGAGTAAGTCAGATACAACATTAAAAATTTTAGACACTTCACTTAAATTTTATTCAATATATTATTGGTTTTTAGGGTGACCTAGTTATTTTGCATATTAACACTCGAGTTTTTACAGTGTGCAGTCAACTGTGACATAAGTTCAATAACTCTCAAAGATTGATACAATAATTGATCAAAGTTTCGAATTTAAGTTTTTTTTCCTTTCTACTTAAGATTGTACGTTTTCTGGTTTAAGTAGGATATTAATTTTTCCATTGCCATCTAATATAGGTATGTATTGTAGTTTTTACAGTGTTCTAAATATTTCTTGTACTGTTTAACAGTAGATTTTATGTGCTATTTTCTTGTAGTTAACCATTATTTTGTGCCATTTTAGTGAAAGAAATAACATTTTTTGTGCCCTTTATCCGCTTATTTAGTTTGGTCATCTATACTTTTTGTTTTTCTATTTGCTGCATGATTTACACATGGTAGAAAGTTTTCTGTATTAATACTGATTTCAGTATTTTGAGAAAAAATTATTTTATGTTATTTATATGAAATCTTGTCAATTTCAGTATTTTGAGAATAAATTATTCTATGTTATTTATATGAAATCTTGTCAATTTCATTATTTTGAGAATTAATTATTCTATGTTATTTATATGAAATCTTGTCAATTTCAGTATTTTGAGAATAAATTATTCTATGTTATTTATATGAAAACTTGTCAATTTCAGTATTTTGAGAATAAATTATTCTATGTAACCTATATGAAATCTTGTCAATTTCAGTATTTAGAAAATAGGTTTTGGGTATTTTTTCAAACTTTCAACTACCATCTCATAGTTTGCTATGTTTAAGTTCCATTTTCGTTTAAAGTTTACTGCATTGTTAACTGTATTTTCCTGTCATTTTCCTCCATGGTTTATTGTATTTCTGTTCTGTTGTATGATTTGTACAGGGTTATTTACCTTAGAATTATTTGTCTATAGTAATCACTGGAGGTTATTAATAGCAGGTAAATAGGAGCACAAGTATATCAGTACTAGTGCACTGATCATGACCAGACTGGTTGGTTCAATTAGACTGCTTGTTCCTTTCCTTCTGTTCCAGTTATTGGAAAAATGTAAAATAAAATATCTCAGTGTGTTTATATTGGCTATAGAAGATTTATCTATTTTCTAGCTAACTATAAGCAAATTTCTTCTGCAATAATTTTTTTTCACTCTGATTTTAATCAGACCTTTGAGGGAGGTAATTATTACTAGATTTTATAAAGAATAATCTCTCTACTGATGAAACGTTGGCTGTAGAGTACATGGCTTTCATCTGGAGGTCCTAGGTTCAATATAAGTTGAAACTAATCAGGCATAGGGAATAGTCTTCAAATGTATGGGTTTTTTTACCTGCAGTACAAATACAATGAAAAGTGAAATGTTTAAATTATACTTTGAAACATGAAGGTGACTAAGCTGTTTATTTGATCCCTTCAATACCTTCTTACATTCTTCTATGACATTAACTGTCTAAGTTTACATGCACTCATTTTTAGCTCAACTTTTCGAAGAAAATGAGAGCTATTGCTATCACTTTTGCATCGGCGTCGGCGTTGGCGTTGGTTTTCAGGTTAAAGTTTTTTGAAACACATATGACTTCAACACTATCCAAGTTATTTTATTGAAAGTTGGTATACTTATTTAGTGGGACTATATTAACCATTCTGTGAAAGGGGATAACTCTGGATGAATTATTTTATGAGTTATTGCCCTTTTATACTTAAAAAATTGCAAAATATGAGGTTAAAGTTTTTCCTATGTAGAATATCTTCAATACTGATCAAGACATTTGACTTAAAGTTTGTATACTTATTTGTCGGTACTATATCTACATGACTGTGAAGGCACGTAACTGTGGATGAATTATTTTTGGAGTAATTGCCCTTTTATACTTAAAAAATTGCAAAATATGAAGTTAAAGTTTTTCCTATGTAGAATATCTTCAATACTGATCAAGATATTTGACTTAAAGTTTGTATACTTATTTGTCGGTACTATATCTACCCGACTATGAAGGGATATAACTGTGGATGAATTATTTTTGGAGTAATTGCCCTTTTATACTTAAAAAGAATGCAAAATATAATGTTAAAATTATTCCTATATGTAATATCTTTAAGTTTAATACTTATCAAGATATTTGACTTTAAGTTTGTATACTTAGTTATCGGTATGATATCTACACAACTATAAAGGGACGTTACTGTGGATGAATTATTTTTGGAGTTACGCCCCTTTATACTTAAACATTTAAGATTAAAATTTGTTTTAATGGGATATATTTAGAACTTATGAATTTATTTGAATGAAAGTTAGAATGCTTATTCATCAGTTCTTCATCTATCGGACTATAAAGGGACATAACTCTAGATGAATTACTTCTGAGTTATTCCCCTTTATACTTTGATATTTAAGGGTTATGTTTGCTCAAATTTAATATATTTTGTTTGATAGAAAGTTAGTATACTTTTTCATCAGTACTGCATCTAGTCGAATACAATGGGACATAATAATTGATGAATTATTGTTGGAGTTGTGACCCTTTTCAACTTTTTAATTCAAGAGGAAGTATTATGAAGTGAAATATTTTTAATACTTAAGAAGATATTTAAATGACTATTAGTTTGCTTATTCATCAGTACTACATCTAAGCAACCACAAAGGGACATAACTGATGATGTTTTTTTTGAAGTTATGCCCCTTTACTTTAATTATGAATTTTGTTCAAATTGAAATACAATGTATTTATAGTTCTTCATATGGATATTTAAATGAAAGTAGGTATGCTTATTCGTTGATACTATGTCTACTTTACTCTGAAGGGATGTTACTATGGATGAATGTTTTAGGAGTAATGCCCTTTTATATTTTACAAATATGAATTGGTAATAATTGTTTGACTGAATTATATCCTTTCCAAAATTAAGTCCTGTCTTGAAATTACTTTTGTTTAAAGATAAGCCTTGCCATGAACAAAACACCCGAAAAGTCGAGCGCGCTGTCCTTGTTTTAATTTGGGTTTATCACTATGCAAACACTATTTAGGTTATTATACAGAGTCAAGTGGACCTAACCTAGCTTTCCTGGACTCTGGACCAGTACTCACCTGCCCTTCCACATGGCAACATGAACTCAAGTCATGATTCTAGCAAAACTTAGAAATGTCATTGAGTGCTATGTACAGTCAGATCTCGATACAATGACATCGAAAAGTGTCGTTTTAATGCATATGTCAGTGTAATGAATACTTCCGTCAATGTACATGTTGGTATCGATTCCCATAAAATATGTCAGTATAACAAGAATGTTGTAACAGATGTCATTGTAACGAGATCTGACTGTATTAGTTCAGTAGGTTACTAGTTTATAAACTGCTTAATATTTGAGCAATAATATTTAAAAGGTTTTTTTGCATTGTGGGTAAAAAACACAAATATCTTGAATTAATGATTTTATCTATTTAACACAAATGGGTGGCGATATTAGCAAGGTTACTATGTAGTTTATTATGAAATGAATAAGACTTTACTGTACCTTGCAGTGCGGATGGAAAACTCCAATATTTAAGTTCAGGACTTTATTTAAGTACTTTTTTCAAAACCTATCAGTGGCAGTAAAAGCGAGGTTACTCAGTAGTTAACTAGTAAATGAATTATAGAGTTTACTGTAGTTTCTCAATACTCAAGGTGATATTGGCTATAGATGTTTTGATCACATGGTCTATACTGGAGGTGAAGGCATTTTCAATGGAGAGATAAGTCAGTCAGTTAGTGTTGTGAACTGATCATGGATTAGTGTACGAATGGAATAGTTTTATAGTTGGAATGGTGTACGGTGTGGAAATAGTGAACAGATAGTGTACGGATATATGTTTATAGTATAAATAACTTTCGGGCTTGTATTTCTTGTGTTAAACTTTTTTTTCTGGTGAAATTTCTTTGTGATTTTTTTTTCTAGGTAAGCCTCAGATTTGTATTGTTTACTTTGCACCTGTTTTCTTCTCTCTATTTTAATCAAAATGATTTTATCTAGCTCACTGAATTTTCTGTTTCCTAAAAATAGGATTTTGTTTTGATAAATTGTATGAATTGCTTGTATAAATTGATGAACTGTACCAATTTAGTCTTCTCCTGTGCTGATTTTTTTACTGGTTTTAATGCCATGTCAATCACAATTTAAGTTATTTAACGGAGATCATCACTCCTAACCTAGCATTCCTGGACCCTTGTCTTTAACCAGTACTCATCTATCCTTCAACAAGGTTGAAATCTTCTCCATATACATTATTAATGAAGGAAAATTTACATTGTTGTCAAATTTTCATGGAAGAGTATAACAGTCCTGGGTGGAATTCAAACCTGTACCCCCTTCAGGAAACTAGATTCAAAATTCCGTTATGCTACCAACTACACTACAGACCCTTCATTTTGTATCATGTACCATTTGTAAATACGGAACTATTTTTATACCCCCGCTTCGAAGAAGAGGGGGGTGTACTGTTTTACCCTTGTCCGTGCGTGTGTGCATGCATGCGTCCGTCCGTTACAAAACTTCCGTCACAGTTTTCTCAGCAACTATAACATGCAGCAGCCTAATACTTTGCATATTGCTTCATCCCATAGTCCCATGTGGTGTAAAGCGATTTCATGCTCCTTGCTCATCTACTTCCTGTTTGTCGCATATTTTTAGATTTCGTTAAATGAAAGTTACATTATGATAGTCATATTTCTCACTGCGGGGGTATCACTAGTGAGCATTAGCTCACAGATTTACTTGTTGGTCGTATTATGGTTTTGGAAACTGGGGCAGTGGTTTGGTTTTGGCATGCTTGGCTTGAAATCCAGTGATTTAACCTCTGTTAATGGAGAAGTTGTAATCTCCATAATTATGAAAGGGTTCTAAGCAGGTTCTGGTGAATTGTCCAGAAAAGTCAGTTACATGAGCTGGTAGCCATTAAACAATCTCCTCAACAATGTGTTGATAAATTGTGTAAAATCCAAACAAAAATGATTACTGATAGCCTGAAACTTTTAAAAATGTAAAAAACCCAATTGTTTATTGTTGAAAGTGGTCTCACTTACTGATTGTGTAAATTTGTAAAAAAAATCCCTCCAATCTAATCAGTGAGGAGTGGTTAATTGTTGTAATTAACCAGTTAATTGTGTGGTAATTTGATGATAAAGTAATTTGTAGTGTGATTTTATAAGTGTCGAGAATTGATAATTCTAAAATTCACACGAACTATATTCTATTTTAAGACTAGCAGTGTTAACTTAAGACAATGACTATTACATTATCATTCAGTCCACCGAGGATAATGTTGATGATTGATATGACCAATAAATACACTGTAATTAATGTTTGAAAAATAGACTTCATCTAGAATTTGCATTTATGGTTTATATAGTGTACTTTTTTACCTGTCCTTTTTGTTTCACTGTTGATCTTACAATAAATTAGTTGTCATGCAACTTTGTTCTTATAATGAAAGTTAAACTGCGTTTCAATAGATTCATGATGTTTATTTGGAACAAACAACCATAAGATCTCAATGATTTAAATGTGTGGTTTGAAAACTACAGTTCTTGTGTTCTATCTGTGGACCTGCAGAACTATTTATTTATTTATAGTGGGTTTAACACCGTGTCAACACATTTTAGTTATTTTACGGCGTCCAGCACACCTAACCTAGCTTTCCTGGACGGTTGTCTATATCCAGTACTCACCTACTCTTCCACAATGCTGGAAAGTTATCCATGTACCTTATTAATGGAGGAAAATTGACATTATTGTCAAATTTTCATGGAAGGGTATAACTTCCCCTGGTGGGATTTCGAACCCTGTGAATACCTGCGTGCTACCAACTGCACTGCCGACCCTGGTTCCTGCAGTACTAAGAAACACTAGCTATTACAATGAAAAAGTACAAAGAACAATATGATCAATTTTGAATATCTGGATTTTCAGCAATAATGTGTTAAAATGTTTGTATGTGTGGAAAATTCATTGAATATAAAGGTTTCACATGTATAGTCCTACTTATAGTTCAAGTTTTCTGTTTTGTTACACTTCATTTATAGTCTGTATTGACTAAATACTGTCATTTCACTTTGAATTTATACTTGGCATAACTATCAATAATTTGAAAACTATAATATTATACATAGTGTGGGTCAAAATCTATTGGAAAGTCGAATTTCATTATTATACTAGTAAGTCAAATTTCATTAAATTTTTGTCACTTGTATGTCAAACTCCACTAAATTCATTGAAGAGTCAGATTTCATTTAGGTCAGATTACAGGACATCTTTACCATGAAGAGAACATTTACATTTTAGTTTAATATGTCTGTGTTTTCAACATGTATTGGTGTTACATGTCTTTTGTGGTCTCAAAACCCCTTTTCTTGTACAGGTCAGAAAAAGCAAAAGTGGCCCTTAGTCAATCTTTGATTTACAGTGTTGAATTTAATGCCCCCCCCCCAAATGCTTAAAGTTCAAAGTTTTTATGGTAAATGCAAAGTTAGTCTTACTTCTTATTAATATGAACAAGATAGATTGCTTTTGTTCAGAGACCAAGGTTATTGACATTTATAAGGAAGATGTTCTTTCATGAATAGTTTCTTGCATATCCAATTTCAAGACCCCAATAGTGCAATCTATTTTCTTCCATCTAACCATGACAGTTTGTGTCTTTCTTTCCTTGTTTCAAGGTATCTGATAACATGCAATATTGATTTGTTAGACATGGGACGGATCTAGTGAGGGGGGATTTAGTGAGGTGGGGTGAACATGGGGTGGATCTAGTGAGGTGGGGTGAACATGGGGTGGATCTAGTGAGGTGGGATGGCTGTTTATCAAGATTCTTCTGGTAGAATTTTGAAAGAAAATGATGAAAAATTGCAAAAATGAAAATTCATTTATAGTGCTGAAAAAGATCTGCTCCTTTCATCGTTAATGAGATCTTACTAATATAAAGGTCATTGACCCCATCAGTGTTTTATCATGTCCTATATACAGTAAAACCTTCGTTAATGACCACTCAATCACTAGACTACAGAGCCTAACACCTCTCAATTACTGTCAACTCTGTTTTATCTGTAAGTGGCATATGCATTACCTCCACTGATTTGATTACTTAATCTTTTAGTTTAATAATTCCCAAACATTGGTTGTAGAAACCATTTTCATGGATAGTGAAGTATAGAATTACTGTATTGAAAGTTTTAATGTATGCATCACTGACAGTTGAATAAAATTTAACAAAAATGTATTTAACAAACTCAGATTTGGTCAGAATGATGTAACAAGGTTTGGTTATCTCAACTAACTGTTGTATAGAAGATTGGTTATTTCAACTGACTGTTGTAACAAGGTTTGGTTATATCAACTGACTGTTGTATAGAGGTTTGGTTATATCAATTGACTGTTGTAACAAGGTTTGGTTATATCAACTGACTGTTGTATAGAGGTTTGGTTATATCAACTGACTGTTGTATAGAAGATTGGTTATATCAACTGACTGTTGTATAGAGGTTTGGTTATATCAACTGACTGTTGTATAGAGGTTTGGTTATATCAACTGACTGTTGTATAGACTAGAGGATTGGTTATCTCAACTGACTGTTGTAACAAGGTTTGGTTATATCAACTGACTGTTGTATAGAGGTTTGGTTATATCAACTGACTGTTGTAACAAGGTTTGGTTATATCAACTGACTGTTGTAACAAGGTTTGGTTATATCAACTGACTGTTGTATAGAGGATTGGTTATATCAACTGACTGTTGTAACAAGGTTTGGTTATATCAACTGACTGTTGTATAGAAGATTGGTTATTTCAACTGACTGTTGTAACAAGGTTTGGTTATATCAACTGACTGTTGTATAGAGGTTTGGTTATATCAACTGACTGTTGTAACAAGGTTTGGTTATATCAACTGACTGTTGTAACAAGGTGTGGTTATATCAGCTGACTGTTGTATCAAGGTTTGGTTATATCAACTGACTGTTGTAACAAGGTTTGGTTATATCAACTGACTGTTGTAACAAGGTTTGGTTATATCAACTGACTGTTGTAACAAGGTGTGGTTATATCAGCTGACTGTTGTATCAAGGTTTGGTTATATCAACTGACTGTTGTATAGAGGTTTGGTTATATCAACTGACTGTTGTAACAAGGTTTGGTTATATCAACTGACTGTTGTATAGAGGATTGGTTATATCAACTGACTGTTGTAACAATGTTTGGTTATATCAACTGACTGTTGTAACAAGGTTTGGTTATATCAACTGACTGTTGTATAGAGGTTTGGTTATATCAATTGACTGTTGTAACAAGGTTTGGTTATATCAACTGACTGTTGTATAGAGGTTTGGTTATATCAACTGACTGTTGTATAGAAGATTGGTTATATCAACTGACTGTTGTATAGAGGTTTGGTTATATCAACTGACTGTTGTATAGAGGTTTGGTTATATCAACTGACTGTTGTATAGAGGATTGGTTATCTCAACTGACTGTTGTAACAAGGTTTGGTTATATCAACTGACTGTTGTATAGAGGTTTGGTTATATCAACTGACTGTTGTAACAAGGTTTGGTTATATCAACTGACTGTTGTAACAAGGTTTGGTTATATCAACTGACTGTTGTATAGAGGATTGGTTATATCAACTGACTGTTGTAACAAGGTTTGGTTATATCAACTGACTGTTGTAACAAGGTTTGGTTATATCAACTGACTGTTGTATCAAGATGTGGTTATATCAACTGACTGTTGTAACAAGGTTTGGTTATATCAACTGACTGTTGTAACAAGGTTTGGTTATATCAACTGACTGTTGTATAGAGGTTTGGTTATATCAACTGACTGTTGTATAGAGGTTTGGTTATATCAACTGACTGTTGTAACAAGGTTTGGTTATATCAACTGACTGTTGTAACAAGGTTTGGTTATATCAACTGACTGTTGTAACAAGGTTTGGTTATATCAACTGACTGTTGTAACAAGGTTTGGTTATATCAACTGCCTGTTGTAACAAGGTGTGGTTATATCAGCTGACTGTTGTATCAAGGTTTGGTTATATCAACTGACTGTTGTAACAAGGTTTGGTTATATCAACTGACTGTTGTAACAAGGTTTGGTTATATCAACTGACTGTTGTATAGAGGTTTGGTTTGATGAACTGACTGTTGTATAGAGGATTGGTTATATCAACTGACTGTTGTAACAAGGTTTGGTCATATCAACTGACTGTTGTAACAAGGTTTGGTTATATCAACTGACTGTTGTAACAAGGTTTGGTTATATCAACTGACTGTTGTAACAAGGTTTGGTTATATCAACTGACTGTTGTAACAAGGTGTGGTTATATCAACTGACTGTTGTATAGAAGATTGGTTATATCAACTGACTGTTGTAACAAGGTTTGGTTATATCAACTGACTGTTGTATAGAGGTTTGGTTATATCAACTGACTGTTGTATAGAGGATTGGTTATCTCAACTGACTGTTGTAACAAGGTTTGGTTATATCAACTGACTGTTGTAACAAGGTTTGGTTATATCAACTGACTGTTGTATAGAGGATTGGTTATATCAACTGACTGTTGTAACAAGGTTTGGTTATATCAACTGACTGTTGTAACAAGGTTTGGTTATATCAACTGACTGTTGTAACAAGGTTTGGTTATATCAACTGACTGTTGTAACAAGGTTTGGTTATATCAACTGACTGTAGTATAGAGGTTTGGTTATATCAACTGACTGTTGTAACAAGGTTTGGTTATATCAACTGACTGTTGTATAGAGGTTTGGTTATATCAACTGACTGTTGTATAGAGGATTGGTTATCTCAACTGACTGTTGTAACAAGGTTTGGTTATATCAACTGACTGTTGTATAGAGGTTTGGTTATATCAACTGACTGTTGTATAGAGGTTTGGTTATATCAACTGACTGTTGTAACAAGGTTTGGTTATATCAACTGACTGTTGTATAGAGGATTGGTTATATCAACTGACTGTTGTAACAAGGTTTGGTTATATCAACTGACTGTTGTAACAAGGTTTGGTTATATCAACTGACTGTTGTAACAAGGTTTGGTTATATCAACTGACTGTTGTAACAAGGTTTGGTTATATCAACTGACTGTAGTATAGAGGTTTGGTTATATCAACTGACTGTTGTAACAAGGTTTGGTTATATCAACTGACTGTTGTATTGAGGTTTGGTTATATCAACTGACTGTTGTATAGAGGATTGGTTATCTCAACTGACTGTTGTAACAAGGTTTGGTTATATCAACTGACTGTTGTAACAAGGTTTGGTTATATCAGCTGACTGTTGTAACAAGGTTTGGTTATATCAACTGCCTGTTGTAACAAGGTGTGGTTATATCAGCTGACTGTTGTATCAAGGTTTGGTTATATCAACTGACTGTTGTAACAAGGTTTGGTTATATCAACTGACTGTTGTAACAAGGTTTGGTTATATCAACTGACTGTTGTATAGAGGTTTGGTTATATCAACTGACTGTTGTATAGAGGTTTGGTTTGATGAACTGACTGTTGTATAGAGGATTGGTTATATCAACTGACTGTTGTAACAAGGTTTGGTCATATCAACTGACTGTTGTAACAAGGTTTGGTTATATCAACTGACTGTTGTAACAAGGTTTGGTTATATCAACTGACTGTTGTAACAAGGTGTGGTTATATCAATTGACTGTTGTAACAAGGTTTGGTTATATCAACTGACTGTTGTATAGAGGTTTGGTTATATCAACTGAGTGTTGTAACAAGGTTTGGTTATATCAACTGACTGTTGTATAGAGGATTGGTTTGATGAACTGACTGTTGTATAGAGGATTGGTTATATCAACTGACTGTTGTAACAAGGTTTGGTTATATCAACTGACTGTTGTATAGAGGATTGGTTATATCAACTGACTGTTGTAACAAGGTTTGGTTATATCAACTGACTGTTGTAACAAGGTTTGGTTATATCAACTGACTGTAGTATAGAGGTTTGGTTATATCAACTGACTGTTGTAACAAGGTTTGGTTATATCAACTGACTGTTGTATAGAGGTTTGGTTTGATGAACTGACTGTTGTAACAAGGTTTGGTTATATCAATTGACTGTTGTAACAAGGTTTGGTTATATCAACTGATTGTTGTAACAAGGTTTGGTTATATCAACTGACTGTAGTATAGAGGTTTGGTTATATCAACTGACTGTTGTAACAAGGTTTGGTTATATCAACTGACTGTTGTATATAGGTTTGGTTATATCAACTGACTGTTGTAACAAGGTGTGGTTATATCAGCTGACTGTTGTATCAAGGTTTGGTTATATCAACTGACTGTTGTAACAAGGTTTGGTTATATCAACTGACTGTTGTAACAAGGTTTGGTTATATCAACTGACTGTTGTAACAAGGTGTGGTTATATCAGCTGACTGTTGTATCAAGGTTTGGTTATATCAACTGACTGTTGTATAGAGGTTTGGTTATATCAACTGACTGTTGTAACAAGGTTTGGTTATATCAACTGACTGTTGTATAGAGGTTTGGTTATATCAACTGACTGTTGTAACAAGGTTTGGTTATATCAACTGACTGTTGTAACAAGGTTTGGTTATATCAACTGACTGTTGTATATAGGTTTGGTTATATCAACTTACTGTTGTAACAAGGTTTGGTTATATCAACTGACTGTTAAATAGAGGTTTGGTTATTTCAATTGACTGTTGTAACAAGGTTTGGTTATATCAACTGACTGTTGTAACAAGGTTTGGTTATATCAACTGACTGTTGTAACAAGGTTTGGTTATATCAACTGACTGTTGTATAGAGGTTTTGTTATATCTATTGACTGTTGTAACGTAACAAGGTTTGGTTATATCAACTGACTGTTGTAACAAGGTTTGGTTATATCAACTGACTGTTGTAACAAGGTTTGGTTATATCAACTGACTGTTGTATAGAAGATTGGTTATTTCAATTGACTGTTGTAACAAGGTTTGGTTATATCAACTGACTGTTGTAACAAGGTTTGGTTATATCAACTGACTGTTGTAACAAGGTTTGGTTATATCAACTGACTGTTGTAACAAGGTTTGGTTATATCAACTGACTGTTGTAACAATGTTTGATTATTTTATCTGACTGTTGTAATGAGGTTTGATAGTGTATATGTACACCAAAAATTGATTACTCTTTTAGAGATTGTTTTTTTTTCTTTGCTTGGTTTAGTTTATAAATATTTAGTTGATGTTGGTTACAACTATTTCTTGATTAAAGATTGTATAGATTTTTTTAAAGCATCCTTTATTTGTTGAATTTAATGTTGTTGCAACACATTATTAAGGTCATTACATGGCAGTCAGTCAAGCCACTCATTGTACCTGGTAAGGCTAAATCCAGAATTTAGTGGTTACTGTTTAATAGGCACATACTTCTGTCAGTGACTGACAACTACCCTACATGATTTAGAATGATTTTAGAGTGGCTGTAGAAATTATTTCTTGATCCACATGGGAATCGAACCCACAACCTCTCTGTAAGTTGACTTGCATGTGACTGACTGAGCTAGCAAGTACAGTGTAGAATTTCAAATCAGGAGGTCCTAGATTAATGGTCTATTTCATTTGCAAGCTGTTCCCTTCAATGAAATATAATTATTTTTAGGGTTTCGGCGATTACCACAAATCAAAAACTATCGACGAAATTGCCTGACCAGTTTAACCTGCAAATGGTACATGTATCTCTGATTTACTACACTGTCAATTTCTAGGCGATAAAAGTAGTTCCGTCATCTCACTCATCTTTGTTTTACTGACAGGTGTTTACTTATATCGATGCATGTGGAAGGGGCGTAGACAAATCTCTTTAATACACTAAGCAGTAAGCAGTTAATACACTAAGCAAATCAAAGGTTTACATTCCATGTTGAAAAGTTTTGAGAATATTTGCTAGTAATACAGGGTAGAATAAACACTTCGCCCGCATTTTTTGCTCTGCTCGATTTATACTTTAATCTAATGTGTAAAGATTAATCATTAGTATGGATTTGTTAGGTTTCAATGTGCACAAAATTCTTTCATTCATAGGGAGGGAAAGCTTTAGGCTCCTTGTGGAAGTGTAAGACTTTACTTGTTAATGAAAACTGTAAAGTAGAACTTTTTTTTTAGTCATCTGAATATGTATGTGAAAGTAAACTGAACTTAAAATATCTTTAAGTGACAAAGAAGTTTTAAAGTATTTCTTATCTATTTTTTGTGGCATTAGACAAGTAACAAAAAATGATATTTGTTGTTTGTTCCATACAATTTAAAATCTGTAGTGTTTATTCTCTGGGATGTTGTACTAAAATAAGAAAACAGTTGTATAGAATGTATACAATGTTATACTGGCCTTGTTCCAGGCATATTTTTATCATCCATGCAATCTAGGTCTGTAGATATGCATTTATGTAAGGTGCATTTATTTATATAGTGTATACATACAGTAAAGTTTGGCTATGAAGTCCACCTTGGTTATTGCAAAGTCTTTTAAGTTGTGATGATTTTTGTATTCCAAAATACTTAACTTGAGATAAAAGGGTTTCTATATTGAGACTATTCCGTTATTAAAACCTCCAGCATTGATAATGCTAATAGTGAAACTTAACAGAACTGATATGTCTTGAATATTAGTGACCCCACTGCCCCTCTGGAATTTGCTTGGTTGACCCCCACTGCCCCTCTTGAATTTGCTTGGTTGTCCCCCTACTACCCCTCTTGAATTTGATTGGTTGACCCCCTCTGCCCCTCTGGAATTTGCTTGGTTGCCCCCCTACTACCCCTCTTGAATTTGATTGGTTGACCCCCACTGCCCCTCTGGAATTAGCTTGGTTGACACCACTGCCCCTCTGGAGTTTGCTTGGCAGCATGCTAACAGTTAATCTAGGGGGTTGATTGCCTATTTTAATCTAACTAGCTTTCCATGATACTTTTCTTTAACCAGTACTTAGCCTATTCTTCTGCAAGGAGGAAACTTGTAACCACTTTGGAGGAAAGTCAGTATTAAGTATTGAAAACCCGGGTCAATAGCGCAGTGGGTAGCGCGCCGGGATTTGGAATCTCGTGCCCGAGGGGTTGCGGGTTCGAATCCCACCCGGGGAGGTTATACCCTTCCATGAAAATTTGACAGTAATGTCGATCTTCCTCCATTGATTAGATAATATGGAGAAGTTTCCGGCCTTGTGGAAGGGTAGGTAAGTACTGGTTATAGACAATGGTCCAGGAAAGCTAGGTTAGGTGCGCTGGACGCTGTGAAATGACCTAAAATTGTGTTGATAGGGGGTTAACACCAATAAATAGAAATAGTAAATTAAGTATTGAAATGTCTCAAATGGTGGGGAATCAAACAAAGGGACTCCAGGACCAAAGTCCTGTCTGCTACCACTACACTATGACCCAGGCTAGGGATAATAACAAGGGTCTACATTTATTTATATTGTGGTGAAATATTTGATTATCATATCATGTCCAGATCATGGGGAGAATGACAATTTCAGACTTATACATAATTGATATTAATAATTATTGAACAGTTCATGAATATTTTCCACTTTTTGTCTAGGAGATTTTGTCCTGGTTAGATCTTAAGTTGTGCGACCCCTGGAGGTAACAATATTATAGTATAGAATGGCCATCAGGGATTACACAAAGTATTTAGTATTTTTAAGCAGTTTTTTGACCTTCAGTATTGACATTTTTATATGTTATGGCTGATCTTGTGAAAAATTAATACTTATTTATGGTATATAAGGTTCTTTTCAATGGGTGAGAGCAGAACTAATCTATGATTCCTATATTATTTACATTTAGTTAGATTATTTTTGTACTGATCTATCAAAATCAGATCAACAATATTTGGAACTAACACTTATGGGATTTTAACCTTGTTTAATACAACTTTAACTGTTACCATGAAAGATTTTTAATCACTTGGTTCAACAGTTTGTTGTGGGTCTGATATTAAATCCAGGGGTTGTGGCCCCTGTGAATCTACACACCCTCTTTGACCTAGAAACCTGTTTGCCTTGCCTGGGAATTAAACCTGAGACCTGATTATCTCCCTGCTGATTTAAATACTTGATATTTGTGGTATGATCTTCATACTATTGGTATTTATTTTAACCAACAGTGAGTACAGAAGTACAATGTACTGGGTGAAGTATTTAAATAAGCAGGTATATATGCACCTCTGACAGTTGAATGAAAAACAAACTGATCTATTATCAGGTAGGAATTTCCTCTGTAACACAAGAATCATTTATATTCACTAACAGTTTTTGTGACAATGAAACTTGGTGAGTGTTCTATGACCAAAAAATTGTAAACTTAAAAATTGTGAAATTATCTGTTCAGGTTTACAGTTTTCCTTGAGTTTTATGTTACTCTATAAATAGAGAAATTGTTATCTTATGTTATAAGAAATAAAAACCAATTGTAATAAAATATAAATTATGTTTGTCTTGTGAAGCCCTTAGGTAGTCATATTTCATTAAAATTTCATAATTCAATTATGAAGTGTTGAAATTAATGTTTTGGGCATGGGGGGGACTAAATGTGATAATTATATTTACTAGGGGAAAGGGGTGTTCAAACTATTTTTGCCTGAGAGTCTTACTATGAAAGTTTGGAGATGGAACATTGGGGATATAAGTATCTTATCTAGGTCAATGTTTGAATATAAAAATGTAGGGGTTGAAGACCTGTTAGATCAGCCTGTAAAGAGATAAAAAAGAGGATGATTGTAATTATGATGATAATTTTGTTGAGGATGACAGTAGTTATGATAAATAATGATAATTGAAATGTTGATTTGGTGATGGTGATTATAATGATAGCAATAATAATAAATGATAATAAAAAAGGATGATAATAATGTGTAATTTTGGTTGATTATACCTTTGTTTAACTAGGCTACACACTTGGTTTAATTCAATCCTAGTGAGTATCATAAATACAGTACCCACCAAAAGTTTGGAGACAGAAAAATTTGTACAATTCTTAAATTTTGATGATTGTTTTTTGTAGAATCATTATTTCGAATATATTAGCATGGTTTGTGATTGGATGAAAACAAATTTCATGAATGCAACACATCTACAAGATTCAACCTAAAGTCTCCAAAACCATGTTTATTGTAATTACTTTCCATAACATAGCTTTTATGTTATTTTTGTTGTCCCAGAGTTATAATGATAAACAAAGTATAAAAAACATTTCAAAATAAACAGTTATCATATTTTAGATAAAAGCTATTCTGTAGGCCTACAAAGAGAAAATGTCTCCAAAGTTTTGGTGGGTACTGAATATAATATGTAAATAATAATACATTTTAGGCCATAGTTATCTTTAGAGAGGGGGGCCTCTTTATATTTCCAACCTATAAGATCTGGTTGGCTTTTACTTAGAAATCTGATCCTGTTAACAGACAACAAAAACAAACTTTAGTCTCTTATAGTTCTAGGCAGACTCTATTAGTAACTTGATAATCAATAAGACAGAGTGCAGCATGGAGGGAACATTTTGGTGGATATTTTAAGAGGAATGTTTTAAGGCTATTTTAGGAAAGAGGAAGCTTGTCTTGTCTAATAACATTGTCATGTGAAACATTAGAGATCAATTATAAAAGGCTTCATTATGCTTTGTTTAAATGTGCTTTGTCTTTTATCATTGATTTTTGTTGCAAAAAGACAGGGTTGGAACCCGTTAAGAAGTAATGGTTTTGTTACTTAAATAATAGCATAACAGGCCAATTAGTAGAAACAAGATTTTAATGAATATTAGGGGGAATACCCCGAGAGAGAAAAATGTCTGGGCCATTTGAGTGCTACATGGGTACATGTACCTATGTACTGATACCCTATTTGAGTGCTACATGGGTACATGTACCTATGTACTGATACCCTATTTGAGTGCTACATGGGTACATGTACCTATGCACAGATACCATATTTGAGTGCTACATGGGTACATGTACCTACGTACTGATACCGTATTTGAGTGCTACATAGGTACATGTGCCTACGTACTGATACCGTATTTGAGTGCTACATGGGTACATGTACCTACGTACTGATACCGTATTTGAGTGCTACATAGGTACATGTACCTACGTACTGATACCGTATTTCACATGATATTGTAAATGTTGTTCAATTCAAAGTACCAAATAATCAATTAAAGATATTAAATTTTTTATTTAAAATAGAATATTTTAAAAATCTGAGAAGAAATTATGACATGTCTTACTATAATGATGTAACGATTTAGGCTTGCATGATTGATTCTTAACACAATACATATTAGATATAATACTAATGTTGTCAATGAACAATAAAAATATATTGATATACACTCTTTAAGGCATTATGTTTCTATCTATCTGTTTTGTTTTATTTAATGAAAGGAGGTTAGATTCACAATGATCTGATAGTCAAATAGTAAATGACTTGTTGTCCCATAGGAATACTAACTTCTCCTAAATTGTCATTAGGAATGAATTTCTCTCCCCTGTTCATGGAATAAAAGAAGAATTATTTCCTTATGGGGGGCGTAATTAATTTACTCTTCGTGTTACACCTCTCATCTCTCTTCTTATGATGTCAAACCTACAATACTGAATATAATCTGTCAGGCTACTCAAGTCATGAAGTTATACTTGTTTTTATTGCACTTAACACTGTAGCAACACATTGTCTAGGTCATATGACTTTGGTCAGTCAACCTACTCATCATTCCTGGAAAGGCTAAGTCTCTGGATTCAGATGTTAACCAGTTACCTCTCCTGAATTGAACCTACAACTCATTGATCAGTAGACCTGTGTGCTACCAACTGAGCTAGCTGGGCTGATTCAGATTAGACTAGTGCTGTGATAAAAAGGTGCAATTTTGAACTAATTTTGATTTGAAAAAAAAATTTTTTGTAATATATATGTACAGAAAAAGGAGTATCCTATACTTGTATATTAATATTGTTTATCAAATGTTAGAGTGTTTAATATTTTGTATTTCCTTTACTTCTTTAGAACCCTTTTTATAGAGACCTCATGTGGATCCATTAAAAGGGCATGCCTAGCATAAAAATTGATTAAAAATATAAAAAAACATTCTCATATTTATATCACATTTTTCCACCATTTTGTTTATTGGTAACTCTTGATTGTTATTCTGATCCTAAGGAACATGTTCTGTCATGTAGGTCACTAGAGTGTGTCAATTATTGACAAAGTCAATAGATGAGGGACAAATAAACATACTTTATTCACACTTTTATTTGTAAATTAGTCTGACATTTTGAGAATGCAATTAACCAATAATACTGCCTGTATAATTCTCAGGATTTTTTTCTCTATCAGATAGACTTTTATTGTGTTTATTTCTAGGAATGAATAAATATTTCTTATGGGCACTTTTGTAAGTATTGATGGCTTGAAATATTGGCTGACAAATAAGCAATCAATTCTAATTTATTTAGCACGATAGCGAAACAAGTTCTTTCAACTAAGATAAATCACTTTCCAGTCCGCTTCCAGTTTCTTGAATAGTTTCTTGCTCAATGAAACCATGGGGTAGGTTTTTGATAGGATTCAAACCTAAACGGACCTGGCTATTCAATGATTACCAGTCCAATGTCGTAATTGTTTGGCCAAGCCCTCTCCTAAGCATTCATTAAAGGACGTCTCCCTGCCTCAAGCTTAAAGAAAATTGATTTGTCTGCTTGGCAATAGTCTCATTACTTCAGAAAGTTGTTGACTTACTGCATAGACAAAATTATCATTGGCTCTGAAGCCATGAAATATATCCTCAAGTGACTGAATTATAAATGTTTTATCCTTGTTTTCTCAATGCAAGCATAAAACCATAGGGAGATTACCCTCTGAAAACTGTTGAAAATGACATTAAAATGATGTTTTTGTCGTTGAAGTTTTCCTGTAGAAATGTTTTGCTCTGACTATTTGCTCTCCCCACAACTCTTGACCAACCTTTGTGATGCTGTTTATAGATCAGCAAATGTTGGAATGCTTCAATTTAATGGAAATGTTATTGTTGTGGATTATTGTGGGGGAAAATTTGTGTTAACTATTTAGTTTTGTTGAAGGTCATCTCCACAGCTGTGAGAAAAAATGTGCAAGGGCTGCATGTTGAATTTTTTCTCTGGAGGTCCAAAGACCAAGCTCCATCAAAACCATTTTTTAGATGTTTTTCATTCAGTTTTATAATTTCCGAAGTGATACCTAAACCCCCCTCCCCCATCTAACCTGCTTGGTTTATTCACCATTAATACATCAGAACTGTCAGAATTTTGGAACTTTGCCGTCTGCTTCATTAGAAGAGAAATAATGGATTACCTAATAATAGTTTTCTTGTAGAAAATATGTCATTCTATAAATATATTGTACTACAAACCCATTATGTACAAGAAACTAGGTCTAACAATAGTTTTCTTGTAGAAAATATGTCATTCTATAAAAATATTGTACTACAAACCCATTATGTACAAGAAACTAGGTCTAACAATAGTTTTCTTGTAGAAAATATGTCATTCTATAAAAATATTGTACTACAAACCCATTATGTACAAGAAACTAGGTCTAACAATAGTTTTCTTGTAGAAAATATGTCATTCTATAAATATATTGTACTACAAACCCATTATGTACAAGAAACTAGGTCTAACAATGTTGTTATTGATTATTTGTAAAATCCTTCTGCTGCAAAATTAAATTGAACTTCGTCTTCTACTGTCATTCTGTTTTTATTTCCACATAACAGAGTCTTTATGGAAGAGGTTTTATTAGCAGGAAATAATCTCTACTAAATCTTATAATTATAAATAATCTCTAAAACTGTTGTTTGGATTATATTTATATTGTAGTTTATTTGTATTAAAGTGGGTGGGGTGTGAAGATTTTCTCCAGAAAGTGGGTGGGGTTATAGAGACTGTAACCTCATCAAAGTGGGTTGGGTTAAGAATCTACCTCGTCAAAGTGGGTGGGGTTAAAGAGACTCTCTCATCAAAGTGGGAGGGGGTAGAGAGACTCCCTCATCAAAGTGAGTGGGGTTAAAGAGGCTACATCATCAAAAGTGGGTGGGGTTAAAGAGACTACCTTATCAACGTGGGTGGGGTTAAAGAGACTACCTTATCCAAGTTGGTGGGGTTAAAGAGGCTACCTCATCAAAGTGGGTGGGGTTAAAGAGACTACCTTATTTAAGTGGGTAGGGTTATAGAGACTACCATATCAAAGTGGGTGGGGTTAAAAAGACTACCTCATCAAAGTGGGTGGGGTTAAGGAGACTACTTTATCAGTCAGTCAGTGTGTTTTTATTTATAGTTGGTCATATGCCAAATAGCTTCGACCGACTGTTATCGACTTTTTTTTTTCAAAAATTTAAATTAACTTTAAGGATTTATCTTTACATTTTAGTAGACTACCATATCAAAATGGATGGTGAAACTACCTCATCAATGTGGGTGGGGTTAAAGAGACTATCTCATTAAAGTGGGTGGAATTAAGTTTGTATCTAATTATAAACTGTGATAAAATCTCTCATCAAATCTTTAGTAATAAATTGATTTTTATAATACATAGTTTAAAATGGTTGAAATCTTCTACTCTCTTAGTCTCCCTACCAAATGCATGAAAAATCAAGATCTCATGTTAATTGGCAAGAAGCAGTTTTTGCACAATTGTAAACTATTTTTAGCCGGAATTTTCAACGAAAATTTTTTCGGCTTATAGATTGGCAAAACCCAGGCTGGGGGGCATCCCGTGTCTTTAACAATTTCGTTAAAGTTTTTTCTTTACCATAATTCTATTTCTGCCATTTATTGTCAGATCTTTATGAAACTTAATAAAATGATAACATACTATGTTGAACAGAATTAGAAAGTAACCACATCTCTACCTGGCTTTAGTATGTATTATTTCCCTTTGTAATTTTTGTGTTTAATATTTTGGATATCTCAGTCATTTATGATCAGATCTTGATGAAAACCGGCTTTAATTGTGGTTTCCATGTTACATTTCTTGTCTATTGTATTTAATTGAGGTCTTGTTATTGTTTAATTTTTCTACTGCCAGTGAGTTATACATTAACTCTGCTGATTTAAATCAATTGTGAGTACAGAAGTACTGTTGTGAATATTAGTGAATCAACAGGATTAATATATGTGCCTCAGACAGTTGAATAAAATTTAAATCTAACACAGGTCCGTTTTATTTCTTACTGAATGTTGCCTGTAGAATCCTGGAGATATATTGGTTAATGATTCAATGACATTACAGATAGAGATTCTTGTTGATATTATCAACAATGTTTGTACTGTAATGGTTTTTTTCATCTATTATTTCCAGTAGGCAGAATTTTCCACTGTAGTTTGTCATGCTGGTAACAGGTGATTTTCTTGTAGTTTCATTGTAACATCTGAATGGTTTATTCTACACTGTTGGAATTCATTGAAAATTGATGTTAGCTTGTTTATGGGATTTGATTTATGGAATATTATGCTTAATATCAGAGTATCTCTATTCTGGAGAGAACTGGAAAAAGTGCAGTATTTTGGAACATTACTAAAATGTTGGATTTTAAGGGTCATTGAAATTTCAAGAAATTATGAACTTCTGTGGATGTTTGCTCTATTTTGTATGTTGAAAAATTAAAATGAGAAATTTGTTAGAAATTTAGAGCATTTTGGGTACCTCAGGGTATGGATTTTTCATGTTTGAATTTGATATTAGTTGTGTTTTTTGTTTGTTACAAACAATGATGGTATTTATGATGTTTGGTAGCCAGTTGTGTCCAGAATTTAGGCCTTAAAAAGTTAGTGGTAGTAAAGAAAAAAGAAGTGAATGTCTATTGGTATGTATGAGTTTTTGAGTCAATAGTCAAGGACACTACTTTATTAAACATATACCCTTGTCTGCCCCAAAATCTAGAGAAATCTATCATTAGCTGACTTTAATGTATATCTTTGAACTTTAGTGTATATTTTAGGACTTAAGTGTGTAACATAGGACTTTAGTTTATATTTTAGAACTTCAATGTATACTTTAGGACTTCATGTTTATTTTTAAATTTAAGAGTATATTTTTGGAGTTAAGTAAATATTTTAGGACTTTAGTGTGTATTTTAGGACTTAAATGTAAATTTTAGGACTTAAGTGTACATTTTAGGACTTAAGTGTATGTCTAAGGTCTTAATGCATATTTTAGGATTTCAGTGTATATTTTAGGACTTCAGGTTTATCTTTGAACTTAAGTGTATATTTAAGAACTTCTGGTTAATCTTTGAACTTACAAACTTTAGGACTTTAGGTTTATCTTTGCAATTAAGTATATTTTAGGACTTCATGTTTATCTTTGAGCTTAAGTGTATATTTTAGGACTTCAGGTTTATCTTTGAATTTAAGTGTATATTTTAGGACTTCAGGACTAGATTGTTTAATGTAGGAGTTGAGTGTTAAGTTATTGACTTTAGTGTTAACTTTAGACTACTCAATCATTGGGTGTGATCTTTTTCCTCATGAACTATTCACAACCATTGTCCTAGGATTGTGATTGATTGAATTCTGTGTTCTTCTTTGTTCTATTTATCTAACAATGGCTTCAAACAAAAACTGTTCATCTACAAAATGATTGAAAGTCTATTTAACTGAATGCTGATTATATTTGAAAATAATTTGTGGAGGTTTGTAAAACGGTCCTCAATAAATGACTTTTTACTTCCCTTGAAAAATTGTAAAATTGGAGTATAGATGGTATCCCATCAAAGCCATCAATTTACTGAGTCAGTCTTAGCGGTGGGTTGCTTGATAAATTAGTCTATAAAAATGTTTCTAACATAATTTGTCTGTTAATATTTGTATGTAAATTTGTTAAACTATTACAAATTAATGAGATTTATCATTTTCTTTTAAAACTTTGGTTACCTTGGCAACACTATATAAAGTTATAACACCAATCTGTCAATTATATGAGACATTGACATGCCTTGCCTTTTAAAAAGTTTTTATCTTATATATAATACATATAATTTATTTTTTCATTACATTCTTTATTTTGTGTCATTTACTTTTCCTAAGTAAATCTTTATTTATTTCTTCTGTGTTGATTATCTTTTGTCATTATTTCTGGGACGGTACTTTAGGTTTATTTCACTTAGATTTATTTTGTGACTCTTCGTATATAATTGAATTTTTTCGTAAAATATTTCCTATTTATTTTTCATAACAATGATGTTCTAAGCCTTTAAGATTTGTGATTCAATGGATTATTAATAGATTTTCTGTCTATGTGTATGATGGCATCAAATCATGTGTTTCTAAGATTTTTAACATAGAATGTTATCAAATCATGTGTTTCTGAACAATTTAGAATATAAGTTGCCATCAAAATGTGCTTGATTCTAGCCTTTATGATGTCATAAGATTACGTGCACATGTGATAATCATTGTTTCTGTAGTTTAGTTATGTGTTTATGTCATACGGTAAATTATGTTTGTATGTTTTAACCATTATGTGCATTTTATTTTTTCAGATAAGAAAATGCCCGATCATTTGTTCTATCATCACAGTACAAATATTTGAACCCTTACCCCACCCACCTGTTATTGTTCAACATATTACTACATCCACTGTGTAAAAAGAAGTTTTCAGCTCTATTGGTACAAAGTGTTGTTATATATCATTTCATTGGAGGAGAGTCAAATAGATTGAGGATTTTTATTGGTCGAAAACTGTTTATCTTAAAATGGATCTGTCCACTGATACAACGGAAGCGCCAACCCCAGTTCTCCCTTTAAGGGATTTAGGGTCCTTTGTGAATACAAGCACCATCAGTGATGCTGAAATTAAAGGTAACATTTTAGTTTTTTTTGAGGGGCTGTTATTATAAGTTTTTATAAAACATTCAGTGGGATAGCACAAAACAAGCCCAACTACAGTGTTCATAAAGTACAATGTAGGTTAGTTTTGGACTGACTCTTCATTGTTGTTAGAAACAAAGTGAACTTACCATTCTGATTTCCTGGATTGTTTCCTTTAGTCAGTTCTAGCAAATTCTTCCAATAGGACTGAGAACATCTCTATATATGTAGGAAAATCAACATTATTGTCCAACTTTTTTGGAACAGAATGATCTACTGTAGTCAGGAATCAAATATGGATAACTAGATTTAAGTAGAGGTTGCTAGGTACTGCATCAGAATTGTGACTGGAGCTGAATTATAAAGTAAAAAAAGTATGATGAAAAAATGGTCAAAACTAGAACATGAAACACTCTGATTGGTTACCACTAAACTAGTGTACATCTTTCTTTATTTACATGTAGTTAGACTAGTTTAATGCTGACCTAAGGTTCAATGTTGAAAGTTTTTACACATGATTGGACCTGCTTCTCTGGTGGAATGGTTAAAGTGTTTGTGGTCATTGTTAAATTTTCTAGTAAGGAGTTGTGGGTTCAAGCCAAGCAAGGTTCTTATTGTGGAAAAATAGTTACATTTTCATGGAGGATGACTCTAGTACTGGTGTATTCTAGGAACAATGCTTGGATAAACTATCCATATCAAATGCATTTGACAATTAAAAATGGTGTAAAAAAACTATAAGCTTCAACAAGGCTATATTGGTTTAGTTTAGGTCTGCAGCAAAACATCTCAAGCCCATCAAAATGATAGTTTATATTTGGAACTCAATTTTGTAGGTTTTTCAGCCGACCTGTTTGTACCAGATACATCTAAGTTTTCATATGATTGCTGAAAAGAATGCAGCACAACTTAGTTCCACTCAGAAACACCTGAATCCAATCTGACATATGTATTGTTCTATTTCTAGATCATAGATCAGCTGATACTGTTTACGTTGGTTTGCATCTTCCCCGGCAACATCATCGAGGTCATCGCCGGGGACAACATAAACATCACAAGAGAAAGCCATCACATCCACAGCTTGAGTCTATGACTGAAGGTGATACATTTATTCCATAGATTTTTCTCCATTTTGTATTTAGGCCTACTTTACTGAGACCATTAAGTTTCAGTCTGATTCAGATTTTTCTCTTGCACTTTGGGCCTGTAATACTAGGGCCTTCTTATTTCCATACCATTTCTGATACATATATTTGTCATTTGGCCTGCTGTGCCCTGGCCTTTTAACTTTAGTCCTATTTCAGATAAATAGTTTTCACTTAATCTTTATGCCTACTATGCTTAGGTATATTTGTTTCTGATTTTAGTTTTATATTGTAATATGTTATATGTTTCTCATAGTTCTATCATGTGGTTCTTGTACTTATGACTTTTTCCAGATTTAGGGTTTCTTGGGTATAGTTTTACTTTGTTACAAGGTTACCTTGCTAGAAGACACTGTTTTGTTGTACATCTGGCTGTTAAACTAGGATTCTAAATTGAGACATACACATTTTGATGCACTCTGTGTACTCCAAACTTTATTATACAAACAGTTTATATGTGTAGCATATTTTTGTTGTTCTATATATAGGTAGATTTTTGTTAAACCAATGTTACATCTTTATGCAATGATAATCTGAGTGAATTAAATCAAAGTTGAATTTTCCTTCAATATTTTTTTAGCTTTGGTCATTAGAAATTTGAGACCAAAAGCAATTTATAAAATTCAAAATTTACTAGACACTATCTGACAGTTATAAACCTTCTAACTTACATAGAATGGCAAGGTTTCTTGGTTTCTGGAATGAAATCTATATTGTCTAATATTTTGATGGCAATCATTTAATTAGAAATTGTGTTCTACTGATGTAACCTGGAATTTAATCTAGAAGTTTTAATATCATGAAAATAGAAAGTTTTCATGTATTGTTATCTCTGTGTAGACTTGTCTAAGATAATTCTGTATGTAGACAAATTCTAAGAAAATGTAATATTAGGCTAGGCTTAAAATAATTTTGGATTGTTGTCTCTCCTGACCTTTTTTTATGGGTAAGTTTTCAGTATTATTTAATACTGATTTCAGTATTTTTGAGAATGAATTATTCTATGTTATTCATATGAAATCTTCCTTTTTATGTATTTTGAAGTTGGATTTTCAGTATTTTCAAAAATTTCAATTTTCATTCATGTTTTTTGCATTTAAGGGTTGGTATGGCTTCCCTGTTTGCATTTTTGGGTTGGTAGGTTGGTCATGAATGTTTCATTCGACTAGTTAGACACACAACCATTTTATTTCTTTTGCCTTTTGAAGAGGAATGTTGAATAAATAAATACCAGAACTTTCTTTGAAATGGTATTTAGAAAATTCTTGGATTTACTATATTATTTGTGATTATTGCGAAGTCTTAACAAGATAGTTTGAATATGTAACTGAGATCATTTTTACTGAAACTAATAGTTTTTTATTCTTATTTAGATTTTCTAGAACTGTCACATGAAAATTGTAAAACTTATGTTGTAAAATTTCTGGAAATTTCAGAAAAAAATCAAATGTGATATAAAAAATTCACAATAAACACATTATTTGATTAAAATCATGCAGAGAAACTTAACAAACTTTTTGATGTTTTTATTTTTACTCCTGTTTGTTTGTAAACTATGGTACCTTATTATATGCATTTAATTTATAATTTAGATTTAAGTTATATTATAATTATTTGTATTAATAACAATTAATTACAATAGTATTAAAATGGTTATTATAATAACATTAAACTTGTGTTATAATTACTGTAGCCATTTTATAGAAAGCTTTAGAAGTATTTGTTTGTATGTTATTATAGTGATGGCCAAAATATTGCACTAGGTTATTACAAATTCATAAAAATGTTATTAATAAAATATCCTATTTTAATAACATTTTTATGTTTTTAAAGGTTTAATTGAGTTCTTAATATTTTGATATAGTCTTAGGCCTAAACTAAAAAATACTTGGTTTGCCTTTACCGACCCTAATGTTTTGTGTTGGATCGGTAGGGAAAATGTTTTTATTTTTTTTTCAAGAATTATCCCACATTTAAGTAGAAAGTGATACGATGAACGGTTGTGACCAATAAAAAAAACCACCTCATTTTTCGAATAAATTTTTGAGTAAAGGGCAAACAAACTTTATTTTAATTTAGGCTTTATACTAAATTTAATTTATCTTCCAGGTTATTATCAATATGTGATTCAATAATGTTATCAATAACATATAGCAGTTATTATGATAACATAGAAATTAGGTTATTATAATAGTGTCTTAAAATTCAAGTTGTTATAGTGGTGGCATTTTATGTCATTGATCATATTGATCCTATGCTATTACCATGGTTATTATGCAAATGTTTTATTTATAACATTAAATTATTATTATTATTACAATAATTATTGCATTATATAAATAATGTAAAAATTGGGTTTATATTTTGATGTGACACACTTGTTATTATGATAAAAGATATTTTTATTTATTATTTACATTTTAGTATTGATAGCATTTTATTTGGTATTAATAAAAGTATGTTATTTATAATGTTATTATGATAACATATATAAAATTATATGTTATTTTTTAAAATTTTGAAATTTATTGCTATTATCATGATATTGGTGTTTTATGTTATAACATTGGCTTGATGTTATTTATGCCAGAAATACTTGTTATTGATATCATTCATATTATGTTATTATAAAACATATTAAATTTTAGTTATAATTTAGGTGGCACTTTGTCTGTGTATTGGATAGACTTTACAGAACATGGATGAAAATTCATGAGTTTGGGACCTTTTAAAGTGTCTTCTTTTTCCTTTGATGTAAAAGCTGCACAAATCTTGAAATACAGGAAATTTTGAAAATGTTGAACTTTCATCCATGTTATTATATACAGTTTCCAGCAAAAGTTTTGGAGTTAAAGAAAATTAACAACTTTTGGTGGGTACTGTATGTAATTTATTTATTATAAGCTGTGAATATTTGTGTACTTATAGAATAAACTTGCCATAGTTTTAGGTGATTGTGACTATATTACACATTTTAATATATAAATATTTTACTTGTATCATTATTTTAGGTGGTAGAAGAGGTTCCGAACTAAACAGACGGCAGACATACCATGGTAATGATTCACAAAAATATGAAAAATACTTATATCAATACCTGATATAGAAAATTGTTGTTATAAAATTGTGGGGAATTTCTTCTAATTGTGTTATGTATGATAATATGTTAGTATATAATAATGATTCATTTTTTTAAATGCTAACTTTTTTTCGTAATTTTCTGAAGCTATTTTTCCTAACTTTAATCCCACTGTCTTTCTTACATTTTTTTCTGTATGGTTTGGGTTTTGGTTTTCTGAAAAGTGAAGTTTTTACTGGTGAAAATTCATTGCCAACGATTTTTAAAGCTCTTTATAAAGATTATCAACAATGGTTTGATGGGCTAGCTGTAATGTATTTATTGACAATAAATGCCTTCTGTCTGTACATGGTCCACCATGATATAACCTATACAATATGTTGCTACTGTGTTAAACCTAACAACAACTACAACTGTATATGATTGGTTAAATCAAGTCCATCTCCATGGTCAAGTGGTTAAAAAGTTGCTGAATTTAACTAATTGATATGTATTGCAATTACAAGGGTTGTTGGTTTGGTGCCCACCTACAAAATAAGTCTCTTTTGGCAAGAACAAATTAGAGGCTCAAAGTCGAAGCAATAAGTACTGGTGCTTTCCAGGAATGATGGTTTGGTTAACTGTCCACCTGATATGGTTATTGATTTTCAAAATGTAGGTTCTATTACCAAATTAGATGAAAGCCTATTGATGGGTCAGTACAAACTAGTCTAACTACATGTAAATAAAGGAAGAATGTAGATCTACATGTTTGCACTGATGTATACATTCAATATTCAAAACTGGATTGTTATAAATTTTACACAGTGTATTGAATAAGTTATAATTTATCTAAATAATTGGTTGCTTACATTTATTCTAAGTAAACTGTCTGGAATAAGAAGTGATAGAATTTTATAAATAAGTTTTATGTTATGCATAAGTATATATATTAAACTTTGCACAAGCCCAGCTCCGAGCCAGGCTAGGGTTGCTATCAAACACTTAGCTAATTTAGCCAGATTTACTGCTTTGTATGCTTGGCAACAAGTGCTTAGAATTAATTGTTTTGTTGAAGTGTACCAATATATTACAGTGCTTCCTGGTGCCTGCTGGTTATTCATATATTTTTTCAATTTTGCAGTAAATAAGTTTTTGGATAATAACATTTTGCAGCATCTCATTTTTAAAGTGATACTTTGACCTGGTTGTATTCCAAGTAATGTATCAAAGTTGTAAAAATGAGCTATTGGGTTATGACTATTCCTGAATGTCAACTATTCTTTGTGAGTTTAATATAAACTGTCATCAATTTATGGACTTTAGAAAATGTGTTGAGTTTTCTTCATCTTTTTTTCTCACCCTTTATTATAAAGTCCTAACTAGATATTGTATCACTGTTATAATATTGCTAACAATGCTTTCACATGAGTTTTAACCTAACATATCCCTCACATGTTTTTTTATTAAAAAAAAACCAGAAACTTTAACTTTAATCTCTTAACTACAAATTTATAGCTTTGGACTTTGTTAGTTATCTGTAGCACACATGTCTACTGATTAAGGGGTCAAATGTTTGATTCCCAGACAGAGCACACTTTTTTGAAGCCTGGTCATGAAATAATTTCTACTATATTTCTCCTTCCTACCGCTGATTCTAAATCATGTAGGGCAGTTGTCAGTCACTGACAGAAGTATGCCCTCTAAGGAACAGTGAGTAGATTGACTGACCAACATGATATGACCAAATAAAATGTTTGTATGGCATAATGTAACCCCCCCCCCAATAAAAAATGTTCTATTTCCTTGATAGATTTACTTTCATTCTTGTAAGACTATTACCTTTGCCTCATCTTGAAGGCATGTATCAGGGTCTGGTAGGAAAAGTTGGCGATGAGGAGAATTTTTGATCTAGTTTCTTGAAGGGGTTGCTGGTTTGATCCTCTCCTAGGTCTAGTTATTAATGCCCTTCTATAAAAGTTTAACAATAATGTCAATTTTCCTCCATTACTAAGGTGTATAGAGAAGTTTTAGGACTTGTGAAATGGTAGGTGAGTACTGGTTATGGACAAAGATCCAGGAAAGCTAGGTTAGGTGAGCTGACAGCCATAAAATGACCATAATTTGTGTTTACACAGTAGATCAATTTTATGCTGTTCTAACTAAAGCTACAGTCCCATAAACAAAAAAATAGCCGTGAGGGCACCGTGCGGGCGCCGTGCGATCAAGTTCCGCAAGGACCCATACAAATTCTTGCGTACCGGTACGGACTGTTACGTTTTTACCAGGGTTCATAAGATGAGCCCTGGATTCACGAATCAGTTTCAGACTCAAATCGTGAACAAAATCGTGGCAGAGTATGGATTAAACCTGCATATCTTCCAGCTACAGCTCCGTACGGGTATGTTGTTTTGTGCCATGTGCGTACCGTCACCTTAATACGCAAGGCTTCCCACGGCCTACGACTGTCTGTGCGTATGGGTCCTCAATGAGCCAAGATTTTATGGGACTGAGGCATTAAATAAAAGTAATCCTGCAATTTACGTGAATTGTGCATTTGACTCATCTTTAAGTTATTTGCATTTTCTTTAACTTTGAAAAGTGCTGATTAAGAATCCAAGTGATGACACCCTGTCCATCTTGACCAATTTGCATGACAATAAAGTTGCCATTTCAAACCTTTTTATTATGTTCATCAATCCACCAAAAGTTGTGGCCCTTGCTGCAGAGATAATACATTGATATATAACTATGAATGAAGTATTATAGTATTGCTTTCAGATGACATTTGGTTACTTGATCAAATAATTTTGATATCTACCCTTTGTTGACCTTTTATACTTGAAAAGAAGTAAGAGTTACATCCCTTTAATTTGTTTATTTGAACGGTACAAAAAAGTTACTTCCCTTTTAAAGCTAACATCATTAATTTTGTCGGTTTTATTTTTGTCATACTTTTTTGAATAGATTTCTTTTGGTTTAATTATAATGTAATCTGTTTAATCATTTAAGAAATATAGTAAAGTTGTGTTTAGTGTTTAATGCCATAGCTGATTTTAGATCATTATAGCCTTTCTGTAATATAATGGTAATGATCATAGGTTTGGACCAGTTACTGGGCTGCACCTTATGTATTCCTTAGGAGCAGATGGTCCCTAATTAAAATCGAATCTAAAGGGCCCAGTTACCTGTCTTTACATGAAGAAAGTAGATTGTTGCCTATAGAAAATGAAAGTCTAGTATTGTAGCAACCTAGAAACTATGATCTGGTGAACTGTCCTCTGTACAAGACTTAGCTGTTAAAACTGGCATGAGACAAATATATAAACACATTAGATCCAAGTGTAATTTTACACACAAAAACCAACTAAAGTCTGGAACACGTTTATTGAGATTAGGTGTGACATATTTTCAAAACCCCTTTTTGTGTCTTCCAATGTATCAATTAAGGCATTTGTGAGTCCTTTGAGAGGTACTTGGTTTTAGGTAAAAAGCTGAGGTTCAGAGAGTTAGGTCTATCTATGGAAAGTGACTAGAGTGACTGACCACTGTGATGTGTTGTAAAACAACACTTATTACTTGTACATTAATCACAGGACATAATACAGTATAGACAATTCTAACATAGGCACGTGCGCTTTCACTCTTTATTTAATGTGACGTCATCTATGCTTTATTATTCAACAAAATATAGCTCGTGACGGCTGTTGAAATTTTACTCCCCACGTTAAATGAGCAAAGCCGAAAATAGCGCCCGAGTTTATAAGGGTTGACTTTAACAGAACCTTGGAACATGTCAGTAAATGTAAAACATGTAATAACCTTCTTACTTGACCGAAAATGGTATAAACTGAGTTTAAAACGATTCTAGCATAAAAATACCTACTTCAAGATGTTTTCTAAGTCCCAGCATTTCCCGGTTCCGCTGTCTTATTTCATCCTGTCCTTCATCCGACGATCATGCCAGCCATTATACGAAAAATACAAAGATTGACTATTTAATCAAAGCCAAACTGTGCATAGCATAATATAATGGAACTGGCTACGTGTATTCTTTCAAGCTCGTAATCATCCAAGCTGACACGAGCAGTGCTGATTTTCCGAAAATCTAACCTTCCTTGACACGCGTTCATAAATCCAATTTATATCCAACCTTTTACAAATATCTCCATCAAACTGTCTGATAACACACTACTATTCAGTTAACATCCAATTATTTAAGCAGTATTTGCAATATTCCGCCGAAAACATCGAACTTAAATGCTACATCATCGTGTGTATATAAAATGACACTCACTAGGGCAAGGTCGAATGTTTATTTCACGGCGCTTATTTTTAAGAATGATGTTTAACACACAAATAAAACTATGACAATTCGTATTTAGTTTTGGGTTCATTTTTTTAAATTAAGATTTGAATATTATTTGTTTGAAATTAGAATCAATTATCAATGAGATCTGTGTAAATAAAGGCTATTTTCGGCCTTTGCACTGGGGGGTGGATTTCAACAGCATGGCGTACAGTTAAAAATAGTTCTATAAAAATATCTTTTCTAAGGATGTATTTTGCGATGTTAGAATCGAAATAACTTACAGTTGTCTATATTTTATTGTCTAATAAAACATAGGCACTCGTTTGATGCGCTAATTAAATCACTCGTGCTAAAGCACTCGTGATTTAATCATACACGCATCACAACTCGTGCCTATGTTTTATTAGACAATAAAATATAGACAACTGTAAGTTATTTCTTAAATATAAGTAGATAGAATATTTGCCTCACAGTAATTAGGCTAGATTGATTTCTGGCTAGAATTCCCTCAATTTGGAATATTGATGAAATGTTTTATGGTTTATTTAGGCAACTTAATATATCAATATACACTGTTGGAAGATAACTGAAGTTTTCTTCATTGCCTTTTAAGATGGTTACAGATAAAATCAAGCTAAATGTAGACTAACTAAGGTTGATGAAATAAATATTTATTTTTTATATATACCAAAATGGGTATTTGTTTGATCACCGTGTGAGTAAAAGGGCAAGTATAAAAACATGTAACAGTTTGTCCATTTATGAAACTGTTCAGTTGGCTGTTTCTCTTTTTCTTGATCAGTGGCACAAAAATCTTATGATAAAAATCATCGTAAGTCAAAAGCAAGAAATTTTGATGGTATGGTCATTTTTCGGCCAATCAATTCCAAATATTTTTTAATTATGTAGAATATTGTGTACCTTTTGAATATCAATTCACAATTATTTTTGTTTTCAGTCTAACTTTGAACTGCAAAATTATGATAAGCCTAGATTATAAAATTTTATCTCAGGGAAGGGACTGAGAAAAATATTTATTTAGTAAAGGGATGAAAATATAAAAATGAAAAACAAAAAAAAAGCTTTAAGAAATGAAGAAACAAAATGGTGTCCAAAATTATGAACAATATTCTGCATAGCACTGTCCAAGCATGTGAAGTAGCTTTAGAATGTGATAAACATCTTGGGTCTGCTTAACTAGATTCTACCCAAGGGGTGGAACAAGAAGTCGTCAATAAAGTTTGTGAAAGTCTCCCTAATTTGTTTATAAATAAGATGAGTGATTTAAAAACGATAGCGGTTAATAAGAAAATCAGTAATTTATGAATGGAGTTGAAATTCAAAGTCTGACTTTGTGTATATTTTCTCAGAAAAATTATATTCTTTTAAAATTTTTTGTTTGTTTTTGTATTTTTTTTCAGCACATTTTAATTTCTTAATATCTACACTGACACTTCATTTTTTATAGGTCCTAAACATGATCATTTAGAGAGTCATTTAAATCGCAGTCAAAGTTTATACGGTAAACAAAATGAGTTTTCTCAATACTAAGCATGGTGTGAGCTGTCACGATTATTATCGAATGGCCTTAAAACTTGTATATATGTATGTCCTTGTCCCTGTCCTTGATGTGTTTTTTATATACTCTGTAAATAACAAATGGTGTAAAACTGACTAACTGCAGTCCCTTGTACTTGTCTAAATGGTTTGAATATATCATTTTTAGCTCGACTTTTCGAAGAAAATGAGAGCTATTGCTATCACTTGGGCGTCGGCGTCGGCGTTGGCGTTGGTTTTCAGGTTAAAGTTTTTTAAAACACTTATAACTTCAACACTACCCAAGTTATTTCATTGAAAGTTGGTATACTTATTTAGTGGGACTATATTAACCATTCTGTAAAAGGGGATAACTCTGGATGAATTATTTTATGAGTTATTGCCCTTTTATACTTAAAAAATTGCAAAATATGAGGTTAAAGTTTTTCCTGTATAGAATATCATCAATACTGATCAAGACATTTGACTTAAAGTTTGTATACTTATTTGTCACTACTATATCTACATGACTGTGAAGGCACATAACTGTGGATGAATTATTTTTGGAGTAATTGCCCTTTTATTCTTAAGAAATTGCAAAATATGAGGTTAAAGTTTTATTCTGCGTAGAATATCTTCAATACTGATCAAGATATTTGACTTAAAGTTTGTGTACTTATTTGTCCATACTATATCTACCGACTATGATGGGACGTAACTGTGGATGAATTATTCTTGGAGTTATTGCCCTTTTAAACTAAAATAAAAGCAAAATGTTAAAATTGTTTCTATATGTAATATCCTTAATACTAATCAAGATATTTGACTTTAAATTTGTGTACATAATTATCGGTACTATATCTACGCAACTAAGAAGGGACATTACTGTAGATGAATTATTTTTTTGAGTTAAGACCCTTTATACTTTAACATTTATGTTTAAAATTTGTTCTAATGGGATATATTTAGAACCTATGAATATTTTTGAATGAAAGTTGGAATGCTTATTCTTCAATTCTTCATCTATCGGACTATAAAGGGACATAACTCTGGATAAATTACTTTCCGAGTTATTCCCCTTTCCCCTTTATACTTTGATTATTTCTAAGGGTTATGTTTGCTCAAATTGAATATATTTTGTCAGATGGAAAGTTAGTATACTTTTTCATCTATACTACATCTGGTCGAATACAATGGGATGTTATAATTGATGAATTATTGTTGGAGTTGTGACCCTTTTCAACTTTTTAATTTGGGAGAAAGTATTATGAAATATTTTCAATACTTATGGATATATTTAAATGATAGTTTGTATGCTTATTCATCAGTACTACATGTAGGTGACTACATAGGGACATAACTCTTGATGTTTTTTTTGAAGTAATGCCCCTTTACTTTAATTTTGAATTTTGTTCAAATTGAAATACAATGTATTTATAGTTCTTCATATAGATATTTAGATGAAAGTAGGTATGCTTATTTGTTGATACATTGTCCACTTTACCCTGATGGGACGTTACTATGGATGAATGTTTTAGGAGTAATGCCACTTTTATATTTTACAAATATGAATTGGTAATTATTATGTGACTGAATTAAATCCTTTCAACAAATATGTCCTGTCTTGAAATTACTTTTGTTTTAAGATAAGCCTTGCCATGAACAAAACACTCGAAAAGTCGAGCGCGCTGTCTTTGGACAGCTCTTGTTATACTAAGAGTCTGCTTGCCATGGCTCAACTTTTATTTGCATTAAGTAAGAATTACTTTCATAATGCCTTTGATTCGTGATTTGCCTGACTTAAGTTTTTATGCACTAAAGATTAAGATTGTCCTTTGACTATTACATGTCTGCTTATTAACTCCACTTCAATTTGGCCAAATATCTTTTTATATGTAGCCTGGTCGATGCAATGAACACTCAGGATCTTTAGCCAATTACAGGTGTAGAATGCACCTACAATGAAGCATTTGTTTAGGATGATGATTTTTTCAATATTCAAAGGTTTTGATAGTTTGGAGGAAAATGGCCTAATTGAAACTCTGTTAATTGAATCATAATGTCATAATCTCCATTCATTAGCCAATAGGTCTGTGTAGGACATAGTATGTTAATGTCAACTCATTTTGTTTTGTTAAGAGAACTCATGATTATAATTTTTGAATTTGGCTGCAAGAACAATAATTTTTACTGTTTGAATTGATTCCTTCATTTGCTTGCATTGATATAAGGAAGGACAACTCTTCCTTTGCCTGTGTTTATTCTTATAAGGAAGGATAACTCTTCCTTGGTGTGTGTTTATTCTTATAAGGAAGGATAACTCTTCCTTTGCCTGTGTTTATTCTTATAAGGAAGGATAACTCTTCCTTGGTGTGTGTTTATTCTTATAAGGAAGGATAACTCTTCCTTTGCCTGTGTTTATTCTTATAAGGAAGGATAACTCTTCCTTGGTGTGTGTTTATTCTTATAAGGAAGGATAACTCTTCCTTGGTGTGTGTTATTTTATATAAGGAAAGACAACTCTTCCTTGGTTTTCATTAATTCATATAAGGAAGGACAACTCTTCCTTAGTGTGTGTTTATTCTTATAAGGAAGGATAACTCTTCCTTAGTGTGTGTTTATTCTTATAAGGAAGGATAACTCTTCCTTAGTGTGTGTTTATTCATGTAACGAAGGACAACTCTTTCCTTTGCCTGTGTTTATTCATATCAGGAAAGACAACTCTTCCTTGGTTGGCATTTATTCATGCAAGGGAAGACAACTCCTTGGTCTTTAATTATTAAAATAAAGAGGACCACCCCGTCATAAGTGTGTATTTGATTATATAAAGGATAACTATGAAATTGAGATTTGATTTATGTTTTCAATTATTTATTTAACATTGAGGATAATGATAGTAGTATTTGTATGCATTTTAAGCACATTATTTGCTTTGATTTTGTTTGAAGTTAGAAAACACACAGCTATTAAATAATGAATAATATTAGCTTCAATTAGATTGTTTTGTAACTGTTTTTAGTTGATATTTAGAGGTTTAAATGGTTCATTTTGACTTAAGAGGGTTATTAGCTCAATTAGTGTAATTATCAATTTATTTGTAGCCTCCTTTTTATTGCACTGGTTTTTACTTTTATTTCTTAAGCTTACATTAAGTAAAATGTCCCTGATATTTGAGGTTTCATAGTTTATAATAGTGGCTGTGAGTTTTATAGTAATCTGTAATAGCATTGTAGGCAACCACAGAAATGGTTTAATTAATATTGACTTTGTAAAATTATTGTAATTTTATGACAATTGAGACTAACTTTTTATACCCCCGCTTCGAAGAAGAGGGGGGTATACTGTTTTACCCTTGTCCGTGCGTGTGTCCGTGCGTCCGTCCGTTACAAAATTTCCGTCGCAGTTTTCTCAGCAACTATAACATGCAGCAGCCTAATACTTTGCATATTGCTTCATCCCATAGTCCCATGTGGTGTAAAGCGATTTCATGCTCCTTCTTGCTCATCTACTTCCTGTTTGTCACATATTTTTAGATTTTTGCGGGGGTATCACTAGTGAGCATTAGCTCACATATTTACTTGTTTATAAAGATTAACTCAGAGTATTTTAACTGTAAGTTAATTGTATAACCTAAGATATTTTATTTTTGAAATATTTTATGTATTTTTAGCAATTCCTGCCATTGAATTCTCCCCTGGCCCTGGTAATTTTTCTATGTATGGTACTCATGTGATTACCTTAAGGGATTGGTATTATTGCCATAGCAGCTATTTTATTACAAAGTGCAATGAAATTGACATGATATGTCAAAATCTTAAAGTTACTCCAGTTTGTTCAACTTCTTTTGTGAAGAGTTATTGAATTGTACTTGGTTGGTTTACATGGGATAAAAAGTATTGATAAAACGTGTGTGTCTTAAGATGATGATAAAAATAACAAGTTTTAATAACTGAAATTATTATGAATGATGATCAAGTATGAAGTTTATTTTGTTATACTATAATTATATTTAAATGTATTGTTATTTTAATGTGTCAGTTCAAAATTATTCTTACTACATGTACTTATTTTGTGCGTACCTAATAATCTCATTCTGAATTTTACCTTATTATCTGGATTGTCTTATGTTTGCCCATGTATTTTTGTCAATTTTCTAGAATATAAGGTTTAAAGCATGTCTTGTATTTTGTACTGGATTTTTTCTGCAGAAACCATATTTTGACATGAAAGTTCTGGGAATATTAGAGAAATCTGAGGTTTGAGCAAAAAGAGAAGTGTATAATTATGCATTAATATTTGATTTTATCTTTCACAGATAGAAACAAAGATTTGTATTTAGATAATATTATCATGTTACAGATTACCTTGATGCTGACTTACTTTACATTTGACCTTTAGACCTTAAAAAATTACTTCACAGATGACCTTGTGACCTTTTACATGTAATCTTGATTCATTAAATTAAACTTAACATTTTGACCTTAAAGTATGACCTTGAAGATGACCTTGTGACTTTTTATGTAATCTTAAATCATTGAAAAAGATCTTTTGAACATGACCTAACATTTTGACTTTTGGATCTCTTTATGTGACCTTTTTTATGTTACCTTGTTGATGACCTTTCTTACAGAATAACTGTAATTGACATTGACCTTGATGTTTAGTTAACCTAGATAAGGATTTAGATAGTTACATCATAGTAGATTAATGTGTTTGTATTTAAGATATTATGTCTTAGTTAGATTGTCTCTTTGTTTTTATATCTTAAGAATCTACGTATACTGAGGCAACAAAAGGTCACCAAGGTAACGACCGCCATGTTGTTGCTATTAGTAACCAACTGATAGTATCTGTAGTTATGCCACTGTTGTTGCCTTGTTGATGACGAAATGCTACATGAATATCTTCTACACTTGCTCTTCTTTATTATGTTTTATTTAAGGGCTGTCATGATGACAAGTTACAATGTTGGACATTTTTCAGTATATGGAGGGGGATCACGATTTCATTGATAGGGGAATCAAAGGTAACCTCCAATGTGGGAGAACTGCATTGATTCAAAGAAATTCCAGGAAAGGAAGTTATCTGTAATGGCCCCCTGTTATGTAAGGAAAAAGCCCTGAAAGGGTTGAAATGGGTTCATTGTATTGTTTGAAATTGGTCTAAATTCATAAATCAGTGGGTTTATGGATTCATCATCAAGATTGTTCAATGCTAATTATAGTACAGGAAAGTTCAGAGCTCACAGTTGTACAAAAAGTGAAATGTTATATGAGACTTATACAGTCATGTGCTTTATCAACCTGGCTAAATTTTCCTCATAGCTTATAACACCACCTGGTTATAGTTCCATGAATTGAGCATCTTACTACAAGTCCATGGGCTGTTGGTTCAATCCTGGGCTGTCATTCCTTCGTGGAGTTATTTCATGAGATATTTTCAACAGCCAGTTGTTGACATGTTAGGTAAAGCTCCATTTATTACAGTACATCCTGACAGCCCTATTTTATTTCATACTTTTGTAACTTCTTGCTGGTGCAAACTTATCAGGGCTGTACAAATCTTTGCACTTTGATTTTTTTTCTTACATCAATCAAAAATACTTTTTCACCCTTCAGTTTACATGAATAGGAATGAGAACTGCTTGCTGGGTGCTATGGAATGGATTATTACATCCCTATTTTTTTTACTTCTCTAAGTTTCTTTATGAAATATTGCTTTTTGCTGCCTGCATATGTGTTGTTAAGACAATTTTTGTTTAACCCATATATTTTCAGTTCTTTGATTATTAACTGTTTAAATGTTAATTATATTTTTGATGTCATATTTGTCAATTTCATAGCATGCTCAAATTTAAATCTTGTTATCTGTGGTCCACTCTAGGCTGCAGTTGGTCATACCCTATCACGAAAAACGTTGCCATAAAAGTTTGACCATATTAAGTGACTTTTCTCCGTTAATAAGATATATGGAGAAGTTGTTGGCCTTGTGGAAGGGTAGATGAGTACTGGTTATAGACAAGAGTCCAGTTGATGAGCTGGCATTAAACCCAAATGAAGTCATTTCTTCCTTCAAAAATCTTTTTAAAAAAAAAAGATTTAAGAAACCGTAGATCTGAGATGAGTGATCTGGACGTACCCCTCACAAGTTATATGTCTAGATGTCCCCCCCTGCCAGGTTACAAGTTTCAATGTTTTGGTTTGCTTTAATTTAAGCATTTCATTTTATGATTTGTTTACTGCATGTGTATGTATGTTAGAGTAAGATTAATTTTTCTTGAAGATCTGTAGTTTGATTATACTACATTGTGGTTAGAATCGGTTTCAGGCTGTTTTAGGAGGAATGGTAAAATTTTGTTACTTTGTCAGAAAATAAGAAATTCAAATTTAGCAACCTCAATTTGTCTAAGAAGTTTTTTTTATTAGAATTAATTAACTTCTAGCAGACTATATGTGCCTCATAGGGTGAGAAATTTCTGTCAGTTGAAATGTTGATTACACCTTTTTATCTCTGTGAATAGAGGTGCCAAAATTAGGTCTAGTCGCCATAGCAACGGTTCTGCTAATAACATGTGTCTCGTAATTTGTTTAATTATTTTGTCTCGAAAAATGTTTTTTCATGCTGTATGAATTGTAGAAGTGTTTGTTTTAAAGACATTGATACTCTCTTTCCTGTTTGAAAGAAATAGGTCCCTCTGGCTTACAAGTGATTTAAATTTAAATTATGGGGATTTTTTTAATTTTTGTTCTTTAACTTTTCTTTTTCTAGTTTTATGTTCCATTAACCCAACTCTTTTCTGAACTAAGATAAAATCCCCCCCCCCCCCCTGTTATTCTCAACTGAGGGTTCTGTCTAGATCATTAAAAAGATTCCTTGAATTGTTTATCACACTGGTGACTGAAAACCTGTATGTTTGTCTCTTATTGGAGGTATCACTAATTTAAGAAGGAATCCCTCAGTAACTAACTTTGAATTCTTTGGTATTCCTGTTGAGAACAGTCTCAAACCTTGCCCCTGATGCATTTTGGGTATTCAATAAATGCTGTGGTTTAATTAAAACCAGCTTTTGAATTTTTGCATAACATTTGAAAAAAACTACATGTTGCTGTCTATGAAATGAAAGTGGTTGCCCGAGCAGGTCATTTTAGCAGCTAGCACTATATCTTATTTATAGTAATTTGGTTGCCCAAATGAAATTTTTGGTTGCCAGAACTAGAAATTAGTTGTCCGGGGCAACCAGACACCCACTAATTTTGTAGACTGATATAGTCTTTCCATGTTTCCACTTTTTGAAGATGTGACATCAAGTATATTTGAGGGGATTTCTTGTTATTACTAATACCTTTTCAGTGTTATTTTATAGTTTACTAAATCCTTAGTATTTTTGTTGTACATTATATCTTCAGCTCTTTCATATAGTTTATAATTTGTTTGCCACCATCATAGTCAAGACTCATAGGTTGATTGTTTTCTTCTAAAATGTTTCATGAAATTCATGAATTTGTTCATGATTATAGTCAATATTAGATACTAGTAGATGTTTTTTGAATGTTTTGAAACCGAAGTAGATTCATGTTTGTTCAAAAAATTTTCTTTATGTAGGATTGTTTCATGCTTACAATTTGCTTTTATTGAGCTACTAAGTACATCTAATTTCTAATACATGTTATAGACATTAGACCTATATGCAACAATTTTTTTATATACTGAGGCCTTATTTGTTAGATGACTTCTTTCTTAACTGTTTTCAGCTTAAAGTGTGTTTAAAAAGTCACATATTTGTAAGGATAAGTGTTTTGCAGCAATCAGGATTTAAAGTAAATTTAATTGTTGAATTTAATCTCTTTTCAGGACTTTTCAGGTTCTTTGTCTTGCTATATATGCTATTTTGTAAAATGATATGTTTATTGTTTGTATAACCAGTTTTGTAGAAGTTTCTTGTCAATTTTATATCTTAGAAATTTTAATATAGTTTTATGATTGATTACTTAATGCCACACCTCCTGTTTGAATAGTTACTTGAAGCCACATCCCTATTTTGATTGGTTACTTTAAGCAGCACTTCTCTATGATAACTTTCTTGAAGCCACACTTTCATTGCATAATATTGTATTAAATCTAATTGGTCTATTTTAAGTTTTAGCCATTCCCCATTTCTGATCTGACTTCATTGGTGACAGTTTTATCAAACACTTGATTGCATATTCTGTTTAAATAGATCCGATTGGTCAATTTTAAATTTTAGATTTAAGCCACACACACATTTTCAGCTTTCTTCTTATAGGTGACTTTTAAAGTCACATCTTATTTGTAGATTCCATATGAGTAAATCTGATTGGTCCATTTTGAAATTTAGCCGCACCCCCATCTTATCTTTTGGCTGATTGGTGAACTTATACCAATCATTCTTTATGTATTCTATCTGAGTAAATCTGATTGGTCCATTTTAAATTTTAGCCACACCCCCATCTCAACATGTACAGTTTTTATTGGGTGAAGAGGAAGATGATGAAGAGCATAAAACTCATGATTTATTTTGTGAACTGGCAGAATTGTTTACTCATGATGGAGAAATGGAATGGAAGGAAACTGCTAGGTATGACACCACTAATTATTTTCCTTTGTATTTAGATCTAGGTATGACACCTCCTAAATATTATCTTCATATTTAGATCTATGTATGACTCCTCTAGATATTTTCTACATATTTAGATCTTGGTGTGATACCACTGAATTGTTGTATAATATATAATTCATGATGTTGGAGTGTGCAGGTTTGACATTGAATCTAGCTATTTAGATTCAAGTTTTGGTTAAATTAGGTCAAATAATTTCATGGAAGTGCAACAAAAATATTGACTTTTCTCAGAAAATTGAGATGTTGTTGGCAGTTAGGATGGGTAAGCCACTACATCTGTATTAGGAAAAGTAAAGATTGCAAGAATTGCTGTAACCTGATCAGGTCATTGTAAACTACTGAATAAATGTTAATAAATGACATTTTAAAACTTAACCAACAAGTAAATGTCACAAACCACATGTTTGTATCCAGCTACAAAGATTCTGTCTCTAATCTGATTGGTACACAAGTACTTGTTTTAAGTTCAGTCCATTTGTGCTGAAATGTTGTTTTTGACTTGACGAGCATATTTCTTCTGATATAAATAAACCAGAATATAAAAATAATCCAAATCAAATGAAAATAATTTTTAATTGAAAAATTATATTAGCCGGATTTTTCAACGAAAAAATTCGGCTAGTTGTTTGGAGAAACATGAGCGGGCGGGTGGGTGTTTGAGTGGGCAGACGGGTGGGGGGTCTGGCATCAAGTGTCATTAACAGTTGTGTTAAAGTTTTTCTTTCCCATATATTTATACCCCCGCTTCGAAGAAGAGGGGGGTATACTGTTTTACCCTTGTCTGTGCGTGCGTGCGTGTGTGCGTGCGTCCGTCTGTTACAAAATTTCCGTCGCAGTTTTCTCACCAACTATAACATGCAGCAGCCTAATACTTTGCATATTGCTTCATCCCATAGTCCCATGTGGTGTAAAGCGATTTCATGCTCCTTGCTCATCTACTTCCTATTTGTCGCATATTTTTAGATTTTTGCGGGGGTATCACTAGTGAGCATTTGCTCACAGATTTACTTGTTCTGCCATTTATTGTCAGATCTTTATGAAACTTCATACAATGATAACATACCATGTGATGAACAGAATTAGAAAATAACCACAACTCTACCTGCCTTCAATGTGGTTTTTTTCCCTTTGTGTTAAAGTTTTTAAATCTGGCTTAAATGTGGTTTCCACATTACATTTCTTGTTATTAAATTTTATTCAACTATCAGTGTTACATACATTAACCCTGCTGAAGTAAATATTCCTTAAAATACTTCTGTACACACAATACATAAAATTAGATTTAAATCGGCAGAGTTATGTACTATGTCCCAATTTAAGCATTTAAAACTGGGATAAACTAAAGATCAGACAATACAAATGTATAGGTAGCTTACTGTTTGATATTAGGAAAATTAGGAAAATGGACTTTGGTATTTCCGAGGATTTGATGAAAATGTCATTTCTTGGTGTCTAGACGTTGTCATGTAAGATGTTAGTTTTATGTCTAACAGTCTAGTCATGGATGATAGATGTTGTATAATATAGTCTCTTGAATTCTCTGCATTAATGGATTTGGCACAACATAATATTCTAAACTTGTCATTGTTATAGAGCCAATGAAAATCATTCTGACATAAGAGATGACTAGCTTGGAAAGAGTCTTGTCAGTCTTCAAAGCAATTGTGGAATTTGATTCATAATTGAGTGACTGCTAGACCAAACATAATTAATACCTTTTTTATCTAACCAAGATAGGGTGTCAGTAACCATATTTGCAAGCCTGTTACTCTGCAGTGAATGTATTGATATGTATTGATGTATCATCGATACATATATGGATATACCCTTCCAGTCCAGTCAACGACAGATCTACTTTGAATGTATTCTATCTATATTTACAGATGGATCAAGTTTGAGGAAGATGTGGAGGAAGGAGGAGAAAGATGGTCTAAACCTCATGTTGCTACATTGTCTTTACATTCATTGTTTGAACTAAGATCTTGTTTGAATAGTGGTACTGTTGTTTTAGATATGGATGTACAATTCTTTTATCAAGCTATTGGTGAGTTATAAGGGTTTAGGGGGTAGGGGTCTTGTTGGTGGATGGGTTAAGTAAGATTAAGGGTCCAGTCTGGTGAAGGGACAGAAGTACTTGTATACATATAGGTACTGTTGTCTTGAGTGGAGGAGGTATGGTAAGATTAGGGGTCTGGCCTGGTAAATGGGCAGGGTTTATAAACCAATTGGGAACTTGTAAAGATAGTAATACAATGTACCATCTTGTTAGGTATTGATATGCAGTTTTTAGCCGACTTTACTAAGTAAATAGAGAGCTCTCCTACTCACCCGAGATTTTTTAATATAACTTTTTTACTTCTTAAGGTATCAACCAGAGCAACAGATAACCAGTGTATTTGCGTAATTACGCAATAAAAAATACGAAATACCCTTTAAAAATAATTTTAATGCATACCGAAAAACGTTGAAAAAATCGGGTAACGCAAAAAAATCGCCGACGATGCGTAATAGGGCCGCATAAAATGGAATGGTGCGTCGCGGAATATGGTTGATCATTTTCACCCAGGCGCTTACGTAATCAAGCTTTTGTAATCAAGCGTCTAAAATGTCGACAAAAGGCCGTAGAAAGTCTACATTTGAGAAGTAATCACAGAAAAATGATATTTTACGTACTTTAAGGCTGATAACTAGTCAGAAAATATTGTAAATAGTGTATTGAACGAAATTATTGTAAGTATGGTGACTGACAGTTACGACTTCGTCATTGAATTGATAAACTTGGTCGTCGAGAATTCTTTGGATCGTGCTTTATGCATTAACATCAAGTCTGATTTAAGGCACTCGGGTCGTCGATTAACCCAAAAAACCATTGCAGAATGGGAATCCTTAGCTCGTAGTCTGCAAAGGAAAGGACAATACTAGACTGTGTTGTAAAATTTGTACAAATTACAAAGAGTCTCTGAAATTGACAAAGGTCTGGGCTCAGGAAGGGTCACCTAATGTACAGATGTCTAGATTATTGAATGTTCTTAAAAAGTACCCTTTCTTTTCAAAATGACCGGGTATCAATAAATTTGTTACCCAATTAAAAATCCCTGGTACCCTATTTTTTCAAAATGAGTGGGTAATTACCCTATCAACCCCAAAAATTATCTGTTGCTCTGATCAACTTCTAACTTTAAATATCTGTTCCTTATTATCAACCACATCTCTTGTGACAAGGTTCAGAGCTCCAAATATTTTTTTCAGAATTGTCTCCCCTTGAACATAGAAATTTCTTTTTTCTTATTTCTTTAGGTTTCAAACTTTAAATATTTGTTCCTTATTATCAACCACATTTCATGTGACAAGGTTTATAACTCAATTTTTTTTCAGAATTGTCTCCCCTTGAATTAAAAATTTTCTTAATTTTTTTTACTGTAACTTCTTTATTTCTTAACGTATCTACTTTAAACATCAAATATATGTTGCTTATCACCATCCACATGATGTGTGATAAGATTCATAACTCAAGCACACATTTGTTACAAAATTATTCCCCCTTGTTACTTATAAAAGTTAATTACTATTATATTTTTGTTTACTCAAGCACCCAGAATAATAGAGCATAGGGCACGTTGCCTAACGATTTTGCTACGTATCGCTATGAAAAAGCGCTTTCTTGTAGCTCTTCTTCTTAGGAAACAGCTTGCTATTTACGTCACAAACTAAGATGGCGGCCTGTGCCGAGTAACACTTTTGCGCTTATTGCAATTGCATGTTTTCGGGGCGATTTCCAACTAAATAAGTCTTTAGTATAAAATCATTGCAAAAACATATGTTATATGAACAATTACAAATATTTATTAATTTCAATTTATCTATAGTCGGTCAAACATAAAAACCAAATTGTCGGCAAACAGGAAGTAACATTACTGCGGTGGCAGCCATTTTGATTTGTTAAAGTGCTCTCGGGTAGCAAAGATTTTTTCCCCTAGGTTTCGCTACGTAGCGAAATGAAGCGATATCTTGTGGCAAGTCTTTTCCTATGATTTTGCTATGAAGCGATGCCTAGCGAAATGCTTAGGCAATGCGCCCATACTGTCACTACTGACAGCTCTTGTTGTATTAAGCTATTAGTAAAGTAGAGTTTCACTGCATATAATTATTTTCAAATCAAATTGCTGATATAAAAGAAACAATACTTATTCACATAAAAGGACTTGAACCTTTATAATCATCTTAATTTCTTAAAAGTGTGCTAGGGGCCTGCTAATTAATAAGACAGTAAAACATGAAAGTAATTCTAAAGTTTAAAGTTTTGTGAAATGTTTTTAGATTATCTACCAATCAACGCTGAAATGCTTTTAACAAATTTTGGTGACAAGAATTAAAGTTTACAATATTTAACTTGGTATATAACCCCTGCATGTAGCGCAGTTGATAGCATGCCAGGATCTGGAATCTACTTAACTGAAGGAGGTCAGGGTTCAAATCCCACCTAGGGCAGTTACATTCTTCCATGAAAATTTGACAATAATGTTGATTTTCCTCTATTAGTAAGGTATATGGAGAAGTTACCATCCTTGTGGAATGGTAGGTAAATAGTGGCTATAGACAAGGGTCCAGGAAAGCTGAATTCGATTTGCTGGCTGCTGTAAAATATCCTTAACTGTAATGACACCCTCAAACTCAGTATAATCATTACTTGATGTTTCTATTCAGATATCATGTTGGACAACATGTGTGCAGCCAATCAACTTGAAGAGACTTTAAAAGATCAGGTTAGGGATGTATTACTTCAACGACATCGTCATCTCAATGAAAAACATGAGAAACGTCACCATGACAACGGTTCTAGCAAGATACATTTACCTATTATACGCTCCTTAGCTGATATTGGACGGAAATATTCTTTGCCCAAGGAGATGAGCAATCACGGTAAATATTTGTTTTTTAATTACTCGCTATATGGTTTAAAGAAAAAATATGACAATTATTGGGAATCTTCAACATTTTTTAAACATTCTAACAGGATGTTATCAAATATCTTTCAATAGTAACTGAATAAACTGAATGAAAAGATTTATGATTATAATAAATTGTTAGAGTGTTGATATTATGGACCAGTTTTCTCAGTATGATTTTGTTGATTAGGCTCAAATAGAAAAGTAAAAGACTTTCTTGGGCAGTCTTGGAGCAATTTCTTTCTTTATTTTTTTTTTTGCCAATTTGAACAGGCCTTTTAGTCTTTCTAACTGGCTGTTTAAGTAGGCAGCCAGTTCCTAATGAGAACACTGTGGACCATTACTGTGTAATAAACATCCACTATTGTTTCCTGCGTATAAGTCATTGATTTTCTCTGAGTTTGTGAGATTCAAACTTAAAACCCTGCCTTACACTCTTATAACTTAGGTAAATCTTCCAGACATATTTCGAGGCAATAGAAATAATTAATTATTTTGCCATAAAGTTGGTAATTTGACTTATACATGAGTACTTATATGCAGGAAAATAAAGTTGTTAATCTCACTTATATGTGGATAGACTTATATGCAGGATATTAATTAATTAAATGTTAATTTCTTATTAATGTTAACAACCTGGTCAGAAAATCCTGTCTCTGTACTTTTACTTATAACACTTTTTCTCTCAGATTCCTTTCTGTTCTTTAATTCCTGTTTTTGTTATACAGTGTAACCTCTGCAGAGTGACTTTCGGCGGAGTTTGAAAAAAAGTGTCGCTCTGCAGAGGTGTCGCTCTGCAGAGGTAGACTTTCTACCGATCACGAAAAACAGCCGTTTTCAGTACGGAAAACTGGCCGTTATCCGTTCCGTAATGTAAATACAGCATAGACATCTATGAAATACAGTTATTAGCGGGCGCTGTAAAAAGTTTTAATATGATTACAAAGTTTTTTTAATAAATCATTATAGGCCTAACTGTTAAAAATTTCTAGCATGATGGTTAGTTTTACGCAAAAGAAAGCAATACACTAGAGAAATCGTTTCTTGTACCATCAAAATTGTTTTTTTACCTGTCTAATGGCGAATAATATTTAGCATGAATTATCGTGGTCTTTTCGGGAGTAAATATCTGATTCGGCTCTTAAACCTCAAATTAACTTAAAACAGAATTTAATCCATTGACGCTTTTAATAATAAGTACAATAACAAATAAGTTTCATTTACTATCGCCAACTAGCTGGACGTATGTACAACTGATATTTGATGACGTCAGCCTACCAAACAAAGCATCCTAGGTCCGTTCGTTGGTGTCATGGAAACCATATGTCACTTGTTTATTAACCCCTGTTAGTAAAATGATTTAACAACATGACACTTAAGGGTAGTATTATACGATTAAGGGTATTGCTTATTGTTTAAACCTTCCGGTCATAGATAATTATCAATTATTGATATTAACCATGCTAGACTTAGTGTCGCTGTACAGAGGTAAAGAATGAAATTTGGGAATTTATCTCAACGGCCATTTACCGCTCTGCGGAGATGTCGTTCATTAGAGGTAAATCATAGTGCAAAATCGACGGGGGGAATTCTAATATGCCGCTCGTCAGAGGTTGCCGCTCGTTAGAGGTGTCGTTAGCAGAGGTTATACTGTATTATATTTTGTGTAAAGACCGTTTATTTCAAGTGTATGTATGTTTCTAAAATCTACTCTTGGATTTATTTTTTGAGACCTAAATTTGATAATACTTGTAAAAATATTTAGTGTTGGGTCTGAGATTAAGGATTCCGCAGTCTTGGAAAGGGTATTATCAGATGTAAATGTTGCTGAAATCATGAAATTAAAGAATTTCAGGATTTTGAAAATTCTAATATCAGTATTAAGGTACAAATGTTTAAGATGTTTTAGAGTGTGTAATAACTACTTGTGACTTACAGAAGCGGTGGAGATTTCACCCTCCCCAAATGGACAAGGTATATGTTACAAAATTGTGATTTATGCCAGTCATTTTACCTTTGATAGTTATAGATTGTTTTTGCTTATGCTCTACCACTTTACTGGGGGCATCTAAAACTGTTCTTAGGGTTCAGAAAGTCATTTTTGTTAATAATGGATTTTGATCAGTTGATTTTGAAAATTTGAACTGACCAATCGATGAGGTTTGTTTGATTTAAAGTGAAATGGTAGAGTGTTGGAGACCACTGCTTTCCTACAATTTGAATACAAGCATAGATTTTTGAGAATTACAATCAAAAGCACCTATTTCATTTTATTTTTATTGCTAGATAGATAAATTATAGTGGTAATGAAAGCATTTAGGAAAATGATACAATTTCATTGGGAAGATGGCATGATATTTAGGACATTAAGAAAAAAATATGCTAGATTGCTAGACCCCAAAAATATACTAAACTCCTATATATTCATGTAGTAAGATATATTTTAGTCAGGGCTTTTTTTCATTGTTTAGGGAAGGGGCCTGGAGCCTTTTTTTATATAGAACATTTGGGGAAATTTTATCGCAATTTCATAGGTAGGGGAACAAAAAATCCAAGTTAAACTCCAAATTTGGGGAAAACTGCATGATTTTAAAGAAATTTCAAGTGGGGAAGGTGCCTGTGAACGGCCCCTGTTATATAAGGAAAAAAAGGCCTGTTAGTAATGTGATAATTTATCATTGATAAAACGTTAAAGATTGTTCTTTTTTCCCAATTTATCTGTCTGTTCCTGAAGCATTTTATAACTTAACATATTGTTACCATTTTCTTTCCCATGGCTTAACCCATTACTTGTTTTGAAATGTCCAAAATTTGACCTTTTTGCAACTTTAATGCCATCGTGCATTTTGAAATTGCTCTTATTTTGTCACTTTTTATGTGTTAGAGGTGCTGGTTGGCCAGATTGTCCCTGTGATTGACTGCCAGAAATAGTCATTACTTTTGAACTCTGAACTTAGTTATTTTTCAATAAGCTGGAGTCTCCAAAAAGTTAAATTTTGTTCTGCATTATATTTGTATTGATTCATTGACAAGTGTTGTCATGTTGATTGTATTTTGAAGATTCTGTGATAAGCTTTGTTTGCATGTTAATTGTTTACAGTGTTATTTGACATTGTATTATGTCATTGACCTATATTACTGTATCAGACGATCCTATTGTTGAATGGTTAAATCAGACTATCCCATTGGTTGAATCATACAATCCTTTTGGCTAAGTCGTACTATAACATAAGCTGAATCAGACAATCCCATGGGTTGAATTGTACCGTCTCCTTAGATAAATCATTAAATCCCATTGGCTGAATCATACAATCTCATTGGTTAAATCATACAATCCCATTGGTTAAATCATACAATCCCATTGGCTGAATCATACAATCTCATTGGTTAAATCATACAATCCCATTGGTTATATCATACAATCCCATTGGTTAAATCATACATTCCTTTTTGCTGAATCATACAGTCCCATTGGTTAAATCATACAATCCCATTGGCTGAATCAAACATTCCCATTGGTTAAATCATACAATCCCATTGGTTAAATCATACAATCTCATTGGCTGAATCATACAATCCCACTGGTTAAATCATAAAATCCCATTGGTGAAATCATACAATCCCATTGGTGAAATCATACAATCCAATTGGCTGAATCATACAATCCCATTGGTTAAATCATACAATCCCATTGGTGAAATCATACAATCCCATTGGTGAAATCATACAATCCCATTGACTGAATCATACAATCCAATTGGCTGAATCATACAATCCCATTGGTGAAATCATACAATCCCATTGGCTGGATCATACAATCCCATTGTTTAAATCATACAATCCCATTGGTGAAATCATACAATCCCATTGGTTAAATCATACAATCCCATTGGTTAAATCATACAATCCCATTGGTGAAATCATACAATCCCATTGGTGAAATCATACAATCCCATTTGCTGAATCATACAATCCCATTGGTTAAATCATACAATCCCATTGGTGAAATCATACAATCCCATTGGTGAAATCATACAATCCCATTGGTTAAATCATACAATCCCATTGGTGAAATCATACAATCCCATTGGTTAAATCATACAATCCCATTGGTTAAATCATACAATCCCATTGGTGAAATCATACAATCCCATTGGCTGAATCATACAATCCCATTGGTTAAATCATACAATCCCATTGGTGAAATCATACAATCCCATTGGTGAAATCATACAATCCCATTGGCTGAATCATACAATCCCATTGGTTAAATCATACAATCCCATTGGCTGAATCAAACATTCCCATTGGTTAAATCATACAATCCCATTGACTGAATCATACAATCCCATTGTGTGATTCATACAATCCCATTGGCTGAATCATACAATCACATTGATTGAATCATTCAATCACATTGGTTAAATTATACAATCCCATAGGGTGATTCATACAATCCTATTGGATGAATCATACAATCCCATTGACTTAATCATACATTCCCATTGGGTGATTGCTGGGGCAAACAGAATTTATTGGTATGTAATGAAACATAGTTCTGGTAACAAATTTTAATACCAGCTAATGCCATTTCGCTAATCAAGTCTTGCCATAGTCTGTAGTCATACAACTGTCTGTAAAGTAAAATAGATCAATTATTTATTTAGTTATACAGTTAGTCAGTTTGAATTTGTTACAGTAGAAATGTATTGACATTTTGTAGTGATTTTTTGCTTGTTTATATTTGTTTCATAACTTTTTTATGCAGAGATGGTTTCTTGCCCTATTAAGCTTATTGATTAGCCCCCATTGTCTGTAGCTCCATTTACATGCCATGGTAATATTGGTCAACATTTGTTGTATTTAAGAGTGATATGATGTCCTCGGGCTATATTAAATAAGATCTACACATGCAAAGATCAATCTTCACCTTAACTCATTTGTCCAAAGCTATGACTAATGGAAATTGATTCCAGCTAATACAATGTATGTTGGATAAAGAGGCCTTTAACCAAATGTTTTCTTCCAGTATCAAGTTACCCAAACCCAAGTATAGGTTGTCAGATGCAATAGGAAAATCTTTAATGTTAAGGCCTGATAAAGTATGCTAGTTTATTCAAATGAACAATATTACTGTTGTTTTTGCTACATTTTGTCTTTTAGTATTTTATCCCCCCCCCCCTTCAAAGGAAGCTTTGCCTGTTGCGATTCATAGCAATCAAACTGTCTGTCCATCCATTTGTTCTGCTTTTGTGCCAGGGTGATTTTTTACTTATTACTCTTTGAATTTTAGTGAGACTTGGCAGGAATGTTCATTACCTTCAAACTATGTGAGACATGTAATTATGTATGGGCTTGTGGCTTTAGGGTCAATGCCAAATTTAATGTGCATGTGTTGCTAGACTGCACTGTTACTTGTTGATATTTGTTACAATTACCCCCACCTACTTCAATTTCATTGTTGCTACATGTATGTAGATAAAAATAGTTGAGAATTAACTTTTTTTGAATATGTTTATTGTATATTATTATTGTCAGTCGCTTTTTAAGGTATATATTTGCATTATTTGTTACTTGATGATTATATAGTTTATATAATTGATAGCTAACAACAGATTTCACTTGGAACTTGAGTTTATGGACTTTTTCATCCTGCTGCACAGTGCAAGCACTTTTTATTAAACAGATATTGCTGAAATGCATGCAATACAGATTAAATCCTAATGTTCTTTGTACACATGTTTTAATTATGGCATTGTCTAAAAAAGATACAGGTCATTTGATAGAAGTATGTGCCTTGTAATTGGTTAACAGCTAAACCTAGCAATTTAGCCTTTCCAGAAATTGTGAGTTAGTTAACTGACCGCTGTCAGTGATATGAAATATACAATGTGCTGCCACAGTGTTAATCTCAACCATTGTACTTCAACAAATACTGACTGTAGGGTTGTTAAAATGTGATTTTAATCTGAGTCAACAGCTCTTCAAGTTTATTAGAAAGTCCATAATTCAGTTTTTAATGTTTGATTTAAAATTGTTGCATTTTAAATGTATTTTTGATGTATGGAAGTATTTATTTTTTGTACTTTTTTTATATTACGTGTACAACATCGTTTTTAAGATGTTTGAAGGTTCATCTACTTCAAAGTGAGTAGACGCTATTCGTTGTCTTAATTTTGTTTTGATGCTAAGTTGAACAGTTTTGTTATGTTTTGATTGATTGAAATGAATTTGACTTAAGACAGAAACTGTCATATCAATATCATTGATAGCTTGCTCACATTGACCTTAGACAAAAATATAACACATAATGTCATTATAAATATTTTGACAAGTTCAAAGATAATGTCATCCTTATAATAATGATAGTTATAGACACAATAATAATAACCATGACAATATTATTAGTTATAGACACAATAATAATAATAACTATGACAACAATATTAGTTATAGAAACAATAATAATAACCATGACAACATTATTAGTTATAAAAACAATAATAATAATAACTATGACAACATTATTAGTTATAGACACAATAATAATAACCATGACAACATTATTAGTTATAAAAACAATAATAATAACTATGACAACATTATTAGTTATAAAAACAACAATAATAATAACTATGACAACATTATTAGTTATAGACACAATAATAATAATAACTATGACAACATTATTAGTTATAGACACAATAATAATAACCATGACAACATTATTAGTTATAAAAACAATAATAATAACTATGACAACATTATTAGTTATAAAAACAACAATAATAATAACTATGACAACATTATTAGTTATAGACACAATAATAATAATAACTATGACAACATTATTAGTTATAGACACAATAATAATAACCATGACAACATTATTAGTTATAAAAACAATAATAATAACCATGACAACATTATTAGTTATAAAAACAATAATAATAACTATGACAACATTATTAGTTATAGACACAATAATAATAACCATGACAACATTATTAGTTATAAAAACAATAATAATAACTATGACAACATTATTAGTTATAGAAACAATAGAAATAATAACCATGACAACATTATTAGTTATAGAAACAATAATAATAATAACTATGACAACATTATTAGTTATGAAAACAATAATAATAACCATGACAACATTATTAGTTATAGACACAATAATAATAATAACTATGACAACATTATTAGTTATAGAAACAATAATAATAATAACTATGACAACATTATTAGTTATAAAAACAATAATAATAACCATGACAACATTATTAGTTACAGACACAATAATAATAATAACTATGACAACATTATTAGTTATAAAAACAATAATAATAACCATGACAACATTATTAGTTATAGACACAATAATAATTATAACTATGACGACATTATTAGTTATAGACACAATAATAATAACCATGACAACATTATTAGTTATAGAAACAATAGAAATAATAACCATGACAACATAATTAGTTATAGAAACATTAATAATAACTATGACAACATTATTAGTTATAGAAACAATAATAATAATAACCATGACAACATTATTAGTTATAGAAACAATAATAATAATAACTATGACAACATTATTAGTTATAAAAACAATAATAATAACCATGACAACATTATTAGTTATAAAAACAATAATAATAACCATGACAACATTATTAGTTATAGAAACAATAATAATAATAACTATGACAACATTATTAGTTATAAAAACAATAATAATAATAACTATGACAACATTATTAGTTATAAAAACAATAATAATAATAACTATGATGACATAATTAGTTATAAAAACAACAATAATAATAACTATGACAACATTATTAGTTATAAAAACAATAATAATGATAACTATGACAACATTATTTGAAGAGAGTGCTCATCTTAATAATTTTATGGTAATACATGTAGATCTCATGCAGGTTAAAACATGCTACATGTACAGTGTATATAGAACATTTACATACATGTAGATCTCAAGTAAAAACATGCAACATGTACAGTTTGTATAGAACATTTACATACATGTAGATCTCAGGTAAAACATGCTACATGTACAGTGTATATAGAACGTTTACATACATGTAGATATCGGGTAAAAACATGCTACATGTACAGTTTGTATAGAACATTTACATACATGTAGATCTCAGGTAAAAACATGTTACAATTACAGTGTGTATAGAACGTTTACATACATGTAGATCTCAGGTAAAACATGCTACATGTACAGTTTGTATAGAGCATTTACATACATGTAGATCTCAGGTAAAAACATGCAACATGTACAGTGTGTATAGAACATTAGGTAAAACATGCTACATGTACAGTGTGTATTGAACATTTACATACATGTAGATATCAGGTAAAACATGCTACATATACAGTTTGTATAGAGCATTTACATACATGTAGATCTCAGGTAAAAACATGCAACATGTACAGTGTGTATAGAACATTAGGTTAAACATGCTACATGTACAGTGTGTATTGAACATTTACATACATGTAGATATCAGGTAAAACATGCTACATGTACAGTTTGCATAGAACATTTACATACATGTAGATCTCGGGTAAAACATGCTACATGTACAGTTTGTATAGAACGTTTACATACATGTAGATCTCAGGTAAAAACATGCTACATGTACAGTGTGTATAGAACATTTACATACATGTAGATATCAGGTAAAACATGCTACATGTACAGTTTGCATAGAACATTTACATACATGTAGATCTCGGGTAAAACATGCTACATGTACAGTTTGTATAGAACGTTTACATACATGTAGATCTCAGGTAAAAACATGCTACATGTACAGTGTGTATAGAACATTTACATACATGTAGATCTCAAGTAAAAACATGCAACATGTACAGTGTGTATAGAACATTTACATACATTTAGATCTCAAGTAAAAACATGCAACATGTACAGTGTGTATAGAACGTTTACATACATGTAGATCTCAAGTAAAAACATGCAACATGTACAGTGTGTATAGAACATTTACATACATTTAGATCTCAAGTAAAAACATGCAACATGTACAGTGTGTATAGAACGTTTACATACATGTAGATCTCGGGTAAAAACATGCTACATGTACAGTTTGTATAGAACATTAGGTAAAACATGCTACATGTACAGTGTGTATAGAACGTTTACATACATGTAGATCTCAAGTAAAAACATGCAACATGTACAGTTTGTATAGAACATTTACATACATGTAGATCTCAGGTAAAACATGCTACATGTACAGTTTGTATAGAACATTTACATACAAGTAGATCTCAGGTAAAACATGCTACATGTACAGTTTGTATAGAACATTTACATACATGTAGATTTCAGGTAAAAACATGCTACATGTACAGTTTGTATAGAACATCAGGTAAAAACATGCAACATGTACAGTGTGTATAGAACATTTACATACATGTAGATCTCAGGTAAAACATGCTACATGTACAGTTTGTATAGAACATCAGGTAAAAACATGCAACATGTACAGTTTGTATAGAACATTAGGTTAAACATGCTACATGTACAGTGTGTATAGAACATTTACATACATGTAGATATCAGGTAAAAACATGCTACATGTACAGTGTGTATAGAACATTTACATACATGTAGATCTCAGGTAAAAACATGCAACATGTACAGTTTGTATAGAACATTTACATACATGTAGATCTCAGGTAAAACATGCTACATGTACAGTGTATATAGAACGTTTACATACATGTAGATATCAAGTAAAAACATGCAACATGTACAGTTTGTATAGAACATCAGGTAAAAACATGCAACATGTACAGTTTGTATAGAACATTTACATACATGTAGATCTCAGGTAAAAACATGCAACATGTACAGTTTGTATAGAACATTTACATACATGTAGATCTCAGGTAAAAACATGCTACATGTACAGTGTGTATAGAACATTTACATACATGTAGATCTCAGGTAAAAACATGCAACATGTACAGTTTGTATAGAACATTTACATACATGTAGATCTCAGGTAAAAACATGCTACATGTACAGTTTGTATAGAACATCAGGTAAAAACATGCTACATGTACAGTTTGTATAGAACATTAGGTAAAACATGCTACATGTACAGTGTGTATAGAACATTTACATACATGTAGATCTCAGGTAAAAACATGCTACATGTACAGTGTGTATAGAACATTTTTGTATAACTTACATAATAGACACTCATACCCAATATATTGATTTATAGTCCTTTGATATGTAATGTATTATCTGTTTAAATAATAATTTTTTCATGTTTCAGCTACCTCTTGGTATTTTTTATTATTTGTACTCAAGAAAAGAATCAAATATTCTTAATGCTAGATATTTGTAGAACCAATAATATTTTTAGATATATATAATATATACATGTATATGTATTATGACCCCTCTATAAAGGATAGCATTGTATCAGCCTGGTGCTAATTATCTACAATATAGTTATTGTTGTCTTTGTCCTGGTTGCCATGGTCATATCTTCTACTGTTGTTTACATATAACCAAGAAAAAATTGTACTAAATCAACATTTTGTTTTGTTCACTTATTTAGTGTTTGGGTTCATTTATACAGCTTTAGGTTCCATTGAAGAGTGTTTTTATCTCCTTTATTGAAGAGTCTTTGCAAACTAATTTACCTCACTGAAGTTTTCCTGAAGAGTCACTTATTTCCTTCTTTGTGTTGCCATTTACTGGTTTCTTTGAGGAAGAAATCTGATTCTGTTGAAAGAATTATCAGAAATTCTTAGAAATTCCCTGGAAGTATCAGAATAGACCAGACATTCTTAGAAAATAAGCATGCCACACATTATTTATCTTGTACAGATCTATTGGAAACATTTGGAAAACTCCATCCCCTGAAGGTCACTATGTCCCTGCTGAAACATTAAAAATTGCTTCAGACTTATCTTTTTTGTATATACATGACGTCCACCATGCTGGGAAAATTGGTATTCCCTTTAAACCCAAGGTCTGAATGTATAGTTACAATTAATTAGAAAAAAGTCCTGTCTCTAGAAAAAATCCACCCCATTTAAAAAGAAAGATCCCACTCCAATTTTCCCAGAAGCACAATGTAAAAATAATGAACCTTTCCCACCTTGATCTTGGAATACTTTTGACCTTCAGAAAATGAATTATCTCGCTTGAAGATAATAGGTATGCCCTTGGAAATGGTGACATGTAATTTGTCCTTTAAGCTCAAGTAAACTCAAGCACTTTAAAAGAATGAACATAATTATTAAATTAATTAACCAAGAAAAGAAATTTTTATGTTACATTATTTTACATGTTGAGAAAAAGGGTTATATATACTAATTGCATTAAACAGTGATTTTGTCCTCTTGTTGTTTCTTACATTGTCTTAAACTAGACACAAGTTTTCAGTATTGTTTCAAGATATTTTGCTCATTTTACATACACAGTCTATGCTGAAGATATCAGTCTGCCAGTTCAACAAACCCATTGTCTCATACACTTTAATCAAATTCCCACATTTTGTGAATAAATTTTTTTTTAAATCTTAGATTTTTTTTTGCCATGGTTTTAGATTTGAATAAATCAATGTATTTTGGTGAATTGGTTTATTTTCTTAGGTTGTATCCTAGCTTTGTTTGATGTATGACAACTAAATGATAACTTAGCAATTTTGATATTAACATACAAAGTGGCAAGTTGTCATTGGGACAGAAAGGTTCTCTGTCTTCTGGTTGACTGATATATTTAGAGGTCTGTGGTTCAGACTGCCTTAATAGTGCCATTTAAATGTGGCAAATCATAATAATTATTGAATTTTAACACTTCTGTGGTATTGCATGTTGAATGAACTTATGGCAATTTTAAAATTGCCATTAATTACCAATGTACTAAGTTAGAGTGAAACTGTTTTGTTATATTAAAGTTTAATAATTGATAATTTTACATTGCTTAGTATAAGTGGCATATTTTTAGGTATGATAAATTGTAATATTGAAACTCATTGTATTTGTGTACAGCTGCAACAAAATACATTTTTTGGTGTTATGAGGCAAGCTAGGTATCATATTATATTGTTTACTTGTATATTTTAATTTTCAGCAGATTCTTCCAGGTTCCCAGCTCATAGACTGTCAATTATTGATGAATCGGGTACCGTACATGTGTGCAGTTTAAAGTCTAGTTTTTTACTTCATGCGTGCTTTCTAGATTTTACTTTTCTTACCATTCACACTTTTGTGTTGCCTTGATTGGCCCCTAATTTGCCTCTTCAAACCTTTTTTGTCTTAATAATTGTTTCTCTTTCCATTTTAAATATTGTGGCTGTCAAGCCTGGCTTTAATTATTCTTTTTTTATGAAATTTTATACTAAGGACAAAAACAGTTAGTTATTTTATTTCACCTTACAGTTTTGACCTTGACCCATTGTTTACCTTTGACCCTTGTTAGGAATTAATTACTTTTATAATAGAATAAAGTTGAAATGATAATTAACACTAGGACTAATTTTATGTTTGTTTGTTTTCAATGTAATTTACTTTGCTCTTTTCTAAAATAAAATTATTTGATATTGCTATTGAGAATATTCCAGGTCTGCTATAATCTAGGCTTATGCCTTATTTCATGCAATTGTCTTTTCTATGTATAATTGAACAATGAATGTTTCATGCCTAGGGAAAATTGACCAATGCAAGCCAGGGAACAATTGACCAATGGCAAGCCTTGGAAATTTTACCAATGGCAGGCTTAAGAAAAATTGACTAAGGTCTGAAATTGGCAACACAAAAGTATTTTCATGTATTTCCAAGTATTTTTACCATAGATATTAACTATTGTGTCTAAATAAATATTTTGATATAATGTTTTGATATATGTGACCAATACTTATTGTAATATTGCTTGCATTGATGTCTGCTTTTATGTAATATTAATTGTTTATTCTAGAACACTGGGGCTGTTCTTAAAGTCTGCAGTGATTAGTTGGCTTTCTCTGCTCTGAGTCAGTGATTAGTAAAGACTTACATTTGATGCTATTTTATATGAGATCCAGACTAAATGCCTGGCCTATGTTGGTCAAAATCTGATGTCTGATGATAGATAAATTTGTCAGGTTTTTGTGGAAGGGTAGGCAAGTACTGGTAAATAATGATTCCATGAAAGCTGGTTAAATTAGATAGATTGATAAAAAGTCACTACTAGCAACTATGTCTAGGCATGACATAAAAATCTATCAATATTAGTGTATCCAGATTATATAATTAAATCAAAGAGTCTTAATATAAATTATTTTATATTATATAAAAACTAATAAGATGCTATAATTGCAATGCAAATAGGGTATAGTTTAATTTTTCAAACTGAACTCTTTCTATCACATCTTGCACATAGGTTGAACTAAAGATTTTAAGTCTAAGAGATTTAGTTCAACTTTCTCACTTCTTTTAAACATAGATTGGCACCATGATATATTTATGTATATATATATTTCATACTTTAGATTTAATTTTCAATGGTGGAGACAGAATTTTGCAGGAGGGGTTTCAAACAGTATGATTAAAACCTGATCTAAAATTCTCTGTTCTTGTACAAATGTACTCTTGTTTATTTTACGACAGCCATCTGTAGGATAACTGTTTTCGCAAATTGGGTTTCAGTTAGTGCTTTAAGGGGCAATAATATTTTCAAAAACTTCAATTGAATTTTTAAGTATTATAGAAAAAGGAATTGACCTCCAACATTGCTGGGTTCACCTCTGTCTCACCTGGGTCCACCATTAACTACTAACTTTTTTGTACATGTATAAAAAAATAGAGAACTACACTGCTTGCAGAGGATATAATGTAATACTTCCAAAATAGATTTTTTGAATAATTATTAAAAATACTAATACATATTTGTGTTGTGATTGGTGGAATTATGGTCACATGAAATTATGGTCACATGACATTCATGGTCACATGACTTTCAAAATTATGTTTTTTTGTATGTGTAAAATATGTTGGTGTAAACTTAATTGTTTCTAAATAAAACAACACCCATTAGGATAATGGAAATTTTCAGTAACTTTTACCCTTGCTTATTTCATTTGATAAAAAAATGTTTGATGGTCATTATGTCTGTGCTATTTTTGCAACGTGCCTTTGTGTTGTCCTATGCCACACATTTTTAGCTCGACTATTCGAAGAATAGTAAGAGCTATCCTACTCACCCCGGCGTCAGCGTTGGTTAAAGTTTTTTAAAAAGGCTATTATCTTGTATACCGTCAAAGATATTTGCTTCAAACCTCACATACTTACTTACTGTGACACAGGGCATAGCCCTGAAAAGTTACATAACTTTGTCAACAGTAATTTCAAAGTTATGCCCCTTTTCCACTTAGAAATTTTGGTTAAAGTATGCATGCAAGCCCTTATCTCCAAAACTAATTCAGATATCAGTTTCAAAATTCTCACAAATATTAACTATGATAATGAGAGCTTGTATCAACAAGTGCCATAACTCTATAAAGCTTTCTGGCAAAATTATGCCCTTTTTTGGACTTGGAAAATCTTTGTTACACTTCTGCATGACAGTTGCTATCTCCAAAACTAAGTCACATATCAAGTTGAAACCTCACACAGATACTCAGTATAAAAATATGAGGTCGTATCACTAGGTCCCATAACTCTATGTAGTTTTTTCAACAGAATTATGCCCTTTTTTGGACTTAGAAAATCTTGGTTAAAGTTCTTCAAGTAAGTTCTTATCTCCAAAACTAACTAACATATCACTTTGAAACTTCTCACAAACATTTAGGCTAAATATCCGAGCTTGTATCAACAAGTGCCATAACTATATGAAGCTTTATTACAAAATTATCCTCCTTTATCGACTTACAAAATGTTGCTTTAACTTTCCAATGTTAAAGTTGCTTTCTCCAAAAGTAACTCACATATCGGGTTGAAACTTCACACAAATACTAACTATGAACATATGAGCTTCTATCACTAGGTCCCATAACTCTATGTACTTTTTGGAAAGAATTATGCCCCTTTGTGGACTTAGGGACTTACATGCAATACTTTTTGGACTTATATGTTTTAAGTTTTGAATGCAACTTCGTTCTGCAGAGCTTTCACAGGTGACAGATTCTTACCATACTCTTATGCAATTGTTTGCTTATATCAACCAAGTTTACATGATATTGTGCACTGCCTATCACATTGCTTTCTTCTAGCATTATTCGAATAGTCGAGCATTGGCAGTCTTACGGACAGCTCTTGTTATCTACGCTATTGCATATGATTTTTGTTACATGACATTGTGTATTGTTATGCTAAATTTTGTGATTTTATACAATTTTGGTGACTTTTTCCTTGCTCAATGAATTAGATTCAAACTTTGTGTTTGTATAATATGCAGGGATACTAATTCCTAGTCACCTAAATCAATAATGTTTTTGTCTTGGCTACTTGAGTAATCATTTGAATGGCCCAAGTGGTGTGTGGAGTTGACCGCCAGAGTTCTCCGAATCAGCTATTCTGCAAATTCAATGTCTACAGTTTAGCTTGACTTATTATTGTTTAATTTTTTCACCCAATTTTTTATTGGGCTCTACTTCATAGCAGGGCCCCTGAAATAGACTAGTTAAAGACTGAATCAGCCTCTGGATAAAAAAGGATATCTGACCCCTGATAAGTGATATTGTTAAATTTTATTCATCAGCCAGTGAGGCATGCATTAACTCGGCTGACTTAAGTGCCACTACAGTGGAGTTAATATATGCGCTACTGTAGCTTTAAAATGTTTTATCTGTAATAATTTTTTTCCTATTTTATATCATTTACACAATGTTGTAAACATAGTTATTTTTACAGCCTTGATGTTTCTCAACCTGGTCCCTTTGTGTCAGCATGCATGCAAAGTTTTCAGTTGTTGAACTCAATGTTTATGTCTCTCTGATTTCCACATTCTGCCCTTTGCTCTGTTTTAGCATTTTTATTATACCATTTAAAATGTGATTAATTGAGAATTGTAGAAAAGTCAATAAAAGTTTGCAAGTTTAGCATTATATATGATATAGAATGATCCAGTTTTAGACAACACCTTGGATGCCAGGGTGCAGATGCTCAATGAGAAAATGAATTTTAAAATCATGCTTGCTGAAAACCATCAAATTTTAAGGTCCCAATAGTGGAATTTTACTGAACAATAACAAATGTACCTATCATTTGGTATCACTCTAACTGGGAATAGCTGTTAAGTTTTGGAAAATTTTTACTGTTTTTTTCATTTTTTGAAACCATTTCTATGTAGTCATCATGAATTGTATGAGACTTGTCTGTAACACCTTTGTTATGAAATTGGTAATTTGGTTTTCAGCTAAAGCAAACATTTCTCTGTCATCCCTCATTTTTGTTTAAAAATTTTTCTATCATTCAGTTCCAATCAATTTATTATCTCTATAAACTATATTCATGTGATAGAAAATTTATTTAAATCATTCAAGTCCATAAATTAATTTTAACATCTTGTTTCGCTACCAGGGGAGGACAAGAAAAAGGGATTAAAAGGTGTAAAAACGATGCCAAACTTTCATCATGCAGCGAACCCTAATGACAGTAACCCCAAGATTGAAGGGTCTTTAGGGGCAAATTTAAGAAGGAATCATTCCTCAGGTGCTGATCTTCATGAGAACGCTTCATCAGTAAGGGTGAGTTTAGTTTATTCGTCTCATTAGAAATGTTAAATGTTTACTTTTAGGGTTTCTTAAGGGTTTAGGTACATTTAGTCCTTTTCAGTGGGGGGGGTAAGAACTGTTTAATTTTGGACACAAGTTAATAATAATTTTTAATATTGCTTTTCAAATAACTTGTACAAAAATAATTACTGTAAAAGTTCGCTGGCTCGAACTCGAAGGGATGTAGAAGAAAATTCGAAACAGGCTGGTGTTCGACCTGGCCGACATTCGTCCGAGTTCGACGTTATTACTTCCCTTTGTTTTTTTAATTGTTCTTATTCGTTATCTCCCTTGGTTTAATATAAAACCCGAACACACGTTTCGTTCAAGTGTCTTGTGAACATAGTCTACAAACTGAAAATTAATTTGCTTATAACCTATTTGTTGTTCGTTAGTTATACATATGATTTTGGTGAGTAGTAGTATATGAGATGAACGTCCATGTTATGTGTTTCATTAAGAATCGATCATTGTGATATACTAGTTGTGCACTAGATCTACTTATCTCCTTTATTTCTTGTTGTTGTATTAAGAGCTTGTATATTACAAGGCTATACTGTAAATAAGGAATATCAAAGTGAAATAAAATAATAAAAATTAACTCAAATATTGTTACGTAATTTTATTTTACCTTGAAACATAAAAGAAGCACTACGCGCTAATTCATTTGTTTTAGCGAGGCCTAAATTACTGGTTTTATTCTTGATTTATAATCATACCATGACACTTTATAACTTGTGTCCATCAACAATGTGCAATCTACAAACAATTCTATTGTTAAGCATTTTTGTGCGACAATGTGATCACACAACAAAATGTTTTGACATAAAATCAATTAACAAATTTAATGTTGAGCGATTTTCACGCCGTGTTATTATCACGCATCACAAACAATACCTTCGATCAGACCTTTGTCGCTGATGTGTGAAAATCTATTGTTCGAGAGAGACAATAGTATTATAAAGTATTTGTAAACCACGGGACCGTGATATTGGTTCAAGAGTTCGACCCTGTTCTGTTCGACTCAGAAGAGGTTGTTTTATATAGATATAGAAGGGAAATTGATCGGTGCCAGACAATGTGTTCGACTCAGGCAATTAATTCGAGCTAGTGGTGTTCGAGAGAATGAACTTTTACTGTATAATAATAATATTAATAATAATATACCTAATTTGGTACTCTACATGAGTCCAATTTATTGGTGTTTCTATCCATGCACAGGTGGTACAAACTTAGTTTTTTTACACATTATTGCTGAAAAGCACAAAGCAAGGGTTGAATCCTATTTTTCTATGTACACCTAATTATACCCCCGCTTCGAAGAAGAGGGGGGGTATACTGTTTTACCCTTGTCCGTGCGTGCGTGTGTGTGTGCGTCCGTCCGTCCGTCCGTCCGTCCGTTACAAAATTTCCGTCACAGTTTTCTCAGCAACTATACCATGCAGCAGCCTGAAACTTTGCATATTGCTTCATCCTATAGTCCCATGTGGTGTAAAGCGATTTCATGCTCCTCGCTCATCTACTTCCTGTTTGTCGCATATTTTTAGATTTTGGCGGGGGTATCACTAGTGAGCATTAGCTCACAGATTTACTTGTTTAATTTGTCATGGAGCTAGTTTGTTTGTACTGCAGGGAAACCCCTAATAATTGAATTCCGGTTATTGTCTATATATATTAAGTATTTGTTTGGCCAAATATTGGTTTACTGTTTACACTCAGTAAAAAAATAGGTTTGTTGCTAATGGAAAATGTGACAGATCAGTGAAAAAAGAGGGGACAGGATTCACCCCTTATCTAAATAATGCTGCTTACTGAACTCTACATGTCTAGTACAGGATTCACCCCTTATCTAAATAATGCTGCTTACTGAACTCTACATGTCTAGTACAGGATTCCCATCTTATTTAAATAATGCTGCTTACTGAACTCTACATGTCTAGTACAGTATTCCCATCTTATCTAAATAATGCTGCTTACTGAACTCTACATGTCTAGTACAGGATTCACACCTTATCTAAATAATGCTGCTTACTGAACTCTACATGTCTAGTACAGGATTCACCCCTTATCTAAATAATGCTGCTTACTGAACTCTACATGTCTAGTACAGGATTCCCATCTTATCTAAATAATGCTGCTTACTGAACTCTACATGTCTAGTACAGGATTCACACCTTATCTAAATAATGCTGCTTACTGAACTCTACATGTCTAGTACAGGATTCACACCTTATCTAAATAATGCTGCTTACTGAACTCTACATGTCTAGTACAGGATTCCCATCTTATCTAAATAATGCTGCTTACTGAACTCTACATGTCTAGTACAGGATTCACACCTTATCTAAATAATGCTGCTTACTGAACTCTACATGTCTAGTACTGGTGCATACAAGTAACAATTCAACAGTTAAAAATAGTAAGTAAAAAAGTGGGGTGAAACAACTGTTGGTAACTTTCTTGTTAAAAAAGATGTTTTCTTCATGGGGTTCAAACCAGGGACCTCTAACCCTCCAAGTGTATCCTTCCACTGGTACACTGCTTCTACAATTGACAGACTACAACTATTTTTTGGCATTTAAAGTTCTATACAAAGAAAATCAACGAAAATAATTCTCCTTATCTACATATTTTATATTCCAGCTTAATTCCCACTTTATGAAGAAAATTCCACCAGGCTCAGAGGCTGCCAACATTCTATGTGGTGAGGTTGACTTCTTGAATCATCAAATAGTGGCATTGATTCGTCTTAAACAATCTATTGTGCTTGGTGATCTAACAGAAGTACCTGTGCCTAGCAAGTTTGTTTTTATCTTACTTGGACCATTGGGTAATCAGGGTAGATATCACGAGATTGGACGATCTATTGCTACATTGATGACAGATGAGGTGAGTGACCTTTGACGTGGATCAAATTTCACCTTGTTTTCATTTGATCCTGGAAAGGTCTATTTTGTATTCATTTTACATGAAGTTTACTTATACTTTTTATGATGATCTTCATGCCATTGTCTTTTGTGTTTAATGGTTACATTTGGTAGCATTACTAAATCTATATTTATACCCCCGCAAACGAAGTTTTCGGGGGTATACTGGAATCACCCTGGTGGTTGGTTGGTTGGTTTGTTGGTTGGTTGCTTGGTTGGTTGGTTGGTTGGATATGTGGTCTGTCCCAAAAAACTAATACAACTGTAGTATGTTTATTTCTTAATGTATTTGAATAGATGCTGTTATATACCATGATTTAATGGTGTATACAAAACTCATGTAACTATGGAAACATATCTCACTTGTTTAAAATATTTAATTGCGTTATATATTTTAAATCTAATTTGATAACTGTATAGTATGCTTTTTTCTCAAAAATTTTTTTTTCTTATCTTATTTTATAGAATTTGCACAGGCGTTTACAGTTGATGTTTATATGCATGTTATATCAATTCCAATTCAAAATGGCCGACTTGCGGCCATCTTGATTTTTTTAAATTTAATTTAATAACTGCATGCTTATTTCTCAACAGATTTTTTATTTTTTATTTTATAGAATTTTGCACAGGCGTTTACAGTTGATGTGTATATACACTTTATATCAATTCCAAATTCAAAATGGCCGATTTGCGGCCATCTTGAATTCTTTTTGATTAAGTTTAATTACTGTATGCTTATTTCTCAACAGATTTTTTTCTTCACTAATTTAGATAGAATTTTGCACAGGGGTTCACAGTTGATGTGTACATACACTTTAACTCAATTCCAATTCAAAATGGCGAACTGGCTGTCGTCCTTTTTTCAAATTTAATACAGTCTTATATTGACTTATTACCATACATATTTTGAAAAGAAATTGCATACAAGGTCTCACTAATACAGTTGATCAGGATGACTATTCTTCATCAATTTATATTCAATATGGCTGACTGGCAGCCATCTTGAATTTTTATTTAAATTACTGTATAGTACATGTATGTGTTTTTTTTACTCAATTTTAGCCAAATTTCGCTTCAAAGTCTTTATTGATGTAGTTGACTTGTACATGGATTTACTCTGGATACAAATTCATTATGGCAGACTGGCAGCCATTTTGACTTTGTTTAAATAACTGTATAGTAAGCTTATTTCATTACCAATTTCTTCTTGCTGAAGTCTGATTGATTTATAGTTTGATTAATTGGATTTTTCGGCTTTTTAATGCAAAAAGGTCATATTACGCCAAAACAACTGATGATACTATTACTGCAATAAATAATGAAGATTTAACGTCCTATATTTTATGATAAACATTTATTTCCTTCAAGTATTGTTTGGTTTTGTTTTGGTTTTACGGCGCACCAACACAAAAAGGTCATATCGCTTCGAAAGCATTCAATGATACTATTTATTAAAACGATATTAATGATGTATAGCTCTATATCTTATTATATACATTTATTTCCTTCAAAAAGTTAAGTATCGCATATGATGGTACAGACTCAAAAAGTTCTTTAAGTGAGTTAACTTTAAAATGTTTGTCACGGATGTCTTTAAGATCCTGACAGTCAAGGAGAACGTGTTTGACATAGAAATGCTCATCACAGGGTATATATTTAGGTGCTTCCTCTCTTTTGAGAAGGTATGAATGTGTTAAACTGGTATGACCAATTCTACATCGAGAAATCACTATTTGATCTCGGCGATTAGAAAATATGATGGTACTGACTCAAAAAGTTCTGTGAGTTAACTTTAAAATGTTCTTTCTTTCTTTTGAGGAGGTATGAATGTGTTAATATAGTATGACCAATTCTACATCTCGTAGTAACTATTTATCTCATTGATTAGCAAAAATTATTGACGAAGACGAATCAAGGGTTTATGGCTTTATGTCATGTAACTTATTAGATATAGCATTATTCCACATTGTTTGCCATTTTGACTTGCTGAAGTCTATTATGTACTGCTATATTTATCAAATTCTTATTGTTGAACTTTTTTTTGATGTATTGATATTTTATCAAATTCATAATGGCTGATTGGCAGCCATTCTGAGTTTTTCTTTTCAAAAAGCAAATGATTTGATAATTTTTGTACAGACTTTGAGAAAGTTAGCAATTGTTTAAGTTAATGTGCTTGGCATTTTCTTAAGTGGAATTCAAAATGGCTGACTGGCAGCCATGTTGAATTTTCTAATATCTTGTACAGCAAACATCTTTTTTCTCACCTCATTTTGATAAAATTGTGCTGACAAATTCTTGTTGATGAAATTTTTATATGTATTTATTTTTTATGTATTTCAATGGACCAACTAATAGCCACCTTGAACTTTTCTGTAATGTTGTGAAGGAAACATCTTATTTCGTTATAGCGACATGAGATTTTAGATATTATTTTAACTTTACTACTGTGAAAATAATGATCAGTAATTTAAGCTTTCTTATGGGGTATTTGTGAAATTCTTGATACAAGATATTGTTAATACTAATTGTTTGATTTATATTGTGTACATTGCTGACTACTATTTTTACAATTGCCTTATTTTTTACTTATTTATAAAAAAATTACAAACACATTCTACATTTTGCTCTTCTGGTTACAACATACTCATGATGAGTTTAAATGAGATCACTCTTTGTCTGTTGTTCCACTTTACATTCATAATGACCAAATGGTGTTCATTTTCATGTAAAAAATCATTTGACATATGACAACTCTGTTCATTTTGCTTTTTCATAAATCTATAGTGAATTACACTGTAATTTGCTGTTTATTTCCAATTTGATATTTGCATCCTATTCTTTCTATGGTTTTTATGCTTCTTACAACATTTACCCTTTTGGACTTCCACAATGTTGACTGCTTTTATCTTGAAATGTTGCTGTTGCGGGGGTATTTTCGCCACTGGTGGCAGTTCTAGTTCTGTCTGTACATTCTTAATTTCTGTTGGCCGAAAATTTACTATTCTCTGTAATCAAGTGTGTCTATTCCATCAAGAGTGATTTATTTTCATATAAGTTCTTCCCTCTGTTGTCATTTAAATGTATGATCATTAAAGATATATACATTTATTTGAAATAATCCATCAGTTTTAGATTTATATCCCATAAAGTGGACAATCACTAATGCCACTTACAATAATACCAGATTTTAAAAAGTATGATACATACTTACAAAATAGAATATTGTTTCATTCCTAACAATATGTTCATTGGGTTTGATTCATTAAATAACTTGCAATAACAGAAATATTTTATAGTAACTGACAGCTGAAGTTATCACTTACCTCCCTCTCATATAAGTCTGATAGATCAATTTTAATTATGTCCATAAAATATAGAGTTGACAAAAACCCTGACATGCTGTATATTTTATTATTATAGTATAATTATTTCTAGAAATTTTAGTAGCCATAAAACATTTTTTTAGTCAGAAATTGTGAACATTACATCTAATATTTCCAGGTATTCCATGATGTTGCATACCATGCCCATAATCGTGATGATTTATTAGCTGGTATTGATGAATTCTTAGATCAAGTGACGGTGCTGCCACCTGGTGAATGGGATCCCAGTATTCGTATCGAACCACCAAAGAGTGTACCATCACAAGAAGGTAGAAAAACAGGGGATGCACCGAAACCCCTCCCTAATGGTAAAGTAGTTGCAGAGGAAGAGGAGGTGTCACATGGTGATGATCCAGCCCTACAAAGAACTGGAAGGTACGTCACTTGATGACTAGTATTTTTTGGCTTTTTATTGGTTGAAAGTAGAAAACATATTTTTCTTGCATTTCGTGTTTAAAATTCAGCTTTATTCCATAGCTTTTTTAGCTCGACTTTTCAAGAAAATGAGAGCTATTGCTATCGCTTTTGCGTTGGCGTTGGTGTTGGCGTTGGCGTTGGTTTTCAGGTTAAAGTTTTTTTAAACTCTTATATCTTCAACACTATCCAAGTAATTCTATTGAAAGTTTGTATACTTATTGAGTGGGACTATATAAACCATACTGTGAAAGGGGATAACTGTGGATGAATTATTTTTTGAGTTATTGCCCTTTTATACTTAGAAAATTGCAAAATATGAGGTTAAAGTTTTTCCTATGTACAATATCTTCAATACTGATCAAGATATTTGACTAAAAGTTTGTATACTTATTTGTCGGTACTATATCTACACAATTATGAAGGGACGTAACTGTGGATGAATTATTTTTGGAGTAATAGCCCTTTTATACTTAAAAACGGCGAAATATAAGGTTAAAATTGTTCCTATGTGGAATATCTTTAAAACTAATCAAGATATTTGACTTAAAGTTTGTAAACTTAATTATCGGTACCGTATCTACACAACTATAAAGGTAGGTAACTGTGGATGATTTATTTTGGAGTTATGCCCCTTTATACTTGAACGTTTAAGATTAAAATTTGTTCTAATGGGATATTTTTAGTACTTTCAAATATATTTGAATGAAAGTTAAAATGCTTTTTCATCAGTTCTTCATCTATCGGAATATAAAGAGACATAACTCTGGATGAATTACTTTCGGAATTATTTCCCTTTATACTTTAATATTTAAGATTAAAGTTTGCCCAAACTGAATATATTTTGTTTGATAGAAAGTTAGTATGCTTTTTCATCAGTACTACATCTACTCGACTACAAAGGGATGTAACTCTTGATGAATTATTTTTGAAGTTGTGCCCCTTTTCAACTTTATATAAGGGTTAAAGTATTTTAAACTGAAATATTTTCAATACTCATCAAAATATTTAAATGACAGTTAGTATGCTTATTCATCAGTACTACATCTACATGACTACAAAGGGACATAACTCTTGACTGTTTTTTTAGTTATTCCCCTTTACTTAGATGTTGAAATTTGTTTGTTGAAATATTATTAGTTCCTTATAAAGATATCTAAATGAAAGTAGGTATGCATATTCATTGATACTATGTCTACTTAACTTTGAAGGGACGTTACTTTGGTTGAATGTTTTAGCAGTTATGCCCCTTTTATATTTAACAGATATGAATTGGTAGTTATTGTTTGACTGATTTATTTCCTATCAAAAATTAAGTCCTGTCTTGAAATCATTTTTGTTTAAAGATAAGCCTTGCCATGAACAAAACACCCGAAAAGTCGAGCACGCTGTCTTTGGACTGCTCTTGTTCAGTATTTGGAGAAAAGGCAACATTTTGGATATTTTGTGGCAGTTTCATTGAATGAGAGCAGAAAATCTTAAGTAAACTCTAAAATTTGGGTAAAATCAAAGAACTCAAAAAACTGTCTGAAGGGCCAGTGTAGGAGCAACCATCTAGTGGTGGAATGTATTATTGGACTTCAATTTAAACCTACCTGGGGCACTGCTCATTTTCTTGATCATTAAGTCTAAATAGGTTCCTGCTAGGGTGGTATACCTTAGTTACACTGAAGTGTTGGTTGCTCATTAGTATTTTAGTAGACTCCCAGTGTGATTGATATATGGATACCAGTTACCTATTGACCAGGGCTAATAGCTGTAAAGTTGCTGAACATGCATCAGCATGAAAATGAGGCTATAAAGTGCAATTTATATTTGTAGCTGTAGTTGCTATTAAAACTATTGAATGGTAATCATTAAATGATATATTTTACAGATTATTTGGTGGATTAATGCAGGATATAAAACGTAAAGCACCATTTTATATAAGTGATTTCAAGGATGCTTTACATGTTCAAACATTGGCTTCATTTCTCTTTCTTTATTTTGCTTGTCTTACACCAATTATAACATTTGGAGGTTTGCTAGCTGATGCTACCAAAAATGATCTGGTGAGTGTTGTTCTCTATAAATTTTGTTTTTATTTTTTCACTGTTTTAATGAAGTTCTTACATTACTCAGTACAAAACAATAATCTCAATTTCTAGGAACCCCCCCCCCCCCATAGATATATTTTTCTTGAGCAAAAAATTTACCGGCGCTAGTTTCACTTCACCTAGGTGTTAATTGGTACCTGGGTGGGTGGCATAATTCTGTTGAGCCAAAATGTCGACTGCACTAAGCAGGGTAAAAGACACAACAGGTAGATTGATAGATACCAGTAGCTCGATAACCAGGGGTAATAACTGTTGGTGAATGTGCATAAGTATTAAACTTAGACTATTAAATGCAATTACTTAATGAAATCTACCAAATCCCTCTAAAAATGTCCATTGTAAACCTTAGGTGGCTGTTTTGGAGAGGGAGGGGTGTAAAAAATGCATGAAAACATGTCACTGATTATACTGGGTAACCTTAAAATATAAACAAATTTTTGTCTGCACTCAATGATATGGTGACCATATTATACATACTTTATTACAACTATGTTTGTATATTTTTCAGGGTGCTTTAGAAAGTTTACTAGCTGGCTGTATTGTTGGTATAATATATGCATTATTTTCTGGTCAACCATTAACTATACTAGGTTCTACAGGTCCAGTGTTAGTGTTTGAAACAATATTGTTTAACTTCTGCGAGTAAGTTAGAAATCTATCATTAACTTTCCATTTCTTATTTTTCTATGTTTAATTTATAAATCTAGGATCTTTAATATTCATGTAACCCAATAAAAATCCATGGTCTGAACTGAGATATCAACCCCTGACCTCTCCAGTGGTAAGCAGACTCTCTACCATCTCACCGTAAAAGCTAGCTTAGATGAAAAGAGTACAAGTGCTGTTTTATATCTCTGCTACATACACCCTCTTCTTAACAATATTTGTCCTCAAATGTTTGTAGCTTGATTGTCTGTGGGGCTAACTAAGAGTGCAATCACACAATTCCTAGTGGCCGACTACTGATTCACAGAACATAGAAAAGATGTCATGAGAATAATTAGATTAATTAAGGTGTTAGGAATGCTTTCAAACCCCCTCAAGAAGATATCTACAGTCCTTTAATATAGGGAACGTTCTTTCCAATGACAGAATTCCATTAGTGAGTAAGTTTTCTTATTCCTGTCACTAGGCAACCAGACCTAATATAAATTTGACTTCTCATCTCTACTGCCAGGAAGTCTAAAACCCTTATTACAGTAACAAATTGTAGATTAAATCAATGTTTGACACTAACTGTTTTTACCAGGGATTCCATGAAATCATGTCTAATACTTAGATACATATTTGCAGTCACAAATTGTGATAAACAAACATAAGAGCAGAGCAATTTCAAGGGATCCTTATGGAATCCTTGGTTGTTAATTGCTGGGATTCATCAACTTGTTTAGATCTTCAGAGAGGGACACTAAGTGTTGAAATCTGCATTACCTGACTACATAACATTATTTTTATATTTACAGTGACAGTGGCTGGAATTATTTGTCATTCCGTTGGTGGGTAGGTATGTGGACTGGTCTGATATTGATTGGTATGGTAGCATTTGACCTTTCTGCCCTTGTACGATTTATCACCAGGTTTACAGAGGAAAGTTTTGCAGCTCTTATATCGATAATTTTCATCAAAGAATCTGTGTTTAAATTGGTCGATATATCCAAAGATCATCCAGTCAATTTGAATCCCGAGGTGTCACCGTTTCATGACTGCGTCTGCTTGGCCCCTACTGAAGATGTAACAACTGTTGCTACTACCAATGTTACCAACGTTACGTATGTAGTAGCCAATGTTTCTACGACAGTTGCTTCTGTACTAAACTCAACTACAAAAGATATTGAATGGCATAAGATACCTCGTGCTGACTGTATCGCTCATGGAGGAAATCTAGTTGGAGACGGATGTGAACACATTGCCGATGTCTTTTTTCTGTCAACTTTGCTGTTCATTGGAACGTTCACTATTGCATATGGTCTGAAGAATTCAAGGAATGCCAGCTTCTTTCCAACATGGGTGAGTTCCTTTTTTATGTTATATTTCTATTATATTTTATTATTAAACTAAAGCAAAAAGTTTTATAAAGGAATGGTCAAATGATTACAACATTGGACTGGTAATCATCTTGTAAACATATCAGCATTGATGAGTTTTCATTATAAATACTAATGTCAGTATTTTGGGAATAAATTACTCTATGAAATCTGTCTAATTTAGTTGTTAGGAAGTAAGTTTTTCAGTATTTTAAAAAAATTCTACTTCCACCCATGTTACCAACGAATGGGACATTTCATAAGTACATGTAGCAGTGTTTTCTCAAGGGTCAAAATTTTGGGGGTCACACATGATCCCTATGTTCAAAATGTGGGGGTCAAATGGAAATATTAGGGGGTCAACACCTATCGGTATTTGATTATATGAAATTCCTGTAAATCGATGAATCCACTACATTCTAAGTTTTTGTTTAGAGCCAAGCTAAGGAACATGTCTTTTAGTGTAAGAAAGTAGGCTGATGCTTATTGAAGATAGAAGTTAGGAGTAGTAACTTGTGATATTTTTTTTAAAAAATACAGAGAGCCTAGCAAGGAAGCACATGCTTAAAAACAATGGCTTCATGACAAAAATAATAGGTCCCACAGATATACAATCCAACATCAAATTTAAAACCTCAAATAGTACAGGATTCAAAGTGATGCACCTCTTTATGATGTTTTCATATTTTAAGACTGCATGAAAGTAAAAATTATGAATTAGGTTTCCATGTTTAGGAGTTCCAGTTTTACGGAAACACCGTCCCATGTGTCTTGTAACAAACTGTTAGCATAGGCTTGATAATGGCAAGCCTGTGATCTGAGTGTCTAAATAATGGTGATAGCTAGAAATTCATTTTATGGTAGTCTTCGACATAAGCTTCATGCCTGAAGCCCGAGCTGAGTAATCTCCGAAAACTCAAGTTTATTTTAGAGCAGACATCGCGAAATATGACGACATACAATTAGCATTGTTTAGGCGCTTTATTAGTTAATGACATTAGCTCTTACAAGCACCGGCTTGACACAAATGAAAAAGGCTAGTATAATTCGCTGACGAAAATGTGGGTCAGACAATTGCTACCTCCAAATGACAATAATTTTTCGAGTGCGTCACGGAAAACTTGCTGGTCGTCATTCAGCGCATCAAACCTGTCAAAAGTGTGCCAAAAATGTGCTCTGAAGAAAACACTGCATGTAATTTGTTAAAAGACAGTGAATTTTGTCTGTACAAAACACATTGGTTGGGAGATATTTGGTTGTTAATCAGATAGAACTTGAGTTTCTTTCTATAATTAAGATAGTTTGTTTTAACCTCTATCTTATAATTAAGGTTTAGTATCTGATTAATCTAATGTTATTAATTCAGATACCAATATTTGATATATTTCAGGTTCGAACTATTATATCAGATTTTGCTGTTATTATAGCCATACTTGTTATGGTAGTCATAGACTTTGTTGTTGGTCTTGGTACACCAAAACTTGAAGTTCCTGGTAAATTTCATGTAAGTTTGAACCTTGTGATAACCTTCTTGCCCCCACCTCAGGACTAATGAAAATTAAATCATGGCTAGTAAAAGTCACAAGTAACTTATATCTCGGCAATGGGTAATATTGGCCTCTTTAAATTTTCGGACAAGAAAGATAGGTAATAGGTTAAAATCCAAAATAAGTGAGAGCAAGAGCAGATAGATTTAGATCATGTTTTAATCAATGTGACATGCAATATTATTTCTATTTTTAGCTGACCAAAGATCTGTTCTGTTTCATTATTTCAAATGATTATTGACCAATGAAATTTGATATAAAAATATTAACATCATTCTATTGCTCACCAATCAACTACTATGTTACATTTTTTCAATTAATAAATATTTATTTATTTATACTCGCCCTTATGCATGATGCTTTGGGCGAATTTAATATATAGACCTACGAAATGTGATTAAATATTGATATCATTTATAGCTGACCAATGAAATGTAATGAATTGTTTTTCTTCTATTTTTTAGCCAACCAATCATTTGTCACGTGGCTGGGTGATAAACCCATTTCATGAGGAGAATCCTAAATGGTTATGTATTGCAGCATTAATCCCTGCTATGTTAGCCACCATATTGTTATTTATGGATCAGCAGATCACAGCCGTTATTGTGAACAGGAAAGAAAATAAACTGAAGGTTTGTAATCATGTTCACCAACAACTGTTTCAGTCTTCATGAAAAACTTGCTTCAGCATTTGTAATCTGTCCAGGAAAATAGAACTTTTTCCCTAGATACTAAGAGGTTTACCAGACCAAAAATATTTATAGTGAAATGTTAAAATGTGCTGTTCATTTTAACGGTTTAGAATAAATTATTCTGAATTAAATAAACAGCAGTACAGCAAAAGAATTTTTTAATACAGTAAAAACTGTTTACAGTGACCTTCGATGGGAGAAACGAAAAAAGGTCATTATAGACAGGGAGTCACTGTTAACAGTCTCTACAGTCTACATTTTTCATTTTCATTGAACAGTTCTTCTGGTTTAGCATGTTTGCTTTCTATTTTATGTTCATCAGAAATTAAGATGCATGAAGGGCTATTTTGGAAAATATTAATATTTTAACTACATTTTCTTGCTGATAGATTACGTGACGAATATTATATTCAACCTATGTTTATTCTTGAAATCGAAAAAATGAGGGAAGTTTCCCCTTACTTATTGCTAAATTAAGAAGATCTAACATTCGAAATAATAACATTAATAAATAACTAACGTAATTTTAACGATGTTCCATTTTATAGGCGATAGCGTTGGTTGCGAAAATGTATGACAGTACGAAATAAAAAACTTTATTCATAGTAAAATGATGATAAAATAATTTGTTTTACGATTATTTTGATGTGGGATTTAACGATTATTATTATCAATTGATCAGAGATTATTATTGTTGTCAAATTTAATTGTCTTAAAAAAACATTTGCAAACTTTTTATTACGTCTTTTTAAACATGCCTATAATTAAATACAATTATCAATTTAACGGCGAGCATCCAAAAAGCCCTATCTACTCAAATCAATATCACTGTTTGTCACGTGCTTGTTTAATTGCAACCGTTTGATTACGTAATCAATCTTATCGGGTCGACATGTTGCATTATTGGTTTTTTTGAGCGGACGTTGATTGGTCTTTATTGGTGACAATATACACAGGGGCCATCGATAAACAAAGACGTTACTAATTATCGGCTTTTGATGCGTGTATACTAACTGCAACTCCCGCGTAGCGCGCATCGCTGATTGGTCGATTACATCACATGGGCGGACGTAACATACGCTCAACGATTCAACTATGACTCTTGAAGGCAATTATTGAGGGTTTATTCGAGTTACTCCCCTTGCAAAAGTCGCTGTGCACGGCCTATATACTGTAATGGGAGGCACTAAATCAAGGTCACTGTACGGACTAGACAGGGAGTCGCTACATACAGACCATTTATATAGTAAAAACTGTTCGGGGCACCTAACAATGGTCACTTAAGACAGAATGTCACTATAAACAGGGGGTCACTAAGACAGTCTCTACTGTAAATCAGTTAAATGTGGTTGCAAAATGTTGATGGACCATTGGACTACTCTCTTACTATAAGTCACTGTACTGACACTTAGATCAGTGAATGTTGTCCAGAGTTCACTGGCTTAATTCAAAGTCTGCTGTTTTCATACATGTTGGTCTGGGTTCTTACAGGTTATACATACTTAGTTGTACATGAAGTACATGTAAGATAATGAGATATTAATTTTATGTGCTACAAGTATAAAACAGCAGAGCAAAGAAAAGTATGTGATCATTGTAACTACATATTTTCTATGCAAAGTTTGTCAGAATAAAACCAGAATATGACTGTGTATGTATCAATATTGTTGATTTTCCTCAACTTATAAGATATATGAAGAATGTTAACAGCCTTGTGGAAGGATGATGAACAGTTATAGACAAAGATAGAGGAAAGTTAGGTTAGATGAGCTATAACACATTGAAGAGATAAGCTTGAGAACTAATGATTAATGTGTCCTATTTTCTACATTTACAGAAAGGATGTGGCTACCATCTAGATTTATTGATTGTAGCAGTGTTGATAATTGTGAATTCTATATTAGGGTTACCATATTTTGTGGCAGCTACCGTCCTGTCTATTAATCATGTGATGTCATTGAAGAAGGAATCAACTTGCACTGCTCCTGGTGAAAGACCAAAATTCCTTGGTGTCAGGTATGGTTAGTTTATGTTTAAATCACAGAGGAATATTTTGCTTCAATAGTTGAAATTTTATAATAAATTAATGTTCCTTTAAAAATGTTACACTCTAAGGGGATGTTTTCTACAGTATTGTAAATGAAAGAAAAAGAAAACTTTTACCCCCATTTCATTTTTGTTGCTATTTTCCACTCAAAAAAGGCCCTGCCATCTTAGTTCTCCCCTTTTTTCTTATTATCATTATAAGAGTTAAGTTCAGTGCGATAAATCTTTAAACTTATAAATTAAAGTGTGGTTTGAAGTCTGCTCCAATGTACAAGTTTAACTGTTTTTTTGTACAACCATCCTTGATCACTGAAATCAACTTCAGGCTGAAGATTCCACAAAATGCATTTTGACTCATAGGTGGAGTGGAACAACTGTTGGTAAATTTCTTGCTCCAGGAAATCAGCATTTCCCCTAGTGAGATTTAAAACCCAGGACCTCTTAATTCCAAGGCATGTATCAACCACTGGTCCACTGCTCCTACATTGCTGCATACTTCTCTTAGCTCTGTTCATGTTTATATATAATGATGATGTTTTCTATTTCAGAGAACAACGTGTTACTGGTATCTCAATATTTTTGATGATTGGACTTTCTGTATTGTTTACACCTGTGTTAAGGGTATGATGATATTATATTGTATCACCTTTAAGATGTCTGGCTATCTCTCTGGGTAGCACTTAAGTCTATTGACTGAGGGGTTGTGGGTTCAATTCCTGAGTGGGGCATGCTTTTGATGAGCTCGGTCATTAGATAATTTTTAGGGCCATTCTCCCTCCTACCACTGATTCTAAATCATGTAGGACAGTTGTCAGTCATTAACAAAGTTATAAGCCTAGAAACTGGTCAACTCGAGAGATTTAGCCTTCCCAGGAACAGTGAGTAAGTTTACTGTTGTTACAGCATTAAACCACAAAAATGCTTCACCCAGAATCAAAATTTATAGGTAATTACCTACAGTACAAAAGAACATGTACCTTTACAATAAAAAATGTGTACAGAGAACTATAGGATTAATAATACTTGAAAAGGTTGTTTGAACCTTTTCTATGCAGGTCAAAAAATGAGATTTTGAGTTATAAATAACATGTTTTTATTGTGGTTTAACAGGCTACAGGCAAGGGATGTTACTCTAAATTTATCATAATATATTTTTATATTACAGTTTATACCTATGGCTGTGTTATATGGTGTATTTCTATATATGGGTATATCATCTTTGAAGGGAATGCAACTTGTTAATCGTATAAGTCTTTTATTTATGCCGATCAAATATCAACCAGACTATACTTACCTTCGTCATGTGAGAACGCGAAGAGTTCATTTCTTTACTGCCATACAGGTAAGTATCGTTTTGTTTGAGTATTGAAATTTTTTTATGATGTCAACAAACATTTTTTCTGACCCCATTCCCCTCTCCCCAAAAAGTTAGAATTTACCTCCAGTCTGTTTCAATATTTCTTTGACTTAAAATTTCATTAATTTTTAAAGAATCGTTGATCTATTTTTGCAAATTTCAATATTTGTATAAAATATATATCTGTTAGAGGATTTTAACTAAATATAAATAAAAAAAATTCTGATTTTCAACTGTTGCTATTTCCCTTATTAAAGGGTCCTTCTACATTTCCTCTAAAATGAATGAAAGGTTGTAATCAATTGTATAGAACAACTTATCAAAACTTGCATTTGTGATTTAAAGTATTTGATCAATGAAATTATACATAGATTCATTTATTCAATAACACATGCATGCTGAAGCCCTAGTTATTAAATTTTGGTTCATGAAAGCTTGTGTGTATGTTTTATTCTACAACATTTAGTATACAAACTGTATATTATGTTTCAATAAAAAAAGGAGTCAGATAATAAATTAGGAATAGCAACAGTTGAAAAACCTACCCTCCACATAGACAAATAGCAAAGAGGGAGTTGTTGTAGATTTTTAGTTATTAATTTATGTGTTAATGATTTCAGGTTCTATGTTTGGTTATGTTATGGGTCATAAAAACTGTCAAAGCTATTTCTATAGCTTTCCCTATCATGGTAAGTAACTGTATTAAACCTCTGAGACATTGAATTTGTTGAAGTTTGATAAATATCAGCTGGATTCAATGCCTAATGTGCTTAACCACTGCACTTGGACCTTGGCAGAATTTATCAAAGAAAAAATTAGAACAACACTATAATATTTTGTGGGTTTGTAGAAGAAAAACTTACATATTGTTCAATATTTTGACTGTGTCTCTCAGTTTTCACCATGGTTGTGATAATTGATCACCCTCATTTTTCAAGATACAAACATTTATATTGTAGAGTTGGAATACACATCTAACCATTCAATCCTTTGGTTGTTATAACCTAGGTTTAGAGTCTAGTATCCTAAAGGGAGTTCTGGTTGAAATTCCATCTAACACAGTTATATCTTTCCATGAACATTTGACTAAAGTGTTTATTTTCCTTCATTAATATGGTACAAAATGTATATGGAAAAGTTGCGGGCCTTGCGGATGGGAAGGTTAGTACTGCTTTGTGAACAAAGGTCCAGGAAAGCTAGGTGTGCTGGCCTTGGAAAATTTACCATAATTGTGTTGACACTGTATTTTGTCCAGTCTGTATTACAAACTTCTATCAGCACTGGAAAATGGATTTTTTTCCTACAAAAAAGGAATTTTTTACTGGATTATCACTTTTGAACGTATTTAGTATGAAAGATCATTATACAAATATGGTTTATAACAACAAAAATGATAATAAATCATTGAATGATAATTACAACTATTTCACTACTGATTAAATAAGTATAAATTCTACATTTGTAGGTATTAGCTATGTGTTTTATAAGGAAAGGTTTAGATTATGTATTTACACAAACTGAATTAAAATGGTTAGATGATATTATGCCCGAAACCAGTAATAGAGAAAAAGACGATGAAGATATTGGGAACCAGGAGAGTAAAATTGATGTAAGTATAGTCCGACAATATTAACCCCAGCTTGACCTTTATCCAAGAATATATTAAACCCAGTATTTACTGACTATTTTTGTCTTATATTGTAGTTTGTAAATCACACTTTTATAAGAAGCTTTTGGCAAAATACATGTATTGAATATTTGATTTTGTTTTCATTAAAATAACTACTTTAAAACAGTGCCACAATATTGCTGACTAACCTGTTTCACCATAAATGAATGAGTCCAAAATGGGTATATTAACATGCCATGTTAGCAAAATTGATTTATAGTCACATAGGTTGTTATAAACACATGTATAAACACAATTTAATGTAAGTTAAATGTGTAATTATTAAAACAAGGTAGTTCCAGCTCATGTTAATATTGTGTCACTATAACATGAAGGAATAGTTTTACTTATCAAGGGTGTAGAATTACAAGTTTTTCCCAATTGTACACAGACAATAGAAATCTTAAAATCAACTGGTCTGGAATAACTAGAAAAAAATACTTTGAATTATGATATAAAAAAATACTATAAGTAATAATAATGGTTGATAAGAAAAAAGTTGAATGTTGAAGATGATAGATAGATTGAGATATCTACATTATTATGTACTGCTGTTGACACTAACTGCTTCAAAAATGTCTACAAACAAGTGGGCTGGAAATATTTAACTTGCCTGCTGACATAGATGTATGTGACAAGTCAGGCATAGGAATTCCACAACCCATGCATATACATTCTTATCCAATAAAAATTTGTTAGAAGAGGGGCTGACTTCAGTGTTAGAGCGATTTTTTACTAATTGAGCTCAGAAAACATTGTCTAATAGTGACCCACCAGTCAGCCCTATTACATATAGTGAACCAAAGGCTGAGATCTACTATGTATTAGTGGGCTCCTTGAAAATTTTAATGTGGGTTACATGCCACCTACCAAGGGTTTAATGGTATGAACTGGATATGAAGTCAGAGGGCCACTATCATATCAGTGGCCACTATCACATTATAACAGCCTGCTATGCTTTACATATGTTAAGAAGGAGCAATTTTATGTAAGGTATATTATTCATGTACATGTATATGATTTTTTTTTCAGGAATGTGACACGTTATTAGATCCTAAATGTGGTAATAATTATGAGAACCAAAACTTTAAACAAAAAGCTTCTATAGTTAATCTGGCAATCAACGGAGCAAGCGACAGTTTCTCTAATCAAATGAACATTACAGAAGAAATGACAAAATGTTCTATTTGGAAGAACTTGCAAGGCACTGAATCACATGGCTCTGATCTTAGCCGTGATGGAAGTTCCAGTGGAACCAGTTCTAGCAAAAGGTAGTTCTATCTTTAATTTTTATGAAGTTTTCATTATTGTACTTTTTTTACTTGGGAGGTACTGATAACTTTTTATACGCCCGTTTTGAAAAAACGGTCGTATTATGTTATGATGTTGTCCGTCTGTCCGTCTGTCCGTCCGTGGACAATTGCTTGTCCGGATGATAACTCAAGAAAGGATATACCTAGGTTCCTAAAATTTTATGTGTGGATAGCCCTTGGGTAAAGGAGGTTCCCTATTGATTTTGAGACCCCAGGGTTAAAGGTCAAGGTCACTGGGACTTAAAATAGGTAAAACTTGTCCGGAAAATAACTGAACCACCAATGTACCTAAGTTCACCAAATTTAATGTAAGAGTAGCCCATGTGTCAAAGATGTTCCCTATTGGTTTTGGGGCCCCTGCATGAAAGGTCAAGGTCACAGTGGCATCATATGGGGAAAAAACTTGTCCTGACAATAACTTAACAACCAATCTACCTAGGTTCACCAAATTTTATGTGAGAGAAGCCCATGTGTCAAGGATGTTCCCAATGGGTTTTGGGGCCCCTGGGTCAAAGGTCAAGGTCACTGGGACATCAAATTGAAAAACCTTGTCCGGACCATAACTCAACAACGCCTGTACCTAGGTTCACCAAATTTTATGTAAGAGTAGCCCATGTGTCAAAGATGTGCCCTATAGGTTTATTGGGCCCCAGGTTCAAAGGTCAAGGTCACAGGGGCATTATATGGAAAAACTTTGTCCAGACAATAACTGAAAGACCAATGTACCTAGGTTCACCAAATTTTATGTAAGAGTACCCCATGTGTCAAGAATATGCCCTATTGATTTTGGGGCCCCTGGGTCAAAGTTCAAGGTCACAGTGGCATGATATTGAAAAACATTGTCCGGGTAATAACTCAACAATGACTGTACCTAGGTTAACCAAATTTCATGTGAGAGTAGCCCATGTGTCAAGGATGTACCTTATCAGTTTTGGGAAAACAGGGTTAAGTTTAAATCTTAAACCAGAAGATATCAAATTGCCAAGCTGTGACTTCAAATGTTCTATCAATATGTTTATAAAGTCAAAACGGCAAACAATGAAACACTTGTCCAGACAATAACTGAACCACCAATGTACCTGGGTTCTCCAAATCTTATATGAGGGTAGCCCTTGGGTAAAGGTTATGCCCTATTGGTTTTGGGGCTCCTGGGTCAAAGGTCAAGGTCACAGGGGCATCATATTGAAAATCCTTGTTTGGACAATAACTCAACAAGGACTGTACCTAGGTTCATAAAATTTTATGTGAAGGTAGCCCTTTTGTCAAGGATGTTCCCAATAGGTTTTGGGGCCCCAGACCCAAAGGTCAAGGTCACAGAGGCATCATATGGAAAAACCTTGTCCAGACAATAACTGAACAACCAATGTACCTAGGTTCACTAAATTTTTTGTGAGAGTAGCCCATGTGTCATGGTTATGTCCTATTGGTTTTAGGGCCCCTGGGTCAAAGGTCAAGGTCACAGGGGCATCATATTGAAAAACATTGTCCGTGTAGTAAATCAACAATGACTGCACTTAAGTTCACCAAATTTCATGTGAGAGTAGCCCATGTGTCAAGGATGTTCCCTATTGATTTTGGGGCCCCTGGGTCAAGTTTAAACCATCATCCAGAAGATATCAAATTACCAAGCAGAGACTTCAAATGTTCAATCAATATGTTAATAAAGTCAAAATGGCAAACCATGGAAATAATGCTATATTTAATAAGTAAAATGAATTTAGTTCACCAAATTTTATGTGAGGGTAGCCCATGTGTTAAGGATGTTCCCAATTGGTTTTGGGTCAAAACCGGGTCAAAGATCTAGGTCACAGGGGCATCATATGGACAATCCTTGTCCGGACAATAACTAAACAATGATTGTACCTAGGTTAACCAAATTTTATGTGGATCAGCCCATTTGTCAAGATGTAATGTGTTGATAGCTCTTTGGTATTTGATGTTCTCTTTTGATTTGGAAACCCCAGGGACAAAAGTCAAGGTCACAGGGACTTAATTCATATTGAAACATTTTCCGGACAGTAACTCAATAATAATTGTACCTACATTGTAGGTTTTCCAAATCTTATTTAAGGGTAGCCTTAATGTCTAGCATATGCCCCTTTGGTTTTAGGTCCCTGTGTTAAAGGTTAAAGTCAAAAGAAAAATCATGAGGAAAAACCTTGTCCAACAACCAACTTTACCTAATATCACCAAATTTTATGTATAAATACTCTTTGGGTCAAGGGCGAGAACTTTTGGTTCTGAGGCCCCAGGGTCAAGGTCACTGGAAGTTTGTATGGGAAAACTTTGTGTCGGTGATAAATCAACCATGGCTGTACCTAGGTTCTCAAAATCTTTGCTTTGGATAGCCCTCCTGTTAAGAATGGGACCTATTCTGAGATCCCGGGGTCATTGGTCAAGGTCACAGGGACTTTATATGAGATAGAACACAGCATGGACTGCACACGGGCGTATAATGCCCCGCCCAGCGGAGCTCTTGTTTATCATATTTTTTACCTTCTGAATGATGTACAATGGCACAGATCTGTATTGGATGGATTTGTTACAAGTTCATTAAAGATTAAAATAGAAAAATGGAAACAGTTTGGTTTACTAATTAATACAAGATCTTTAATTTTCATATTTTAATGTTGTCTCTGAGTGTTTTTGGCCAATTATTCTACATGTTGGTTTTTAAGCTTAAAACTGGAATCTGACAAGATGGCTGACTGTTTTAAACAACTACAAATGTATATACAGTCAGATCTCGATACAACGACATCATTCGTTTCCAAGAAATGTGTTATTATAACGCATATGTCAGTGTAATGAATTCTTCCGACCATGTACATAATGGTATTGGTTCCCATAAAATATGTCAGTATAACGAGAATGTCGTTGTAACGGATGTCGTTGTATCGAGATCTGACTGTACCATTGTGTAAACTGTGAATAGTAATTTTGATTTATGAACATAAACTTATGTGTACCAAGAATGATAGACAAAGATTGGCATAGATTGTGGTACTGGTTATAGACTCAGGTCCAGGCAAAACTTGGTTAGAAGAGCTAGCTGTTTTGAAATGATCAATAATGTGGTTACATAGCATTCAGCCCAATACCTAAATACCCAAATCATAAAAAATGTATAATAGGCTGAAATTGTATATAAAGACAGACTTTAACTAACACTTTACTTAACTTTTACTTTTAAATCCCAATAAAAGATAAAAAATATCATACAAGAAAATAAATATTAGGGTACAATTGATACTCTGTCTGGAAAATATTTGTATGAAAAGTTTTGTATCTGCACCTGTGGTTTATATAAGATTATTGAAGCTTTCAATGTGCTTGGCTTGTTTGTTGGTATGACTTGTCTCAATGTGTTAGTTGCTCAATCACTCACATTTCATTAAAGGGAGTTTAAGAAAGATTTTTGTTGATGAAAACAACAGATGGGTAACTCAGTAACTGATAAATTATTCCTCATGAATTTCAGACTATAATTTAAGATATAATCTTGATTGATCTCGTAATGATCACTGCTGAAAGATTTTTGGGATCTTATGGACACAGTTGATCGTAGAATGATAATAAAACATAATTAAAACAGTGTTAAACCAAACTGAAAGAAGTAGTATTGATTATCACTAATCAATATTTGATACCATACATTTCATTAGTATGTAGTGGTCATGTGTTTGCATAGTAAAATTTCCCTTGTATAGTACATGAATACTGGTTATAAACCAAGGTCCAGGAAAGCTAGGTTAGGTGAGCTGGCCACTGTAAAATCATCATAATATTTGTTGAAATAGCGTGAAACCCCAAAAAGCAACACAGAGCTCGAGCTCAGTTGGTGTTGCATTGGGATTTCAAAACTAGTTTTACAAAGGGTGTATGGGTTCATATCCCAACTAGGGCAATTTAGATCCTTCCATGAAAATTTGACAATAATGTCAATTTCCTCCAACAATAAGGTATATGGAGTAGCTTCCAGCCTTGTTAAAGGGTAGTTGAGTGCTAGCTATTGAAATGGGTCCAGAAAATCTAGGTTAGGTACCCTGGCCCCTTCTAATATAACATAAATTGTGTTGACAAGGCATTAAACCTAGTAAAAAAGAAAAATAAATCAAATTATAAAAATGACAAAATATTATATGATAAACAAACTGTTATAAATAACTTGTAGAGATGTACCCCCTGGTGGTATCCCTGTGATTCTAAAAATGAAAAAGAGGTAAATCAGACAAATGTTGCATGACTTTATCATTGATGCCAAGAACAATAACTCATAATGCTACTTTCTATGTGATTATATTAGAAATAAGAATTGCATCCCTTTGTATATTATTTACCTCCGGAGTTTTATAAGCAACCCTTTGTATATAACCCTGTGAACTTTATTAGTGATGTGAATTGACAATTACTTAATTTGAGGGTTTTTTTTGAAAATGGAGTTTTTTTTTACTATCTCACCTTGGCATTTTTGATATTTTAATGTCTTAGTAAAGTCAGAAAAAAATGGAGCACTAGTTTACTGTCAATATTCTAAGTTCAGTTATTAGCACTTGAATTGAGTAAAACTATAGTTTATTGTTCTTATTTTTAGAGGCTTCAGTCAAAGTAAATGTATTATGTTTACATTTTTTTATATATTTTTGTTTAGCGTAGATCATTGTTGGATTGAATGATTTTTTATCTAAATTGACTCTATTTGCCCCCTTTTTTCAATATCTCTGCCCTTTTGAAAACTTTTTTCAGGCATGAACAATAATGCTTATAAAAAAATGAGCCTAAGTTTCTTGTTTTACAAGTTTTTTCAATGAACCCATAAGCCCCAAAAAACTCTGCTCTTTGTGTGAGTCATTTATAAACTGGCCTATATGGTTTCATTTGCATTCAAAATTGGTTGAATTGTGACAAAATTTCTCAAACTGTTCTGAATAAGGGAAGGTGTTTCTGCAAATAGTGAAATAAGTCTTGTAAGTTTCTGATGCTAAACTTAAGTTTATACTGAATGTATGTAAGAAAGCATGTTAAATATTGCTACTTTATAGTATTGGTAATAACAAGCATAGTTTGTATATAACATTCTCTTTTATAAGTCACTTATATTGTTATGTCTTATTCTCGTGCACATTTTTTTGGTTCCAAAACTTTTACACATTCATCTTGAACATAATTATTTGCTATTGTTTCTGCTTACAATTTTGTTTTCAAGTTTAAATTGAATGAGGATATTTAATGATAAAATTATTTTTTGATTAGTCATCTCTATATTTGACCGCTTTGTTAGCATGCTCTCGCTAGTCAAGCCCTCTTCAGTCTGCGAAGGGTCATTAACACTGTAGTATGTTTGTCACATACTGTATATGTGTACTTGCTATGTATAAACATAACTTAAATTAATGTGAAAATGAATATATGTATTTCAATTGTATTTACACCCAATGATATGTAAGATATTATAACAATAACACTGCTCCAAGCTGTTCCTTTTTAGTCAGGAAGTGTATGTAATTAGTTTCAGAAATGAAGCAAATTTTCAGTTTTTTAAAAAACAGGGTCTAATCTTTGTGTTGCACCACTTTAAATTTATTTTTCAACTTGCTCAAAAATCAAAACTTATCTGAAAGTTTGGATCAAATGGGATAATTTTTCTCAATAACTTTAATATAAATACATAGTTTTTAATTTTTTCAGAAAGTATTAAAAATGTGATATTTCCAATTATTTTTCATGATAGCAGTATTAAAATTTTGATGAAATTTTATGAAATTATATTAATATTAGAAATGGTTTACACTTGTTTATTCCAGGAAACATAAGAAGAGACACAAGAAAGATTCAAATGGTCACCATGGGTTACCTACAATCCCTCACTCACCGACAGGACACGATTCACAGAAAAGTAAAAAAGGCGTGGCATTTTATATTGACGAAGAAGAGAGTGAGAAAGAAGACTCAGAATTGATCAAAGCACCATGTATAGTTGTAGATCCACCTAGTGATGCTAGCAATGCTTCTATAGCCCAGAGGAAACATTCTTTATAAAACATCTGGTTTTTTTTGTATTTCTTTCTTTCCATTCGTGGAGATTTAAAAGGACATTTGTTTTGTATTTACTTCAATATGTGGAGTGTAAAGAACATTTGTTTTACTTTACTGAAAGTTAAGTTACCTATCACATGAAAATACTGGATTGTTTTGTCATATAGAATAATTTTAATGTTGATTATGTTTGTAATTTTAAAATGGTTCAATCATTATGAATATTTATCGTATATGTGTTTGTTCTTTTTTAATGACCTTTAACCTCTGAAATTAAAATAGTATTGGTTCATGTTTCAGTTTAACAGGGTCATGCTAGGTAAAGAATTTACATTGTACATACTTTAATAGAAATGTGCTACTAATATTGGCTAGATAACTATAGAGGAATTACACTATTCAGTTTTTTCCCCATTTATTTATTTTATCCTTTGATCTCCTGGGATTCTTACAATTTTAAATATTTATAACAATGTGCTGGGTTAATATTTAAGTGTATTTATATGGTTGTATAATAATGTGTATTATGCTTGGTGTTGAGGAATCATTTTAGTCCAGGGGACTTGACTGGGATTTTTGTAATGAAGAGAAAGTGACCATTTTTTACGAAATTATAAATATCAAAGACAGATTTATTGTAGATATTTTTATCTGTTTTAGAAATATATTCTGACTACATTTATATCACAAATATTTAGCTTTATATTCTCTACTGCCACTTAAATCACATTACAAGTTGTTTTAAGAGATGCTTGACCTTTTCACTTAGCTTGGAAACAACATTTTACATATCTCCTTTTTGTACTATATTAATGCTATATGCAACAATTTATATATTCAAATAATATGCCATACTTAAGAAATAATTTACCAATGTTTTTATGATGTGGAGCATTTTTTATATGAATATTTTATTGAAAACATGCTTTTAAGTATAAGAGGATTAAGGGCCTATTGGAAATGTTGTTTTTTTCTTTTTAGAATACTCATATATGTTGCTTTCTTATTTGGATACCATTTAATAGAAATTATAATTCTATATGAATGACTTCATAAATTGAAATAATTATTGTAATTATCTATTTATACAATATAATTGAACCCAATTGACTTGTGATTGTATATTTTATTTGAAAAGAATGTCAATTTTTATATTTTCCATTTTTTACCATGCATGAAAAATAAAAAACTTAGTAGTAATTGTTATAGAATTGAGAACCTGGAAGGAAAGTTAAAGTTTTTAAATAGGATCTGGACAAGGGAGCAATATATTACCCCATGGAAGTGAAGGGACATAGTACAGCTTCTGCTTTTCTGGTTTAGACAAATTGTTGTGTTGTCTTCTTGTAATGCCATAAGAAAAGAATTCAAAATCCTAATTAGTTAAAAATGTCCTTAAATTGAAGAAATGTGTTCATAAATGTTTTATTTTTGTGAAAGTTTCGTTTAATTTATAAATATTTTTACATATATTTTGATTATGAATATTTTTTATTTACCTGGAGTAACTTTTACCAAAGTTTATAATATTGATATATTTGCAAATTATTTAGTTGAGTTTGTATTGATTACACACGATTATTTCCTTATTATAAATCTGACCTATGAACTATGTCTGGTTGGACTGTTAGCAACTCATTTACAAAATCAGAATTGAATATATTTATTTGTCCAATAATTTTTTTTTTTCAATTCATTTAAAAAATCATTTTCAATTTTGAAGTACATGACTTACTATCAGACAATGTAAATCAAGACATTCTAAAACTGGTTATAGTTCAGTCTAGTATGTTTGCTCAGAAGATCAGGTATTTATTGCTGTTATTTTACATTCGTTTTTGTGTAACATAAAAGCTTGTTGAACAAGTTAAATACATATTAAAGTTTTCATCTGTATGTATTTGTTAAACATGTACTGATTAATTCCAATTCTCATTTGTTTCTTCTGAAAACAAACAAACAGATACACCTCAGTTAACCTCATGACCACAGACATTTCTATGTAAAACACTTTCTATTCTAGTGACTCAAGATCTCAAACATATTTGTAACCAAACATTTTTTTAAAATTAATTTACTCTGTTAACTTATTCTAACTTTATTGATATTCATATTTAATTTGACTTTAACAGTTAATTACAGTGTGTTTAGTTTTATCATAAAATAGAAACCAACTCTAAGATGCATAAAAAATTGATTTAATTTATATTTAAATCATGATTTGTCCTATTTCGTTTAATCTTTTTCTCAAGGGATAGAAGAAGGATGTAGGGCAAGTTTTCCTTGTATTTTAGTCAATACTGTACACTGTATATTACAGGTTTGAATAAGAACAATTTGACTTACAAACTCAACATTTAAGTTGAATTCATAACCTCTACAACAGACAAATTTATTGTGTTATATATTTATATGCAGTCAGACTAATTTTGCTCTTGACTCTGAATTTGTGTTAACGTTAAATCTGTGACTTTTTCAGGAAGAAATTTGTGACAGTTTTTTATTCTTTGCACATTCTTTAACAAGCCTGTTGATATTTTTACCTAAAAAATTAATGATAGAATTCATCATAAGTCAAGATAAATCATTGATGAAGTATCAACCTCTATTTGTGGTTAATAAAAAAAGTAGTGGAGTGAAAAACCTAACTTCTACTTTATTAGAAACATCAAAATCTATTGTCTTAATAGCAGAATGGTCTTAATATAGCAAGAATATTTTCTTAAGAATTTAAGCTTTCAAGACTTGAAATTGCTTGAATTTGCTGTAACCAAGGTGTTGTTTATAGGGTTACTTTACTGAGATGTAATTGTAATGATTCTAATGAATGGTTAAACTGTCTGTGATGATAAAAGGATCAAAACAGGTAAAGAGTTTAAATGTGTTGTTGTCAATCACTGTGATAAATGTTACATGTATAATCTTCCTTTGATAGCCGAGTGGTATAAAAATATTATGTAGTAAACTTACTAGGTTTACAGTTGTAACAGACAGATCATAGGACATTGTCTAAACCTTTGAAATAAATTTAAAACAAGTTCATTTTAGGGTTTGACATTAATTTTAAAGTAGATAGCGTGGTTGAAAACCAGCTATATATTTCACTTGCCCGTAAACAATGTTAACTTGCAGTAACAAGTTGTCAGAATACAAATATAGGTTGTCAGGAGCAATCTGACAACGTTTAATGTCAAGTCCTGGTTTATTTTATTTGAATAGAGAGAAGTGATATAATAGCTTGTTTTTGCTATGAAATTCTGATGAAGGAAATACAGAGCATCATGTCAAATTTGTTGACCAATTGTGGTACCTTTATTGTTGTTAGCACTGATAGTTATCACCCTGGCCAAATTATTGTTTTAATATGTTATCATTTTATTGTAAAAGAAATATTTACATATATTTATGCCTAGCTGTTCATTCATGTATTAACATTTTAGCTTTAAAACATTTATTTTGCTTTGTAAGCAATACACTATTATCACCTCTTTTAAGCTTGGTTTCCATTATTGCCCATTTTATTTTTGAACAAAATTTATATATTTATCTACTATGTGCTTTGATATTTTACTTATTGCTATTTTACAACTTTATTATTTTGTGTTTTATATTTTCTCCTTTTTTGTTTTTACGAATATATGCATTCTGTTGAAACATGTTTAACTAAATTATTTTAATTTATATTATTGAAATAGGAATACATTTCATTTTATCAAATACAAATTTTGACCATACCCACCAGACTCAAATTTAAACTGTTTCTAGCCAAAATAGACTTTGTCCAAGGCGAGTCCCCTATTTTTGAAAGAAAAAAAGTGGCTGAAGAGTTTAATTTAATTAATTAGAATGACCCATTTTAATTTATGAAATCCCTTGATATAAGTCAATTTTTGTTTGTTTAAATAATCCATTAAAAGTTGCATAATATTTGCAGAATTCCAAGATTTTTTTGCTTGGCTCTTAACATGATATTATATATTTATAAAAATTGTGATTATTTGTTTTAATATTTTGTGTGTAAAGATACTTTTATATACTTTCTTAATTCTCCATCTTTTACATGTCTATCTTGTATAGAACTATATGTAAAATAAACAAGAATATTTTTATTTGGTTGAAAAAAATTTGTATATATTTTTACAATTTTTATCTTTTTTTTTCTTGTAATTGAAATCATTTTTTTTTCTCTTATTTTCATCCAGGGTTTAAAAACAAAGGTTTACAGTGTAATTCAATACTTACTGTTTGATATATATTTTTTGCTCCGGTGTTTACTTTGCCTTTTTTAAAACAATTTTTCAGTCATGTCACTGTACTTATATTAATATCTAATGCAATATATAGATGTATATAAACGTAATTTGTAATCATATGAAATGTATTCAAGTAATAAAAGTACAATGCATAATTTTTCTCATGTAAAATTCCCCATGCTATCTCATTAATTGTTTTATTTGTTTATCATGTCTGATTTTGTCATTGTCACTCCACATTGCTATAGAAAGTTAGTCCACTTTAAACCACACTATAAAACAACTTTTGTTCCGCATCCTAATAGATATATATATTTTCTTTACAAGTATGTATTTTTCCATCATAGAGAAGGTTACGTAGCCAGACATTCCTAGTCTGAATCACTGCACTTATAGAACATTTTAAGGTCTACTAGTTCACTTCAAATCTGTTGAAGGCTGTTGGTGAAATCAGATTAATTTAAATGTCAATTTTTCTAAACCTATCACTTTTCAATAAAAAACCTACCTTATTACATTTGTTAGAACTTTCAAATTATTTGAATTTATAAGTTTTGCTTATTATTAAATGTGATGTGATTTTGCTAATTTATAGATACACACAATTAACTAGGATAATTTTGTGTAAGCCTTGAATGATTATAAGGATAGATTTGTGCTGCATTAGTAGGCACTTTGAATTTTGTGTTATATTTTTTCAGTGTTAGTTCTATTGTGATGGATGATAAAAGACTTGTTAGAATTTCTCATGTTAGTTATACTGGATGTGATATATTTAATATATGTATTATTGTTGTTATTGAAACATGTGATGTAATAAAATAATATTTTACGTAAAAACCATTATGTAAGTATGTAGTATGTGTATATGTTGGAAAAAGGGGGATAACTATTGTATGTATGTATGTTTGTATGTATGATACAGTCTTACTTGATTTAATTTTGGCTTGTGAACATATACAGTTGTTCTGACTTAAGTGATGACTTGCGATTATAAACAGTCTACATTTATTGGGTGTCCAGTTGTCTGGGACAAGTCCTTTTTAGTTCCAAGTAATATTTTTTTTTTTTGGGGGGGGGGACCAAAATGCTGCAAATGATATATTGTGCTTGCTCTTAAAATGATCTGTTCCACTTTCATATCCTAATTTCGTAGACTGATAAATCTAGGTATTCATGAAGAATTTTATCTTTGTATAGGATATTATATTATGCATGGTTTTCACAAAAATTATTTCAATATTGGATAATGATAAAAAATTCAGCATTTACTCAAGTAAAAGATATGAACGATGTAATATTTTTATGTACATTTTTGTCATGAATATTTGATTAGAAATGTTTGATATTTGAGCAGTCCAATATATTAGGCTGCTGTCTTGAAATCACACTTTATTCTCACTGATGGAGAAATATGATTTGGTGCAAAGCTTGGACAATAACTATCTAAGATATTAAGGATAAGATTACAGAAGACACAGGTCAAGTATTGAATCCTATGAAAGATGGGTTAAAGTAAACTGCCCATCTATCTTATGACACTGGACTGCTTAAGAAAGGAATAAAATAAAGAAAGTACAAAACTAAAATTAAAGATATAGAAAATTTAATATGAATTTAATTGTTGTTATATAGAGAATGGTAAGGCTATACGAAGATGCTTTTGAAATACCTCTGTCACAAGACAAATTGAGTCATGTTGGATTGAAACTATCATTCATTTGTATTATATTGGTCATTGGTATCATTTTAATTTTAGTTGTTTTTATCACTAATAGACTGTGTGTGTGTGTGTGTTAAATATCAAACTGTTCAGTATAATGATCTAGATTAAGTAAAAAAACTAACAATGTGATTTTTGTTGAATAAAATTATCAATCAGACTAGATATATCTTATGTTGCTTATATCACCACTGGGGCTTGTATTATCAACTATCTTACTACTTAATTATGGCTCATCGTTGGCCCAACGCTGAAATGCGTTTAATCGTTGTTGGGCCAACGATGAGCCAACAGTTGGGCCAACATGGAGCCGATGAGCAAAATGAGGTGGGGCCAACATTGGCATCCGTTGTATCCCAATGTAGTGCACTGTGTTGGGCCAACTACCCTCTGCTATCTGGGTAAGCTAACTATTGACCTACATTTTTTAACTATATACAATTTTCTTTACCATACCTGTTTGTCCAACGACATTTTCTTCCGGTATAGAGAAATGGATATGGTATATGGTACCATCGGTTATTTGTGATAAACATGTGCGTAGCACGGACAGTACATGTAGTTGCTGACTATTTACTATGTGTAATATGGGTGACTCACTATGCTGATTGATTATACATTCGTCGTGGTACGCACCTGACGGCATGACTGAACAGCGAATATGACTACATGTATTTATACTTCAAACAAAATGAACCAGCATAGCGCTGAATATTTTTTTAAAGATATTTTATTATACAATGTATACGTAACATGTTGTGCACGATGACCTTGTAACATGTGTGGGTGTGTCTCTAGTTTGCAATGGTGGTGGGCGCAATTTTAAGGTATTATATTTATTTATTGTTTTATTTATTGGAGTCAACGCCATATCAACACAGTTTAGGTCATTTCACAGCATCCAGCGCACCTAACCTAGCTTTCCTGGACCATTGTCTATAACCAGTACTCACTTACCCTTCCACAAGGCCAGAAACTTCTCCATATTATCTAATCAATGGAGGAAAATCGACATTATTGTCAAATTTTCATGGAAGGGTATAACCTCCCCGGGTGGGATTCGAACCCGCACCCCCTCGGGCACGAGTATCCAAATCCCGGCGCGCTACCAACTGCGCTATCGACCCGGGTTTTAAGGTATTATAACAAAACCAAAACTGGTAATAGGTTACTAACTTTTATACTGTGCAAAAATATGTGGCAAGTACATTCATTAACAAGAAAATATTGATGCAAAGCATCAAAGAGCGCAAAAATAATAACATGAAAGTACTGCTTAAGCTTGTAATTCTCTATAACTCAGACATTAAATTTTTTTTTAAATATATTGCTTATTAACCGCTAATTAAAGCAATTAAGTATGATTACTAAAACAAAAACACCTACATGTTATATAAATGTACACAATATACATGTATAATAGGGTTATAATAGGTGATGGTCTAATAATCCTTCTTTGTTCATGGTGTCAGTGTTTTGGCAAGCGGTTTAGACCGTCCCCAAACATGATCTCGAGCATGCTTTCTATAAATAGACGTCAATGACTGTGAAAGTCGAGTATATGTGTTAGTTTAAACCACAGTTTAGAAGAGAAGCTATTAATTTCTTGGAGAAATTCCTATTAAAGATCATTTATTAATGCTAAACAAAACAAATGAAATGTTTACAAAACATGTCAGATAAATTAATGCATTAACTTAAAATTTCTCGTCTAGCTGTCTTGCCACTTAAAGTATGTACACTTTTTAGTCTAACCTTTGCTGACTTCAATGGCAGCCTCCATGAGTGAGTTAGACAGTAATTAGGCAATAACAGCCGAAAAGTTCCGCATGCACTGGCATATTTAAAAAGCATTCCATATAAGAGCGCTCACTTTGGTGTGCACTCAATGAAATAAATACAAACTAGTGTATATCAAACTTCAAATGCCCATCTCATCATTTACACACAGTGCAAAGATAACCATAAAATACATGAAGTACAACATTTCATACAAAATAACAAAGGCTAGAATTGGTGGAAATAAGCCTAGGTTTTCAGAAGTCAAATACCTATTGTTTATTATAACTAATGATATTTACTAGGGGTGTAACGGTTAACCGATATACCGGTTAATATTGCAATACGAGTTCTAATGGTTTTTAACCGGTACGTTTTTCCATGAACCGGTTTTGTAGTTAGGTGTCATACTGCTTGGTTTTACCAGAATCTGATAGATAAATGTTTAAATAAATGTTAAAATGTATTGAATACTTGTAAAAATCTTACTGTGCTTTTAAAGGTTAAACATTTAGTCAATTGATAGAAAAATATGTTCAAGTCTGTTTCAAACCACGCATTTTTCTAACAAATAAACCATTAGTAATTTAAACATTTGGAGAAGAGATCATTTGAAAATACCCATATGCGTGTTATGGTAATCAAATTAGGAGGAGGTACATGCATTAATTAATGCTTTGCATGTCTAAGCGAAAAAAAAACCGGTACGTATTGCAATATATTGCAATACGGGTTTTGTATATTGCAATACGGTTTTTACCGTATTGTTACACCTCTAATATTTACACTGACGTTGATTTGTCCAAATGATCAACGATTCAATAAAATCTAACAGAAGTCAAGGGAATATAATCATATAAACAATTTTATCAAATGTAGATGTCTCCCTTGAACATAAAAACTTAACTTAGCTACAATCATAAGCAAATGATTCTAGGACCAAATAATCTTTATGTGTTGTCAGTTACTAACCCCCACAAAACTGTACAAATCAAATGAGTTTCAAAAGCAAAACTAGGTGGAAGTGTAATATACGTGTATAATTCAAGGATCTAATCCAAGACTTCTACCACCATTAAAACCCTTCTGATCCCAGAAATTGTAATACCACCATTGGAATTCTTCTGGGAGCTATGACACTCGAGAACAAACTCATTGCTAGCTATTTCACATTTTGTCTATTTATTTCTTTATCAGCATATCACCATAAAGTTATAAGCTAAGTCATGATATTGAAAAATGATGGAATACCGCTTCCGAAATTCTAGAATTTGTACTGTCTCCTTTACTTATTGTTGTTCAGATACCAAGATGAGGGCTTAGTTTATTGATCACATCCCTTACTTCCCCAGCAGCATCAGGACGGTTTATTTCTATCATAATCTCTTCTAATTCCAATAAATCTTTTTTATCCTCAAACCACTTGTCTAGTAGAATACGTGTAGGACTGGAGTGTGTACGTAACCAACGCATTTTTGATACGTTACAGCCCATTCTTGATGCTAAATCTGTCCAATCCCCTGAGTCAGTACCTGTTGTATTTTCTGGATCCAATAAAATAATCAACTGTCGTATTAAACTTTCCACTGGGTCGTCTTCTGGCGAAGAAAGTGGGGACATTGACTGAAAATATATTCAAACGCATTGCTTACATGTTTATATAATCTAAATACAACCTGAACAATGAAATCTTCAAGTAGTATATGTCAAGTCGTACTATAGTAAGTTTCATTGAGATATCTCCAAAAGGGTACATCACTATCATTTCAGATATAAGTATTTTCTATGTAAGTTTAACAGCTATCATTTTTTTTCTTACAATGCTATCTCAAAGCTGTATGAAGATGTCTTCATAAGGTATGTAGAGATTGTGGAAATAGTATCTCTTAAACAGACATTTTCAAGAGCTAGCTCTAGTATAAGTTTAAGAGATATTCACTTTATTAAAATAGCTATCACAACATGACAGCTATTATCTTTAAAGTAATATTAACATACAGTAAAATATCTTATTTCAGAAATGAGCTATCTTTATGTCAATAGTGAATTGCTTTTTATAGTGACATTTCCTTAACGTAAAGTATATTTCTTAAGTCACAGTGATGTCTCCTTGATTTAAGTAATACCACTATTTGTTTATTTTTCATGTAGTCTCTTAATAAAATAGTGAAATGGTTCGCCATATTGGTGATTTTGAAATTTGTCGCACATCTATACATAAAATAGTCTGATTTACATTTGTATCAGTAATCAGACATAATAAAGAAGATTTATTTTAACTCAAAATACAAAAATACTTATTAAGCTCAATCAACAAATAAAAAAGCGTAGCTTTCTTTACTTGAATTAAAAAAAAAGAATTATTTGGCTCAGTATTGAAAACCTGTTTAGGACAAACTGATCCACATTTACCCATAAAAAAGAAGGAATCATCTGAACAAATTCCAAAAATCAGCATTAACTAGTTAATCAACGTCTGATACAAACTACATGTATATTACATAATTAAATAATCATGTTACAGCCTAACAGGGCCCGAATTTAACAAAGAATTGGATTTGCAAATGTTTGCAAGTTGATTTTATTTCAACACGCAAAATGAAAAAGCTCTCGCAATTCATTCTCCAAATTTTTTAATAAGTCAGAGTTTAGCTTGTGACGTCAGCGACATTTATACATGTACTTTCTATGCTAATTGTTACAGGTAGCAATACAGGTACTCAAAGCTAAAGTCGGTACAATCGATCTATCTGGCAGTTTCGGTGCCGATTTGAACCTCATAAATAAAGACAACAAGTAAAAAATTGCTGCGAAATGCAGCAAAGTGATTGTCACGGCAAAAAAGAGTTATTAAGTATAATCTAAAGGTAACTAAAAAAGCGTTATATTGAATTGTCATGTTTAGGTTTTTTAGTAATAAAAAGGTTACTTGTTATAAAACGTTTTCCTGTTCATATGTAACATTCTCGTTCCCAGAGCCTAGTAAAAATTCGATACTAGTTAGATCGAGAATCTTGATAACCTTGTGGTACGAGAATGGTCTGGATCTAGACATCATCTTTATGCCGACAGGATGTTTGGTTTCAGTTGGATTTATTTCCACTAATCATATTTGCATGACGCTTAAAAAGATCGGCAAATGGGAAAACATAGTCTTTCAGAACTGAAGCTATTTACATGACTTATCGCTTCTGTTCAGTCAATTGCTCCTTGCATTGCGGATCTGTCCTTACCAATCTGTGTGACTATTGGTTCCCAAAAGTGATCTGTATAATAAGGGGCGATCGTTGGTCTCCGGGCAAATTGAAAATCAAAGTACATAAAAAGAGGCCCTTTAACCGCTACTTCCCAAGAACAAAACATGACGTAACATGCTTAAGACGTTTGGGTAAAGGTGTGTCATAATTTTAGATAGTTCGTCCACAGATTAGCCCATACCGAACTGTCCAGAAGCAGTAGGATATTGATTTGCTATACAAATATTTTATCTCTTTATACTGCCAACCCCTCTCTCAAATGTTACAGGCAGGATTAAGTGCACGTCGGAAAGTGATAAATAAAGAAAAAGTTAAAAGATTCTGACAAATAGTTTTGGCAGGAACAGTGAGTAACAGATATCAACCAATTTGCAGGCCTGTATTTTGAATTATACAAAAGCATAACTGTCATTGATCGATATTCATCTATAGAACCTACAATACCAGTATTCGATATATATCGTATACTTGGGTAAAGCCCTTGTACTAGGTAATACCTTACGCTCCCCTCGCAGCTCTGTGAACACATTACATTCATTCGCTGCTTTAAAACGTGTTGAATTACAAGTACATGTATAAGCATTTCCAAAAATGCTTGAACCGCCGTTTAGCCGTGTAAACTCCTTAGAGTAAAAACATTCAAGCTATATGCGCTAGCGTCGTATACCGTCTCAAGTATATTTATTATCGTCGGTTCTGTACCGACGATTTATACAATTATCAAGATTTGAGCATTTTTGTGTCGACACCGGTTACCTTTAGCCAATCAGAACGATGCATTTGAGGTCACGGGATGAAAAAAATGACGTCAAGTAGTCAAAATAGGGGTGCATGTATAGACTCGTCGAACACGTGTTATCCGGTTACCTGTTTGTATCACCAGAAAATATCATTATTGATATATGAACGAGTACTAGTTTCAAGGAAGTTGCAATATAAATTAAAAAAAAACATGCATAACTAATTGTAGCATGTTCATTTCTTGGAAAAAATCGCATTTGTTGAAAAAAGCAAACCTATCTTCCCTACTTCCGAGCGAGTTTATTAGTAAATATGAACGTTCGATTAGCTGGCGGAATATGGGCAGAACATGTTCTTGAAACGAATAATCTGGTTTGCTTATCAATGAAATATAGCTTCTTAATGTAAAATGGACAGGTGAATTGTGAAGTCTACCATAATAATGCTTTTGTACGTGCGCGGTCGGAATATGTCAGGAAAGCACATGGTAATTCGATGGTTTTTATCTGGCCTTACAGTGTGTAGAATTAATCAAACGCTCTGTTGTCTATAAATAGACTCGGGACGGTTTAAAGCACTGACGAATATCTGAATCTGTGGTAATACGTCAGAGGACCACTGCTGGTATTTATATCCGACGGGAATGAAGGCGCTGTAGTCGAGCTCCTGAAGGGCTAATTTAAAGCCCTCTACTGTATAGGCATGCACAGTTTGATCTGCATATTGCTTGAATCTTAATACTCTGAGGAGAATACACGGCTAAACGACGATTTTAAGCACTTTTTGGAAATGCTATTACTTGTTTTAGAATACAATAATTAGCGTGCCCAGCAGCGTGTTCAGTTACCTTGAACATTCCGTAACGGTAGAATCGGAACAACTTAACAAATTGACAGCTCAACCCGAGACAACTCAATATCATACTTACGGACTGAGTTGTCCCAACTTCGTGTTGAGTATTGCACAGGTTGAGTAGGCTTCGGGTTGAGTTCTCCCGTATCCGTAACGTTAGCTAACAGTAGTTACTGAACACGGGGCTGGTAAAGATATGTAAAACCAGTGAGTCTATTTATAGAATACCAGGAATTAGCGCGCCTTATGTAAAACCATTGATTTAGATTCGCCCCGAAGTAGGGAAGTTAGGTTTGCATTTTTTCAACAAATGCGAGTTTTAGAAAGAATAGAACATGTTACATAATTTATTTTTAGTTAAGCATTTTTCTTGATCTTATATTGCAACTGTCTATTAACTGGCACACGATTATATATTGATTAGTGATAAAGGTATTTTCGGTAATTAATTCAAGCAGGTAACCCAACAAAACATGGCTTCGACGAGCCCATTCACGCACCTCTAATTTGACTTTTCGACGTCCATTTTTTCATAATGTGACCTCAAATGCATCGTTTTGATTGGCTTTAGGCAACCGGTGTTATCTTACATCTGCTCGATCTATAACCTGGTCCGTAACTCTTACGCTCTTAAAATTAACTGGTCCGCTAAAGTTAATCATAGTTTTAAAAGATAGTCAATAGAACTCAGTAAAAGTAAGAATTAAAAGCCAATGTTACACGATTAGGCTTCTTTATTTATACAGTCCGCTAAAAAGGACATAAAGGTTTATTATTAAAATATTACATTTGAATCCTATCAAATTTGTTTTCAAATGATAAAGTCTCTAACAGTTGAAATATATGATATTTACAACCGTGAATATATAATGAAGCAATCGACGATTCTTTTTATAGTTGAAATCTGCAAACTTATTTCTTAAAAAAATAATTTCGATATTGCTTTTTATATATTTACATTTTAATAAATATTAGATGTTATTTCCCAAAACTCTATCAATCTTATCTTTTCAAATAAAATATTGGCAAATCTCAATTATATATCTACTATACACACATCATGATACGCATATTTGTTAAACTGTATCCGAATACTAAACTGGTCCGCTGGTCCGTAGTCCGTTGGTCCGCAAAATTTGCCAGTTATTATAAATGTTACTAGCAGTTTTCAAAACCCACTCGCATTTTGCGACTATGCGAGTTTAAATTCGAGCCCTGGATAGTGGTAACATTACTTGCTGTATGTATGTCTAGTTTTTCTCCAGATTTTGTTTGTTCAAGAACTTTTGGAGGAAATCGAATGTATATGTACTTACTTGTTGAATTTGTTCAGCTATTCTGAGTTTAGCTTTATTGTTATGGCTTCCATTTTGATAGGCATGAATTTCAAATATGATATCTGCTACATGAGTCTTCTTTGGTTTCATAACCAATGTACAATGAGGATAAAATGAATGCCATACCTGCTGGAAGGGTAATACCTATAACAAATAAAAATATACGTTGTTATTAGTAGGAATGAGACGATATGTCGATATATCGACACAATATCAATACGTCGGGTCACGATAAGTATCTTGACCCGGTACGATATATCGCGATACGACCTTGACATTCGTAATCAGAGGAGGCCCCTGTATTTAAGTATTAGACAGATATGCCGTATTCGTTCAAGAAATGCGATGGTTGTTTTTAGAAATAGTTCCCGTACAACTCAACCTGTGGACAACGCAACCAGTGGACGTCTAAATCCGAAGTGTGTACAACTCAATCCGCACTGGTAGAGACGACTCAACCCTTGGACAACCCTTAATCATAATTATTGATCATAAAAAAAATGTGAATGTTTGTAATTTTACATTTACTACCCGTATCGTATCGTATCGTATCGTAAATACTCTTATCGTCTATTTTCATATCGATACGTATCGTCTGTAGTATAAAATGTAACGTACAATTCAAAGTCAGTATGGCTTGCACTTATATTCTGAAGTTTGGTTTTGTGCATTATGATTAACCGCAAAATCACTTATTTTTCATTATTTCAAATCACAATAGACTATATATCCGGAATTCAAATATTTGGGTTTCCCTGCGGTACAAACAAACTCACCGTCCAATAAAAATTTGTGTTCAAAGAACAATAGCATCTAATCTGTATTTGTTCTTTTCAGCAATAATGTGTAACAAACTTTGTTTGTACAGCCTGTGCACGAACGAGACGGAAAAACCCTCAGATTGAGTTCCGAATTAGGTCTATTTTGAAACCACTACGAAAAAATGACCACTATCTTGAATTAGTTAAAAAACAAAACGTCGCTGACTCATATTTCTCTGTTTATTGTTCATCCTTGCAAACCTTTGTGTTGGATTATCCAAGAATGATTGTCTAATATCATTTTAGGTTATAACTAGGAAATTGTAAATCAGTATTTGTTACGAGCGTTTTGTGCCAAGCCCGCGATATACAACTGTTTAAAACACTTGTATTACCTCTCGTTGGTCTGTTTGAAGATTCCAGTCATCTGATAGTTTTTGTACTTCCATCATGATGTCTTCATTATTATCATAAATAAGTAACTGGGTAGAATCTGCCATTTTTGATGAAACATCAAATTTCAAAGCCAACCCCTCTACTTCCTGATTTTAGAAAAATACAATATTATAAACTATAAAATTGTAAATGTCGCCTGTATTTGTATACTAAGTACGCAAATTCTAAAGTTTCAAAAATCCTTAATTTCACATCCTAACAAAAACACCTCCTAACAAAGCGACCTCCTACCAACACCACATATCATCAAATCCCATTTTCAACAACAGTCACCTCCTAGCATCAACCACACCAACAACAATCACTTGATATAAATACCCTTCATACCAGGGAGTTAATTTACATAGCTTTAAGTCACATGTAGGAGAGCTGCTGACTGCTGGCATGGATATCAAACAATATAAGGATTAAATGTGTGACTGTGACGTCTTTACATGTGAATGAAAGTTTAACTAAATGTGGCTCATCTTATATAGATAGTGTGACGAAACATAAAGTAGAGATTGAGAAGGTACTTACTTCTAACTGCTCCCTGTATCTGTCAAGGCAAAACAACCTTGGCTTGAAGAATAAATCCCTCTGTAGCTTTCCAGTAAAAGCAACAATATGAACAAGTTTGGCTGCTGTTTTGCCAGGCTGCGACTGTCCTACAAGCGCATATAGAGTAAAATGGTGAAGTTGTAATCTGATTTGAGTGTTCATTATATCCTTTTTATCATAATCTGCTAAAGTTATAGGCTCCCAAATATGTTCTTCTGATAATTGTCCTTCTCGCTTTAATACTTGAGGAATCCAGTCCTTCGTAATCTTTTCTGCACAGTGAGGAAATGTCAATGTGACTGGAACCTTGAATTGCAAACCTGATGGTTGACATAGCACCACCGGACTTAGCATTGCTTGTTTTCTAGTTAAAGTTGGTAAATACTTGTTATCCCAAACTATACCTAAAGTGATTAGAATGTTCTCCTCTAGGGCACCTGGAGGTATGACCAATGTGACACCAGCAACTTCTAGGCTCCCTCCTGCTTTAGTAATTGTCCTATGGATAAATACTCCTTTATTAAAGGATAACATATCTTCAAAGCCTTTAGACTCACTGTTTAATAACAGCGATGTTGGCAAACCTTCCATCCAGTCTTTAGACAATACCTTGCTTATTGCTGTCGGTCTATGCGAAACTTTATCTACAACTTGAACTTCTTCTGTTGGTACAACAGTGTCTGAACGGGTTGCAGATTTGTGGTAATTCTGAGCGGTCATCAGAATTTGTTCATATGGTGGCCTCTCGCCATAGACACGATATTGCTCGTCTTTTACTATAAGTGAAAGTTGCGATCTTTCAGTTAGGGATGCGATGTCGTGTGTTGCGCTAGACCGACGGCTGGCTGGTCGATTGATCTGACTGGAACCAGACGAAGCGTTCTCATTCATTTCTATTGCACTGTCTCTACAAGTTCTCGTATTGTCGTTCAAATTAATGCTTGCAAGTGTCGTTGACCCTTCTTCCGTTAGTTTTGAAATATCGTTCTCATGTTGCCTTAACTTGATTATAATAAACCATATAACTAGACCTCCAGCAATGATGGTCAATAGGAGAACAATGCCCAGAACTACCAGACCAATAACCTATAACAAAATCACAGGAAAGAAAAATGAAAAGGAAGTTTTAAATGACTTGTAACAACATATAAAATATACATTATAAAAGCCTCACACAAAGAAACGCTAGTTTGATGATCTTACCAGATGGGAAACTTATGTGATATCATCCAGGTATATTTGACCATTTAAAAAAATATGCCACTCTATTGTACGATTATATTGAACTGTCCAATTGCATAATTACACGGTTATTGCACACTGTATATATTATTTTCCGCGTTCTATATATAGAATTTTGAAATAGAAAATACAATGTGTAGGTTAACAGGGTGGAGAATCAAAACCAGTTCGTATCATATAAAATGTAAACAAACGGACGCCATTTTGGAAAAAATCAGGTAATTTTTCTGATTTACTCTTTTATTCGTCCACCAATGAAAAAACGAAAACTACCATAACACGCTACTCATTTTTCCGCTTCTAGTGATGTATATAACATACAGATCCAATTTGAATTTCAACAAGTTATCCCGGACATTGGAATCGAAGTGAGCAAGAATTGGGTCGTATTAGACGGATGCGAGCTGGTTCAAATTCATACTTTTGCCTAATTTATCACAAAAACGCATTTATTCTCGTTCAAATTGCTATGCATAACCAACGGAACATATGTGTAGTCTTGTAGTAAAGTATCAACTCTTTCAGAAATAATTTTGACATAAAACATAGAATTTTTTGAGAATGATGCGAACCGGTTCAGGTTCATACAATGATACGAACTGGTTCAGATTTATGGTATGTTACTGTTTTACTTCATATGCAGTGCGTTCTTTGCTGATGTCTGTTCCTCGGCATTAATATTTAAAACTTGCACAATTTCGTTCGTTTAAGTAGTCGAACAGTTTTGTACCATTATTATTTTAGCTCCAAAATTAAAAATACTCATGTTTTTCCTTTCTCGACCGGCGACCAAAAACCCGACATCAGGATTTTTTTCAATCCAATCTGGATGTAGGTCTTTTAACAACGACTTTCCAAGCCGGTCAGGATGTCCGTCTTATAGGCCAACTTGATTTGCCAGGGCGGCTTACGAACCGGCGTTAACCGATCGCCAATCGGCTCGATCGCCCCGATGTGAAATATGAATCAAGTGTTCCGGCTAACTAAAATGCCATCAATAGCTACAGCTGGGGTTACAAATGATTAGTGAAGAAATGATGAGTAATGACCAGGATGACGATAAATTAATGTTGCAGGCGGTTGCCTTTTAAGCATGTTATAAATAAATCATTTTAGTCGTCAAAATTTTAAGTTCGTGTCTGACGAGTAAAATGTGTACTTGTAATATTACTCTTACACAGATGAAGTTAAACACAACATCAACTAATATCTTGTGCATAAACTTAGTAAATTTACTAATAATAATACATGTAGTATAATACTAATAATAATGGTTTCCCTTGTACCCATTTTTAGCCGTATTAGTCGCACGCTCGCCGCTAACCATTCAAACGTAACCGGTGCATTCAGCGTGCGCAGGTTGGTTGACCCGGCTCAATCTCGGAGCAAATAAAGCGAATCGCCGGTGTCCGTTTCGGAATCGGCGTACACCGGTTTAAGCCGCCCGGGCAAATCAATTCGGTTATAAACACAGCTGGATTACTCGCCGGGTCATGGAAGTGCTTGCATTACAATTTACAGCGTTGAAGCAGTGATTCATTTTGTCTTACGTCCTGTGTTTAAGACGCAACCTTTTAACAGCAGATAAGCGTCAATTGATAAATGATTACGTGTTGGCAGTAAATTCATACATAGAAGGTTAGGTGATAATTAGCCCCGAGAAATGATTGTTTTAGTAAAATTTGTTGTGATTTTGACATTTTTTATATTTATGAATATCCATAAAATATCGTAATATTTACGGGCATATAATTCTATTTTTTATCCGAGTAAGAACAAAACTCCAACAATAACGTCATTATAATCAATTTAAAGTGAGTCGGCTCCGTGTCCCTTTGAACTTATTGTTAATGCATATCAACTTCTTTGATGATTACCGCCGACCTAAATTATATAATGCCGGACGATGTCTTTGTTATTGATTTGAGAGCTGTGTGGTCGGTTGTTAGAGAATGAATTCATAACTATTGTTAATTGATAGTATGATGATGGGCCGTTGTACCGTAACTTTTTAGCCTGTTTCACGACAGAGAGTAAAATTATGACATCCTAACAACGTTCGATTTCGCCGTGAAAAAAAAGCGGCCGTAAGCTATTACTTTTCGATTTTGCCGAAGAAATCGGCCGAGTTTTTGTTTTTTCGCCGAAAAATCGGCCGATCCTCTCAATTTCGCCGAATAAAATGGCGGATTTTTTAGATTTTGCTCAGATTTTTAGTGCGCGTTATACCCGTAAAGTTGAAGTAAACCTTAGCTGAAAACTACGTCCTAGCGATACAGCGTTCTGCAGTATGACATGAAAGATTTCTATTGAATATTACGAATTTTACAGTATATTATTAATGTTTGTGGCTATTATTTATATAAAAATATAAACCACAATATTTTATGATGATTTCATATGTATATAATTGATAGAGGTGTTACGATTAACCGATATACCGGTTAATATATTGCAATAGGACTTCTGTCGGTTATTAACCGGTTTGTTTTTCTCTTAACCGTTTTTTGCTTATGTTCTATATTGATTGCTTTTATCAGAGTCTGACATTTAAATGTTTGAATAAATGTTAAAATGTGTTCGGAAACTAGAAATATTTTTCGTTAAATGAGAAAATAATTATCTTTGAAAGTCCATTCAGAAAACCTTTTTTCTAACCTATTCAAACATTTGCATAATACGTGTAGATCATTTGAAAATACACATACCTATGTACGATGTTGATCAAATTAAGACGATGCACATGCATTAATTCACGATATGCATGTATGCGCAAAGAACAATATGTATTGCAATATATTGCGATACGAGTTTCGTGTATTGCAATATAGGTTTTACCGTATTGCTACACCCCTAATTGATTAAACCATATACTTGACGATAACAAGTAAATGGCATCGTGAAATTTAACTTTAGTCCACCAAAAATTTGTACCCGCGACCGATCGTAATAGTTTGTATTGTGGTGAGTGTAAAACAAATCCAAATTAATCCAACTTGAGTTAAAAAATGTATACAGAAATAAAAATTGTAATAATTTAAAAATAAAAAAAATAAAATTGATAAATACTTCACAATAACAGATAATGACTCAGTCTGCAATTTATCATGAAATTATGTTTTAACATCACAAATGATTCACAAAACTTATTTACTAGTGAAAATAAATGTGATAATATTTATATAAAAACACTAAGTCATTGAGACTACACAATTATATTGAATAAAAATGATTGTTCCAAAATTATGTATCATTTGAAGGAGAGTCTTTAGTGACCAAAATCTCCAGATTCGTTGTTTTTGGATGGGACTCATTGTTTCAAAATATGACCCATGAACTAATGTTTTCCACCTTAAAATAAATCACTGCTCAAGTAATAATGTGCTGCTGATCAGTGTTTTTCACGTTCGTTATTTTGAGTTTTACAAAATGCAGACAGACAGTCTTAAGTAAAAGTATCCCAGTGATAAACCAGATTTTTTGTGTTTGTGTAAGTGTAACCGCTGTCTCCAGTCCCCAAACGTCGAAATGGATATGTTTTCCAAAAAAGCCGACCTACCTACATGAAGTTTTAAAAGTCATGTTCGGGAAAGAGGAAACATAAATATTTTTATTGTGAAATTAAATTTTCGTCAGGTTTTCATGCACTGTTCGATTCGTATTTAAATATATTGTTGAAGGAATAATCTTTAGTATGGATTTATTAGGGTTCAATGTGTACGAAAGTCTTTCTGTATTCCAATACTTTGAATAGGGAATTGTGATCGTCATTTTGTCTCAATTTAACAGCTTTTGCAAACGATTTGACTAATTTGGGATTTTTAGCTGAAAATTACTTCATACGTAAGAACAGAATACCATCTGTATTTTCATCATAAAAATGTCAGCGTTCCATTCGTATTTACTTTTCCTGCATCAGATAATGCATCTGTCCACAGTCATGTCACCATAAACGTAACCGGTGATTTATATAGTAATATCAAGTCATTTTCAGCTTTAAAAAACAGAAAAATCAGATCGTTGTCAAAAGTTTTGAAATCGACAAAAAAACAAAATTGTGTAAGTTTGGAATAATAATGCTGTGAAACTGACATTGGCAAAAACGTACGAAAAAAATATTAAAATTGCAAAATACCATAAATCTGAACCGGTTCGTATCATTGTATAAACCTGAACCGGTTCGCATCATTCTCCAAAAATTCTATGTTTTATGTGAAAACTATTTTTGAAAGAGTTGATACTTTACTACAAGACTGCATATATATTCCGTGGGTTATACATGGCAAATTTAACGAGAATAAATGCGTTTTTGTGATAAATTAGGCAAAAGTATGAATTTGAACCAGTTTGCATCCGTCTTATACGACCCAATTCTTGCTCACTTCGATTCCAATGTCCGGGATAACTTGTTGAAATTCAAATTGGATCTGTATGGTATATACATCACTAGAAGCGGAAAAATGAGTAGCGTGTTATGGTAATTTCCGTTTTTTCATTGGTGGACGAATAAAAGAGTAAATTAGAAAAATTACCTGAATTTTTCCAAAATGGCGTCCGTTTGTTTACGTTTAGAATGATACGAACTGGTTTTGATTCTCCACCCTGGTTAAATTAGTGACGATATTTCGTCTGACTGAATAGTCGTACAGTTCAAGTGAAGTGCTTCAGAACATCAATTTTTGAAAGGGGTACGAGTTCGAACTCTAAAGATGCCATTTTTAGTCTTTGTATTGTTAGCATTTTTATTTTCTGAATATTTTTGTTTTATTTTATTCAGCATCATTTTTTGAAATATAAATAAAAATCTACAAAACAAACAATCTCAAATATATTTCAGTTCCTCTAACAGTGTCGTTTGCGCTACTGGGCGTTCTCTTTTATAGTGTCGAATTTAGCGGTAAAACTAACAAAGAGAATCATAATTTTTATGACGCATGAATTATACTGAATGAATATATTACGAAAATAAGAGATAAAAATATGTTTCTATCGGGATTCGAACCCACGAAAAAAAGGTTTGCAGACCGACGGCCTTACCACACGGCCACACAAACTTCGATACTAATGGATAGTAAGATGAAATACATCACTGTTATGTGCTAACGATTCATTCCACGTGAACGACCGAAATGTATCCGAGCATTAAATATTCCGTGATATGTGACGTTTTAATTTATGCAATCGGACAGTTCAATATAATCGTACAATACTCAGGTAGGATTTCTGTCTAGATTACATCACGGTCCCTAATCAAAACACTATATCAACATATTAAGGTATATTACTAAAATTGTGTTTTTAAACTAATTTTACTTAGAGGCCAGTTTCTCCATTATGAATATATTAATTTCAATTATTCAATAATACACGTGTAGCTAAGGTTTCGCTCTTTCAAATGACACCAACATCTTTTGCATACGCCAAGAAATAAAGTCATGGGATAATTTCAAACATCACGATCAAACAGATCTACAGTATCCACCAAAAGTTTGGAGACATTTTTAGATCATAGGCCTACTGAATAGCTTATATCTAAAATGTGTAACTGTTAATTTTGGAATGCTTTGTACATAATGGCATTATGTTTTGGTTATCATTATAACTGAGGTTACAAAAATAGCATCGGAGCTATGTTATTGAAAATAATTACAATAAAAATGGTTTTGGAGGCTTTAGTATCGTCGCCTCAATCTAACAATGTCCTATCTCCATTTTTTGAAAAAAATGAGATAAACGTACCAAGTGACTTGTATGACCTTGTTCTATCTTCTAAAAAAGGTTTCAAGACTCAATCATGTCAAACAGCCCAACCCGCCAATCGTACATTTTCCTATCTCCACACATTTTCTCTGCTCACAGCGTAAACATTGCTCTATGTCCAGGACATAGATCAATGTTTGGGCTAAAATACTGTTATCCGATCAAAATGAAATCTTCGTCACCTGTTTTATGTTTTAATGGACACTAACAATGCTCTAAGTCCATAGAAGCTCGTTCGAACATTGCTCTATCTCCTTTCGTCCAGTCGGAGTACACAACTTGAATATCATGTTTTCGCTCTCCAGTGACATCATATTTTCGGTGTATACCAACATAAATATGTATGCTGCAACATAGGCAGTGTTACAAACTCAAAGTTGTAGAAAATGTGCACAAATACCATTATAATGTCTTCTTGGAGATAGCGCAATGTTAGAACGAGATGCATCAACCAAAATAAGCGAATTTTGATCTATCTCAAAACTTATTTTTGCAATTTTCAGCATTATTATTCATAATATTTCAATCATATTCTTCATGTATGTGTGGAATAACATTGTAAATGTGCCTACCAAGTCTCATGTTTATACAGACTGAAACAACGAAGATATAACCTTTTGAAGTCGATTTCCCAAAAATAAAAATTTGGTAGTTAGAGCATTGAGGCGACGGTATGTCAGACGCTGAATCTTATAGATGTGTTGCATTCATGAAATTTGTTTTCATTTTAACACAAACCATACTTAAATATATTGAAAATAATAATTCAGCAAAAATAATCATCAAAATTTAAAATTGTAGTAACTTTCTTTTGTCTCCATACTTTTGGTGGGAACTGTAGTTTAATCGGTACAAAAGTCGCAAGAATAAATTCACTGTATGGTAACGGTGTACGTTAAAAAAAGAAAGAAGGCTAGTGTATCGAGTAAACTAAATCTGTTTAATGGTGATGTGTGAAATCGGCCTACGACCTTATTATTTGGCGAATGCAAAAAATGTTGGTGTCATTTGAAAGAACAAAGTCTCAGCTTTGTGTGCGTGTATAAATCTGAGAAATAAAATTATCAATGATGGAGAAACTTGCATCTGATTAAACTGGGTGAAAAAACTACCAATTTTTTAGTAATATAGGCCTACCTTACATGTATATATAGTACTTTTGGTTCGGGACCGTGCCGGTCGTCTGGGATTATTTGACAGGATTTCCCGAATCAGTATAAACTTCTACGGTAACCATCATTGCAATATTAGTTTTCGTGGAATACTTCGCTGTTTAAGCTTGATTTTGGATACACCTTTCAGTGCACGTTTCTCGGCGTTTTTTCTCTCTCAAAACCTTGTATTCAGAGTTTTAAATTAAAAGTCACTATTTTAGCTTCAGTTGATAAAAAACTATAAATGTAGAGAGTTTGTCTCGTATACATAGGGTTTATGTGCGTATTGTCGTGATAATATCTGTTAAGTATTAAAGCCGAGAACCTTACTATCCAAATAAGGTCAAATAACCCCTGATGAAGTTGCTGCCGTTCCCCATCGTTAACTTGGCTTTTTTGTTCATGTGTTTCCCGTTTTTATATGATTTAATTAAAAAATCTGATTTGTTTTATTGATTGGTGTGTAAATTAACTAGACAAGAATTCATTTACTGTTTTACATTTTACAAGCACAATGATTCCCTTATTATTTCAAATGGTACCAGAGTTTTTTTCTTTTTAAAACAGGGGCCGTTTACAGACGCCTTCTCCTCCTGATTTTCTTTAAATCGAGCAGTTTTCCCTCCGTGTTTACATATGATTTTTGTTCCACTATCTATGAAATTGCGATAAATTTTCCCCAAATGTTCTTTATGAAGAAAAGACACAGGCCCCTTCCCCAAATACGGAAAAAGCCATGTGGACAAGTGTAATTGAAAGCTATGGCCAGAGCTATTGTTTATACATGATTCTATCATGACATGCGAGTAGTCTTTAGACTATTCAGCAAATTTCCAAAGAAAGTCTTCAATTAATACCACAAGTCGGAAACTATCGAAGACAAGTGTGACCAGTTATTTTAACCAGCTGAGTGATATTCTAGCATGGACAAGTAAGTGTGCTGTGGACATGAGCCTCTCATTTGGTACTCATTTGGATACGCTCTCGCTAATTTGGTACTTACTATAACACTCATAACAGCTCAATGGGTAGCACACAAGTCTACTGATCAAGAGGGTATGGGTTCGATTCCCGGGCGGGTCATACTTTCGAGGAGCTTGGTGATTAAATTATTTATACGGCCATTCTCTCTCCTACCAATGATTCTTAATTATGTAGGGCAGTTGTCAGTCACTGACAAAAGTATGTGCTTAGTAATTGGTTAACAGCTTAATCCAGAGATTTAGTCTTTCCAGGAAGAGTGAGTAGGTTGACTAACCGCCGTTATATGACCTATACAATGTGTTGATACGGCGTTAAACCAAACAAAAATAAACAAATATAACACACACGCAAACATACAATGTATTTTCAAAACGAAAATCGTCATTCATCTTGCCTATGAACAAATATCCACTTTTTATAGTGTGTTTGAGTCGACAAATATATTTTTTCGCAATTGAAATCAATCAGAAACACGCTTACTTAGAAAATCATATCATTATTCTGTCAATGTCTTTAATTCTGTAAACTAGATACTTACAAGTGGCGTGTGATCCATCGCTCCAACAAACGATCTAAAATAACATAAAACAATAATTATTAATTCAAGTACAATGAACGTGTACATGTATACATGTAAATCAGGAGCACAGGTTATTTAACTGATACAATTCGGAACTGTGAGGTTTGCTCATCACTATGAAGCATTATTTTAAACCTACTTTATTTTAAGAAGTGACCTAGGCACACTTGATTTTGTCAGCCATATGATGATATTGGATTCTGACGTGTTTATTAAATTAGCCACCAATGAGTACATAGTAAAACATTCCCATTTAGTCTGCGCGAGAAGGATTCCGGATGCATAGCTAATAATTGTATTGAAAATTTTTTATAGACCATATGATCAATAATTTTTATGGAAATTTTAAAATGTAATGGAAATAGTCATAAATTTTTTTAAGTGTCTTAAATATAGCTCTTAACTCGTAGTTGTTTAATGTGATGTGTAAACCTTCTTTATTATCAACATTGTGGTCAAAAAGATATATAATGTTCCCTTTCAGGCTGTTTTATAGTTGTAATGCATGTTACAAGTATATCATTCTCGTCCCCAGAGTCTAGTACTCTTGCTAGTATTGAGAATCCTACTAGACTCTGGGAACGAGAATGGTATTGTTTCATATTTCATCTTATGTTTCATTGAAAAATTATTGCAGACACATTGCGTTTAGTATTTTATTTTATATAAATGATACATATATAAAACATACAAGTAAATGATGGTTAATGTTAAACTGTATATTAGTTGTGAAACCAATCACTACATGTAAAGTATATTCAAAGTATGCGTCAAAACATCACAATTTAATACCATTCGGAACATCTCGACCTTTCATGAATAAATAATCTCGGAAGGATTCATGGGGGGGTCTTCACTGGATTTTTGGGGTCTAACCCTAACCCTTGGGATTTACGTCCTACGCGAGGCGAAGGACGTAACGGTTACGCAAAATAGTTCTTGTAGTATACACACAGATTATTGTCTAAACATATTTCTTTGATTTAATTTGAACCAAATATTGATGAACATAAAGTTGGCAGACTCAGCAGACACATCAGAACGAACGATCCTTCTGCTGTGTCTGCTGGGAGAAGGATTAACCAACAGCAGAATGATTAATCTTTCTGTTGGGTCTGTTGGCAGAAGGATTGAATTATAACAGAAAGATGTGTCTGCTGGCAGAAGGATTGAATTATAACAGAAAGATGTGTCTGTTTGCAGAAGGATTGAATTATAACAGAAAGATGTGTTTGTTGGCAGAAGGATTGAATTATAACAGAAAGATGTGTCTGTTGGCAGAAGGATTGAATTATAACAGAAAGATGTGTCTGTTAGCAGAAGGATTGAATTATAACAGAAAGATGTGTCTGTTGGAAGAAGGATTGAATTATAACAGAAAGATGTGTTTGTTGGCAGATGGATTGAATTATAACAGAAAGATGTGTCTGTTGGCAGAAGGATTGAATTATAACAGAAAGATGTGTCTGTTGGCAGAAGGATTGAATTATAACAGAAAGATGTGTCTGTTGGCAGAAGGATTGAATTATAACAGAAAGATGTGTCTGTTTGCAGAAGGATTGCATTATAACAGAAAGATGTGTCTGTTTGCAGAAGGATTGAATTATAACAGAAAGATGTGTCTGTTTGCAGAAGGATTGAAGTACAACAGAAAGATGTGTTCGCTGGCGGAAGGATTGAATTATAACAGAAAGATGTATCTGCTGGCAGAAGGATTGAATTATAACAGAAAGATGTGTCTGCTGGCAGAAGGATTGAATTATAACAGAACGATGTGTCTGTTGACAGAAGGATTGAATTATAACAGAAAGATGTGACTGTTGACAGAAGGATTGAATTATGACAGAAAGATGTGTCTGTTGACAGAAGGATTGCATTATAACAGAAAGATGTGTTTGTTGGCATAAAGATTGAATTATAACAGAAAGATGTGTCTGTTGACAGAAGGATTGAATTATAACAGAAATATGTGTTTGTTGGCATAAAGATTGAATTATAACAGAAAGAGGTGTCCGCTGGCGGAAGGATTGAATTATGACAGAAAGATGTGTCTGTTGGCAGAAGGATTGAATTATAACAGAAAGATGTGTCTGTTGGCAGAAGTATTGAATTATAACAGAAAGATGTGTCTGTTGGCATAAAGATTGAATTATAACAGAAATATGTGTCCGCTGGCGGAAAGATTGAATTATAACAGAAAGATGTGTCTGTTGACAGAAGGATTGCATTATAACAGATTGATGTGTCTGTTGACAGAAGGATTGAATTATAACAGAAAGATGTGTTTGTTGGCATAAAGATTGAATTATAACAGAAAGATGTGTCCGCTGGCGAAAGGATTGAATTATAACAGAAAGATGTGTCTGTTGGCAGAAGGATTGAATTATAACAGAAAGATGTGTCTGTTGGCAGAAGGATTGAAGTACAACAGAAAGATGTGTCCGCTGGCGGAAGGATTGAATTATAACAGAAAGATTTATCTGCTGGCAAAAGGATTGAATTATAACAGAAAGATGTGTCTGCTGGCAGAAGGATTGAATTATAACAGAACGATGTGTCTGTTGACAGAAGGATTGAATTATAACAGAAAGATGTGTCTGTTGACAGAAGGATTGAATTATGACAGAAAGATGTGTCTGTTGACAGAAGGATTGAATTATAACAGAAAGATGTGTTTGTTGGCATAAAGATTGAATTATAACAGAAAGATGTGTCCGCTGGCGGAAGGATTGAATTATAACAGAAAGATGTGTCTGTTGGCAGAAGGATTGAAGTACAACAGAAAGATGTGTCTGCTGGCAGAAGGATTGAATTATAACAGAAAGATGTGTCTGCTGGCAGAAGGATTGAATTATAACAGAACGATGTGTCTGTTGACAGAAGGATTGAATTATAACAGAAAGATGTGTCTGTTGACAGAAGGATTGAATTATGACAGAAAGATGTGTCTGTTGGCAGAAGGATTGAATTATAACAGAAAGATGTGTCTGTTGGCAGAAAGATTGAATTATAACAGAAAGATGTGTCTGCTGGCAGAAGGATTGAATTATAACAGAAAGATGTGTCTGTTGGCATAAAGATTGAATTATAACAGAAAGATGTGTCTGTTGGCAAAAGTATTGAATTATAACAGAAAGATGTGTCTGCTGGCAGAAGGATTGAATTATAACAGAAAGATGTGTCTGTTGACAGAAGGATTGAATTATAACAGAAAGATGTGTCTGTTGACAGAAGGATTGAATTATAACAAAAGATGTGTCTGCTGGTAGAAGGATTGAATTATAACAGAAAGATGTGTCTGTTGGCAGAAGGATTGAATTATAACAGAAAGATGTGTCTGTTGGCAGAAGGATTGAATTATAACAGAAAGATGTGTCTGTTGGCAGAAGGATTGAAGTACAACAGAAAGATGTGTCAGCTGGCGGAAGGATTGAATTATAACAGAAAGATGTGTCTGCTGGCAGAAGGATTGAATAATAACAGAAAGATGTGTCTGTTGACAGAAGGATTGAATTATAACAGAAAGATATGTCTGTTGGTAGAAGGATTGAATTATAACAGAAAGATGTGTCTGTTGGCAGAAGGATTGAATTATAACAGAAAGATGTGTCTGTTGGCAGAAGGATTGAATTATAACAGAAAGATGTGTCTGTTGGCAGAAGGATTGAATTATAACAGAAAGATGTGTCTGTTGGCAGAAGGATTGAATTATAATAGAAAGATGTGTCTGCTGGTAGAATGATTGAATTATAACAGAAAGATGTGTTTGTTGGTAGAAAGATTGAATTATAACAGAAAGATGTGTCTATTGGCAGAAAGATTGAATTATAACAGAAAGATGTATCTGCTGGCAGAAAGATTGAATTATAACATAAAGTTGTGTCTATTGGCAGAAGGATTAAATTATAACAGAAAGATGTGTCTGTTGGCAGAAGGATTGAATTATAACAGAAAGATGTGTCTGCTGGTAGAAGGATTGAATTATAACAGAAAGATGTGTCTGTTGGCAGAAGGATTGAATTATAACAGAAAGATGTGTCTGTTGGCAGAAGGATTAAACAACAGCAGAAAGGTCAATCTTTCTGCTGTGCTGTTGGCAGAAGGATTGAATTATAACAGAAGGATCAATGCTTCTGCTGGGTTTGTTAGAAGAAAGAAAACATTACAGCGGTATGGTATTAAATATAAATGCATATGTATACAAGAAGTAAATCAACAATAACAACATGGCCTGTGTATAGAGAGTCGCCCTATTGTCGGATGTCATTTTGTGTTTAACTGATATCCTTCTGCTGTTAATAAAAGCGTGTTTGCTAATTATTATACAAATTCATTTACATAATGTGACAGACAATAGAACAAGCTTTCTTTTTGTGAATAAAAGTGAAAAAACTCCTTCTAAGTTTGCCAAACTATATTATTATGTTTGATATACGAAAATTCTCGGTACGACAGTGCGATATCTAATGAAAATGAGCGTTCTACAACTCATTTCCGAGGCTTATATTGAAACTATATTATAGACAAACTGAAAGCATTAAGTATTATGCATCGTGTTGAAGCTAATACACTTGAAAATGTTATGACAGGTACATTTTGGAAAATAGGGGAATAATAACAACACGGCGAGTGTTCAAAGTAGACATATTCATATTAACAAGTTTTTGTTCGACAAACATCCTTCTGCTGTAAAATGGCATCCTTCTGCTGTAGATAAAGATGTATTTTTCTCATTAATTCGCAAATTAAAACACATAATCATATAGACAATAGAACAATAATTCATTTGGTATATAATATCATGAAAAAATCGATTTTATGAGGCCAAACGATGTAATTTGTTTCGAAGTTTGATTATTATCTAAATGATATTTGGGTTCGACTTTTACTATGAAATGACTAGTGGCAGGTATATTTCCGAGAGCAATTTCAGAGAATATTTAAACGTAAACTTGACATATTATGCATCATTTTAATGCCGATACTTAGGAAAATGTCTAGACAGGTCGATTTTGTTTTTTTAAAAGAATAACAGCTTGGTGAGTGTAGTCCTATTTTCGGATGTAAATTTGGGTTTGACTAATATCATTCTGCTGTTAATAAAAACATGTTTTTTAATTATTTCACCAACCTTTTCTCAAAACAAGAAACCTTTAAATTTGTCGGAGAGTATGAACGTGCTAATTATGCCAACGGCTTTTTATATTAGTTATCTTGACCACGTGGCTCAAATGCAACAACTGTTTTAGGCCATGCCTTATCGGATTTTTTATATAAGCGTCCGCGTGCGCGTAGGTTTTTGAGTACTCAATCAAAATAAAAAACAAAATTGTAGGTAAAATTTTCTTAAATAATTCCGATGTTACGGGATTTGATACGACATTTTAATTCAGGGAAAATTGTGTTCGGCAACGTCGTTATTCGTCGTGAACAATTTATCATAACCGCGTCATTAATACAATAGACATTTATGTGAAAACTAAAACACTAGTCATTTTATATTAAATTCAGACCATTGTTTCTTATTATGAGGATGTTATTCCATTGAAAAAATTAGATTATTATTATTTGGTATCAGCCATTTTTCCCTATCAATTTGTGGATATTTGTTATTTGTATAGTCGGTTAAAAAGCTCTTTACAGCGTATGTTTACTTGTCATTATATTTTAAACACTAAATAAAATTTACTAACTTAGTCACTTTCTTACTTTAATAAATGTATATCTTCATCTTGTCTGTTGTTTGTTAATCCTTTTCTGATTGCGACATGGGTGAAAATGACCATTTTTAACCATAACGTACTGGGGCTATTTCAAGAGGCTCCTATTTTATTAAGTTGACTGACATATATGCAACTTGGCCAAGTTATTCCCTTGGTGACCGGCTTTTAGACAACGAACCCGATTTTTTCTGGCGATGAGGGACGCTGCCCCCTTCAAACCCCAGCTAAAAAAAGTGGGGACATGTCCCACTTTGGGACCCCTCTGAGACATCTTAAGATAGGGGAGGTGCGCGAAAATGTTCATTATTGGGACCATTTTCCTGAAATGAAATTTACTAAATCTAGTTTACAAATTTTAAGGCCCGTTGAGACCATTATAAAGGGTGGGGTCCTGACTCGAAAAATGCGGGATTGGCCAGTTAAGGGTTATATGAATGCAACTAAAGTGGCCAAAAATGCACCAGAATGCACGATTTTATACCTCCATTTTTCAAAATTCCCGGGAGAGGCCCCGTATCCCCACGAACGATAGGGGACAACCCTCCCGTACCCACCCCAAGTTATGTCTACCAGCCCACAGACAGCCCTGTGCTGTACCCGCCCCTGTTATGATGCATTGTTTTTGCTGTACACGTATTCGTGTTTTAGTTTTCGGTTTGTGTGTTTTTGTGAATAGGTACCTTTGAGTTGACGCTTAACAGAATTCCAATTTGGCATGGCCTTATGGGATTTATTACAAAAACAGATTATGCTCAAAGCACGATGCATTTAAATTAATGTTTGATTCGTGTAACTTCGTGTGAGGGATTTCTGTCAAGCTTATGTCATAGGTGCCTGTCGACAGTGTCACGTAATTTTTACGAGTACTGACTTCCTGAACTGACAAAAATGGTAATAAATTACGTTTTTTTTTCTATCGATAAGAACCCAATCCTTGTTTACACTTTATTGATTTTAAGATTTCCAAATATGTTCAATGTCTCAAGTCCTATAAGGTATGATTAAAAAAAAGATAAATGAGCTGAATTCATTGCAAAATAGGATTTCATACATTTATTAATCAAATTCAATAAGGCCACAACAAATTGATCTTATGTTCTGTGGATTTTGTAAAAAAATTGGAGCGAGCGAGGGAAAAATATTTTGTCCATATTTTGTATCTTGAGAAGCAAGCGAAAAGCGAGGAAAAATTTGTGCGGTTTTTATTTACTAAAAGCTATTTACTAAAAAGGCATAGAAGATATGGACTTTCTTAAAGAAAAACACTTGAATGTCTTTTATAAATGCATAAGAAATAACTTTATAGTGTCTATTAGTCACAATAGTCATTTATATTGTCTTTGTGTGTCATAATCATGCATATTTAAATATGAACTCAGCATTTAAGAATACTACCATAAATAATAATTATTTATATTGTTGGATCAGAACTATCAAGTATCTGTGTTCTAACTAAAGCCTCAGATTAAGAAAGCTTTTGCTATTAGGGTTTTATAATAGTTACATAGACACATCAGAACAGCTCCAGTAGGGAATACATGTAGTAAGTTATTATATGAAATAATTGTATTTGGACCAGGACACTTTCATTACCTTTCTAACTACATGTACTCCATATTCAAACATTAATTATTATGAAATCTTAAAATAATATGACATGAATTTTAAATCTAATATTGACTCTATAAACATATAAGGTGTAATTAAATAATAATCAGCTCTATGCAATATAAAGTAAGATAACAATTACTTCAGATTCAAATTAAATTGAATTTAAAACTAGTCAGGAGTAGGGTGAGTAAGGGTCTTTTGTATCTTTTGCGAACGCTTTCTGGAATTTGTCCGTATTCCCAGGGTACATCTGTTGAGCTAGTGTCATCACTGCTTGTCGGTCTACTGGGTTGTTAAACAAAACTAAATATTGACAATTCCTCCTCTGTGTGGGGTCTTTGTTTCCAAATAAATTCTGATTGATTGAAATCACGGATAAGGATCGGTGGTGGGAACCTTCTGTAAATAGGTCTGTTATGTGTTTATCTTTACCAGCTTCAGTGAATAAATCGTCTAAAATCAGTAAATTGTTGATTCTTGGATCAAAGAAGTCGTCGTCATCTAAGTCATTTGGAATGCCTTGTATAAATTCCACTTTTAGTACTACTGAATTCTGAACCACACTGTACAATGGTTGCGATCGTTTGGATAGCCATACTATTCTCTGTAGACCAGGCTAAATGGTATCTCTGTTATTTTGCAGTAATGTTTTTACAAATGTTGTTTTTCCACAAGCTGAAACACAAAACACATTATTAGAATATGTATTTTAAAAAGGAAGAAATGATTGTGTTTTGTAGAGAAAAGTATGTTTAAAAAATTGTAGGAAAATAAATCTATTAAAACTGCTCGTTTTCACAAAGTTTAAAATGCATTAAATACGAATAGAAATCAGTTTAAAATATAAAAATATGATAAAAAAAGAAAATGATACCTGTAGGACCAGAAATCATCATAGTAAAAGGATGTAGATACACCATGTTTCTAAAACTTTCTTCTTTTGGTGGTGGGGTGGCGCTCCAAACATCGGTGGTGGTGGTGGTGGTGGTGGTGGTGGTGCTCCAAACATCGGTGGTGGTGGTGGTGGTGCTCCAAACATCGGTGGTGGTGGTGGTGGTGGTGCTCCAAACATCGGCGGTGGTGGTGGTGGTGGTGGTGGTGGTGGCGCTCCAAACATCGGTGGTGGTGGTGGTGGTGCTCCAAACATCGGTGGTGGTGGTGGTGGTGGTGGTGGTGGTGGTGGTGGTGGTGGTGGTGGTGGTGGTGCTCGTTGTGGTGGTGCTCGTTGTGGTGGTGCTCGTTGTGGTGCTCCAAACATCGGTGGTGGTGGTGGTGGTGGTGGTGGTGGTGGTGGTGGTGGTGGTGGTGGTGCTCGTTGTGGTGGTGGTGGTGGTGGTGGTGGTGCTCGTTGTGGTGGTGCTCGTTGTGGTGGTGCTCGTTGTGGTGCTCCAAACATCGGTGGTGGTGGTGGTGGCGCTCCAAACATCGGTGGTGGTGGTGGTGGTGGTGGTGGTGGTGGTGGTGGTGCTCGTTGTGGTGGTGCTCGTTGTGGTGCTCCAAACATCGGTGGTGGTGGTGGTGGTGGTGGCGCTCCAAACATCGGCGGTGGTGGTGGTGGTGGTGGTGGTGGCGCTCCAAACATCGGTGGTTGTGGTGGTGGTGGCGCTCCAAACATCGGTGGTGGTGGTGGTGGTGGTGGTGGTGGTGGTGGTGGTGGTGGTGGTGGTGGTGGTGGTGGTGGTGGTGGTGGTGGTGGTGGTGGTGGTGGATACGCTTCACTGCGCGGTGGATACGCTTCATTAATTTCTTTATGTTTGATTCGTTTATGTCTTAACATGGCATCACGTCTTGAAAGCTCATGGCGACACTCCGAACACTGTGTCGAATACATGTTGTCTCTTCGGTGGCTGGACAGTCAATGACAACCAGTCAACTTTTACATCTATAATATAAGCCAGAGACCTTGGCGCAATCAACGGGATCATCCAATCATAATTCTTTTCACAGTTTAATATGTTGCTCTTTCTTGTCGCTTCATATCATTTGACTTCAGGTCTTTGTAAAAGTTGGATCATAATATTTATTATTCAGGAGTTTATTATTTTATATCATGTAAGTTTGTTTCTTGATCTCGCGTGGCATTTTCTTAGTCTCTAAGGCCTTAATTTATACATCAATTAAACAACTTAACTATAATTTAAGCCGTACTGTATACGCATTTTTTAAATGCAGTACATATTATACCTTGTTTAACTCGCGTGAATGTGTACCTCATTCATTGAAATTACTATGAGGTTTATGTGACACTGATTCTGTTGTGTTTACCTCTTTTCAGGGGCAATGGGAACCTCCTTTAGGTGATTTCCTGGGGGATTTAACTGATGAGACGCCTAACAACAGAATCACCAAATTTGTTACTGAAGGGCCTAAGAACTATGCATACTGTTTAGAAAAGCCAAACAAAAAGGGACAATCTTCTATTTGTAAAGTCAGGGGCATTACTCTTAATTTTAAGAATTCATTGGATATCAATTTCAACACATTAAAAGAAATGGTTACTGGGCAGACACAGACACATGTTTTAAGGTAATAGATACAAATAAGATAGCAAGAAATCAAACGATGTGCAACATCATAACAACGACTGAAACCAAAGACTACAAATTTGTCTTTGACAAGAGAGTGATTTCGGAAAATTTCAACTGCTTCCCTTATGGATATTAGATACGAAATGTAAAAACAACCATTGTAGCAATATATATTTGCAACTCTGTATGATATGTTGTAAAGAAATGAATGAATCTATTTTATGTTAAATCATGTATTATTGTCTTTTTTCACACTGTGTTCTTGATTGATTTATTTATTGTATACGCATAAATAAAATCTGAAAACTATAACACTTGTTTCGTTTTTGCTGAATCTTACATGTTACATAGAAATTGCAAACTCCCAAGCCAAGACAAAAGAACATCCGTGCCTTTCGGTACACATTTATAAATATAGAACCATAGAAATCCCCATTCCTAAATATAAACTTGCATTCCGCAACAAGGTGAAAATTATTGTCTGCTTATGTAAGGGATATACCACGAGAGCAGGACTGAATTCAGTTATCGCGAACGTTACAGAACGTTCCGTAACGATACATTCGGAACTCCTCGATCATTTGCTGCGAATAATCTCGGACATATTTAGACGCTTTTTTTAAACTACCGGTGTTAAAGTAAACAATTATATGGCCGGGGAGTTCCAAATGTATCGTTATGTAACGTTCTGTAACGTTCGCGATAACTGAACTCAGCCCTGTCCAATATGTTAGATATTGGATAGCTGAGGCCTGCGCGTTAGCGCCGAAGCGTATCCAATGTCTAACATATTGGGCTGCTCGAGGGGTATATCTTACTTAAATCACAGCTCACCAACATAATAATTATAATAATGATACAAAACCATTTTTACTTTACACCTATTGCAGATAACTATTTCAGAATTATACATTTGAATAATATGTTTATCAAATTTGAATAAATATAGAAAATATTATTTTTTCCCATATGGTGCCCCTCTAGTCCGACAATTTAATGAATGTTTGTTCACGAGATTTTCGTGCAGAATCTTTCACATAAAAATTTAAGTGTAGTTAAGACCGTGGTCGTTAATTTCGTTTCTGTTCTTCGTTTAGTCGGATATTTTGTATACGTGTAACATGTTTGAAAGATCTAAATTATCTTTGGAATTAAGTTGGTGTTTTCTTTTGGATATACTGTTTACAACTCGGAATACATTCGTTCGGAGATACATACATTAAGATGGTTGCAATGTATACAAAATGTGGTGTTTTTTGAGGATTATCAACTGATTCCAGTCATGTCCAAGAAACGATATTAGTGCTCAACAGCCTGACATATGGCTGATTTCCAATGAACTTGATAAGAAACTTATTTTAGAGGAACAGGGTAATGGTAAGTTAAAAATATCAATGCAAATTTATATTAGGTTAACAATTATAGTAAAGACAAATGGAGACCCTGGGCCATGCGTGCATAAAATAATTAGTGTTGCCCTGTTTATTCATACATCCTTCGTATGCAACACGTTTGTCCTTTTTACGTATCAATCTATGTTCGGTTCGTGGCTCAAACATATCATCGTTTTATCACGTGGAGAGGTCGTTATGCGAATGGTCATTATTTCCGACAGTAATAATTTCATATTATTGATGGTTGATGATGTTTTAATGTCATTTTGGTAACGCTGGAAGTTTAGGCATTGGCTTCAATGTTTCTGTGGTCTAGTACAAGAATTACCTATCTCTGTCATAATATTGTCTGTGGCATTGCTCAATAAGACACAAAGAGGACGCCAGGATCACAGCATACTAAATGCAATGTTTTTTATTTAAAATAAAGCATTTTTGGCCTGATGACGAATTTCGTTCAGCAATTATTTTAAATAACCCTATATTTTGTTCTTATCACGCGTTCTTATATAAGAAGACAAAACTTTATATGTTGAACCATTGGCAAGGAATGGCTTACTGTGTTGGACAGATTATGTATCAAAATGTTGTTAAATTCTAGTTCGGGTCTAAGTATAATCATGCTAACCTTAAGTATTTCTTCTTAATTTTCAGGAAACGACAGCGCAACGTTGACAAAATGTAAATAGGAATTACATGGTTGAAATTGATGTCTTCATTTCGAAGGGGCAAAGTAAAAAAATGCAATTTTGAGTATATTTGTAAATTTTTGTTCAATAAATAAAAAACAACTTCATTCCTTTCTTTGCTTTTTTTATGAAATACATAGAAAAGGTAATCGTTCGCTATCGAGGTTACGCGTTCATTATCTGGTGTGTCTGGACAATATCTAGCGTGTAGTCCAATATTAGACTTACACGTTAGATAATGTCCTAACACACCAAATAATAGACGAGTAATCTTAATATTGAACGGTTACCTGTACATTATTGGAACGATGTCCTAAGACATCGTTCCAATGGTAACAAGAAAGTATAAGATTACTCTTTTCACGCTTCAACAATTTTCAACATAGACAAAGAGGCGTAGTTCAAGCGTGAAACTCATTAACATCTCATTTAAATGTAATACAACGCTGGCTTGTGTTGTCGTTCTTGAAACTCTTCAGGAAAAGGGAGGTTACTCTCAGGACATACAAATTTGGCAATGGAGACGGGACAACTCAACCCGTAGACAACTCAGACCGTGACAATTGCAAAGATTACTTTTTGGAGTAAAAGGGCCTACGATGTTTTTGACAATGCCTGTTATATGCGTAGCATAATTACATCATTCGATAGTTATAAACAATATTAAATGATCGTATTATATTATGATACTTATGTTAATACATTAAGGACGATTTTGGTAGTTTTTGTGCGCACCGTTCTGTGCTGTCTAAAACACGACGTCAACGTTACAAATAAGGCAGTGGCTAGAGTTACGGTACCGTAACTCTAGGCCAAGGTGCTAGAGTTACGGAAGTTCCGTAACTGTAAACAACCCTGCCAGGGTTGGCTAGAGTTACGAAAGTCAAATAACATGCGTATGTTTCAACTTTAAAAGTCGAAAAACTTGTTTAAATTCATTATTACTCGAAATAAACAAATATTAACCGACGTGACTTATCCAATTGTTATTACACCCGCCATTTTGGATATGACTAATACTCTAACCGGGTGTTTAATATACGGCGATATTTAATTGTGAATAAATTGCAAGTGCAAAACGTTATTTTGACTTAAATTTCGTGAACAAAAATGGGAATGTAGCTTGATGCAAAAGAGCTTAGTACTTGGGGGAAAACCTTAAATGAATTGTAAGAAAGTCGATGTTTTTGTGAAAAAAAAATCAGCTTGTCATTCCACACCAAATCATTAAAATTTCATTTCATACAAATACTTACCTGACATTACATTCTGGATTATACTTCATCCTACTTTCTAACCCGCTCTGACCGGAAGTGTGCATTTGTTTATCTCCCATAAACCATTGCGCACTCCGTCAAAAAACTTTTAACCAATCACAGGCCTCTTCCGGTCCACGCATGAGGCATCACTTTCGTTCTTCGGCGCCTACAAATCGGACGTATTACCACGCTCTGCGCTGTTTTTTAACATTATTCAGTGTTGGATATTTAGTTTTAAGTGTTGGACAGTGAAGGTATTGTATTCGCTTTATTGTCATGTCGCAGGAGGAAGTGAGACGCTCGTCAGAGCTTGCTGAGGTTGAAAATTACGAGGCAAAGTCGCCGGGGTTTACCCATAATGGCGACTCGGAGGCCTCTACTAATGAACGCACGTTTCCGGCGAAAACGCCATACAAGAAACGTCGCTCAAAATACAATGAACTAGAAGAAAAATTCGATAAAAAGTTCAATTCGTTCGAGCAGAAATTTGAAAGACTATTCACAATGTTACAAACCAAAAATGATGAACAGTCAGAACCTAAAAAGCCATCTCCGAATCGGGTCGAAATTTCTGAGGACGAATCGGATGACAACAACAATGGCGGACATTTTCGTTCGGTTTCTCACAAAGAGGATGATTTGTTGTCTTTACATGACGTTCATGATAAGATTTCTTCAGATTCAGATTCTGACAATGAAAATTTAAGTGAAAATTCAAAAAAGTGTTTATTTGAAATGTTCGGAGATGATACCAAGGTCAAATGTACAAAAACAGAACCAGTTGGTATTTCACTTGACAGTTCACAAAAGGAAGCACTTTTAAATAGTTACAGGTGTAGTGAACCTTCTTTTTTGACATCTTATAATGAAAGTGTGATTGATCTTTTTCCAGTTGATCAGGAAACTGAAACATTTTTACAGGTTCCACCCATTGATCCGTTGATTGAAAATTGTCTTATAAAACGTCACGGTCAAAAGGCTGCCTTTGCTAGCTCAAAAACCAGAGGAAAAGGTTTATATTCACAACCTAGTAAAATGGTGGAAAGAATAGCATACAAAGGATCTCATGCTGCTCGTTTAGGCATTATTATCCAATTGTACATTCAGCAAAGTTTAGGAAATTTGTTACAAACTATTCAGGCCACATCTTTTGAAAAAGACAAGGCAGAAAAACAGGTCAAAGATATTTTTTCTATGGCCACAAAGGGACTTGATCAAATTGGAAGAGCTGGGGCTTTTCATCATATTATAAGACGCACTTTAGCTATGACAGATACAGCTCTTTATGAACTTTCAGATTCCAGTAAATTTCAAAATTTACCGTTGACTGGTGATGGTTTATTTGGTTCTGAATTAGAGAATCTTTTGAAATCCAGAAAGGAACAAAAGAAGCAACTTGAAGATTTGGTGCCTGAAATTTCAAAGAAAGAGCCTCTTAAGCGCAAGTCTTCGTCAGCCACAGGTCATGAGCCACAAAGTAAGAGACCATACCATGACAAACCTTCTTCTTCATATGATAATTTTCGTATCCCAAAGATACCTAAATCAAATGACAGAGAAAAACACAGTTACAATTATGAAAAAAAATCCAGTTTTCGCCCCAGTAGGTCAGAAGGCACTGCACGATCAAATAACAGAAGAGGTGGAAAAACAGATAAAAAATGACAAGGTAAGTGTCATAGCGAAGTTTCCAGAGATACCTGTGGGAGGCAGATTGAAACATTTTTTACCAAAATGGGAACAAATTACGGGAGACCAGTGGGTTCTGGACATAATAAAGAACGGTTACAAATTGGAGTTTGTCCAGAAACCACCTTTTTTGGGAATAAAATCAACAAATGTCAGATTAAAAGATCAAAAACTTATGAATTCAGAAATTCACAAACTTTTGGAAAAAAATGCAATAGAGATAGTACCAAAACACTTGACAAAAACAGGTTTTTACAGTACGTTGTTTTTAGTAGCAAAGAAAAATGGGGAAATGAGACCTGTAATCAATCTGAAACCTCTCAACAAGTATCTCAAGAAAAAACACTTCAAAATGGACACAATGAAAAAAGTCATAAACCTAGTTCGAAAAGGAGATTTTTGTCTAAATTTGGATTTAAAAGACGCATACTTCCATATCGAAATTTACAAACATCATCGACAATATCTACGATTTTACTTCAAGGGGGTAGCTTACCAGTTTCGGGCTCTTTGTTTTGGTCCAACAGTAGCACCTCGAGTTTTTACGAAAATAATTTCGGTTGTAGCCTCTTATCTCAGAAAGCAAGGTGTTCGTCTAGCAACATATCTAGACGACTGGCTGTCTCTAAATTACATGAAAGTTCACATATTGCAAGATCGAATACTTCTGTTAAATCTCCTATTCGAATTAGGTTTGATAATAAACAAAGAGAAATCTTGCCTAGAACCAACTCAGATAATCACTTACATAGGGGGTCTTTTCCATCTGGACAAAGGTTTAGTGTTTCCAACTCCAGAACGAGTATCAAGTCTGAAACAAGCTGTAAAAAATATTCTGATAGGTCAGAATACAGCAAGGGATTATCTGGTTCTGCTGGGCAAGATTGCTTCTTGTATAGATGTTATACCGAATGCAAGACTGTTCATGAGGCCAATTCAGCTCCATCTGTTGCAAAATTGGAGTCCCCAAAGAATGTCTATAGCACATCAAATTCCATTTACACTCGCACTGAAACCCCATTTACTATGGTGGCTACAGGAAGTAAACATTTTGAAGGGTCGTTGTTTGCAACACAACCAATCAGATGTTACTCTGACCACAGATGCGAGCAGCTCTTGGGGCTGGGGTGGCCATATGAACAGCCTTACAGTGCAAGGCCGTTGGTCTCAGATTCAACAGCTTCAGCACATAAATTGTCTGGAGATGGATGCTGTGATTTTATCAGTGAAACATTTCTTGCCTCATTTGAAGAACAAGACTGTTCTTATTCGGTCAGACAACACGACGACGGTTCAATACATCAACAAACAAGGGGGCACGAAGTCTCTCAGTTTATGTCAGAAAGCTTGGGAACTCTGGCTGATGGCATTGGAAAATGGGATGACTTTGAAGGCAGCTCATGTTTTGGGCTGTCAGAATTGCCTGGCAGATGTATTGAGTCGTCAGTCAGTCAGGGATACCGAATGGTGTCTGAACAAAACAGTTGTGAGGGAGATATTTCATCATTGGGGTACTCCTTTGATGGATCTGTTTGCCACAGTGGAGAACAAACAGACACAACTATTTTGCACATGGACTCCTCATCCACAGGCATATGCATTGGATGCCCTGTCAATTGCATGGCAGAGCATGTTTGCCTATGCTTTCCCACCAGTACAGCTAATACCACGTGTACTATCACACATGCAACAGTTCAATTGCACTCTGATTCTGATAGCACCAAATTGGCCGAGACAGCACTGGATTCCAATTCTGTTGCAAATGTTGGTTGCCAGACCTTTGAAACTTCCAGTGCAAATGGATCTGTTGTCACAAGCAAAGGGGAGACTTCTGCATCCAAATCCCAAATCATTAAATCTGACTGCATGGCTCATATCAACAGATGTCTCGAAACAGAAGGATTTTCTGAGAAATCCAGAAAGCTGCTCACATCATCATGGAGGTTGGGTACCCAGAAAGATTATAGATCTAAATTCAGATTGTTCTGTAGTTGGTGCAGTGAACAAAACATTGATCCATATGCTGCATCTTTGAAAGACTGTGTAAATTTTCTCACATTCAAATTTCACCAAGGAGCTGCATACAGAACTATAGCTGGATATAGATCTATGATGTCTGCTGTACTACCTCTAGTTGATAAAGTACCGGTTGGTCAACATCCCTATGTTATTAGGTTACTGAGAGGTGTTTTTAATGAAAGACCACCTGCAAAAAAACTTATACCTGAATGGAATCTTCTTCTCGTTTTAGGTTGTTTAAAAAAGACTCCATTTGAACCCTTGAGACAAGCATCTTTGAAGCATCTTACCTGGAAAACCTGTTTCTTGATAGCAATAACATCTTTCAGAAGGTGTAGTGATTTAAGAGCTTTGAAACTTGGTGAAGGTTGTGTAAATGTTCAGAGGAAAGGTATTACTTTTGTGAGACAGAAACTCTCTAAACAAGATAGACCGGGTCATACACCCACTCACGTTTTTATACCATCTTTCCCGGACAACAAAAAGTTAGATCCTAAGAGATGCTTAGCAATTTATTTGAAGAAAACTGAACAATTCAGAAATTCATCTGAAGGTGATATTACTGACTTATTCTTGTCCACAAAAAGCCCACATAAACCAGTGTCATCTCAAACTATATCTAGATGGATTGTGAACACAATAAAATTTGCTTACAAACAAAATCACAAGTCAGTGAAAAATATTAAAGGTCATTCAACAAGAAGTGTAGGTCCTTCATGGGCACTTTTCAAAGGGGTATCAATAAGGAATGTGATGGAGTCTGCAGACTGGTCTAGAGAATCCACATTCATAAAACATTATTTAAATACAGTAAATATTGATTTCCTAAAGGATTAAGCAACAAGAAGTTGTCAGTCATTCTCCGGCGGGTTGCTGAGTTTAAAACTGTGTAAATATGAATTAAGTATTGTACAGTAGAGGTTTTACCTTTGGTAATTTGAGACATTATATACAGTGTGTAACCAGGAAGGTTTTTTGCCTAAATTTTCATTTGTAAATATGTTATTTGAAGTCAAGGACTGATTATTCTGGTGTAAATATGGGAACAAAGACATTTTACAGACAGTAATTCTTTGATTAACAGTTACAAGCAGTTTACAGAAATGGAAAAAGCACAAAGGTGAGAAATTTTTTGTAGTAGTAATACTATTTGAAACTTAATCCCACCTTCCTTGTTAGTATTGCTTGTTAATCTGAAATAATCCAGAATGTAATGTCAGGTAAGTATTTGTATGAAATGAAATTAAAAAATTTGTATTCAAATGCAAATTTTATGAATACATAATACTTACCTGACATTACATGAACCCACCCTTCCATCCCCACAAGGTATTAAGTTTCCATGGCGATTTGTAGTCGCCGAAGAGTGGAAAGTGATGCCTCATGCGTGGACCGGAAGAGGCCTGTGATTGGTTAAAAGTTTTTTGACGGAGTGCGCAATGGTTTATGGGAGATAAACAAATGCACACTTCCGGTCAGAGCGGGTTAGAAAGTAGGATGAAGTATAATCCAGAATGTAATGTCAGGTAAGTATTATGTATTCATAAAATTTGCATTTGAATACAAATTTTTTAATTTTAACGAAAATATTAACGATCTCGTTAAAAAATACCCATTGATAACCAAAAATGAGAAGTTGTCAGCTCCTTGTGGTTAAAGAAAATAGTCCAGAATAATCTTTGGTTTGGTGAGATGGCTGCTGTACATGACCCTAAAATGTGTTGATGAAAATTAATTCTTTGACTGGTTTATTTTGTTTGATAAAGTAAGATAAACCTTACCATGAGCAAACCACTTGAGAAGTCTAGTGCTATGCTTTTGTTAAATTCTGTTAATTGATACTTAATACATTATTTTATAGATGATATACATAATTATATATGCTTTAATAAAAAATAAGTTCAGGACATCGTTCCTCCAGCACTCCAGTGCTTTGATTAGATATACGGTACTATGAATACAATGGGATGACGTCACAGCTGTGGTCTAATAATTGATACGACGGTAGCGTCACGCTTGAACGATTCTGAATGTTTACTAAAAAAACTGGGGCCACTTTCACAAAAAATCTTAAGTTTTTTCATAAGTCAAGACTTAAGCTTGGACTTAAGTTAAAAGTTGTGGTGAACTTAAGTTTTTACTAAGTCAGTTTCTCGAAAAAACTTGAGACAATCTTATCTGTTCCTGACTTAAGTGTTGTCTTAAGTTTTGACTATATCAATGTTTCATAGCAACGCTGTTAAATCTGTCAATTTTAAACCGGTAATGTGTAAATCGTCAATAGTATGATGTAATACATGTACAATCTTTTAGCAATGACTTATATACACATCACACAAACACATTAAATATCAATACACGATGTCCTCGTGTTATCCTTGTACAAATGGGGAACGAAAGTAAAGCTGTTGAGGTTAATGTTATATATATATGTAGAGTTTGAAAAACAAAACAAAATCACTCTGCATGCAAAGCTTTCATGACTTATTAGAAAGCAGCCAAATAATTGGATTTGTAAGGCTATCACTGAAAAGGTAAATCAATATTTTCATATTTAAATTCTGCATTTCGTTGCTTTTTAACATTCACTGATACGTTATTTAATTTGTTTGCTTTTATTTTGCATTCAAACCTCAATTTTGTTGTCGGGTAGCTTTAATCGTCTTTACACGCATTTTTATTTGTTCGCCTCTTCATAGAAACAGTGGTACATATATGTATTTGAATGCCATTTATTCTATGAGTCATATAATTTGAATTCTGTTTTAATTGCCAGTAGCATAGAACTTAAATGCAACAAGAACTGTCATGTAAACTGGCAAACTATGTGCCCTGCAAGCAGTAGGTAACTTGCTGGTCTGGGATAACCTGTACATATTTATTAAGTATTGGGCGTCAAACACTTCTAATGAGTTAAATATATTCTAATTATTAGCGGCCTACTCAAATGACATCTCTGAATAAAAACATTGGGCGCAGCCATATTGAAATTTCTGACATAAGTCACCTGTTTTAGACTTAAGTCACCTCCCTAGCTGACTTAAGTTTTGTCTTAAGTTTATGTTTCAAAATCGACTTAAGTTTTTTTGTGAAACAGTGATAAGATAAAAACTAGACTTAAGCAACAACTTAAGTTTAAAAATGAACTTAAGTTGTTTTGTGAAAGTGGCCCCTGGTCTAGGCATCTAGCCTTGACTACTTTAATTTAATGAGGATAGTTGGTTGGATATTTAAATTTTATTGAGTAGACACAAAATACATACTCTATTTGTTCAGTATACTTGAAGGGGGGAATTATTGCCACGTGTTTTCAGGTAAATAAACAGTTTTACCCATGATGCGCGGCGTCTCCGTACAAAGGTCAGTTAGACCGTTTGTGTACAGAATGATCCTTCCGAGATTAATCATTCATGAAAGGTCGCGGGGTTCCGAATGTTTGAACGGTGTAATTTCAAATTTACGGACTAAAAACGAAACTTCAGTCATCACCTAAACGATCGTATATTTATTTACTTCAACACCGGTTTTTCCAAATGGCGTCTGTCAGAGGTTGTTCGTAGCGAATGGCCGAGGATTCCGAATGAATTTAATACAAATAAGTGTCATAGAATCAGTGAACAAAAAATTGGGGCCAGGTGGTCGTATTATTTTGAACGACCGCGTTTTCGAGTTGGTCGTATGGATTTGTACTTTATTGTAAGTTTGAAGAAACTTTGGAATGTCGGTAATTTCAATTCAGGAAGTTTTTGTTCATGGAGTCGGATACATTTAAAGACGCTGTGACAGGATTGGTTACGACGTTGAATTGGCAATCATTGGATAAGCAGCTTCGCGTTGGTTCAAACAAGGATCCTATATTAGAAGGATATGTAACGCCCTATCGTTCAACCAGATTTTATCGATTTTCACTGTCGTTTCAGTTTCGTCTGCTAATTTATCGTAAAGTGTATTAATTGGGAGAAAGAGCGGGTTTTTTTTAATCCAAAGTGGCGGTAATCGGCGAAAGGTTCAATTAATTGCGCGATCGCGAATGTAAGTTGTCTTTTTATTTGGAATTCTTCCCGCTCAATTACGACTAAATTTTTAAAAATGTAACAAATTCTCAATAGTAATTGATCTTTTTGAGTACCGTGAACTCGACAGTTCCGAGTTATCGACAATTCCGGGTCACTTTTTTACAATAGTACAGAGATGTTTCCTTAATAATGCAATATTTTGATTATGTGATAGTTAAGTCATGTACACTATTTACATCGCCACTGTAACAAAAACTTTGCATGTTAAAATTTCTCTACCGAAAGTCATAGTCATGAAACACTGAACAGCGTCTTTTCCAACCAAGGCAATAGTACGAGAACGTTTCGTCCATGCGTTCGAAAAACACAGTGATTTATATCTACAATTCGCATAAAATAAGTCCTTATTTTACACTGCTTTGTTGGATATTTGTCGGTGAACACGATTCAACTCATTTGTTTCATCTAATAACTGTTTGACAATTATGCATACAAAGTAAGCACGTGACAATTTCGGGTCAAAACCTAACCCCTATTATGTAGAATCTTACATTTTAATTAAAAAGTATTTTTTATCATTTAAAATTGATTTTACACATGATTCTATCACATATGTAAGACATTTGTCCATTAATATTGATTTCTAACCCTGTTGAGACCACTCCGGATAAAAGAGACAAGCATCTGTCACGTGACCCGGAATTGGCAAGTACGACCCGTAGCTATCGAGTTTGCAACATGCATTTTTGAAAATTGTAGCAAATTACAAGCAAATAAACATAATTAATTTAGTTTAAGCATGGTAATGTGGAAGTATTTGCATGTCAATTTATGCAGGTTTGATTCTTGTCTGGTTCCCAGCCGTACTTTGGCAGGTAAAGGTACGTCAGGCAAACCATGATCATGTCCGCGCCTATTTAATGAATTAGATATTGGATAATTATGTTTTCAAATGAGCATTTCTCACTTCACAGACTTAAATCAAGGGATCATTGTATAAGAATTACAGTTAGTACCTTTTTCAGTTATTTGGTTTCATTTTACTAAATAAAGTATCCGAAATTCTAACGAGACTAAGCCACGTCCGAATTGTGTTCAAGTGAGTCTTGTTCGTGTAAATTGTTCGATAAATATACGTGTAATCAGAAAAATCGAAATCAAATGTCCTAAATAGTATTAAACTCTCCTAAAGTAACTTGCGTCAGCAAATGTTCATGCAAAATCAAGAAAACGTAATACCTGAATAATAACTGAGGAGACCGCCATAATTACGGCTTGCCTGACCCGATAACGATAGTAGTAAAGGCATCTAATATAGACTACTAGTCATTATCCTTTAAAACACAATAAACCGATCGCTTTTTGGTTATCAAAATAGCGGATTAGAACACATTTAATTGAGGATACAACATAAACTGGGTCTATGATTAAGTTCAATAGTTCTAAAATCAATGTAAAAATCAGCCAGGAAATGGGATGTTTTAAAGTTGCTTTTTAGATTTAATCAAGCATATGCAAGGAAAAGGTTTATTGGATACCACTTTTAAATGTATTTTTTCCACATTAGTATAAACAAAATGCTGTTCAAACGCGCGTTGAATGTGAAGACTGCTAAATAAAAATGCCCGTAAAGAACTTCAATCCATGAAAATCGTTGTTTTTAGCCGAAAATGGCCATATTTGAAGATAAAATTGATTATTTAAACTAGCTAATTTCGATTTATTAAGTTACCAAATCCATTCAAACATCACAGATCTATCGACAAATCCAACTTTAACACATATTTAGTGACCATTTCACTCATATACTGCGCTACAGTGCAGCCTACATTTTCGATTGGTCGCCATTTCACACATGTGTCGTGCTTGGGTCGATAATTATTGTCTTAGAATAAACATGAAATTTACCAAAATTGGACAATTAAGTCATAAACGACCAACTTATTTATGACTGTTGGACATAATTTTCTTAATGAGTACATAAAACATCTTTCGATGGATTAGTTTAAAGTGGATATTCGTGGATAGAAATAGCTCGCCTTTTCGTGAAAATGGTGAATGAGACGGAATGGCGCTCTCGCATCGTCTCGCGACGACCGAGAACTTTCGTTACTTTCCTTCCGTTACGAATCCTTCTAATATAGGATCCTTGGTTCAAATCCCGTCCTAAACCTACCCCGTTGTTTCCTTGAGCAAGAAACGTTATCCTACTTGCTCAGTACATGTACTAGGTGACCAAGAAGCGGACTCGATAGTGATAAATCTAGGTTGTAGGAACTTGTTTCACAAAATAGCTTAAATAAGTTAGTATAAACTAAACTACACGTTTAATATTTGTGAATAGTAAAATGTGTGAGTTTTCGTATACATGAATGTACTTTAATTCTACCTAATTATTTGTCGCATTTATTAAAAACCATATAACAATATATCAACATAATAAGTGTATACTGTTGTCAATTCTATATACATGTACTAGATGTTGGCAACTAGTTTTTAATAAATTATACTGTGACTGTACAAGTTTATCAAAGAGAGAACTATAGGTAGGTATGGCCTATTAATTCAGCGGTAACTCGAACTTCAATTTGATTTTTGTTTAAGTGTTGAAGATAAGGGAAAAATCACGTGATTAATTGGCCTATCAATATCGATTTTAATTCTATTCAATGAGTAAGGGTACATATATATTTAATTTCCGATTGAAATGATATACTAACATTATTAAATATTTGGTTCGTGGAAAACCTTTTCTTAAGGACAGTCATTAAAATGTATTTCTGACAATAAACGTCATATAATTACAAGTAACACTATAAAAATTATATATTTTCCATATAACTGTCTACTTATGCAATTATACTATAACGGTAAAAGACTGGCACGTTGCCTGGGATTGAGGAGCACATACTTTAAAGTGTAATAGTCCCGCCTGGCTTGCTCAATCGGTAGCCCACATGTCTACTTATCGAGGGGTCGTGTAGGATCGATTCCCAAGCGCACTTACTTTCGTTGAGCTTGGTCATGAACTTATTTCTACAGCCATACTCCCTGTGTGTTGGTGTAGATTCTAAAAAATATGTACTAACATTATTTATCTACAATTCCAACCATATAGCCTTGATGTATCTGGAAAAAGATAACCTAATTCATTTTCTAATTTGTCCTCTTTTAATTGAGCATTTCTGTTCGCAGAGTTTATAAACATTATCGAGTAAGATCGAGACACTTGATAACCTCTGGGTACGAGAATGTTTTATAAGTAACGAGTTCCTTATTTCAAACATAACACAACACAACACAACACAACACAACACAACGTAACATAACATAACATAAAAGAGCAAATTTTTTGTTTTGCATTAAATTTACAATTTACAGCCAACAAATCACATAATATTGCGATTCAATAATTTATAGTACATACAAGACACAAATCTAAAATAAGATACCACTTGAAAACATGAATTAATATTCTAATTGGTAAATTATAAAATAAAGTAATCATCTTACCTTGGTATGTAGAAAATATAGGCTTGTGTTTACGGCCTTCCGATATTTAATAAAATAAACTTTGAAATTTTATGATATAGGTATTGCTCTCCAAAATTGGAGGTATAAGATTATTAAGTTTATATCTTTAGTACGGGTTAACCAATACGAATGCATGTTTTATCTTTATTTACATCCACACAGGAAGTGAAAAGATATACATTTTAACTTCCTTCTTCGGAACATATGTGGTCGAATGTCGAATAGGTTTAATGCGTAGAAAAGGTCTGACTAAAATAATTATCTTATTTTATCATCAGTTTTTTTAACATGTTATGATAACCTTACCTACCAAAATATTTGCAAAATAAACCACTCTCGGCCAGTTCACATTTTAGTATTTATAACATGATAATCATGGTGGCATATTTCTGCCATCAGATAACCACATAGTTAATTAAGAGGTTAACTAGTTATGGTAACTAGTTAACATCTTTAGTTAATTGAGTTAAGTGATTAACTAGTTAACCACTTAACTAACTAGTTACTTAAGAGGTTAACTGGTTACCGTAACTAGTTAACCACTTAACTTAATAGGTTAACCAGTTACCGCAACTAGTTAACTATTAACGTAAGACATTAACTGGTTACCGTAACTAGTTAACCACTTAAGTAACTAGTTAGTTATGTGGTTATCTGATGGCAGAAATATGCCACCATATGATATAAGTTCAATGAATGAATTAGTTCAACCATAGACATTTAAATAGACATATAATCTTTACTATGCCTAATGTCCATGCATTTACCAAAAAGACGAGAAAATAAACATATCTATGCCTAAGTCAAGACAAACAAATCTTACACATGCATATCTTAGGTGCACAACGTGTGTTAATTAATTACGATACTTTTGTTTCGAACATTTTAGCAAGCAAATGCCAATATTTAAAGTTTATAAAGTTTGTAAAAGCCGATATCGTAAGTAATTAACATACGCAGTATTCAATGACCATATAGAATACATAATGATTGTTTTGCCAGGACTTAATATTCATTGTTTGATAGATTTTGATACTTACAAACAAGTCAAAAGTGCTCAAATGTCTTAATTATTAAGTATTTCACAACATGACAACTCATACGTTTTCAGTTAAAGAGTAATGTTAGAACTGGGTACCGCCAGGAAATTTATACAACGGTAAACCGCGGTTTTTACTTAATACCACGGTATGTACCACGGTATACCACAAAGTAAGCATTTACTATGTGCAGTAGTGCTATTAAATAAAAAATACTACTTTAAGATTATTTATTAGTTTTTTGAAAACACGACAGTCCTTATTTATGGGCAATAGCTATAACAACTTAAAGTTTCTTGATTTTTTAAAGTTTTCCCCCAAATTTATCGAAAACATTTGATGGTATTTCATAATCAAATAGTTTAATGTACGCCTCGGACAATCTGCGTAAACACATATCCAGTAGACCACGGTCGTACTGGATCTGTACTTTTTCCCTTTGAGGTCACGTCGAGATGAACTTTGTGTCGACCAATCAATGCGTAGCTTTCATCTAGACGAAAACACTATTAATCACATTTTGATTTCGTAATTTCTATTTTTTGACCAAGTTTTGCTTGCTAATTTAACCGCGGTAATATTCACAGGCTGCGATTGGGCGGCTCATTTCAAATTTCGTGACGTAGACGATGTAAACAAGTTACGTATCATAACAATTTCGTCATGAATATTATGATGAGAAAAGGTCACCTGAACGTGACCTTCGTTTGGAAAAGGCCAGATCTACATTAGCGAGTATGCGAGCGGTTAAATTGTAGATCGGATTTTAATCAGATTGCGACTCGGACGACCGTTGATTTCGCCACCTCTGCTGACATATGTAAACCAATATCACGGATACTACTTGTTCACGGATACTGCCGCTTACCAGAAGGAAGTTAAGTTATTCAATACCGGTATTTCCAAAAATACCACGGTATTGTACCACGAGATAAAAAACCACGGTTACCGGTTTACCGGTAATACCGCGCACCTCTAAGTAATGTAAAGTTTTTCGGTATTTCGGGGATTTTTGGGTTTTTGAGGATTTCTGGTAAATACGTGGAACGCGCCATGAAAGTAGTTCAGTAGTGTTGCGCCTATACAATATGCAAGGAAAACTTTAAGAATGCCTATAACGAATAATTTCATGTTCCGTATGATGTATGTTTGTATGTCATTTCGTACAAGGAATGCAATGTGTACACATAGAGAAAGGCAACTGCGTGGTTGTGGTAAAATAAAGTTCAACAGAACTATTTTGTTTTAGACTTCGGGTTGGCTAAATTTGAACGACTGTCGAGATGGTCGTATTAAGTTTAGCGCATGCGCTAAACTTAAGTAATGACGTTATTTCTTGCGTGCCCTTTGTAATATTAATGATTAAAACATTTTTTATTTATTATTGAAACATTTCATTGAAAAATTATGTATCTTTTTAAACTGGATTTAATCAATAATTTTCCCTGCAATAACTATGACATCATCATTTACAGCTTCTTCTAAAAATGATGTTTTAATTATTCTGCAGGATCAAATTTGATACTGCATATAGGATCAAACGTTTTTTATTTAGAGCTAAGTATAGCTTTTGCTGCATGAACGAATACCAAAGTAATCTTCATTTCTGAAACGTTGATGTTTTATGTTACCATACTTGACTGGAACATAATCTTAATCTCCTTGTCATTGCTTGATTAAATCATGACCACGGGCATCAACTTTTCCTCAAATAGCCTTATTTAGTGATATATTTTTCTTGAAACTACAAAAATGATTGTTTTATCTTAATGAAGGCAATATGTCAAAGAGTAGTTATCTAATTATTCAGTGTTGTTGTTGGTAGTTCAATTTATCATTAAAAGCGCTAATGCTTATTGCTACTTTATTTATGATATGTAGATTTAATACAATAATTATATATATATCATGTTCATGCGATCAATATTTACCCTGTCTCCAGAATCATCACTATTACACAGAAAGCCGCCCGGCTAGCTCAGTTGGTAGCACTCAAGTCTACTGATCGATGGGTCGTGGGTTCGATTCCCGGGCGGGGCATACTTTCGTGGAGCTTGGTCATGAAATTATTTCTACGGTCATTCTCCCTCCTACCAATGATTTTTAATTATGTAGGACAGTTGTAAGTCACTGACGAAAGTATGCACTTAGTAGTTGGTTAACAGTTTAATCCAAGATTTAGCCTTTTCAGGAGGAGTGAGCAGGTTGACTGACCGCCGGTATATGACCTATACAATGTTGTGCTACGGCGTAAAACCAAAAAGAAAATACACAGAACTGTAGAAATCGTCTCTTATCAGGCATGTTATTGAGGGTCATCGCGGATCTTTTTATTTCACTTACCATAGTCAAAGAATATTCACACTCCACATAGAAACTCACTGAAAGGCATATAACCAAGAACGGTGTGTGCTGTTTTAATAACAATATAATAATTGAATAATTGCATATCAGTGTCCTTTGTAAATAGACTACCCGTATATCCGGAATTCAAATATTTGGGTTTTCCCCACCTAGTCCATTCAATACAACTTTTATTATTATTATTATATACCGTATTTGTATAGCACTCTTTTCATAGTGAATATATGTTCGAAAGCGCTTCACAATCATATGCATAATTAGGAAAAACGAGCTAAAATTAAAACGAAAATGATTAAGATATAAAAACATAAACTGAAAAATAATAATAAACTAAAATTTGTGATCAATAAAGTGCTCATAGTAGTTTAAAAACGACAACAACAACAAAACAAGTGAATTTTCAACTTTAAAAATAGTGAAAGAGAGGAAATGGATTGTTGGTAGAACGGCAGCTATGTGGTCGACGAGGAATCAGGCCAAATACCCTGATAATCCATGATTGCAAGGTGCAAAGTTGGATTCTTATCCAAGGATCCTACCCAAACATCCATCAGCATCAGCGCCGCGTCCCCCAACCATACATTGTATAGTGATAAAGTAAAAGTGATAATAGTTATGATTAGAGTATGAGAAAAGGCAGCCACCAATAGGGAATCCAGCCAGATGCCTTGAAAAATCCATGATTGCAAGGTGCAAAGTCGGATTCCAATCCAAGGATCCCTCCGGAACATCCATCAGCGTCAGCGCCTAAATTGGTTAGATAAGGTATTAATCTTAAAGGTAATGAGTATATAATCGGTGGAAAGGCAACCCCTAGCCATTGGGGAATCTGGCCAGATGCCCTAGAAAATCCATAATTGCAAGGTGCAAAGTCGGATTCCAATCCAAGGATCCCGCTAGAACATCCATAAGCATCAGCGCCGCGGGTCCCCCAACCATGCATTTTATAGTGATAAAAGTAAAAGTGATAATAGTTAAGATTAGAGAATGAGAGAAGGCAGCCACCGACCAATAGGGAATCCAGCCAGATGCCTTGAAAAATCCATGATTGCATGGTTATGTTATGTGGTGATCATGTTAGTGTTAACTTTTGACCTAGACAAAATTGCAACAGAAAATATTTTTATACTATGCAAAAAACCATCAATACAATAACACACACAAAAAAGTTGCACTCCAAATAACGAAGGGAAAGTGGTGAAAAATGAATTTAAAATAATGCATTTTCTACTTATATTACAAGGCGCTGCAACGCTTCCGTACTTCTATCCCGCAGTAAATATAGCTGTTGAGTCACAAAAAGTAATGGATGCCGGTAGTATTTTGATTTTGAGTTGACTTTCCGATGTGAACCTATATATCTACATTTAATTAATTATATATATGGCAGTAAATTCATTAAAAATACCGTTTTTAGTGACGACCTTGAAAAATAGAAATATTTTACTACGGTAGCGCGTTCGGACTAAAAATTGATCATGTTTAGTGTTAAATTTCGTGTCACGATATTTTTGTTGTCAGTGCGCTGAGCACGAAACTTTTAACTCACCAAATTAATGTTATCTCTTAGAATTGTTTATAAAAAAGAAATGATAACCAAGTTAAGCTTAATTCACTTGATATATCATTTGTTTTAATAACAACATGAAAATAGCATCACACTATATATTTGAGCTTAAACGATTTCTAACTATCTTGTGTATACATGTAGCAAATTTTCCTCCGTCATTATTTGAAAATTATAGACTGTTGTTGGTTTTGTTGTGCCACCGTACTAACCTGTTTGACCAAAACATTGTCTTCAGGTCTGACAAAGTAAGGAAAGTCGAGAACGAGACTTTGCTAAATTAAAAAAGTCCCAAGCTGTATTTACTTCTCTCTCTTTCATGCATACCTTAATTGGATGCAAAACAACTTTCAGTAATCAGTAATTTTAAAGCTCCCCAGAACTAATACACAGAGTTCAAAGAAGCCGTTCAGATATATATAGACATCACAAAGGAAGTAGATATCAAACCTGGCGAGAGATCATAATGTTCTATAATTCATCATGAATTGGCCACACTAACACCCTCCCTTTGTACAAGTTTGTTACTTAAATAGTCAGTGGAACATCGTGCGTGCAAGTTTAAAGCTTGTCGCAAACATATGACGCAACATCATGTCACATACGAAGAGTATACATACAGACACAAAAATGGAAGGACAACAAAGTCTTAAATCCATGTGAGTAGGGATGTGAGTCTGTTAATGGAAATATTCAGCCTGTAAAGACTAAGTTACAGTCTGTCCCTGAAGATATGTTAAAGTGATTCGATGTAACTGTCGACCGAATTGCATTTCAAGTTGCTGCTCCTGTAATAGCACTGACTTGAGTTTTCAATCATTTGCACAATGTCAATGTCTAGTTTAGCCTCTGATAGCGAAAACGCCGACAGTGACAATGATCAAAAGCTAAACCTCAGGTTATAAAAAACGGAACGTAATTAAGTACATTTTGTAACAAATGTATACTGTTACAAAATTTCATGTGTAAAAACAGTAACAAAAGTAACAAATGACATTATGAATATTTATTTATGTAATACCTATCATTCATCTGTATTACATACGTGTAGTAGCATGAACTACAACACTTGTTTGGAAGCATATGTTGACTCTTAAATCTGTTTTAGTAATCGATACACGAGAAGCTGATTCCAGACATTCATAGTTTCAGGTATTATGTTGGTACTTATATCACATTTGTTCATTAATATCAATGACATTTAAACCCTTTTTAGACACATTTGTAGATTAAACTAAAAGTTGTAATCAACCATGATTTTTGAACATTGTATACGATCAGATTCCAAAAATTCGCAGTTTTAGATATCATTTTAGTACTTTTACAAAAAACTGAACAATTATGTCTCTTGTTTATTGATGTTATACTTATTATAGTACAAGCACATGATAGTTGTATAAAGGGAGCTAATCCACATTTTTGTTCATGTTCAACGTTTTTTGCCAAAAAAGGACTTTCCCCTCGAATTTGCAACTTTTTTTGGATACTACTATGAATACGAACTTTCACATAGTACAAAAATTAATTCTGTTGCAATAGACTATATCCGGAATTCAAATATTTGGGTTGTCCCCTCCGGTACAAACAAACTTTCACTGTTACAATGAAAACACGTGTAAAAAGAACAATAGGATTTAATCCATAGTTCGTGCTGTTTTGCAATAATGTGTAGAAAACTTTGTTTGTACCGCCTGTGCACGGACGGAAAAACCCATAAATTTGAATTCCGGATTAGGTTTTTTTTGCCTAGGTAAGCCTATTTTTCTGAGCTGTATTAAATGGACTAACCGGTACAAACAAACTTTCACCGTTACAATGAAAACACGTGTACTAAGAACAATAGGATTTAATCCATAGTTCGTGCTATTTAGCAATAATGTGTAATAAAACCTAGTTTGTACCGTCTGTGCACGGACGGAAAACCCATAAATTTGAATTCCGGATTAGGTCTATTGTTGCATCATATGCGACAACTGTCATGACTAAATCCACATGTGTATGATTAGAGTTCATTAATTTATTTAATCGTAATAAATAATTGATTTGATTCATACGACCTGAAATTTACCTATAGTAATTATGCTTCCATGCAACTTTTAATTGATGAATGATTGGTCGTAATGACTCTTATCTGATAATTCTTTCAGTCTGTTAATTTAATGGTTATTTATTGCATAATAATGTTAAGTGACTTCGGAGTTCAACATTTGAATAACGGTCAAAATATGTTTAAGGCTATTCGAAGCATTTCATTGAAAAGCAAACAGACCGATTGTCTGAACAAATGTGACATGTATACTTAGAGTACGATGACGTTTTACAAGTTGGTTGTATGGTTAAATATTATTTCAACTAGATGGGAGCCCGTGCAAGCACGGGCTTTAGCAAACTCCTCACAGTGCTTAAGTCACGCTTTGCTACTTAATGCTTAAGTCACGCTTTGCTACTTAATCACTGCCACCACGTAAATCACGTGACGCTAGTAATACTATCTATTTATAGAATGCCCAAACTTCTCACAGTGATTACGTCACGCTTTGTTATTTCTACAAATTGATACTTAAAACTTTTTTTATCTTTATGTACTTTGAAAATCATATTTTACTAAGAGAAGACTAAAATTATTGAAAATATTGAATTGTAAAAAGAAAAGATGAAAAAAGTTTTTCGGCTCTCTGGGGGACGAATTTTACTTGTGGTGGCAGTGGTTATTGATTTGATAAAGGGAGATAACCGCTGCGGGGAATTTGGTTTGACGTGTCTATTTTTAGTTTTATCTAGAACTATTTTTAGACACAAAAAACCCACTATTTTTGTTGATTTTTGGCAGATTTTGCAAATATCAAGAGGCTTTGTTAAAAAAGAATTGTCAACTTGATATGCCGGTATATAGGTGCTCCAGCGACAAATAAAGGATTTATTCAAAGCTGTGCAGTTTCTTCCACAAAACAGGAAACTCGCAAATTTAATAGTATAGATAAGTGAGGAGGCTACAAGGTATGACCAAAAACAAAAATATGCCGAATATGCTGAACGCTTCATTTTTTATTCTCATTAATGGCATAGCTAAATCTATAAGAAGTTCAGTCTGCAAGATTTTTTAGAATTTAAAGGAGACATAACTGAGGGAAAACAGTATAAATTAACCAAAACGATTGGAAAATATATTCAAGTTATTGCTTCTTTAAAATCTCATTTAACGCCGTCTCGTTATTTAATAAAGCAATACAGTAATAATCAAAGCACTGAAAGTACTGGGGTATTCATTGTGTTTAGATTTATTCAATTTTTTAAGGTTTTATGCTGTAGAAACACCTTATAAAGGTTATATCACAGCGGTCAGTCCACCTACTCACTGTTCCTGAAGAGGCTTTATCTCTTGATTTAGCTGTTAACAAACTTCTTGTTGCACTATGACTACTGTTGTAATTAGTCAAAGCTATTAACTGTTACAATATGACTATCACATTGTTTAATTAGTCTGTGTGTCAAAAAACCTCTAATATAGGAGATATTTAAAACTATGTCATTGTTATCTGTTATGTGTGCTACGTAGTACACATTTTTGAGTAAAGTTGGACTAACACCCTGCTGCTATTCTATGATTTATATAGTAACTGAACAGAAAATAATGTATTTAAACCCCATTTCTTCTTATCATAAATGTCTTAGAAATTAATTTTACCTGCACTGATGGTGTTTAATGATGAAGGTTAAATTTACAGATATAATTAAGAATTAATTGTTTGATAAATTATATTTTTTTTTCATTCGATTATCTGATTTAACAAAAAGGTTAATGTAGTCAAGTGAATGGGATTATTTTTTGGAAAATAGTTGAAAGTGTTTTATATGCACAAACTATCTTTATCTTGTAAGAAAATAAACAAATGTTAAGATTCAAAGTGTTATACTAAGATTTAATACCCGAGTTCATTATTACACACAAACTAGTTATTTTGATTCAAAACATTATTGGTTGGTATAATAATTATCATTCATATTATTAATATATTAAAGTTAAATGCAGTTATTGTATTTTTTAAATGAGTATGTTTTATTAACATTTTTTATTCAGGAACTTTTCCTTAATCTCTCCAGATCTTGTCCGATTACACTTTGGCGGAATGAAACTTTTCCATCATAAGCCTTTATTCCTTATTAAATAGATTTTGTAGATTTTATATTCCCTTAGCTCTCACAGTGCTTCAAACTGTACCTTCACACAAATAAAAATCTATATCAATTTTTATTTTCTTGAAAGGGTTTGATACTCCAGTATCCAAGTCAGGGTGGTACTTAATGTATCATAGTCAACACTAATAGTGTGGCTTTACCTATGTTAGTTCACACTATTTTATTGCTCAATATTTTAAAAGACCCCCCCTTAAAAACCCACTTCAAAACAGAGGATTATCGAATTTACTGACTCGTAAGTATCTTAACCCGATATAGTCATGGATGGATTTTATTGCAAGTATTTTATCCATTGTGATACTCATTGACAAAATGTATATTGATGATCTTATCCTTGTTAAATTTATTTCACCTAAGGACTTGCATCCAATGCGCCGTAAAATTCAGAGGTGCGTTCAACAATGCGAGCGCTTGAGGCGACATCAAGCGCCCGCGTTCTGCTCGCGATACAGCTCGAGAGGTGTTCCGCTTAAAAATTGTTGTATAAATAGATTTCAGTTTATATGAGTTTCCTCCCTTGTCTATTAAAGATAATGTTGTTTTAGATTTTATGTACAATACCCACCAAAAGTGCGGAGACATTTTCACTTTGCAGGCCTACTAAATAGCTTTTGTCCAAAATTTTGAAAACTGATTACTTAAAAAAGCTCTTAAGTTTTATTTTTTTGTTTATCACTTTACTTATAACTGAGTCTACAAAATTACCAAACAAAATACATTATAGAAAATGATTACAATAAACAGGCTTAAGCTAGGGTGTCAGATGCTGAATATTATTCATGTGCCGCATTGATTAAATTTGTTTTCATTTTGTCACAACCATATTAAATGTAAAAAAACTAGTAATTCTACAAAAAAAGTCATCAAAATTAATGAGTTGTAGTTTTTTTGCTGGGTACAGAATTAATATATCATTGGAAATATATATTATAACAGGTACCAAAGATGGTGGCAGGAATTTTTTTTTCATATCAAAGATTTTTTCTGAAAAGTGGGACGCAAACTTGTGTGTTACTTGTTCCACATAAAATATCCACGCAATGCATAAAATATACTAAATGTACCCTTTATTTGGTACAGTAAATTGTCTCTATGATTTATGTATGGTAAATAATATAAAAGATCTCGTGTATCAGCAGAAATAATTGTTTCCCCACCCGCTTTTTCAATAATGTGCTGTTAGACGTCATCTTGGATTTTATAGCGAGCGCTCGACATTATGTACACAAGTCTGGCTGACCAATATCTACACCTATTTATGGAATGAGCGCAGTCGTTCAATAGCCTTACAATTCGCGAGGCGGGCGCTCGCTCGAGCGCTCGCATTGTTGAACACACCTCGGGTTTAATTGCACATGACCCGAACAGTTACAGTCCGGAAATAATTATCTTTAAAACAAACCCATTACGCGGGAATCAGCACTTAAAATAATGTATACAGTACAAGTATTAGCATTTCCAAAAATGCTTGAATCGTCGATTAGCATGCATGTATGACATCTTCTTTAGTAAAGCATTCAAGCAATATATGTGTCAGAGTTTAACAATTTCGTCATGTTCCGACCGAGCTTATACAAACTCATTTTTATGGTATACTTTATAATTAACCTGTCCATTTGGCAAGAAATTATATTTATTGATAACCAATCCAGATTATTCGATTCAAGAACATGGTCTGTCCCATATTCCGACGGCTAATCGAACGAAGATTATATTTCTTTACAAGAAAATATTGATGCAAAGCATCAAAGGTTCCTAAGCAATTAAAAGCACGAAAGTACTGCTTACGCCTGTGATCTCTATAAGTGAGGCATTAAAATTCTTTAGAATATGTTTATTAACCGTTAATTAAACCAACGATGTTTGATAATTTAATATATAAATGTACAATATATAAAAGGATCATTATCAGTGATGGTCTGATATTTCTTCTCTGTTTAAAGTGTCAGTCACAGTGTCTTCGTCAGTTGTTTACACTGTGTCTTTCTATAAATAGACCGCGAAGGCCGTCGAGTGTACATCTATCTAATAGTACTGCCACACACCTCTCACGAGCATATTATGGGCAGTCTTATCTGTGTTACAAGTTAATCGCTTCCAGTATATTCTGTGACGTCATATTGAGCGTCTGGTCATTTTTTCGCGCAGAAATACATAAAGTACCAGTTTCTGTATGAACTATTTTATTGTAGCGGAATTATCCGGATGTGGATGCTGTTAGGTTTCGTTGATTAAATGTAGGTCAATATAGGACTCCGATCGGAATACCACTATTAATCTATTGGTAACAGAGTATTCATTGTTTACACAATGAATACAAAAATAGCATAAGACAAAATCTAAATTTTAATGGACTCGAGAAACTTTGCATATTTTAAAGTCAACCCAATTAAATAAATAATTACTGAAATAACTTTTTTTGTGCATTTCATGTAAGCACGTATGCTCTCAGATATATACTTAGTAGGAGCAGTGGTCTAGTGGTAGGACGCGCGCTTAGGGATCAAAAGGTCCTAGGTTCGAATCCCACTCGGGGCACTGCTAATTTCCTTGAGCAAGAAATTTACCTGCGATTGCTTCACTCCACCCAGGTGTAAATGGGTACCTGCGAGGGTGGTATAAATCCGTTGCGCCAAATTGTCGGCTGCACTAATAAGCGGAGTGAAGGACTCCCCAGGGAGATTGATAGATAGATACCAAAAGCGCCGATAGCGGATAGGGTTTTGGTAGAGTATATGGCTGTATACAACTCATGGAAGCGATTTAAGGGACCTTTACCTTACATAAACCAGTAGCGTGTTCAGTTACCGCGAACGTTACAGAACGTCACATAACGATACATTCGGAACTCCTCGACCATTCGCTGCGAATAATCTAATCTAATACAAAAATATGCGATCATTAAGGCAATGAGTGATGCTTCAAAATTTACGGACTAAAAACGAAACATCACTCAATGCCTACACGATCATATATTTGTTTACTTCAACACCGGTAGTTTCAAAATAGCGTCTAAATATGTCCGAGATTATTCGCAGCGAATGGCCGAGGAGTTCCGAATGTATCGTTATGTAACGTTCTGTAACGTTCGCGGTAACTGAACACGCTGCAGATAAGATATACACGTGCTTCTTATCGTCGGCTTGTTAACGCGTAATGCGGACTATATTAATTGCAGTGGTAATTATCCCTTTACTTGCGCGCGCACAACCGAATGTAATCGTCCGCGACAAATTTTCATGAGGATTTGGCACAGTCCACTACTAAACATGGGGAAACCCCATGTAAAAATGCAATTACTTATCTCAGCAGTAGCAATTTAAACTGCTCTGATCTACTTACAAAGTGTTTGACTCTCTGATCTAGGTTTGACCTCATCGGTGCTTTATAGTGTTGGTACATTTGAGATGGCTCTTGTTCATGTTTCAAAATAAATTATGTAATTATATTAAGGGCAACGTGTGCTATCAATAAATGTGAACTTAATATAAGCATGTATATATTGCATTTAATTATTAGCATTTTTAATGTTCGTGTTAAAAGTTGAATCTAAATGATGCCCGCATAAAAAACGATTTTAGTTGTTCTTAAATGTGATATGGTTCTTTTCAATCATATAAGACTATTTTTCATTTCCTTTTTTTATACATTGTATGATGGTTTTATAGAAAATAACTGTTTGAATACATTTGATGTTATTTTATCAGGATTATCTCTATTTATCTAGTAATACTCGTGTCAATGTTACTCTGAATTATATATTCCTTATTGACTAAATAATACGTACATAAATAAATAAATATAAGCTCAATATTCTATACATTGTTTAAGGCTATTTCCATAATTTAGGATTTTTAGGGTTTATTTATTGAAGAACAGAAAGACCTCAAACTGGTTGGGATTGTTTTGATTGAAAAACTGACAGACCTAAAACAGGTTTGGGTTACTTTTTATTAAAGAAGCAAAAGACCATGCACCTATTTAGACTAGTTTCATTTGAGATGAAATAAATCCTCTGAGAGGTATTTTAGTTTGATTGATACTGATATTTAAACAAATTAATGAAATATTTATGATTTTTTAGTACTGAGTAATCAACATAAATATTTATCAAGATATGAATTCGTAACTGTGTTATTTTGACCTAGAAGCGTAACTTTAAGTCTTGTGTCGATTAAGCTTTGAAAATCATATCTTATATTTCGCAAAGATTGTTATCATTATTTCTTTTGTCAATTGATTAAAATTTAAAATTCAATTCACGTTTAATTTGTTTTTTGTTTCACTGATAGTAAATTAAGGTCAGATTTCTTCAGTTTCAAATTAATTTTTATTTAATTTGGTGTGAGTTTTGAAATTAATGGGTACGAAAGTCCGATATAATGTTTTGATAAATCATTTTTATGGTCAATAAGCTTACAACTAAAAACTTTCTATTCCCAAACTATTTTTATCATGCACAATATGTACTTGCATGCTCTCTATATAATTAATGTAAGTATATAAGAAACTTTCGTCGTATCGACATGTTGGAATAACGACTGCACCACAGTTGAAACAGCAATACCAATAAGCGATTATGAATTCCTCTTCACCATTAACCATTTCAGATAATGAGACGTTAACAATGTTCACTTGGGAAAAAGTTCTTGTAGCGTCCGTGTTATATTCAATTACGTTGATTACCATTGCAGGAAATATTTTAGTTCTAATTGCTGTTAAAACGGAGAGAAAACTACAAACATCTTTTAATTATTATATTGTTAATTTGGCAATCACTGATGCGGGCGTTGCAGCGACTGCGATGAGTTTTAAAGCAACACATACTGTTCTTGGTTATTGGCCGTTCGGTGAATTCCTATGTGGAGTATGGATATTCTTTGACTATGGTAAGTGGATTTCAAACAATAACATTTTTAGATATTTTGTAGGTGTGTTTGTTTTTTATTATATTATCTGGACCATGTGTGCGAGGACATATTTGTTTGATGATAAAGAGTAAATTAAAAGTTTGGCTAATAACAAATATACGTTTAAGAGGAGATACTTTAGAATTTAATAGAACTATCTAGACTAAAATAACAATATTCTTGTGGATGTTGGAATCAAATTTAGAACGATAAAAACATAAACATTCTAAAAACGCTGTTCTTGTAGCAAAAAACAAAACTTAGTGAGTACATTTTGTTTTAATTTTCGACAAAACTGATGATGTCATCATTTTTCGTGTAAACTGTATTTATAATTTCAGGAATGACATTTGTATCAGTATTCACTCTGATTTTGATATCTGTTGATAGATTTTGGTGTGTAGCTTGGAGTTTACATTATAAACAACATCATTCAAAGAAGAAATGTATAATATCTATAATTGTTGTATGGTGAGTAAAACTAACATCCTCTAGTCTCATCCAACAATCGAGGTGACAAACTAGACATACCTTTTTACAAAGGTTGACATTACGTATCTTATAGTACGGCATATAATAGCAAAATAGAAATAAGATAAAATGAATTGGTTGGCAACCAATGTCTGAAAATCTCTGAAAATATATGAAAAAATATATAAATCACTGAAAATTATCGCTTGCTATCTCCATTTATAATGCTCTACTTTTAGCATCGGCATCAATTTTAAATCCGACAGCAAACTATAAATAAAACTGATGCGGATGATGACAGTAGTTATGATAATTCTTGTGTAATGGTGATGAAAATACCAACACATGTTTTATATTGCTATATGGCGAGTTATGTATGTGTGTGTTTGGTAGCTGTCGAATATGGTTAGCCTTTAGCCATATTTAATACTGAACAGCTTGTCTCATCCGGGCACTTGTAGGCGTGACAATTAATAAATTAACTTTGTGACACGACTGTATTAATGTTTTTTTGTTGATGTATTTATCTGACATAGATTATTTCGGTTAACATAGTTCGGGACCCGCATATTGAAAATTTGGGACCGTGAACTAAACTTTATTTCGGGATCCGCTTTCTGCAAATTTTGGACTGCAAACTTAACCTTTTTTTCGGAACCGCATACTAAATATTTAGAAACGTATACTAAACTTAATTTGGAAAAAAACAATGATTTGAAATATTTTATTCATTTCTCAACACCGGAAGGTAATTTCATTGAATAATTGTTTTTATAGCTAATAAGTAGGGTAAAGTACCGCACAAAAGACATGCTCGTTCCCAGAGCCTAGTTAGATTCTCGACACCGGTGTTAGATCGAGAATCTTGATAACCTCGGGGTACGAGAATGCACAAAAGACCACTTTGTCTATAGCCAATAATGTGATTTTTGACGATATTTAAGTCTCAAGTATTTAATATAAGAAGAAAAACATCCCTATATTAAGACAATTCTACTATCCAGACAATCGATGTTAAAGGTCATAATTGTGAGACTTTACCGTTTTATTCTCAACATACATGTATATTATCATTCTTCGAAATTAGCATTTGTAATTGGTTGCCTTTCGGGCATCCACTTAGCTTTGGTTTGGTTGCTCGAAAAGAAACATGGTTGCCCATGTATTTTGTGTACGTTTTGACGACATGATAGATCTACTATTTGTGTTTTTGTTGTAGTGGAACCACACGTTTTTACAGCGCATGTGTAAATAATAATTTGCTTAGTAATGTACATGAGTGAATAATAACATTTCTCATCTTCAAACACGCCTATTTATTCATGCTTCGACAAAAAATGCAAATAAGAGCGACAATGTGATAATTTTAAGTATTGTATGTAGCTCTCTATGCCCATTCTTTGTATTTGTCAGCTATCACACGTCAAATCATTTGACAGACGCCTGGGTAGTGCCCTAGATAAGCTTTGGTGATCAAAATAGTTTTGCACTTGTAATTTTTATCAATTAGTTTATTTGTTACACAAATGCTTTTTTCTGCAATGATTTTCATTCAATTTGTTATTCACTTAACCTTTTGCATACATGTAATTGCAAATAAGCAATGTTAATGTTTATGTATTCGTACACTGTATCAATTCTCATGATTCTCAGATGATTCTTGAGTGGCAATTTTTCTTTTAGAGGACTAATAATTATTTTTTGAAATACATTGGGCATAATAATTTTTCAAGGGCCAATGATGTCATTATTCATATGCTTCCCAGTTTCCGCTAAACAGTCACATCACGCATTGATGACATAATTGAAACCATGTTGGCATACTGCAGCCTGTATAAGACTACAAATTGAAGCAATATATATCTGTCATGTACAATCATGGTAATCGCGATTAGTTTATTAAAGGAAAAAAAGTGTATTATCATGAAAGAACATAAGCCTTTTTAATGAAAGTTTGGAAGAGACGAACTTAATCATGAAATAAATTTTAAACTCTCCTGCCGCATTAGAGATACTCATAATTATTTCACTTTTGTCTTCCTTTGGATGCTGTATAATTTAAATATAAAAATAAAAAAAATATTATTTACTATTTATTAACCTTAAAAAAAGCACAGAGCCGAAACGTCTGGTGGATAATATGATCGAACGTGTTATTGTATAATTTAAATGAAATAGTTAATTTATTGTGTATTAATTTTCATAAATATTCTGATAATTGCGATGATGAGGTAAATGATATTTAGAAAGATGATAATGTGGATGATGAATTAGATTATATTTAGTCTTAAGAACGCTAATATTCATGATGAAGTTAATGATGATGATAATGATGATGAAGTTCTTGTTGATGATAAATATGATGATAACAATGGTGATGGTGATAATGCTGATGAAGTAAATGATAATAATGACGATAATGATGTTCTCAATGATGATAAATAAGGTGATTATGATAATGGTTATGATGGTGATGATGAAAATGATAAAAATATCACTATTAACCATATAATATTTATTGTAAGTTGTTAAAACTTGTTTTATTAATGCCGCTGTGCGTTTAATTATGGTAAAAAATGACGATGATTATTATAAATAATTATAATATCAAATATATTTTGTAGGTTATTCATGCTTGTTTTATGGGTACCACCGTGTGTGTTAGATCGGATAAGGCACAGTGTACCAGGTGATTGTTTCTGGGATCCATCACTAAATATGGAGCTTGTGTTTATTGTTGCTACCTTAGGACATCACGGACCTTGCCTTATTATGATATTTTGTTATATTTATGTTTTTATTTTTATGAGCAAACGAAAAACTTTAACTAATAATAGGAGATCCACAGTAGATACTCCGAATTTTCCAACGGAAACCTCCGTGTCGTGCATCAGTACCGGAAATGACGTCACTAGAAATTATGAAGAAAATGACGATTCCAAGAAATCTTCAAGAGATATCAGAATTGTAAGAGAAAGTCGTGGAACAAAAGAAAGAAGAATTTTCATGACGTTGTCTTGTATAATTGTAGCATATGTAATACTATGGACACCATTTCATTTCATTTTTGACATCAGTATAGCAGAACCTCTACTAATTCCCACATGGATCTGGGAGCTTGCTTTCTGGTTGACCTATTTTAACTCTACGATAAATCCGTTCTTGTATGCATTCAGTAGTCCTGAATTTAAGACAGCTTTCAAGAGAATATTATGTTTACCCGAAATCAAATGTTTCTGCCACAAAGGTACTGGAGATTTATCGCTGTGAATGACCAAAACGTGAGCGGAAGTAGATTTCATGCAAAACTTATAATCAAAGTGCTGAAAGCACCGAACTGAAACTAATTCAAGTATATGCGCTTTAAGCAATTGTATATAAGTGGACATTTTTAAAACTGTACTTTAGTTAATGTTGTAGTCTTGACGACGTAGAAAATCACTTTTATATCAAATATGACAGTTCTGGTGATATTTTTGTATGTAAATAGTCTTTTCTTCATATATCATTGACTTTTTCTGTTGTTTTACACTTTAAACATGTTATTTTGATATTAGCACGGTGCATCTATGCATTGGCTTGAGCAAAAATTCGACGAAAATCAAGCATTTCTTTACCTACTGAAGACCATGTGACTTTATACATTGTGAATTACAATAAAGTTCCGCTAAGACCACTTTTGTTATTTCAAAATCATGCGATTTTTGACAATTATTAAGACCCAAATGCTTAATTTGTGAACAAAAGATATATAATAAGACCGTTCGCTATTAAGACCATCGATTTTGCTGGTCTTAATAGCGGAACTTTACTGTACTTTTTAAATGTCATCGTTCGTATAGAAGAACTTGAGACAAATCTAGACGACATTCTATGTTAACAATGTCTCATGTTATCCTTAAACAATAAATTGTATATAAAATGACATACCTATCGGAGCATGGTTAAATCTATTAAAAACATTAGTATATCATATTAAACCGTCTCAGTCAATTAATCTGTCTGATCCATTAATTATTCAGTGTGTACATCAGATTGATTGATAACAATTTTATGGCTGATACAATAACACATGGGAACTCGAGACATGAAATATCTAGTACGGTGTACTATAAATGGTACGTTTTAGTACAAGTTAAAAAAGCTATGTACATGTATTGTTTGGTTCGTAGCAAAAGGTACGGCGGAAGACGCGCCTAATTAGGTTTCTTTAACACTTCTTTTTACCACTTTATGCATAATTCTTATGATTAGCCCTCCATATTATTGCCGAACTTTCTTTAGTGGATATTTCTTGCAAAGTCGAGAATCGAAGCTGAATCACCGGTTTCGGAGTCAATATACTTACCACTTCATCCCTGTCTCAGCCTGTTGGTTCCGATAGTGTTTGGATTTCGCAAGTTGGTCTGTATGCATTTATTTGCTTTATTGAAATCATATTGTTTTAAATTATAGAAAAAAAACCACTTAATTAAATTACCATGTCGCCGATAGATTAGTTGTTATAAAATATTTGTATAGCATTGTTTTACGGGTGACATTGAGTGATACTGCATGCTCTATTCATTAATATGCTACATTTGTAATTTATTTAGGTTTGTTTAGAGTTGAATTTCTGATACCATTGCTGGAAAAATTGTATAAAATATAGATTTATTTCCGTTGAGTGGAACGTTTTCAGTTCCTTGATCAAAGCGCTGAACTCACTAAATGAATGATATATTAATTTTGAGGAACAGAACCGAGTACAAACAAATATAAATAAGTGAGAGATGTTCTAAAATAAGCATTTATATCTTTCAATCTTTCTAAAGTAAAAGTGCGCTTTGGTGTTTGCTTCATGTTCAGCCGACTTGAGACGTTTTTATGTTAACCCCTGATCATTAATATCACCTTCAAGATCGCTTTAAATATCGATTTCATGCAAAGTCATCCACTCTGACCTAGATTTTTACTGTCCGGAATATAAACTTTAAAATTTTCCAGCACGAACGAATGATTGAAACCATTTTGTTACATCACGTCACGGTGATAGAAACATCTCTGAGACTCACAACTTATCGCACTTATCTGCAACTTGGTTCGGTACAAGAAATAGTATTGTTTTCAAGTGTCCGTAAGGAGTTTATAAATTATCGCACCTGTCATAGCAGACGATATGTTTGAATTGATATTTATATAAAGCCGGAGGAACTATTTGCGGATTCTCTACTGAAGTATTTATAAAGACTGAAATTACGGTAGATATATAAATTTGGACTGAGAGCTCCAAACAAATTAAGAAATAAAACATAACACATTTTCTTCCACAACTTATATTTTTATATATCTTGGTATAGGCACAATTCATTATATGTTTGTTGTGTTGAGTCTCAGGCCATTGATTGGAACTTAATGAACCGGTACTCCATAAAATTTCATTATTTATAAAATACATGATATTAATTTGTAATTCACATCATATTTGTAAAAATCTGTGGAATATTTTCAATTTCTACTTATGAAATGCATTTTATTGTTGTTGTTTTTTTCCAAACTGTCAGTGGCGCATACAATAACTCCGCTGATATAAATAATCACTTCAGTACTTCAATACTCTCGATCACGTATTTATGTACGGGGATTATCGAACATTATCGGGTATTTAAATCAGCAGGGTTAATGTATGCGACATGAAAGTTGATCATACTTAAAAATGCTCATATTTTCTCCGGATTATATATAGATCATTTTTTAAAGTCAACACCAACGTCATTTCAATAAATTTGGTGAAAACAAACTAATTCTTTGTAAAACATAAGGTGCAAAATGGTAGAAAAGGTCGAAATAGGAATTCTGTGATTCCTAGGAGCTCTGATGATTTCGTCACGTTGTAATAAGTACCTATGTAGATACCATTATAAGATAATTAACATCGAGGCGTCTCCCCCTCTACATTTCATTTCACTCCAAAGTCATTTTTGCAGTAATTTGTTATAAAAACTATTTTAACACCAGTATATGTATATCATATTTGTTTCTATTGTTTCTTTATAAATAAACTATATCATGTACAATGTTTGTGATTGTCGTTCGTCTGTGAGGGTTCCGGTCGTCAGGTCTGAAATCAAAACAGAAAGAGAATACATAATTATGAAAGAAGGCATCGCTGTTTCCATGTAGGCATCATAATAAACGTAATGTTCCACATAAGGGGAGGTATCGATTATGACATCCGAGATCATTCGGAACAACCTCGGCGATCATCTACGAAGATATTTGCGTATATAGAATATCGCCGAGGTAGATCCGAATGATCCGAGATAAAAATATTCGGAATTATTCAGTTTTTGTGGTATGTTTGGATAATTATCGAATTTATCCATATTTTTTGTCAAGGGAAAGATCATGTGAAAACTATTTTAGAAACATTATTCTATATATAGAAAGAAGATTTATTTTGAGTAACACTATCTATTTTTAGTTTGAAATGTTTTTTACAGTTAAAGTGTATTTATGGTAACATCACTGGAATATTGTTTTTTGTGGCAGCATTTCGGTGGGTCAGTGCAAAATTAGTCTACATCCTTATTCATTTATATGTAATAAGTTGATGTTTTTTTTTTTGGGGGGGGGGGTTTACCCCTCGATGTGTTTTAATGAACAAATATATCAATAAAGGGTAAATACTTACCAAAGAATATCAGTTTTCAAAATTGTTGACAGCTCTACCAAATCTGCGAGAAAAATAAATAATAATTAATGTGTCTGATAAAAGCATAGACCATAGTAACATGTTTGGTTGATATAATGCCCCTTAATTTCTGTGATACACCAGTTCTTGTCTCCAGGCTTCTTTTTAATAGATGCATACAAGCCCCTCAGCTAGCTCAGTTGGTAGCACGCAAGTCTACTGTTCGAGGGTTCGTAGGTTCGACTTCCGGACGGGGCAAACTTTTGTGGAGCTTGGTCATTATAATTTCTACGGCAAGTCTCCCTCATACCACTTATCTTAAATCATATAGGGCAGATGTCAGTCAATGACAGAGTATTCGCCAAGTATACGACTTATAGCTAAATCTAGTAGCCGTTCCAGAAACGGTGAGTTGGTTGACTGACCGCCGTTATATAACCTATACAATGAATATTAAATTTTACGGCGTTAAACACAACTTTCAACAACGGCCTTCTTTCGCTCACATTGATCTATGATCGACGGATAGGTGAAAACCCTGGTTCATTTATGACTAAGCGTTTAAGGTGATTTGAATGCATTTGCTTTAACCATTCGACCAATGAGTCGGACAGAAATATCTTATAGCAAAGTTATATGGAGCTATGATTTAATCGTATTCAAGTGTCAGTGGCACATTCATTAACTCCGCTGATTTAAATATTCAATGCTTGTTCAATAACTTCCGTTTACAACTACAAGAATTTATTTTATCAATCCTGTGTACAGGAATACTGTAAAGTGTGTGTACTTTGTACAGGGATTATCAAACAAAAATATCGAGTATTTAAATCAGTGGGTTAAATGTATCTACCTCAAATAGTTCAATAAAATATAACAATAGTATAAATGATCTTACCTGGGTCGTCCAACCATGGCGTAGTAATTATTCAAGGCTTTAATGTACTGAATGTAATCCGATTTGGAACTAAATTCATAAGGTTTAGCTGGTGGAAGTAAAGCTGGGTCTTGTAGAGATGTCACTGTTAATGTCAAGGTCATAGCTACCAAGAAGAATAAAACGAGGCTAGATTTCACCATGGTTACCTGAAATACGGGAAATGACGTAGTAATGTAAGCTTTGTATGTCATGTGGTGTGAAAGATGAAAAAACTTGGTCAGAGGTTACTAGACATGAGCTCGAGCTTTATGAGTAAAACTCAGTTTTGTTTTAAAGAAATTTCTTCGTAGAGTTCTTGGCATCTTAAAATCAATGAGCCGGGCTTTTGGTGCTATATACATGAATCGAAGTGATCCCGATGAAAATTTTACTTCTTATTATATTCTCCAATACAATAAGAAGAAAAAAATCATCAAGCCCCTGTGACACAATCTGAAAGTGGAAACATTGGATGACAGAGTTATGTTAAAATTTGATATTGACTTTTTTAAAATATTTTTTGTGTGACTCACCACAAGACATTGTTAGCTGTTACATAGACATCCTATATCAACATTTGGAATCATGAAAAAACAACTTTAGTAGTTTGATAATGTGTTTGGGCTCACAAAAGGTAGGTTATTTCAAGGTGAAGAAAATGTTTTCATTTCATTCTAAATGCGTATTTTGTTTAGTGATTTGTATTTTCCACAGTCATGTCAATGCATCTCTTACCAAATACAATGTATAAAAATATATCAGAAATTATGGTTATTTTTCATATATTTAGTTACCCCACCCACTTGATAGTTATTGATAATTTCAACAATTGATGAACCCTTAATACATAAGATACACATCTTAAAATAATTGAGGATAATTGTAGATAAATTCTTAATTTTATCTTGAATGCAAAATCATCACAATGTCATATTTTAGTGTCATCGATTTATTCTCCCGAAATTGGACCATTGTGGTCGTGCTTGAACTTTGTTCTTTGTTTTTAGTATAGCTTTTGTAAATTGACAAGATAAATATTGATACAGTAAATATAAACGCCTTCGAAACTACACTTTAGATAAATGATTTATTACATGTTCCTGATAATTAAACAGTATTTTTATTCAGATCAACTTACATAAGTCATAGTGTTAAATGTTAACACTGAGTTAAACACTTTCATTAGTTGGTATGAATTTATAACTGATATATTTTGTCATCTTAATACATAACAACCAGGTTCATTTTTTTTTATTTAGAGTCTAAAGCTTAACAATTAAGAAATAACTTTTATTTGTCTATGTTTAATCTTGTAGTACAAAATACGCACGAACTTTCGTGTACGAGCGAATTAAAACTCGAGTGATTAAACTGGCAAATCAAAATGTTTACAAAAATGTTTTCTTTAACGCCGTATTAGCATTGTATGTCATTTTACGGCGTCCAGCGCACCTAACATAGCTTTCCTGGACCCTTGTCTATAACCAGTAGAATCTACTCGTTATTATTATTATTATTATTAAATTATAACAGAGTTATATCTTTCTGTGAAATAATGCGCTTTATATTATACAATGAAAACGCACGTGACTTTGTTAGAATTAGAAATAAGATAAACGATAAAATAATACACATAATAATAAATGAAAAAACCACAATGATAAACGAAATGAAATTATTGTTAGAAATGCAACGAAATAAATCCTTTAAAATCATGATTTATGTAAATTAAAAATAACATATATAGGAAATGTTCGTCAACCTAAGTTTAAGATCATCGAATTTTATTTCACCGAGTGAGTTAAAAAATGTTTTGGAGAGTGTCATTGCAACGAGTAAAAATACAATTTTCTGTATGAAAAAAAACCCTGTTAATTTGTGTTTCTGTCATTCTTTTATGATGTAGCAGTTTTGTATAAAAAGCCAAGTATATAAAAATATATAAAAACATTTGCAACACAAGTGAGTCATTAGATAATAAACAGTTACATTTAAACATTAAAAAATCAAAACTAGACAATCAAATAAAGTATTGTAACAAGATTCACTATAAAATAAAATATAAAATGTAACTTACGTTACTGTCGTGCTTTAATGTTCCAAGATATAAAACTGGTTGTGTTAGATGTTCCGATGGTCAAAATATTTCTGCGATCTGGGATCTGAATATCTTACAATTTATACTATTGTGAATAATTAACACGTCAACAACAGTCATATGAATTTAATATAAGTAATAATTGAAAACCATCCCGAGTGATGGATTCTGGATGAATTCATATTTAATATTGTCAAAATCAGATTTGAAATTCTTGAATTGAAATTGACTCAGTATAGCTTTTAGCAATTGGATTTTGATAATAGAACTGTTTAGATAATAATCGGTGTTTGTTAGATTTTGTCTCTTCAGAGACTGGTATCACTATGGGTCAAGCTTGGAGCTAGATATTAAAGTACATTAAAGTTAAGTATGGTCAGTCGAAGGTGGTACTATGTTAATTACGACGTCCAGTTTGTTATACATGTACGACATTCTTCTACACTTTATATTTCGAAATTTTGATACATTGTATTTATCAAAAATTTATATTCAATATACAATTCTATACAATATAAAACATTCTATATTTAGTTTATAATTCTACATTCATTGAACATTATGTATATTTCTTACAATATAAAATTCTAATTATAATTTACATGTAGAGTTATATACACTATATAAAAAGTATTTACAATACACAATTTGTTATAAAAAAATTATATAATTCAATATACAATTCTATATACAATATACAGGTTCTTTATACAATTCTTGTTACTTTATACTTATTCTCTTATTTTTGCAACAAGTTAAATAGATAACTACATCAAATCACAAATATATAAGCAAAATTGTTCATCGCTTGGCTCGTTTTGGTGACTTGAACTTTCTAAGTGGAACGACCCTTGTTTCGGATCTGCTTTTTTTAACAATTCTTGTATTACTTTCATCATCATCATCGTCGTCATCGGTGGCATCTTTTTTTCGCTTTCCCAATACAATGCAAGTATCACTCTTGGATACTCTGGGTACATAAGCGACACCAAAGAGGGGGTTAGCTTGTAAACCATGACACTCAGATTCAATGTTGCTCTCGACGTTGTTGAGCCAGGTGGTTACCTTGGTGTTAGATGGACCTTGTCCATCAAAGAGACTATATGAAGATTGCTGTCTCTGAAGACGACAAATCATAGCTTTAGTTTGTCTAACAATGTCTGGGAACTTCTCAATCCCATCTGTAATTAATAAAGTAAGTCACGTGTTTTATTTAGTTTAGTACATGTATGATTTAGTGCACTCCAAAAGACCATGGACAACATTTTGTTTAAAGACTATTATTAGCCGAATCACATTTACACATGCAAAACGAAACAATGATTTAATTTAGCAAATACCAAAATCAACATTGATTAGTTTATCAATAAATGTTTCATAACTAGGCATTCATTGCATTTGTAGATATATTATTAAAATTGTAAAATTAATTGCGATGGGCATGCAATTTTTTATTTGTCCAAAAACTTTTTGCGAGCAATGATTGCGAGATTAATTACACCAGAAAAAAATGTCTGATTTTTCGACAGAAAGTTAGGTTAATAAATTCACCGAGCAGCAAAGCGGATGGACGTATGTTTGTCCTTACAAATCGTGCATGTAACATAAAATTACAAAATTACATCATTATACAGTCAGTCTTTGTAAACAAAAAGCAATGGGCTATTTAAAAACATCACTGTTGTAGAAGAGTGATATAGAATCCATTGTACAACAGTGGAGACTTTGTTACGTATGCATTTTCCACAAAAGGCTGTAGACCTCAAACACCCAAAATAAACTTGTTGTGAAATGAGTTCTTGGCTAAAACATTGTGTACAGACATATGAACAAGTTAACATTACTTACGTTGTGACAACATGTCACGTGATCTCTTCAATAAGAATGTATTATGTTCCATTCTTTCTAATATATCTGTTTCATTTTCCTCAAATACGTCATCAGGCACATCTGAAAATAACAGAAACCCTGAAGGAAACATATAAACCTAAAAATGACCATTAAAATGGTAAATTAAAAACGGCATTTAGAAATTTGGTAAAAATATGTCACTGCTATTTAATTTTCACAGTTACGTATGACTTAGAAATATGATTCTTCTAAACCAAAATGACTATGTTTGAACGCTAAGGTACTTTGAATTTACTACCAAAGACGGGGTTCTTATTTCTTTAATACATGTACTACACAAAGCAAGTTATACAAGTATATGTAGATTTGGCATCATTATGATGTTACAAGCAATACTGTGAAAAAAAACCTACAAAAGTCCAGTAACAAAATTGTCCCAATTTTAATAATGAGAGAATTCTCCAATGGGAGGAGGAGTTTCTCATGTTATTTTTACTTTTGACCTATCTAGTTTAGATATCTAAATGAAGCCCATAAATAGATAAACGTTTGTTGAAAATTTTAGAGGGGATAGGTAGAAGAAAGTAAAGTTGCAAGATTTTCTGATCCCGCGAAGGTATTCTGAACTGTGTTCTTAATAAATAGTACGCGTTTTTTTTTTAATTTTTGAAAACAATCTTATAAGGGTATATAAACATTGAATATAATATCTGCATTGAATCAAACTTACCATGTAAAAATGTATCATTCTCATAAATGTCTCGTGAGCTCACACTTGAAGTGGAACACGTAACCTTGACCTTGTGACGACATATTTTAGATGTCCGATCTTCTGTACTCAGTTTATCTAAAAACAGACACGTCTCGTTTTGAAATAGAGGCCATAGAATAATTAGTAATTAACTAGAAAACATATTTTTATAATAAATGATAAAAGTTTGAAATTTAGATAGATAGACCTACTATTTATTATCTTACTTAATACTATTTTTTCTCCATTGAAACTCTAAAAAGTTGTGGTAATACCTAATGTTTTAGGTACTGACGACCAAATTCTTCTTTTGTACTTTTAGTTTCGTTCTACTTTCACTTTGAGTTGCAATAAATAACATGAATAAATCTAAGTGATTTTTTTCATTGGAGGTGTTTGAAATAATATAAAACACATTTGCATCAGATAAGTGTTTAGTTTCTTTGACTGTGTAAACCTTGATTTGGGAGCTAAAGATAAAAAATGAACTTTTAAGAAATACATCAGAGAATAAAAAGTAACATACCTTCAGACAAACTTTCAACAATGGATACCATCTGTATTGTTTGTATACTGGACATAATGTATTTTTTTTAGATGAAATATTGAATACGTGTTGCGTCTGTAACGTTAAGCTACTATAACACAGCGGTCGCTATGATACAACGTTTTAACGTCATGACGTCATAATCCGGACGTCACTTCATTAACGTTCGGTTGATTTAATTTTAATTATACCATGTCAAGTCACAATTATTCAAGGATAGCACAAAAAGAGCGAACTCTTATTGCCATTGTGGTCCCAATAGATGAGTGTAGCTGTGATCGTTAATCGTTTACGTCCGTTTTTGTTTGTAATGTGTCTATTTGTTTAACATTTAGCGTGCTTTATTTATCTCAACTTAATAAATAAAATATTTTACATGGCATATTTATAGGCTACAGACAAACCCCGTGTAATTACGATCAACCATTTGATGGTTATGGACATGGTAACGCATCAGGGTGTTAGTAAAGATTAATAAAGATATAAAGAATAATCAGAATTGGTTTAGTACCAGGAAATAAAAGAATGGTGCAAAGGGTTAGATATGTTAGTATGTTGGCGCAAAGAGTGCAAAGAAAGATTGTTTAAAAAAAATCATGATCAAGGCATCGCAAATACAATTATTTAAGGAAAATAAATAAAAATGGTAAAGTCTGTGTAGAAATCAATAATGACGCAAATAGTACAATGTGATGATGGTGAGGGTTTTAAAATGAGTAAAAAGATACTCTGGTAGTCTGATAAAACAATGAGCCGCAATAAGGCAATACATGAAGAAAATATTTGTAGCTATGATTGTAACGTAACAAAGTTCGGAAACAATGAGTGCTTTTATCAAGATAAAAAGAACGTCAGTTAAAGCACGTACGCGAATCTATACTATTAAATTTGCGAGTTTCCTGTTTTGTGGAAGAAACTGCTTAGCTTTGAATAAATCTTTTGTTTGTCGCTGGAGCACCTATATACCGGCATATCAAGTTGACAATTCTTTTTTGACAAAGCCTCTTGATATTTGCAAAAACTGCCAAAAATCAACAAAAATAGTGGGGTTTTTTTTGTGTCTAAAAATGGTTCTAGATAAAACTAAAAATAGACACGTCAAACCGGAAAATCGAGTTTGATTCTCGACGTGAAGTAAAATATTTCTGATCTTTACTGAATCGAATGTAATGCCTCTGTCACATGACTGTAACTGTTGTATTATCATGGGGAATCACCCAGAATACGTGCAACCTTCTTGCCATTTTTTGAATATCCACCAAGCATGCGTTCTTTGTTTTCGAAATAATACCCATAAACGGCATACTCGCCCAATTCTTATATTTTACATTATGCAGAATAAAACACTTCACGTACTTCACATTTAATTTCGAGAGATACTGCGATCTGTCTGCGCAGTTCACAAGAACGGTGACAAATTGTTAGTTACAATAATTAGATTCTTATAGAAATTACTGCACCACTAAGTATCACTTGAGAGCTATCAGAGACATAGGTAAAAATTTATACGTGTCTGCTCACGCTATCTACCGAAGGTACGCTGACCGCTTCAAAGGGAGCTACGAAGCGGTGTAATATGGGAGAACATATTCTCGGTCCATTTTTTCACAAGCAAGCTCAATATGTACCAGCGATGTTTTCTATACGCTGACCCAACGGTCTGTAATGATTGGACACAGTTGTTAGACAGATCAATATTATTCATGTAATTATTTCAGGTTTCATGTTGAAAGGGATTAAATATCGAGAATTCACTTTTGAAATGAAAATACAAGCTCGGGTGACCAAGTTTCATAACTCCATGTTACAATTTCACAGTGTTCAGTCCTTTTAGAACTTGACAAATCCAGATTAAACTTATACTTGCAAAATCATATCTCCGATACTACACAATTATCAATTTCAAACCTCCTACAAATATTTTGCAATCTCTTATGATCAAGTTTCATATGGCTTTTAAATATGCCTGTTTCGAGGAACAGTTTCGAGAACTGTCATTACCTAAAGCCCGTGCTTGCACGGGCTCCCATCTAGTTTAGATTTAATATTTGTGAACATTCTACTGTCCATTGGTGAATAAGTTAAAATAGCAGATTTGTAATGTAAGATTGTAGCAATATTATTACAGTTAAAGACAATATATACGATGGACCTAATAAATTTGATCTACTGTGCAATCCTCTTTTCTTTGTCTCCTCTCGTTCTTCCATCTTTACCTTGCGTGTGACATATGGTTATTTTTATTTAAAAAATCATTTAAGCATATTTCCAGAACAAATGCATCATTTCTAATAAAAAGTTAAAGTCAAAACGAATTCACACTAGTGAACACCCCTCTCCCTAACACTCTTTTTCTCTCTCTCTCTCACTCTCTCTGTCTCCTTCTCTTTTTCTCTCTCTCACTCTCTCTGTCTCCTTCTCTTTTTCTCTCTCTCTCTCACTCTCTCTCTGTCTCCCACTCTTTCTCTCTCTCACTCTCTCTCTGTCTCCCACTCTTTCTCTCTCTCACTCTCTCTGTCTCCCACTCTTTTTCTCTCTCTCTCACTCTCTCTGTCTCCTTCTCTTTTTCTCTCTCTCTCCCTCACTCTCTCACTCCCACTCTTTTTCTCTCTCTCACTCTCTCTGTCTCCCACTCTTTGTCTCTCTCTCACTCTCTCTGTCTCCCACTCTTTTTCTCTCTCTCACTCTCTCTGTCTCCCACTCTTTCTCTCTCTCACTCTCTCTGTCTCCCACTCTTTCTCTCTCTCTCACTCTCTCTCTCTGTCTCCCGCTCTTTTTCTCTCTCTCACTCTCTCTGTCTCCCACTCTTTTTTTCTCTCTCTCACTCTCTCTGTCTCCTTCTCTTTTTCTCTCTCTCTCCCTCACTCTCTCACTCCCACTCTTTTTCTCTCTCTCACTCTCTCTGTCTCCCACTCTTTTTCTCTCTCTCTCACTCTCTCTGTCTCCTTCTCTTTTTCTCTCTCTCACTCTCTCACTCCCACTTTTTTTCTCTCTCTCTCCCTCACTCTCTCACTCTCTCTGTCTCCTTCTCTTTTTCTCTCTCTCTCCCTCACTCTCTCACTCTCTCTGTCTCCTTCTCTTTTTCTCTCTCTCTCCCTCACTCTCTCACTCTCTCTGTCTCCCACTCTTTTTCTCTCTCTCACTCTCTCTGTCTCCCACTCTTTCTCTCTCTCACTCTCTCTGTCTCCCACTCTTTCTCTCTCTCTCACTCTCTCTCTCTGTCTCCCGCTCTTTTTCTCTCTCTCACTCTCTCTGTCTCCCACTCTTTTTTTCTCTCTCTCACTCTCTCTGTCTCCTTCTCTTTTTCTCTCTCTCTCCCTCACTCTCTCACTCCCACTCTTTTTCTCTCTCTCACTCTCTCTGTCTCCCACTCTTTTTCTCTCTCTCTCACTCTCTCTGTCTCCTTCTCTTTTTCTCTCTCTCACTCTCTCACTCCCACTTTTTTTCTCTCTCTCTCCCTCACTCTCTCACTCTCTCTGTCTCCTTCTCTTTTTCTCTCACTCTCTCACTCTCTCACTCCCACTCTTTTTCTCTCTCTCACTCTCTCTGTCTCCCACTCTTTTTCTCTCTCTCTCACTCTCTCTGTCTCCCACTCTTTCTCTCTCTCACTCTCTCACTCCCACTCTTTTTTTCTCTCTCACTCTCTCACTCCCACTCTTTTTCTCTCTCTCACTCTCTCACTCCCACTCTTTTTCTCTCTCTCACTCTCTCACTCCCACTCTTTTTCTCTCTCTCTCCCTCACTCTCTCACTCTCTCTCTGTCTCCCACTCTTTCTCTCTCTCACTCTCTCTGTCTCCCACTCTTTTTCTCTCTCTCTCACTCTCTCTGTCTCCTTCTCTTTTTCTCTCTCTCACTCTCTCACTCCCACTCTTTTTCTCTCTCTCTCCCTCACTCTCTCACTCTCTCTGTCTCCTTCTCTTTATCTCTCTCTCACTCTCTCACTCCCACTCTTTTTCTCTCTCTCTCCCTCACTCTCTCACTCTCTCTGTCTCCTTCTCTTTTTCTCTCTCTCACTCTCTCACTCCCACTCTTTTTCTCTCTCTCTCTCTCACTCTCTCACTCCCACTCTTTTTCTCTCTCTCACTCTCTCTGTCTCCCACTCTTTCTCCCTCATTCTTTACAATTAAGTTTATCTATTTCATAAAATATATCTGTCTGTCAACGACAAAATAAATTGGATGTCATTTTGAATTCTGCCAGCACACATATGTTTCTCTTCTCATGAATAAAACTGAAATTCTAAATCACCCGGCTAGATCAGTATCAATCACTGTGTAAAGTTTAGGATATTAAGATACAGGAGTATTAAAACAATCAAATGTTGTATTCCCTGTATCCTGTTTTTATACAGTCTATGTTATCAAATTTCATGCTAGAATATGAAATTTTGTAAACATAAACAATTTCTAAATAGACCATTACGAAATTATTAATTTATACCTATATTTGAAATGCAGCGAATTATTAATAATTACGAAATGTCCAAATGTTTCCAAGGTAGTTAAACGATATATAAGTATCATTTGTACAACAAAAGTATTTGTTGTTACACTTGAAAATCTTTGTTTTAATGGACAAAAGCTCTAACCTTTGACAAGAGGGGGGAAGGGTACTCCGCTTCTGTACCGCCCCTCTTAATCCATCCTTGGTGTACACGTGAAAAGAGGGCAACCTAAAATTCCGAATCTAGAGGAACGCAGCTGGCACAGGTGTGAAAAATGCGTTCGTACCAAAAATCTCAAATTTTTCAAACATTTTTACGTCACATTTGAAGTTGTGAAAAATGCGTTTCTATGCTCGCATGAAATTTGTATGCTAACGTGTTTTTCACATAAGTTGTGAAAAATGCGTACGCGGTTTTTTCACAAGTTGTGAAAAACACGGGTTGTGAAAAATAAGGTTCAACAAAGCACATCATTATACAGAGTGGAGCTTACGGTTCGTAGCGTTATCTTATCTGGGAAAAACTCTTTTTGTACTTTGTATAATGTCATGTTAACACAATTCTAGGTTGATTTGCTAGCGCAACTTACCTAGCTTTCCTGAACCATTGTCTATAACCAATACTCACCTACCCTTCCACAATGCTAACAACTTCCCTATATACATGTACCTCGTTAATAGAAGAACATGAACATGTTATCGTATTGTCATGGGAAAACTCTCCCTCTCTCTCTCTCTCTCTCTTCTCTCTCTCTCTCTCTCTCTCTCTCTCTCTCTCTCTCTGTTATTCTGTACGAGTAATTCGACAGCAATTACCTGGCATAGCTTAAAACTAATGGAAATTGTCTAGTAACTGGAGTTACAAGAAGAAAATATGTGGGTGTATTTCTTTGATGTCAAATCAGATTGGTCTCCCCTGGCGAGTAAGATGATGAGCAACTATGACACATGTATAGTGAAGTTCAGATATAAAGACCATCGTGAACAACACCAAACTGTAGGATTTTTGAGGATTTTTAAGTCCCAGACGTTTTAGATGAAAAAGTGTCCTCAAATAATTTCGCTGTTAAGGCAATCGATTTTGATGGTTTTGACAGCGGAACTTAAATGAAAAGGTTTACATTCATATGAAAAACGTCAATCCAATGGATTTTTGCTGGACGTATAAAGAGTTTAATGGACCAAAATCTCTCACATTCTAAAATTGGACGATGGCCAATTTGGTAGACTTGGACCACGGTCTACTGGCTAAATTTGAAGACTGGTTTATGTACCTATCAATTCCGATATTTTCGTATGGTGACAGGCTCAGTCTGACTAAGAAACCAGCGATCGTAGGTTCGATTCACTGACAGGACAAACATAACGATACGGAGTTCTGTCAGGAAATATTTTCTACTGGCATTCCCCCGTCTGTATCTGTATCAAGTAGAGCAGTTGACAGTCACTGACGAGGGTTGCATCTGTATCAAGTAGAGCAGTGGTCAGTCACTGACGAGGGTTGTATCTGTACCAAGTAGAGCAGTTGTCAGTCACTGACGAGGGTTGCATCTGTATTAAGTAGAGCAGTTGTCAGTCACTGACAAGGGTTGCATCTGTATCAAGTAGAGCAGTTGTCAGTCACTGACAAGGCCTGCATCTGTATTAAGTAGAGCAGTTGTCAGTCACTGACGAGGGTTGCATCTGTATCAAGTAGAGCAGTTGTCAGTCACTGACGAGGGTTGCATCGGTATTAAGTAGAGCAGTGGTCAGTCACTGACGAGGGTTGCATCGGTATCAAATAGAGCAGTGGTCAGTCACTGACGAGGGTTGCATCGGTAATAAGTAGAGCAGTGGTCAGTCACTGGCGAGGGTTGCATCGGTATCAAGTAGAGCAGTGGTCAGTCACTGACGAGGGTTGCATCTGTATTAAGTAGAGCAGTTGTTAGTCACTGACGAGGGTTGCATCTGTATCAAGTAGAGCAGTGGTCAGTCACTGACGAGGGTTGCATCTGTATCAAGTAGAGCAGTTGTCAGTCACTGACGAGGGTTGCATCTGTATCAAGTAGAGCAGTTGTCAGTCACTGACGAGGACTGCATCTGTATCAAGTAGAGCAGTTGTCACTCACTGACGAGGGTTGCATCTGTATTAAGTAGAGCAGTTGTCAGTCACTGACGAGGGTTGCATCTGTATTAAGTAGAGCAGTTGTCACTCACTGACGAGGGTTGCATCTGTATCAAGTAGAGCAGTTGTCAGTCACTGACGAGGGTTGCATCTGTATTAAGTAGAGCAGTTGTCAGTCACTGACGAGGGTTGCATCTGTATCAAGTAGAGCAGTTGTTAGTCACTGACGAGGGTTGCATCTGTATCAAGTAGAGCAGTTGTCAGTCACTGACGAGGGTTGCATCTGTATTAAGTAGAGCAGTTGTCAGTCACTGACGAGGGTTGCATCTGTATCAAGTAGAGCAGTTGTTAGTCACTGACGAGGGTTGCATCTGTATCAAGTAGAGCAGTTGTCAGTCACTGACGAGGGTTGTATCTGTATCAAGTAGAGCAGTTGTCAGTCACTGACGAGGGTTGTATCTGTATTAAGTAGAGCAGTTGTCACTCACTGACGAGGGTTGCATCTGTATTAAGTAGAGCAGTTGTCAGTCACTGACGAGGACTGCATCTGTATTAAGTAGAGCAGTTGTCAGTCACTGACGAGGGTTGCATCTGTATCAAGTAGAGCAGTTGTCAGTCACTGACGAGGGTTGCATCTGTATCAAGTAGAGCAGTTGTCAGTCACTGACGAGGGTTGCATCTGTATCAAGTAGAGCAGTTGTCAGTCACTGACGAGGGTTGTATCTGTATCAAGTAGAGCAGTTGTCAGTCACTGACGTGGGTTGTATCTGTATCAAGTAGAGCAGTTGTTAGTCACTGACGAGGGTTGTATCTGTATCAAGTAGAGCAGTTGTCAGTCACTGACGAGGACTGCATCTGTATCAAGTAGAGCAGTTGTCACTCACTGACGAGGGTTGCATCTGTATCAAGTAGAGCAGTTGTTAGTCACTGACGAGGGTTGCATCTGTATTAAGTAGAGCAGTTGTCAGTCACTGACGAGGGTTGCATCTGTATCAAGTAGAGTAGTTGTCAGTCACTGACGAGGGTTGTATCTGTATCAAGTAGAGCAGTTGTTAGTCACTGACGAGGGTTGTATCTGTATCAAGTAGAGCAGTTGTCAGTCACTGACGAGGGTTGTATCTGTATCAAGTAGAGCAGTTGTCAGTCACTGACGAGGGTTGCATCTGTATCAAGTAGAGCAGTTGTCACTCACTGACGAGGGTTGCATCTGTATTAAGTAGAGCAGTTGTCAGTCACTGACGAGGGTTGCATCTGTATCAAGTAGAGCAGTTGTTAGTCACTGACGAGGGTTGTATCTGTATCAAGTAGAGCAGTTGTTAGTCACTGACGAGGGTTGTATCTGTATTAAGTAGAGCAGTTGTCAGTCACTGACGAGGGTTGTATCTGTATCAAGTAGAGCAGTTGTTAGTCACTGACGAGGGTTGTATCTGTATTAAGTAGAGCAGTTGTCAGTCACTGACGAGGGTTGCATCTGTATCAAGTAGAGCAGTTGTTAGTCACTGACGAGGGTTTGTACTTAGTACTTGGTTAAAAGCTTAGATCTAGAGATCTAGGATAGCCGCCCAGCTAGCTCAGTTGGTAGCACGCAAGTCTACTGAACGAGGGTTCTTGAGAGCTTGGTCATGAAATTATTTCTGTAACCACTCTCCCTCCTACCAATGATTCTTAATTATGTAGGGCATTTGTCGGTCACTGACGAAAGTATGTGCTTAGTACTTGGTTAAAGTTTTGGTCAAGAGTTCTAGGGCCTGTCCTGGGAACTTGAGTAGGACGACTGACCGGTCATTTTTTTTCAATCCAAGAAAGTAACAAAATAGTTTAGTTTATACTGATTTATTTTAGCTCGATTATGAAACAAGTTCGTATAACACAGAATAATCACTTTCGATCCTGCTTCCCGGTCCCCCAGAGTGCTGAAATAGTAAGATAAGTTTTTTTTGCTCGAGGAAATGGGTTTTTTAACTGACGAGATATCCAATGATTACCAGTCCAATGTAGTAACATCTCGACCAAGCCTAATAGAAGTAACAGGTAATGAGGTGTTATAAAAAGATAAAAACGAAACATTAAAGCAATGAAATTTTTTATTTGAATTAAGCAACAATAAATAAATAAACAAAATAGATAAATAAATAAATATAGCACTGAACGCATTAATAAATACACGAATAGCATTTGGCAATATTTTGGACGGAAGTAACTGAAATAAAATATTAGTTTGGTAATATTTTTCATGAATTCTTGCACAAAAACATTAGTTTAACACATTCTCTTCCAAATACGGCGTTTATGCCATAAGAAAAACTCAATAAGAAATAAAAAGTAAAAATGTACAAGTATTATGTTGACAAAGTGACATTGGTATCATTGTTAGAGCCCATCGATGTGAAGTTGGCAGTAACATACGTAACAACAAGAAGTCTACTGCTTTACTGTAGAGTCGGTAATTGACCAATATCTACGGTATTGATAATCAAAGCGCTAAAAGCACTGTCCGACAATGGGTTTTGATTGCATGGGTAGGCCTATAAAACACGGAATTATACAATCGACGGAAACAAAACATGGGAAAATTCCTTCTTATTTGTCGAACATTAGAATACTTAAGCTGATACTTCACCTGCGTGTTGACGTTTAAAGCGAACTACTTTTATTGCAGTAATAATTATCCCTTTAATTGCGCAAGCGCGACCTAATAATCATCCGCGGTGGGCTCAAATGAGGAGTTGCTACATTCCACCTCTAAACATTGGAAAACACCATGTAAAATTGATTTATATAGTCTATCGGTGTTACCTTAGTATACATCACTGTCTAGATCGTGAAACGGTGGCGATTTTCCGTGTCACGGTGTAGCCACATCAAGATGGCGGAAAAACAACCATCCTAAAGGTACGTGTCGTTTTTTGTATGATATTTTGTGAAATATTCGGTCCCAAACGCGTTATATAGTTTCATTTGATCCGTAAATATATAAACTAAAGGGCGGGTATACTCACCTGACCCGTCACAAAGGATTTATGAGAATTAAAGCAACCAAAGTTGACGAATGACCGTATGTCAAATTTGAACCGAGAGAAGTGAATGACTTTTGATAAAATCGCCGTTAGTACGGCACTTACCGTGTTATAAATACGATTGTGGGATAATGTATTTGCATGCAATTATACCTTAAAATTGTACAAGTTCTAATTTATTTTGTTTTGTCAAATCATGCCTACTTTCGGTTTCGTCTAAGCAACGGTTGAGATATTAGCTCCGGTGAAGATTTTCCGTAAGAAATGACTCGGTGTTGCCATAAAAAGTGGACACGGTGTATACATTTGCATGAAAGTGAACACGGTTCAGACACCCATTTAAACGCTAAACGCAACTATATCGTTTGAAGTAAATCACATTGGCATTATCCTTCGTATTTTGCTATACAGAAAAGCCCAATGTGTTCAATACGTACATCTTTGCAGAAGCAACACCTAATTATGAATCAGTTAGTATTATTTTATCCCTCTATTCCAGATCGTCACCTTTCGTATTGATATGTAAAGAAATAATGTAGTATAGAAATACGAAACTGATACTTATAAAGGCCTTTTTGTGATGAGACTAAACTTATAAATATTTCATTATTTTGTTTTCCCCAGTGTCAAAATGGAAAAAGGCTATAAATGCTAGTTATTCTACTACTGTAAGTTTTCGAAACCTGATCCCCTGGCATGCATTAATCATTCAGTAGAAAAGCATGCCAAATTGCAGCTAAAATGACGGATGAGATGGTTTATAAAGTATCAACCGGCCGATATGACCTTTTGGCGAATAACTACAGACAGACTAATACCAAATTTAGAACTGCAAACTGGGGAGTATTTCAAAGTGAATCAACATATATGTACATCCTTTCTAGAAATTAAGAAGTGTCCTGATGTTAAAGACCTAGAAAATATACAAGAATCTAAACAAGATATTTCTGTTGATATTGATTCAATTACTTCACAGTCCAGATGTGAAAAAACGTGCAAAACGTCAGCACCAATAAAAGCACTCGGCAGTGTTACTTTAGCAGGTCCCTCTCAACAAACGTTTCTTCCATGTACGAGTACGTGGAACATGATGAACAGTTAGAAGATTTGTCTATGATATTACCAAATCCGTATCTGTATTTTAACAAATACTGCTACGTTTTGCCTTGCCTACATTTCAACCGTATTCCAAATAGTCTGGTCGCATTTCAAGCGTTTGCATGGGTGTCCTAACCGTGTTCACTTTCACGCAAATGTATACACCGTGTCCACTTTTTATGGCAACACCGAGTCATTTCTTACGGAAAATCTTCTCCGGAGCTAATATCTCAACCGTTGCTTAGACAAAACCGAAAGTAGGCATGATTTGACAAAACAAAATAAATTAGAACTTGTACAATTTTAAGGTATAATTGCATGCATATACATTACCCCACAATCGTATTTATAACACGGTAAGTGCCGTACTAACGGCGATTTTATCAAAAGTCATACACTTCTCTCGGTTCAAATTTGACATACGGTCATTCGTCAACTTTGGTTGCTTTAATTCTCATAAATCCTTTGTGTCGGATCAGGTGAGTATACCCGCCCTTTGGTTTATATATTTACAGATCAAATGAAACTATATAACGCGTTTGGGACCGAATATTTCTCAAAATATCATACAAAAAACGACGCGTACCTTTTAGATGGTTGTTTTTCCGCCATCTTGATGTGGCTACACCGTGACACGGAAAATCGCCACCGTTTCACGATCTAGACAGTGTACATACTCTATCAAATATTCAGTTACCCAAGAATTACAATGAAGCAAAGCTTAAATAACAAATAAATACAAAATACAATTTCCAAATGTCGATGCAATTTGGCTATTCATAAAAAATTACATCTTACAATTACAAAATCTCCTATAATAAACTGCAACAAAGTGAAAGCATCCTAGTACAGTCTTAAATGCAATACTGAAGTCTGTACAAATTGACTTGAGACAGATTAAAAGTATAAGATCATTTGTAATTAAATACACGTACAATCAAAATTGATATTACATTTTGTCTCAAGTAAATTTTCATGAGATACAGAGTATTTGATTTCAATGCTGTAAGCGGCCTTCCATATTTATACTTTTGACTAACGATCAATTTTCTCGTATGATGTTTACAAAGCAGTCTCAACAGGTCCATGGTGACCATATTTTGTTTTCTCTCCTCATGATAGAGACGTGTTTATTTCATACGTAATGGACGGTCTTTAAACACGCACGACACGTGATGTCACACTTATCATTGCATGGCACGTGATTTCACGCGAGATTACCCACAACTCTTTGCATGTCACGTGATTTTAACACAAGAAAGCCTCAAGATTATGGCGAATCTTGTTGCCTTATATTTGAGATCGGTTTTGAAGACTGAACTCTTGATTGTGTCTTCGAAGTTCTTCTGTTTTCGGTTTGTCCCCTCATCAGCAAACTTTCTTACCATAAGCCTGTTCCCGCTCGTGACAGTCTATCAGTTCATCAGCTAAAATAATATAAAAAAGTTTAGACTCTGATATTTGACCCACCAAAGGAAAAATACTCAAAATCAAAGCGCTGAATGTATAGTAGTGACGATTGTATGGCCTACTTGTCTCTTGATGAACATCTAATGAAGGCAACCGTGACGCAAAGCTTTAAAACTACCAGCTTACATATTTAGTTAAATGTTTAAATAATGATCCTTGCTTCATTGTTTCCAATATGTTTCTATACAATTTTGAGAGCTGATATTTATGTTGGAATTTGTAAATGATCAGCTTTAATGGCCGACATATTTTCTAAAAACCGAGTGAAAAATAAAGGTATTAATTTTGCATTCTATAGTCTAAGTTTAATGCTTATGTACGATTGCAGACTTCAGAGCTATTATCCCTTGTCATCAGGCTACTGGTATCAATTTATCTATCAGTATCCTAGGAGAGTCTTCAACTCCGCTAAATGTATCCTACAGTCGACATACTTGCGTGACAGATTTATGACACACTCGCTGGTACCAATTTACACCTAAGTAGAGAGAAGCAGTTTAGCTTTTAGGAAATTATCAGTGTGCCTGGTGGGGATCGAACATGGGAACTCTCAATCTCGAAACGCATGTCCTTCCACTGGACTACTACTCCTAAAAGGATTGGAAAAGACCACTTTACTTACTGTTATAATCAAAAAGTTCTGCTACCAATTGATCTAATACTATATTTCCATTATTACACAACTCTAACACCCAACATGCGGCAAAGTTCTCTAAAAGAAATAAACTTAGTGTTAAATCATAAATTAACAGTGTATATAATTTAACTTCTTTATAGCGACAAAGAAATGTATACTTCTTGGTTCCCTACCCAAATACAGTAACATTAAGTACAATACGTACTTAAGCAGTATTTGAAATACTATATAATAATGGCGCAAACCATTATGCCACACAATTAAAACACTTTTATAGGGTGTGCATCACTCAGGTTACACCCAATAAAAATTCTACCCAAAAGAAACAAAACGAGGGATAAAAAAGAGATTCGAACTATTTCAGATATGAAAAAATCGACCAATTACATTAAACACCGAATTCAGTGATCGTGGGTTCTAATTCCGGATGGGACCTACTTGCATTCGTGAAATATTTTGTACGATCATATCAAGTAGGGCATTTGTCAGTCACTGGCATGGGTAAGTGTACGAAGTAAATCCTAACATTATCCGTACATTCCAAACGAGTCCGAATGTACTTTTAAAAAAAATCTGTTAACTTACTGCTAAGGTCGATTTTCTTGAACTTTTTGACCAAAATTTCATAGAAATCGCGTTGTTCTGTCTTACACAAATGTCTAGCGTAATGATGAACTGTCCTGGAATTAAAGGGAAAAAAAATAATTTTACGACTGTTACTAAAATCGCACATTCTCATTATGATTCTATTCGATTATCATTAATGCGATGAATCCCACAATAATGAATGAAAAAAAAGGTGATGATATTTACAATGTGAAAATCACTGAAAAGATCTCTTAAAAGATCAGTACGTTTTTTCGTAGACTAAACCCTTGCTGAACATTTTTGGTTGGTTTACTAAACACACATAGTTAAAACAATCTAACTGCATTATATAGTTACGTTACAAGCCAAAGTACGCTCAAAGACTTTAGTGCCATTACTTCTGATCATCGGGCGACTTGTATAATGTATTTTCTATCAAATTTTCAGAGTTGGGCCTTTACAATTTTTATAAGCAGCCAACTAATTGGCGCACCGGAATAATGCTATCCTCGTTTACGCCCATTTACAACCGCATGAAATGAAGCTATGTCAATGTATTAAAGTTCTTGCTGAATGAAATAGGCAGTAATTCTGATATAGTTCCAACCCGGGAACCCCTCGATTACTGAGCGCCGTCCAAGCATTGAACGACAGATTCTGTACACACCGCTTAGTTCAATACGCTATAAGTAGTTGCAACATAATTTCAAAAATACCAGAGACATTTATACTGTGTTAACAGAAAGTGGTTCTAGTTCTTCAAAAAACATTCCAGTGCCAGTTAAATATCTACAAACAAATGTAACATCAATTTGAAATTGTTTATACGTTAGATGTGGTTAGGCGGCGAAATCAGCGGGAAAATGAAGACATTGTGTTTTCTGCCAATTTAATTAGATTATTATAGAGCGTGTTATGTTTAACAGAAAATATGAGAAATTCATTTGAACTGAAATGGCACCTGTTTGTAACCACAAAACAAAACATAATTGATAAGATTGTCTGCTATGATACAGATAAATTCTTTTAATCATTTGTTTCCGATGTCTGAAATTATTATGTAATGGGTTTAATGTGAATTGCATGAATTTTGGGGGCGGTTCTAGATGTTTCTTAAGGAGGGGAAGTTCATAATTTCAAGAAATGTGGCATGGTCGCCGAACTTCTTTTCTTAAATTTGAACAGAATAATGGTTTAGTCATTATATTTTAATTCGAATTTTAAAATGGAAAAATCGTTAAAAACACCCCAAGTTAAAACTTAAGATAACTTGATGACAAATTTGAATATACATGTATCTTTCTTTCAAATCGGCTGCTTTATTAGTGAGATTTTTGTAAATGGAAATGTAATACTAATTGTTCATTAATATTTATAAGAATGGCATGTCAATTGTCATATGGATTTTATATTTTCACAGTTTTCTATGGCTGTTGTGACATTTATATTATAAGTAAAATAAAACATATTATGTGAAATCTGAACATTGACAATCGAATAACAGTTTGTTAGGTTTAAGGCCGTTGCAACACATTGTAAAGGTCATATCAAGTAGTCTGTCTACCTACTCACCATTTCTAGAACGGGTAAATATTTGAATCATTTCTTGTAATGTTGAGTTGCTCGACTTAACCGACCACCGTGATATGACCTATGTATTGTCATGGTGCTAAGCCCTACACAAAGTAAATCTTTCTATATTGTATTAATTATAGTCCAATAAATTTGACATTTTTATATTTGGACAACAATCCAAACTGAAAGAGTTTGACATTTTCATATTGCATAATTATTTTAAATGTACATATCCATTCATGAATATGGTCGATCGGACTACTTGCAACTCTCAGCCGCGCGGCTAGCTCAGTTGGACGCAAGTCTACTGAACATGGGGTCGTGTGTTCGATTTACGGGGAGGGGGGGCATACTTTCGAAGAGTTTGGTTATGAAATGATTCCACGGCCTGGTGAACGAGAAGAAGAAGATTACACGGCCATACTACCCCTACCTCTGATTCGTTATCATGTAGGACAGTTGTCAGTCAGTTAAGAAAGTACGCGCATCCTGCTAAGTCCAGAGATTTAGCCTTACCAGGAACGGTAAGAAGATGGACTGACCGCCCTGTTATGACCTATACAATGTGTTACTACGGCGTTAAAACCCAACATTTAAAAAAAATACAGCTCTAAACTAAATTCTTTGGAATTTTAGGTTGACGAAAACAAAATACGATAAAAATGTACATAGAAAGTCTCTATTATAAATACATATACTTACATGACTTGGTTTCTGTGTACAGGTTTTGCATCAATTTTGTTCAGAAGTTGATAAAATATCAATAAACAGAACATAATTCTTGAAATCGTCATTTTCATGTTCCTCTTCGAACGATAATTCCAATAAATTTCTATCTCTTGTTTCAAATTAACAAATTTAGTATAAAAGTTTCACCACAGAGTGAGTTGTCTTTGACACTAGCAGATTAAGTTTCTCCGAATTGTGGCACCGACTTCTGCAATTGTTATAAGAGAGAAAGTGTCAGAGAATTATATACAATACCTCAGAACCCAAAATACATTATTCATATTTATTTTTAGGAACGTCGGTTGAATCATTAATACGGGGGCTGATCAGGAAATGTTGTAAAAGGGGAAGGAAGTGATGTTGAGGGAAGGCGATGGGAGTTGTGGAGAATTATATCTCACCATTTTATAACAGCTTGATTGAACTTGATGATGATATTGAGTAAAGAAAATCTGGGTCATGAGTGGGGGGAGGGTTTGGGACATTTTTTCAACTTTTTTCAGTTTGATGAGTATTTTCAAAAAAAAAAAATCGAAATTAAAGTAGTAAACGTTTAAGGAAATGTTTAAGGGGTCTGTAGCTCAAAATATTCTACCAAAGAGCCGCACTGTAAGAATTGACTGATTCAGAGGAAAAACGAAAACTTGTTCATGACTGATCACTGGGAGAAATTTTAGAAGAATTTCCCTGTGTTTTTTAGGCTCCTTCATGTAAATATTTTTGCTGAACCATTTTATTTGATAAGAAAGTCGACTCAAAGGAATTGCACTTTTATTTCCAAGTCGTCAGAAAATTACGTAAGACTGATAAGATTTATGATCTTGATCGGTAACCACATCAGGAGTGCTTTCATAGAGAGTTATCATAAGACAAAAAAATATGGTAAGTTAAAAAATATGGTAAGTTAAAAATTATCGTAAGTTAGATAATATCACATGAAACGGATATTTGATACAATAAATATCTATTATCACAAAAATGCAAAATCATAATCAGTTTTACCAATTATAAAACTTCTTGTTCACAGATTTTTAACTTAAATATCAACTTTTCTAAAACTTTCAAAATTGTATAGAAACATTTTGGAAGCAGTAAAGCAGTGTCCTGATAATGACAATTTAAGATCAAAATTGATGTACAGTGATATAAGATGGCGATTTCAATCATAAAATTATACCACGTTAGTAACGGTATAGATAATTTCATTGCGTTTTTTGTGACTTTAATATTTCTCACAGTTTGCCATAAATTAAGACTTCATTATTTTAACACAATAATTGTGGAACTTTACGGTTCTATTTATTGTATACGTGATATGTCCTAGTGGGTGTACAGGATGTTCCAAGTGGTTTATGTCTGGCTATACATGCACAGAATTTCTGTGGAATACTGTCTTAACGCTGAACAAGTGTACATCCTTCTTTATTTACTTGAAAATAGACTAGTTGTGTACTGATCCGTCATTTGTTTATAAGTTACTGCTAACACTTGTCATAAATGCAATGTTATTTCACAGGCGATAAAATCTGTAGTTTTCACTCCCGCACAGCTGGGAAAAAATTATGGTGGCATATTTCTGCCACCAGATAACCACATAACTTACACGTTAATTAAGTGGTTAACGTAACTAGTTATTTTTCAATAAATAAAAGATCATAACAGGAGAAAAATGAAACTTCTACAACTTCCATTGTGTATTATTTTACCAATTTAATGTTAAGTGGTTGACTAGGTACGTAACTAGTTAACCTCTTGATTAACTAGTTAATGAAATGATTATCTCGTTACCGTAACTAGATAACCACTTACCAGTTAGCGATTAAAGATAAGTGATAAGTGGTTAACTAGTTACGCAACTAGTTAACCACGTAATTAACTTGTTAATATATGATTATCTAGGTAAAGTCACTTATCTATAAATAGTATTGTTTTGCTCCATTGTATTGATACACAGTCACACAACGCAAATCTATTTACAGATAAGTGGTAAGTAGTTATCTAGTAACGTTAACTAGATAATCACTTAATTAAGAGGTTTACTTGATACGTAACTAGTTAACCACTTAACATTAAATTGGTAAACTAATACAAGAATGGTAGTTGTAAGCACTAACTTGCATTTAATTCCTGTTATGATCTTTTATTTATTGAAAAAAATAACTAGTCACGTAACTAGTTAACAGTCTTATTTACTAGTTAATTATCTGGTTAACTAGTTACGTAAATAGTGAACCACTTAAATAACGTGTTAGTTATGTGGTTATCTGGTGGCAAAAATATGCCTCCATAGGAAATAGACTAGAAATACATTTAAAATTTACTTTTCATACATTAAAACGATTTGTCGTGATGTGGTTCTTTAAGCGTGGGATGTGTTGAAATTTTTCATGTCAGTATTGCTAACTAATACAAATGAAGTAAACTGGTTGAATTTGAATGAAAAAAAAATGAATAAATTTTTCTACGCGAAATTAAAAAAAACGTCAATTAATGTAACTAATTATTGAATTAATTTAACTTTGTTCGTAAGAAATGAATGAGAAAATTGAAAAAAACTTACTGTTTGTTGACAAATTATTTTTCAAACATTAACTTCAATGTAAATAAATTCCTAAGCGTGTAAGCTCTCAAAAATGTACAAAACTCTACAAACAATTGACAAAAAAGCGACAAATATCAAATTGGGACTTTATATACCCAGCTGATATACGTAGATGACTATGTATTAAACAGCATGCGGTTAAAAAACTACCAGGTGCAATTATATTCGGTGATACAGTCGAGGCTGGCTTTATAATCTACCAATAGTGGTTACCAACGCGCTGCTGAAACCATTTGACCGTTGATTTATAATTTACTGTTATTTCATAGTTTTTAAATAAATGACCAATTTTACTTTATCATTTCATAAACAAATCATATTACTTCCAATATTAAGCCATAAAACTTAACTCTTAACACTTTTGTAACGAGAGAACAAGGAAAATAAATAAATACAGTTTCTTGTTGTTTTTGATGGCCATCTTGGCGACAGTATTGAATCTCACAACTTTCGCACAGGCTTCAAAGTTTATTTTTTAAATTACTACCGACAATATACTTCATAAAGATAGTGTACTTTGTTGATATAATGCTGACGTCACAGCGGTCGCTGTAGACGAGAGGTCGTTATATCGATTACGATTTAGTACAGGTATTACTGTATTATGTGACACATAATTTTATTCAAGAAGGTGTATCAAATATACATTGACATCAAAACTATATAATATATTTACATAATCTGATTTCATTCAGGATTAATATAAAAAAACTCGAAGAATTTTTTTCTATATCATTTTATTACTTTGGTTGAAATGTTGGCTTATCCGAATAAATGAAGCCCACTCGCCCACGCTTTAAGTATATTGTTGCAAAGGGGAACTGTAACAAAATTCTCTTGCTATTGTAAGATTTTAAGTGGTTGTTTTTAAAATTGGTAACAGTTGACAGTCGACGGGTACATTCTAAAAAAGGATTAATAACTCACGTTTTCTTTGAGGTATTAAGAACTCAGAATCGTAAAATGATAATATAACAGGAATTAAATATCGATGTGTTACACGGGTTAGCTTGCATTACACATGTCTGTGTATGAACGAATTTCTCCAATCTGCACTTTCCGCACATCAATACAATGCGTAAGCACTCAGTAATCTTATCCTGAGCATTGATATCGAACTATTTTGTTGTGCACTAGATCGGTTCTAATTCAAAGCATTAAAAGCACATCGAGATCGCCGGGCGCATTGTAGGTTATGAAACTAAGTACATACTTATGAGTATGATATAACCTTCTATTTAAAATATTACCCCTTTTTAAGGACAGCCTTGTTTTGTACTGGACCCTCTCAATTTACAGTCAGGAGCGCTACTGACTACGATCACTGGAAGGACATTCTCGTAGCCAGAAGTTATCAAGATTCTCGATGTAAGATATAGATAGAATCTTGATAACTTCTTGGTACGAGAGTGTGGAAGGAAAGTAGGCCAGTCGTTACTCACATAAATGGGTATATGCCTAGTACTTGGTGAACATATTGGACTCATAGGTCTAAGACTATCCAAGAACACTGTAAAGGACGGTTAACAGTCGTTTTGTGACTGTATTTTGAAAATCGACGGAGAACAGTCAATCGCTTTTAGACGGTTTTGATCCTCAATTTTTTACTGGGTTCAACGCCGTGTCAACACATTTTAGGTCATTTTACGGCATCCAGCGATTCTAACCTAGATTTCATGGATCCTTGTCTATAAGCAAAACTCATCTACCCTTCCACAAGGCCAGAAACTCCTCTATATACCTTATAAATGGAGGAAAATTGAAATTATTGTCAAGCGCTACCAACTACGCTACCGACCCGGGTTTTTATCTGCACCATTCGGAACATCCTCGGCCATTCGCTACGAATAACCTCGGACATATTTAGGCGCCATTTTGAAACTATGTAAACAAGTACACGATCGTTTAGGCGTTATGCGATGACTGAAGTTTCGTTTTTAGTCCGTAAATTTGAAATTACTCATTTCAAAGGTATCGATGAACAATATTTGTTTCAATTAAAAACAAATAAATATGTTTAGACAAAGATATGTGTGTATACTACATGTACAAGGACTATTTTGTGTAACCGTTACTACCCTCGCGTAGGTAGTTAATCACCAAATCCAGTGAGACCCCCACGAATCCTTCCGAGATTATTCTTTCATGAAAGGTCGAGGGTGTTCCGAATGTGATCTACACATTGCTACAAGTATCGATTTATTGCGTCCATGACAAACCAACGTACCATATTGTTCAATGTCGACCCGTGACTAATAATAAACCACTTTAAGAAATTGTTCACTGTATTGTTTTACCGATGAACAACCAAACACCTGGTCAATTACTCAGTGTAAATGACAATGCCAAATTTTCTTTCCACTAATTCAAATTATAAACATGCTTATGAGTGATAATCTACATCATAGACATAATAATAGAATCTACATGTATATTACGCACGTTAAATATATCAGTTATCATCTATGGTTGCTGGGGCGGATCCATGATTTTTTCCAGGGGGGGTCCGAACTTTTTCTAGGGGGGGGTCCAAACTATCAAACCACATTATACACATTTTGCAGAATAATGCAACATATCGATAATAAAAAAAAACCAGTAAATCTATGTTACGCACTGAGAAAAAAAAGCTTCATGCTACTTAAAACTGACTTACAGTCAAGAAATACCCTAATAGACAGGTACATTTTGAAAATTCCAGGGGGGGGGTCCAGACCCCCTGACCCCCCTCCCCTGCTAGATCCGCTATTTCTGCTACCAGACAACCACGTCAGTAGCAAGATAATATTGTAGTTTTCTCGTTACGTATTGTCTATTTTTTCTCAACTGTCGAAGTTTGAATAATTTCACGGGGATCGAGTACACACTATCACAATATGAGGGATCTGTGAGGGATCACCTACTTGAGATCTCAATGATCAGGAGAAAGTGTTTATCTAGTAACGTAACTAGTTTACCTCTCAATTAACTTGTTAGTTATATGTAGTTAACTGGTGGCAGAAATATGCCACCATATAAAACAGTACATGTACAGATGATTGTTTTGTTTTATTACACATCACAGGGGTGAATCAAAATAGTTACCAGGGAAAAGACCTAATATTTTAAGACAGGGTCTTATTGTGAGAAGTTGAAAACAATTCTACTGGTCCGATTTACTATCAAATTTTCTTAACGTTATTAAGCATGAAAGACAGATAAAACCAAAAAATAAAGACATTTTTACAAATTTTCACTCAATCCATGGGATTCAAGGCCATCATTTTAGACTTTTAAGAAAAGTGGATGTTCGAATTTCCTTGACTTACATAAGAGCCGTCTCCGCATAGCATAATAAGTTAAATCATGCCGATGACGAACAGAAGGAAATAATTTCACATACTTAAACTATTTAAAAACATATAAACTGCACTAATTAATTTGTTTACCAAATATTTTGACAAGTTGAATGTGTAGTATTGTAAGAGGTATCAGTTACAAGTCGCTCGAGTACGTTTTTATCGTAAAAAAAAGAAAAAAAACTGGTACTTACAACGTAAGTCAGCAGGTAAAACATTTGTGGGGGTATTTTGATATCCGTTCGTACACTGATAGACTGTATTATGTTACAATATGATGTCACATTGTTACGGTGGATAGGCCATAAATATGCTTAAAATCTTCAGGTTTCCTATGAGGGTTTTTTTTTTGGGGGGGGGGGGGGTCGGTAGATTATGTCTTTCTTCAAGTCGAAGATCACATTTAGTGTTTATACATAATAGTTTACATACAGTCCACTCTCATTATCTCGAAGAAATCTGGCACATCAAAATATTGAGATGACGAAAATACTGGGGGGGGGGGAGGGGGGGGGGTAGGTCATATCACGACTGTCAGTCTGCCTACTCACTGTTCCTGGAAAGGCTAAATCTCTGGATTTAGCTGTTGACCAGTTTCTAGACATAAACTTCAATCATTGAGTGACAACTGCCCTTCATGATTTAAAATCAGTTGTAGAAAGGAGAATGATCACAGAAATTATTTCATGAACAAATTCCATGAAAGTATACCCCGTCCTTGGTATTGTTATCTCGATATTTCTTAGAGATAATTCAATCCATGACCTCCCGATCAAATCACCTAAGAGCTACCGACTGAGCAAGTCGAAAAGACGGATATGAAACTCGAGATAAAAGATTTTAAAAATGTCTGAAATTCATTACAGTACATACATGTAAACCAATAAGCCGTAAGGTAATTAAAATATCTTCGGTCGGTGGATGTTTAGAGGGTTCATTAGTAAAAGACAGGAACCAAACCTAGTTTTATATTTTATTATATGGCCTTAAATGTAAAATATCCTAAATATTTCAATGATACTTGGTGGTTTAAATTTTGTATTATCAAAACAGTAGGAGATATTACAGCGTGATTCGGCGATTTTTTTCTTCACTGGATTAATTGTTATTTGCTTCACGCCAGCCTCATTGTGTGCGTGACTCAAAAAGTTTAAGGTCTTACGCCTCTAATGCTAAATTTATATAGTGCTTTAGGCTGAACCATATCTAATGCTATAATATATACAGTGCCAATTAAAAGTTCTTGGGAAATATCAGTTTTACGATAAAATAATTAACATAATACCTTCAGGTTTATGTCACAATGTATTAAAACTTGCTTTTTGATTATAAAATTATGATGGTGGGCCAAGTGATTTAAACAACTTATCTTAAGTCTACAGGCTGCTAACATGAAACTCTCACTAAATATATATATTTTGGGAAAGGAGACACTTCCATGCAGGTAGCCTGAGTACATAGAATTTTATGTTATGAAATGTACTGTTCTGTTGGGTTGAATTAATACTTTATTAGTTTTGAAACAAGGAATTTTTAACCATTATACAATCACAAATTAAAATTTTAGTGAATCATATCCATTGAAAACTTTACCACAAAGTTTGACATTTTTAAAAGATTGGTTAGTGAAGACCTTAACAAGATGACAGAGTTATGTCTCTATTACAATGACTAACAAGTTATAATACAGCCTCTGTAATCCTTTCATGTTACTTTGATGTAATACTGACCAGATTAATCATACTGAATTACTCATTTCTGAAACTTAGAAGTTTTGTACAGTCATTCATAAATGCAAAGCTATAGTTGTATGGTTAGCTCAGTTGGTTGTTGGCAAGTCTACTGATCAAGGGATCCTGGAATCAATTCCTAGTCAGGGCATACTTTTGTGAAGTTTGATCATGAAATATTTCTAAGGGTATTAATCCTCCTGCCACTGATTCTTATTCATGAAGTTTTTTCCTAGTAACTTGTTAACATCTAAATTCAGAGATTTTCCTTGAAAATACATGTAGTTAAGATTTTGTTCAGTGGTTGAGTACTGGACATTGTAATCTCTCTCATTAATAAAGAATCCTGGGTTCAAACTAGAAGACCAGTCATAGTTGTTGGTTCACTATGCAGGAACTTTGGTCATGGTTCTTTATTGGTTTTTAGATGTACCAGTATCTGTATATATACCTTGCCTAGTACCTGACACTTGATGTAGGGGTAGGTGGTAGAATAGCTAAACAAACAACATAAATGAATAAAATATTTTCATATCAATGTTTATTTCATTAATAAAATCAATACAGTGCAGAAAAATAAAATGAAGCATTTAACATAAAGAAAAAGTAAAACATATATTTTGAAAAAAAGGTAACTATATAGTCATAACAAATTTAATAAAGATACTATTGTTCATTAGTCAAGGCTCACCTAGCAACTGAAAAATAATGAATATCACAAAAAATGTTTGATACATAAAATATTTCTTTGATGCTCACAAAACACTCACACCTATGAGTGGGGGTATAATTAAATAAATAAGAAAGAGTAAACAGTTTATACATATCTATAAAGCCTACACAATATTATTGAACTATGCTCAGGCTAGTTTTAGTTATATTTTATATTTATTTGAAAAACAGGAACAGTCCATAGACAGCAGGCTTGATTGTTCTGTATGCTCTTACAAACAAAATCAATTATTTATCAAAATGTTTAGTGGATACTTTCATTTGTATAAGTAAATATTGCATGCAAAACTAATAACTAAGAATAAAAGGGCCACAATCCTTTCAAACTTCTGGCAAGAGTTATGCAACTTAGTACATGCCCATGATTTTGACCCTGTAGACATGTGTACAATTTTAAGTGAATCCCTCCAAAGTTGCAAAGATAAAATGCTGCACCAAAAACCTTAATCAAGAAATTTTTAACCATAAAAGGATTAAAATTTACTTTAAAATAATGCAAGAGTTATGGGACTTTGTATTTAACATCCAATGACAACCCTGTTGACATTTGTAAAGTTTCAAGTCAATCCCTTCAGTAGTTTCAAGATATAAAAATGTTGAACCTTATTCTTAACCAATGCCCACTTTGAGAGATAAATTATCACATGTATATATTACAGCAGTATATAACATACAATCATGTATATCAATACATCAGTATAACAACAAATATAACATAGAAACAATAACACAAAAATAGCACAACAACATAAAACAAGAGGGACCCTAAAGGGACCTTAAAGGCCCTATATTATTAGGACCCTCAACTTGCCCATCTGACATTTAGGCAAGAAGATTGAAAGTTTATTAACAAATAGGCCTGCTAATGACCAAAATGTCTAAGATTGTTTTAAGCTTAAAATGTTTTTAGCCTGAATAAGTCCTCTTTTCACCTAAAAATGTTTCTTTTTCTATAAGGTTATACCAAAAATTAATTCTATGTTAAGGATCCAGTCTTAATTTTCAAACATTCCAACCTGACAGGAAACAACAAACAACTTGCAAGAATAAAAACAAAAGGTATCAATAAAATAAACTCTATCTTATACAACGTAGAACTATATTTTGGTCCTGGTGATAGTTAACACTGATTTAAGAGCAAGAATACGTGTTCCTGCTCTTTCATTGAGTTAATTTTTGGGTAAGGTTGTTTTTATATGGTTATTTTGTTATCATTTTGTTTGATAGATTCAAGATCTGAAGAAACATAGAATCAGTGAAATAGCCTAAAGTAGAAAAATATAATTCAAAGGCTGAAATCAGATCTATGTTTAATGTATACAAACTAGAACACGGCAGTTAAATTATGATATAGCTCGTTTAGGATAACTTGAGACAAAATACAACGAAACCATTTTTATACAAAGGTAGATTTAAGTTAAGTACACGTAATTATCGACTATTAACAGTGTGTTTTTGAAGTATTAAATTTAGTACGAGAACTCACGTTCCACGCATTAAGACATGTTTAATACTTTCATTACACAAAATCAGCTGACCTCCCTGTTTTATGTAATACCGGAGTCCCATATATGTAAACAGACTGAGTCGTTTGTCTCAAGTTATCCTAAACGAGCTATAATATTATAATGAAATGTGATAACATATACTTGTATATTCATTCACAACAAATACAGAGTAGTAAAAGAATACAATTATAGAGAAAAAGGCAAGAAATAAACTAGCTCACTAGAATCTATGAAATTATGCACTTTAATATTGAGCAAACTGATGTTTTAATGGTCATGGTTATTAATAATGTAATTTATACTTGAAAGCAAATAAACAGTAATTAAAATGAATTAAAAGTAAAAAATTCTTAAATGAAGATGGTCTATGGCCTTAAAAGAATTCCTTTACTGGTTTTATCACGCCAAAAAAATAGAGTCGATAGGAATGTAAACTTCTTGAAAATTCATTTTATTGTCATTTGTATAGAAATATTACAGGTAAATCTGCCTAAATTGACACCCTCTTGACACCAGTACTGAAGTTCTGAACTAATAAATGTACAAGAGCTCTCAATTGACATCAATAAGACAATGAAATTTATAAATCAAAGCACAATTTCTAACTATTTTCTAAAACTTGACAATTTACCGGTTTTGACTACAAAAAAATACAGTTAGTTGTAGAATAGGGTCGTTTGGGTTATCAAAAACATAACTAATGTATTTTCTAGACCTATTAACTTCCTTGACAAAACAGAACCAGAAACATCACTATTTTTCTAGTACTTTAAATATAACTGTCAAGACAAAACAAAGGAATATAACATTAACTCAATGAAATAATTATAATAATGCTATTGAGATCAAAATAATATTTGGTTCAAAATTTGAGATACTAGTGGGAAGCACCAAACAAAACAAAACAAAACTACCATAAAAATATAGAAGACAATACCCTCAATTGTATTTCTTTAATTACAAATGTTTACTGGAAGACTAAACTTTCTCAAGTGCTAAATTTAATATAGTCACACATTTCTGTATAAAGCAACAGGTGAATATTTTAAAGTTCCAAATATCTTAATATAATAACAACATCTGTTTATAGTAACAATGCTTATTTATGGTAACAAAAGACTATTAATAGTTACAAGTGTCTATTTTTAGAAACAAATGTTTATTTATAGACACATGATTCTATTTTTAATTTAAATGTCTATTTATGGCTCCTTATTAATATTTTTAAAATCTATTCATAGACACCAAAATCTGTTAATAGCAACAAATGGCTATTTCATTTTGAACATAAATAATACTGTGCACTTACAAATGTATATTACTGTCTGAAACGCTGTTAGAAATATTAACACCTAAGTAATAAAGAAAAATCACAGATTTTTACAGCACCTTGAAATATACAAAATAACTAAAAAAGCTCAGCTTTGACCAAAAATAGTTATTCATATAAAAAAAGCACTTCATTTTTGCGCACCAAAAGTTAACAATAAAGTCATGGCAAAAAAAGTATAGTTACGTAGTAACTTATAATAATATCATGGTAACAAAAAGGTACAACTAACTACATGTAGATATATACAATCATATAGTTTCATTCCACTCTCTATACATGGTATACATTGGGGGAAAATTATAACAAAATCCTCTACATTTCAGCAGGGCTCAAATTTAGGCTCTCTCACTAGCAAAATGTCATTTGGAATCAGAAAATAACTAGTTATAACTATTTTAACACATAAATTTTTCATGAGTTGAAAACACCATTATATATATACATAACTGTTTAACACATGCCAGCCTTGAAACAGCCATACTAATGGATTATACAGCCTTTTTATTAACCAACCTGTATACCTACAGGCTACAAGCATGAGAATTATACATGTAGCTTATGTCATAAACAAGATTCTGACCCATTTAAAAATTCATGTTAAAATAGCATTACAGTTGTGGTATATATCATCTTGCAACTGTATGAATAGTTTATCTTAACAGAAGCTTATAGTGGAAATAAAATCAACTCACAAAAATACACAAGACCTATGTTTGATAAATTTGAGACTTGGTTTAGGCTAACATTTAATAAGATACAAGAAAGGTAAGGAAATCACAGGCATTCCAAGGGATTCTCCAAATGATCCCTACATTATGAAAATAACCTTTTTCTTAAGCTAAGTCACACTTTAAGAGCTATTTATTTACATGCAAATATTTTTAAGAGAAAAAAAGATTTCATAAAAACAAAAATGCACCAATGATCAAAAAGTTGTCAAAATAATCCCTAGCAAAATGCTCTTATTATCATTATTGAATTCACTTTATTAAATAATTAAAAAGCCTTAGCAATCAGAGGTTGACTTAACCTTATTGTTTATTGAAAGATGTTAAAATTTTGTTCATGAATGCTTTAATGAGTGATGACTTCACAACAGGGGAAGTTAAATAACATCAGACTATAATAATTATGAGACAATACATTAAATGAAAATATAACATTGAGCAAAGCATTGTAAAATGTTCACATTTGCAACATCTGAGATTATACCCTTTCATGACAACTGACCAATCAAATTGTAAAAAAATCAAAATTGACTAATCAAATTAAAGCAATTCAAATTTGACCAATCAAATAAAGAAATCGAAATTGAGAAAAAGTTAATATTGACTAACCAATCAAATTGTTCTATTAGTTAATTACAAACCTAGTTCTTTGAACCAGACAAACACTACAGTTTGTACAAGTAAATATCAATAAATGAATACATTGAGACTAGTGTAAGGTGATTAAATACAAGCTTTAAAACAGAATATACACAAGGATGGGGGGGGGGGGTAGGTATACATACAATTTTGATTATATATAATTATTTACATTTATATATTATCTGTCACAATTTTAAGTCACAACTAAAACCACAAATTCTTGGAAGGGTATAAATCTATGACTGATGGGTTAGGTCATATAAATTCTAAAATTTATCATTTTTAACAAGTCTTGTATTTAGATAAATGTAACCACGTTGTAAAGATGTTTTATGTCTCTGACACTCTTGGTTGTAACAAAATAATAAATCATCAGCCAAAAATACACTCAGCTAAGTTTAGAATGACATAAGATATACCACATGTTGAAAATGTTTGAATTTTGAAGTACTCAGTGTGTATTAAATTATCTGTCTCATTTTTGGTGTTTTGAAATTATTCTTAATACAATATGAATTCTTGTTTTTGTCAAAGAAACATCATCAGATATAGATTTATACACTACATAAGTTTATTACCTATATATCCATAGAAGGGTCAAACAATATCAGTTTTCAAGGTACTGACCTGCACTTCTTGTCTTACTTTATCTTTTTTTTACTTCCCTTCAAGAACATTTTCTTTTTAGCAGGATTGCTCATACATTTTGGCAATATGTTCAACAAGAGCTGTCAGTAGAGACAGCATGCTCAACTAATCAGGGTGCTTGAGTAAACAAAATTATAATAAGTAAACAAACGTTCATGAGTAACAAGGGGGAGTAATTTTGTATCAAATGTGTGAAAGAGTGGGTGATGATAAGGAACATATATTTGAAGTTTAAAGTAAATACATTAGGAAATTAGGAAGTTATGGTAAAAATAATAGTTTTCAAAGAAAATTTTAAGTTCAAGGGGAGACAATTCTCAAAAAATATTTGGAGTTGTGAACCTTGTCACATGAGATATGGTTGAAATTAAGGAACATATATTTAAAGTTTGAAGTTGATACCTTAAGAAATAAAGAAGCTAATATAAAGTTTTAAAAGAATTTTTTTATTCAAGGGGAAACGTTTCTCAAAAAAATTAATTTTGGAGTTATGAACCTTGTCACATGAGACGTGGTTGATAATGAGGAACATATATTTAAAGTTTGAAGTTGATACCTAAAGAATAAAAATGTTATAGTAAAAAAAATTTTACTGCACAAAAACTACAATCAGAAACACCGATGCCGACACTAGGGCCAGAAGGAGAGCTCTCCATTTACTGATGCCGACACTAGGGCGAGTAGGAGAGCTCTCCATTTACTGATGCCGACACTAGGGCGAGTAGGAGAGCTCTCCATTTACTTTGTAAAGTTGAGCTAAAAACTAAATGCATATTTTAATAGTCAATCAAAAGATTAACCCCTAATATTCAAGTGGTCAGTGTAAAGTAAACAGAATTACAAATTAAATAGATTATGAAAACTACAACTAGGGACCACTGTTATACAAAGGGCCAGTTTATAAAAAATGTAACTTCAATGTTAGGACCACTGATATATAAAGGGTCAGTTTAAACAGAATTATAAATTCAAAACCATATATGTAGTTAAACATTTAACACTATACAGGGAATGACATCTAAATAGCATAAGAGAAATGCACCTTTATAAAAAGAAAAAAATCACTATAATTATTTGTGTATGTAGTAAGTAGATATATAAAACCAGAGCAAAGAAAGGGTCATTACAAGCATGAAGGCCCTGAGGACAGTAGGCCCTGACTGCTAACCTGAGACCTTTGCAATATAACTTTGAGAGACCCACCTGGTACAAAATTTGAGTCAAGAGGTATAATGTGCTTAAGAATGACCCCTAATGTTTGTCAAATATGAAATCATGAGTAAAAACTGTTCATTATAAGTAATAAGAATACATATTTATAGTAACACATGTCTTTTTATAGAAACATAAGCCTATTTATAGTAAATTAAATCTATAGTAAGCATGCTTATTATAGTAACACATGTCTATTTAAAATAACCTATGCCTATTCATAGTAACATATGTATTATAACAATAACATATGTCTATTTATAGTAACACAATTAAATAATTGAATTTGCAATCTTGGACAATTTTCAATATAATTACTTGAGATAATAGGCTGTTCACTTCAAAATCAAAGAGACAGGGAATATTCAATTCCAGTAAGATTGAATTTAATCACTTAGCAAGAGAACAGACTTTATATAGTTTTTAATCTTCCCTCTCAAGTTTTCTAAGCAGAGTAAATCTGTGACTATCAAATAAATAAACACTGAGTCTATAACAGAGGTCAAGTATGAATATCAAAGAGAATTGTCCAGTCATACCATTAAATTTTCTTGTGGTACTAACTTGATTTTATATAGTAATGTATAAAGGGTTTAGACAGTTTTTTCCCAAACCATGTAAATGACTAGAAATAAATTCTTTAACCCTCATACTATGCAAAATTACAATACAGCAATTTTATGGATGAAAAACAGAATTTTCAAAATCCTGAAATTGTGTGATTTTCATTATTTCAGCGACTTTTACATAAAAATCTGCACTCAGGTCCCTAAAATTTTGAACTATAGAATCAATCCTGAAAGTTTTCACTCATGTAATTAAACAGTCTTTGTCTACAGAACTTGAGTTAATGTAAACACAACCACAAAAAAAGTAACATACTAACAGTCATAATGCTGAATAATCACAAAACTGTCCAAAAAAAATATAAATTTGTACAAAAAACAGACTTAAGTGGCTTGTATAGGACCTAAGTTCACTCAAGTTAATCATTAATACCCTAAAACTGACTGTCACACAATAAAAAGGGGTAAACCTTTGACCGTTAGTCATCACCATAAATATTGACCAATCTTTATTACATACAAAAAGGGCAAAATTATCCATTGGCCCAATTATATGAATACAAAATTGATTTCCACTAGCCCCGAGCTTCAGGCTAGTTGGTTAAGGCAATGACTGCTGACCCCTGATTTAGTATAAGGATTGCAATCATGTAGGAAAGTCAAGCCCTAATACTGATGATATACTGATTGTAACAAATACCTGATACCGTGGCAACATAATACTAGATCTAATTAATGACCTCAGTTACCATGGCTACAATACATACAATCTAATAAAATAACTCAAGAACACAAGTTTTTGGGGTTAATTCACCCAATATAAAAAAGTAATTTTACATATTTTTGTAGAAAAACAAAGAACAAAAAATAATACTATTGCTCTTAGTACACATATGTTTACTATTACGAAAACAGGGTGGAAAATATACAAACTTCAAGTTCCTATCACAGTCTTTGGTCAACTTGACATTAGTTATGGCAACAAAAATACTTTCTTATTTTTTACTGCAATGGTAATAAGAATGACCTAATTTCTGACCTTAGTTTCAATGGTAACAACATGCACGATCTTATTATTGACCTCAATTCCAATGGCAACAGAATGATCTAATTTCTGACCAAAGTTGCCAATGTAACAAAATGCATGATCTATATTTTGACCACTGTTGCCATGGCAATGTTAACAACAACATCAACATTACGAGATCTGATCAACAACGTTCTTAATAATTTCCCAGTTCACTTCAACTGATTGATTTTCCTGTATGGCCTTCACTAGTGTTTCAATATTTGCTAAACAGCCACAATGATTTTTCCACTTGAGAAGGGTTTGATAGATCTGCATGGCCGTGCGATCTTTATAGTCCATTTTACACTGTTGAATAGACACATGGGAAATTCCAAGTTCAATGGCTACAAATTCCCAATTAAAACCGAGACACTGAGAAATTCGACTTAAATCCTTTTGGGTAACCTCCCTTTTTCTTATCACCATTGGGACACCTTCTAACCAATTGTGTTGAGTTGTCTGCCCATCATGTAAATCTACGTAATCTGGATACCACTGACTCAGAATGATGTCAGCATAAACAACATGAAGATTAGCATGAGCGTAACATGGAAGTTTTTCTTGCTTCAGTAATTCCTTACAATTAAGAAGTGAGTCAGTAGTTTTTTCAGGGTCATCACACTCTACGCATACAGAAAAAGGTGTACTTTGTTGGTACCGACACAACTCTCTTTCCAGTTGGTTTGTTAAAAACCGGCGTAATTTGTCACATAACGCAGGTTTCACTTTTTCCTTGACCATATTTATAACCTGAACTTTCATCATGGAGTGTTCCGTTTTGAAAACGAAACAATGACAAGGGTCAAGTTTAAATATCCCAATATTACAATAAATATGAACCTCACCTCCCGGGCTGAAGAGCGCATATCTCGATAGACACGCCCCAAGCATTCTCTGAAAGATCATTGGTGGGACAAAACCTTCATCAAATACAAAACAAAGATAAGGTGTAGACAGTTTAGACCCATGATATGGTTGAAACACATTCTGAATACAAGACTCTTGTTGTGAGTTACGCAATAAACTCGGCACAAGGTAGAAATCAATGGTAACGTTGGTGCCGTCTTCTGGTACAATCTTTGGTCTAGCAATAATATCAAGTTTCTCCATATACGAGAGTAAAATGTCTTTGTTTTCAGTAAGTCCCGCCTCTTTCCATATCTCAAAAATTAAATCATCCTTTAGTACTGCCTTCTCTTGTAACTCCGCCCACAATGGTCTCAATCTTGAATGTAATTTACAGAACTTTTTACATGTGATTAATGATTTGAATGCATCTATTATCCATTGAGGATCTAACACAACCTTGTCTGAGAGTTCATCATCCTCGTAGTAAATAAGGGAACCAATTGCATGCTGGTACCTGTAACAAAAATAGTAAACACATGTACAAGATTAGGTTAAAAATCAAATTTCAAAAAGTCAACACAACTGTACTCAGCCTTACAATTTAATATTTAATTTTGAATCATTAACTAGATTTGCTCTTAAACTGAATTTGCTGATAATGGAAGAGTTGATATATGAAAACATATAATGTACAGTTTTATCTCAATAATCCAAAGTCTGAACTAAAGAATATCGTATCATAGATTTTCTGAAACTATTGCTCAGTCCCAAACATTTTGCTATATTAAGTATAATAAAGAAGCCTGTTTTATTCTGAATGGTTTATCCGATAACTAAGGATTAAATGAACATAAATTTTTGTGCCTACAAAAAATGAAAATTATTGATTTTCATAACCATTACCCATTGATGGTAAATCTGAAGGAAAAATATTATGGAATCTGATGTATCATCTGAGAAATTATTTGAAACCCACTTCTAACAGAAATATTATCCTAATTATTTTTTTCAATCCTAAGGAAATATTATCACAGTACCTTAGAAATAGGAGAATTTCTTCCGATTCAGAAATCTTGACTTCATTTTCTTGATTAGCTTGTAATATATCATCTACAGAGACAAACTTGATATCACAACTTCGTAGTTTACTTAATGATCTGAAATAATTTACACACTAATATCTTAAAATGGGTATACTATAACAGGAGTTTCCCTAGGCAGGTTAAATTCTGGGTTGTTAAACGTTGTAGAACCACTTTAGAAGATGAAGCTAGGTCTGGACGTCCCAGTTGATGCCACCAACGAAGAAATGTATAATAAAGCCAGAGACCTGGTATACTCAGATATGCCAAGTAAGGTGGCAGAAATTGCACAGTCATAAGGCATTTCACACGGTACCGTTTCAACAATCTTGCATGATTGTTTAGCGATGCGCAAGCTTACAGTTTGTTGGGTCCCAAAATACCTTAGCAATGAGCAAATCCTCCCTAATCATCAGACTCCTAGCCACTTCTTCCTTTTTCCAAATTTGAAAATGGATATATGAGGACGTCATTTCTGGTCTGACAAAGAAGTTGTGGCGGCAGTTGAGGAGTGGTTCCATGGAAAGGACCCTTACTTCTGCATTTCAGGGCTGTTGGCACTTGAACACCATAGGTCCAAGTGCATAGCCCTAGAGAAAAATTACATTAAAAAAAAAGAGGTAGATCACGACAGGAAATAGGTTAGGCTGGTTATTTATTGACTTGCCTAATTTTGGGACGCGATTTTTCTTTCATTTAGTGTTTTACAAATTACAATGCGTTTCCATCACGGGGAAATCACACAAAAATCTCGCCAAATTCGGGTCCAAAATGATCCCTGCAAGGCTTTAGAAACAGACTGACCATTGACACACCACATAAACTTATAATGGTGAAACTTGACCCTCACAGTAGGGACACTTTTAGTTTTAAATCATAGAAATAACCAAACATAAGTTAATTTATAAACTGAATTTAAAAAGCTTAAAACAGTTGTTATGATAAATATGCTTATGAAATTAAACTAGTTCACTTTTAAAGTGCATTATCAATTATGTTTCTTTTTCAACCACAGATATTTAGTTCAAAATTTAGTCAATTGGACTCGCCCGTTTAATTTGGGACACATGAATTGATAGCTCAGCGAGTCCTGGGAGCCAAAATAATAAAACTGTAAGAAAATCACTGACCATTGACTAATTTTAACTCATCAAGTTTTATGACAAACATTAACAAACTAGTTACATCACTTCCTATAGACAAACTTACCTTTCAAGAGGCAGCCATCTTGCAGGAATTTCTTGATTCCAATGTTTCTGTCGCTTAGCAACATCAACTACAGCTTTCTTTAGTGGTTCAAACTCTGAGTCAGACAGCTTATTATCAATAGCGAACTGTTCCGGTTGAATGTGGTCAGCAACAGGTGAATTTTCGACTAATTTTCTAAAATCGTCGAAAAACTTCTCCGCATAAGCTTCTTTTTCATGTTCTTCACACGGCATCTCATTCCTATGGGTACCCACAAGTATCACGGCAGGTTCTCCTTGAACATCACCACAAAATGTATGAATTGAACGTAACCAGAAATCACCATAATCCTTAACCAAGCGACCTTGTAAATCATTACATTCAAATGGATATTCCTCGTCCTCAACAAACTGGTCGAGACCTTTGGATAGATCCAACACGAGTAAATACACAGCTCTTGGACTTAGGAATACTTGATGGGTGGCGTAAAATATGAACTGACCAGCAAAATCCCACATTGATATAAATCCTAGACGATCATTTTTCAAATCTGATTTTGACTCGTGACGTCTTCGCCCAAAAGTTGTCTCTATCATTTTTAGTGTACCTTCAGAAAATTTGTACCGAGCTATGTCATTATTGTCTGTATCGATTTCATAACTTAAAACCATCTTGTCACCATTGGCGTCTGGAGAATCGTTTGGTAACATACTGACGTCTTTCAACGATGAAGAATCAAGGTTGGTCAACGAAGCAGATGAACTGTTGTGATTAGACAAATCATTGGAACTACTTATATGTAAAATTGGGTCAATCGGTGAGCCGACACGTTTAAAATCTTCAATAACAGAGGATCTGTCTTCATCTGGGTCTGGAGATTCTAAAAGTCTAAGTAACCTGAAAAGAGACAAAGTTACATGATAAATTGTTTGTATTATAGATTTTATGTCATTTATTATTAGAGAAAATTTCAGCAAGGTCTTCATTCTATGTTTTTCTTTTTAAAAGTAATGATTTTTTTATTTCTGTGGTCTACAAAATTTTGTTAAGTTATCAATGAATTACCAGTTTTATATAATTTACTATGTCATTAAAAGCTGATGGAAAAAAACATGAAAGTGTCTTTCAATATTATAATATACATTTATACAACAAATAATTTATTAGTGCAATGAAATGATCAATTAATGTAATGTTTTCAACAATTTTATTGTTCTATGTAAGATATTTTCACTGATGTAATTTCTGTCACTAGACAAATCACACCAGGGCCTCAGAATCAATAGATCACTTCCTTGATCCAAAGATTGGTAAAGATTGGTGAACCAAGGTACAGCTGTTTAGATAAGCAGTTGTCCATGAGTGAACCAACACACAGATGGACAACACTATAACATAACACTGCATGTTGTACAAATGGGTGTATGAAACAAGTCACAATGTACAGATTTTGTGTGCCCACATTGACACAAATGAATATATAGTAATAGTATGTAGTACATACTATGTACAAGCTGTGACTTATGTTTAGAAGTAAGATCTTAAGTCTGATAAATCTTATATCTTACCTGAGTCTGTGTGTTTCATCATCATCCAAATAAGCTGACCCTGGTCTATTTTTAGTCCAGTGTCCAGTTTTGATATTAAATTGACACTGTCTAACATGGATTTCAATACCATTTGTACTTCCCACCTGTGTGAATGGTTTGCCCATCAGTCTTTCAGTCAATGTTGTTTTACCAGCTCCATGATGACCAATAACCATCAGCCTTTAATGAGAAAAATAAAGATTTCATAAATCAAACCACTATGAAAACTAGTGGGCATCTGGTTGTCTGGGACAATCACTTTTGAGTTTGGACAACCAGAAATTTCTTTTGAGAAACCAACAATGTACAAATAAGATATAGTGCTAGCTGCTTAAATAACCTGTTTGGACAACCACTTTAGTATCTTAATTACATAGACTGAAACCAATATCACTTTTTTGTTCATTTTTATTTATTATTTCTGCTGTATATGAACACTTTGTTAAATATTTACCAAATAGCATTGAACCATCTGACATAATTAATATTGATTAAAACTAAGATTATATTCAGTCAGAAATGAAATTCAAATCATGATAAACAGTAACATGTACTCAGAACTGACATATACTGTCAAACAGTATTTCTTGATAGAAAAAAGCTATTACTGACAGATTAATGACCAATAGAAAATTAAGAGCAAGAAAGTTCACAAAATCTTTAACCAGCTAGAAGAATCAGCCCTTGAGGATGTCCTTACATTTTAACTCACTTATTTTAGAGGGTAGAAATCTATAAATTGCATAAAGCTCACATTGTAATTACCTCTACATAATTATGATATATTGATTTTTCTCTGCATATAATTCTTGAATATCATGACTTAGTAACAAATTTGGCTAAAACAAGTATAAGCGCTACATTGGTGTTTCATTTTATGTAACCAATCTTCCACAAATATATACAAAATTTAATTCACACACTTGATAATGATTTCTTGATAAAGTTCTGCTAAAATAAATATTAGCTCTACATTGGTGTTCACATAACGTAATCAATTATACTCAACAATAATAAATCATACTCAAAACTTTACAAACAACACTTATGCAAATTTTAAACAATACAACATAAATGTTACAACACAAACAACAACAACAACAACAAAAAGACAAAAACAACCACAATGACAACAACAACAACAATCAATCAAAGTTCATACTGCAAAAATTAATATAACTATCTAATATATCTTTTCTGAATCTATTTTCCATTGATATCAATTTTACTTGAACTTGTGACCCACTCTCAGTGAGAGGTAGAAGAAGAGTCAAACCAGTAAATTAGGAATGGTGATAGAATGTTATATTCACAAACATATGTTCAGCACATTTTCAATTTTCAAACCAATTTATGTAAAGGCGTATATCAAGAGACATTAAAGCATAACTGATGCAGATATTAAACTAGAATAACAAGAACGGCTAAGCAGAAGAGTTCATGTCATTAAGACTTTTTTATTTCCATTTAACAGGTACACATCTTTTTATTGTTCAACTGACATTTACATTACATATATAAAAATTATGTTAAGTGTATTATGTTAAAAACCAATCATGCAGACCTAAATTGTAACAGTAATTATAAGAAATGCCTTAAATTTACTGATTTTAATATAAATATTCAGTTTCGTACAGCAGCATTCCTAAGCAAATTAGAAAACAAAAACTATTGAACAATCACAAAGATTTAGGAAAATTAAGACAATTACAGAATAAAACAGAACAATTCATTTATTTCATCAAAGTTCACACAAATAAAGTGTAGACAAATGAATAATACAATACAATGGACCTTTCCATGACTTCACCTATTAGCATATATTTAATAATGGTAGTTACATTTTGTCCCACAAACAAGATGTTAACAAAAGAGCACATGCTTATATTTGTGGGTAAATGTATTATTATTCAAATAAAAAGGTCACACACAAAATGGTCAATTATTAATACAAGGATTTTTCCTGCTTATGTGATGAGTGACAGCGTGCACATAATATCATCGAATTCTTTCATTTTAGATAAAATCATGCAGCAGACATATAAGGGTTGACATTAGCATACACAAGAGACAATATAAGTCATACAATCATAACATGGCAGCAGTAAATCAGCCAGTATACAAAACAAAAAAAGCTGTAAATAGTTTTATAACCAAACTATTTTTTCTTACCTCAAATTACAAGCACACTTTAAAATAAAAACAAACACATGCCAAGTAAAATACATTACATTTTTACACTCAAATACTAAACAGTTTTTTTTTAAGAAGGGGATTCAGAGGGAAAATCAACACTTCAATGATACAGGATATAAATACTATATAGAGGATGATACTCATACAGTGGAGGGTTATATTTTCACTATATTTGTGGTAGATAATGATTCAATGTATCAATAACTGTCTTTCAAAACCTACTTAAGCCTCAGACTAGCCAATATTTTATTCAGGCTAGAGGAAATTACTTATTTTATATAGTTAAACTAGTTAATAATTTGGCTCATTACTTAATACAATATAACCTCTACAGAGTGGCCATCTACAGAAAAATCCACTGCACAACAATTTTCCCCAAGGCATAAATAATTTTAATTGAATCTAACCTCTGCAGAGCAACAACCTCTGAATAACAACATACTTTAGTCATTCCCAGTGGGTGTTATTCAAGAGAGATTTTATTGTAACATAATAAATTGGGCTAGTGCTGAAAACAATTCTATAAGCAAAGGCTGAATAATAATCACAGGGGTGAAATAATTTATGGATTTGAGCTAGATTATGAGAGGTACATTTAAAGGACAAATTTTCTCATACCTCATATGGCATCATTATGACATCATATGATTATTAACATTGGGTTGGTAGCCAATGGTAGTGCACCGGAATTTCCAATCTTGTGTCTCAAAGGGGTGTTTGAATCCCATCCAGGGAGGTTATACCGTTCCATGAAAATTTGACAATTATGTCATATTTTCTCCATTAATAAGTTATATGGAGAAGTTTCCAGTCGTGTGGATAGATGCGATTGATGCCGTAAAATCACCAAAATGTGTTCACACAGCGTTAAACCCAGAATAAATAAATTAATTAACATCTGCATAGCTAATTTCTCATCCTTGCAACATTTAAGTTGCCCATTAAAAAGTTTGACTGCCATGGGAGATTGAGTGGGTGTTAATATTAGGGCCCTGATCCATTGCCTTGCAATCTGATTAAAACCCGATCTAAAGTTTTCCGCTCGCATTCTGGCTAATTTAGATCTGGCCATTTTTCAAACAAAGGTCACTTCAGGTGACTTTTTCTCATCATAATATTAATGACGAAATTGTTATGATACATAACTTGTTTACATCGCCTACGTCACGAAATTTGAAATGAGCCACCCAATCGCAGACTGTGAATAATACCGCTGTTAAATTAGCATGCAAAACTTGGTCTAAAAATAGAAATTACGAAATCAAAATGTGATTAATAGTGTTTTCGTCTAGATGAAAGCTACGCATTGTTTGGTCGAAACAAAGTTCATCTCAACATGACCTTCCACGGAGAAAGTAGAGATCCTGTACGACAACGCTCTACAGGATATCTGTTTACTGAGATTGATTGCCTTGTTAACAAGTTATAATCTGAAAAAAATTAACCTGAACAAGTGTTCTATCAGAGTGGTCAATGACAATATTATTATCTAAACCAAAAAGAAAGATATTGAAAGTAATTTTCACTCTGATTCTGTTGAAGATGACAATAAAAAATTCTAAGGTAGGTTCTGCAATTATCTGACCTGTTAAATTTACTTATGAATAAATCCCTGTTCTTTGTTAACGGAGGTATAACAAACAGACTAGCATAATTATATTGTTGAACAGCATTAAACTGGCACTCAATTAATTTCCATTTGAAATCATAACAAGTTCCTGTATACTCATCACTTATATTAAATGATTTAGATAATTTGTTTTAAGGGATATACAGGCAAATGACTGTGCCAAAAGTATAGAACCAAGTTTAGTCTTTAAAACAGTATTAAGAATGTAAGAAATCACTTACTAATAACATTTGTCACTTATAACATTCAACTGAATGAATTAAAACATGTGGCATACACATTGTTGAAAACAAAGTAGTATACTGAGGGAATCACCAAGCTATTTATAGATTTGTTATATGTTGTACTTGCTGAAATTAAACATTTTTCATTGGTCACTTCTTGTCTTTTCAACATTCTTAGGCGGTTATCTTTTTAATAGAATTATGCTAAAGTTGCACAATAACAATCTCTAGTATCTTCTCATCAGTAAATACATACTTTAACACTAATCTATTTTTAGCTAACCTGACCCATGTGGGTCTAGTTAGGAAACACCCCAAATATAAAGAGAAAATATAGAAATATTTTGTCAAGTAATATATCAGTTTGTCTGTATCAATCACAATTATAAAAATATAATGCAGAACCAGGAAAATTGGAATCCCTTTAAACAATGTCATGGTTTACAAAGTGAGCGATGTACTAAAGCTCTAAATTTAGATCTATGTAAACTTCTGCATATGCAGTGAGCACAAGTTTAATACTTTTCAACTATACAGATTACAAATATATATTTTTACAAGTTTATATCAGTCATTCTAAGCTAATAATAAAATCAATATAAAATAAATACAACTATTTCTATTATAAAATCATACCATGCACACTAGATTCTACTTAAGTCAATATTTTGACAGACTTACAGTGCCATCCATAAGTCCTTTAGACAATTCCTGGGTAAATTTGAATATTCTAAAAGCAGGATATTGTACACAGACTTTTGGAGGAGACTGTATTTGATGATCATATGTTCATATAAATTAACTATACACACCTAATATCCCTAACATGTTCTTTGCCTTCTTTTAAAGCTTTAAAATACATCTCAATAGATTCCATGTCCATTTGCTGGATTTCTTCAGGCAGCGATGTCTCTTTTCTTGACAATGGGAACAAAACCCGAACACATTCCTCCTGGGACGTCCAAAATCTTGTTTGCTGTTTGTAGTGATCCACTAATTCTAATATGCTTGAAAAATGAGGTAATTTAGGGTCGGCCCCTGTTGTGATCACTCCATTGCAATAGGCTGAAAAAAAACCATGGAATTGTTACCATGAAAAATGAGGTAATTTGGGGTCGGCCCCTGTTGTGATCACTCCATTGCAATAGGCTGAAAAAAAACATGGAATTGTTACCATGAAAAATGAGGTAATTTAGGGTCAGCCCCTGTGGTGATCACTCCATTGCAATAGGCTGGAAACTTCAAGGTTTGAATTTTACTTTTTCACACAAGTCATCTCCATTTCATTGAAGAATTTTCAGTAGCACCTGCCCTGCTGCCCATTTCATAAATTATACCTAGGCTAGAAAATTTGATATCTAGTGGGGATACTTTAAAATATTCAGAGGTTAGGATAGTTGTACAAAGGTTAAACTATCAAAACTAAAACCTACAGGTCAAATCTATCAAATGTCATCTATATAAAAGGTAAAATCTATTAAAGATCAAATCTACCAAAGGTCAACTCTATAAAGGCCAAATCTATTAAAGGTCAAATCTATCAAAGGTCAAATATATTAAAGGTAAAATCTATCAAAGGTCAAATCTATTAAATAAAGGTCAAATCTATTAAAGGACAAATCTATCAAAGGTCATATCTATTCAAGGTCAAATCTATTCAAGGTCACATATTCCCAAGGTGAACCCAAGGTCAACTCTGTAAAAGGTAAAACCTATTAAAGACCAAATCTACCAACAGTCAACTCTATTAAAGGTCAAATCTATCAAAGGTCAAATCTACCAAAGGTCAACTCTATTAAAGGTCAAATCTATTAAAGGTTACATCTATCAAAAGGTCAAATATCTTACCTAGAGGAACATGAACTACTTGGTCAGGGCACCAAACAGACAAAGCATACATTCCTAACTTTGTAGTTCTCTCTCGTATCAAGAATGTACCATCTCTGCACGTTTTATTTAAAATCCTCTCGGCTTCTTCACGCTCTATTTGTCCGTGAAACCACTGAGGTATATAACAGTCTAATACATACCCTGGGACATACCTGAAGAACATCAAGAAAACTAAAGAAATATTATCGTTGATATTGTAATTTAAAAGATGAAATTTTGACATGGCAAACCTACTCTTTTATGGGTAAAATTATTCAAACCACGAAATCCTTGAATGTCATGACTTCAAAAAGGTAAATATCTATAAATTTCAAAAACTGAAGCAATTGGCTTGTTTATATGTAACTAACTTATTCTGTCAATCTGTCTGATAGCTCTTCAATTTCTCTTTTCTCTGATCATAACAAATAAAATTGTATTTTTTTTTCATATTTAAAATCAGAGAATTTAGGGCATTTCATATATCATATTGTAAGATGTATGAGGGATTCTTTACACAATACACATAAACTATAATATTAACAAAGAAAAACAAAACTCTATAAATTTCTACATTTTGTATTAATAGTAATTATTCTAATACAGTATAACAGGGTACAGTACCCTGCCCTTATATCTCCTCCCGGCAATATTTCACTTCTCTCTTTTAAGAAATACATGTAGTTACTTTGAAACATCAATCCTCAGATGCACCCAACCCTTTTTTCTGCTTCATTGCTTTTTTGTAATTCCAAAAACAAATGTAAAAGTCAAAAACATATGTTTACTAGCAGCAACTAATTGCCCAAACCCAAACATTGGTCTTCAGGGGCAGTCACACAACCTTTTAGGGTTGAGCCCTGGAATAAACAAAATTTAGATAATGAAGAAAATGGTCCTACCCTTCTAAATCATTATCATCTCTGGCTATAAACCAGTCTGGATTCTTACATGCTCGTATCACAGTGTATTGTCTCTTCTTCACCACAGGTAAACATAACATATTGAAGGAAGGAAAATCATCAATGGCCACAGCAATATTACCAGCTGAAAATATATATATAATCTAAATCTGATTAAAACCCAATCTAAAACCCTTTGCTCTAAATTACTTATTTTACATCTGACAAGCCCATTGTAAGAACAGGGCTCCACAAATTCACTTGTCACTCTGAATTACAAGTAGAATTTGGCTCAGAATTTTGGCAGAGCTTGTCCTGCAGGATGAGTGAAATTTCTAGCAAAAAAATCAAATTTCGAGTATAAAATACATAGTATAATCAAAATCACAACAAATCAAGCATATTTTATTACTTGCAATCAGAAAACATTGATTTAATTGCTTTTCATTTCTAGAAATGTCCGTCATATACAACAAATAACATGTTTGTTACAGCTTCATACAAGTTCACAATTAATAGCATTTTCCTTTAGTGAAGTACAGGACGAGTTTGAGTTGCAGCAGAGAAGAAAATTCCAAGCTGCTCGTCCTGCAGGACAAGTTGTTACAAAATATATGTTGAATCTTGCAGAATTTATATAATTTCAATCTGATTAAAACCAATGTAAAATTCACTCTTGTTTATTTTTACATCTGACGATCTGACAGTACAGGTCATGTTCAGCTGACCTTTACTATTATAATATTCATGATGTAATCACTGTGCTTATATACTTGTATAAATTGTCCATGTATAAAATGTGACATAATGTGCCAAACATAATCCTATCACAGTCCATGAATAATCTGACAGTCAAATTAGCTAGCAAATCTTTATCTAAAAAATAGACACTCAGATGCTATCAACAGTGTTTCACTAGGATTGGTTGACACAAAGGTCATCCAAATGTGACCCTTTATGTTGGGAGATCTTATGACAGTGGTCAACAGGATATCTGTTTATGGAGATTGATATAAATTAGAACTTTCCTAATTTAGGGAAAACTGCGTAATTCTAAGAAATTTCATAAGGTTTTTTTCAACAGCCCCCTTTGTATTATGGAAAGAAGCCACCTTCTCTTATTTTGAGACAATTAACAATTACAACTTACCTACAATTCTCATTTGTATACTCTGTAAGGTTACAATGTTTCCTATACTGAGAGTTGGTAAATTAAGGTCTGATTGTTTTAACCAGTTACCAAGGCAACCTTCTAAAACTCTTTCATTAGAACATTTGTTGATGAAACTTGGTATAGACTGATATTGTATACCATTGTACTCAATTCCTCCTCCTGACTTAGTAAAGCTATAATGTATAACAGTTTTAAATTTGGCACTTATGACTATCTTTTCTGAATCACGTGAGTTATAACGAAGTAGAAATGTCCCGGTATCTTTATCCGACAAAAGCTTCTCAGCCATTCTTGTCGTGAAGTCACACAAGAAAAAGTCCTCGTGAAAATATATATCTACTGGTTGAACATGAGCAGTATGAACAAGTCCCTGGATATTGAATCGGTTTTCAACTATCAAAATTTGGTTGGATCGCTGAGAAATGACTGACAGCAACTCTCCTTTGATTATAGGTAGGAAATGCTCCTCGTCCAAATTTGTAGGCGGAGCATGGACAGAATGCCTCGCAATCACTTCCATCTTGGGTTCAAAGTTATTGGCCATCTTGTCAAAGCTATTAGCTAAAACACTGTTTAGACCAACACAGAAATCAAAAGTTGAGAAATTCAGGAAAAGTCCTTCATCAATGCATCATTTTGAGGTCAAATCTTACTGACTTCCACCAATCTTCATCTTAAATAAAATAAAACAAAGTGTAGTTAAGATATTAGGGCTGCCACAATATACCGGTATATTGAAATATGCAGTTGCAATGATACGTATTGCGGTACGAATTAAGTGTACCGGTATTTGGTGATATTTTTTATTTTATCAGAAAATGTAGCAAATCGTCAGTTTTCAATGGTTCATTTCATTGAAATTAAGTTCAAAGAATTTAAGCAATCAGAGCGCATTCCTTTGTACTGGACTTGTGCAGAACATATTCTTGTCTCATCACACCTAGGCATTTTTATAAGCAAAACATTATTGTAGCCCTTATTGACCCAACAGGAAGAATACCAAAATGTTAATCATTAAAAAAATTAAATCATTTCTAAATGATATGCATTCAATAAACGTAAAGGAAACTCATTTTTACAGATTCATAATTATGCTCTTGTAAGTTCACCATGACTGTCATGTTAAATGACACCAAATTTGACTCTTACGCATTCACAAAATATGCTTGTCATGGTAATCTCTGAACTGTAATGTTACAATTAAAAACATACGTTGATTAAAACTTTATTTACTTTGCACAACTTGTTGTGTTTATTTTATATTATAGGTCAAATAATACGCAATCCCCATTTTTTCTTTCAGGAAGTTATATTCTTATATTTATTTTTCATGGAATAATCTCTTCCCATAATTCTAAAATGTGCAGCTTTTCCCAAGTCTGCTACAGGCACTTTCCTTTCAAAATCCATACCAACAAACTGGGCAAGTTAATAAGTTGTTAAAGGCAGAAGGGATAATGCACATCGTTGGTTTGCAAAGCAATATATCCTGGTACGCTTCTGGTGTATCCTGACAGCCCTATAAGATATGTAGAAGAAATAGGTTCTCACAGTGCTTTCCCCTCTTTTAAATTCAAGGGCAAGTCATGGATGGAAGTTTGATGCTTTAAAAATACTGTAACCCCACTTCTAAAATGGCAGAGGCTACAGTTAGGATATCATTTCAATAGCTGTCCAATAGACCAAAAGACAACAAAAGAAATGCAATATGTCTACAAATTACAATGAATAATGTTAACAATTATCTGATTATAACAAAAAATGTGTTTTTATTTTCTCTCTTTCACTATCCTTTCCAACTTTCTTCTTGCGCACCATTGAAGAAATGTCAATCTGTGACAGCTCAATGTATTAATGTAGATGTAGAAATGTGATAAAAGATGAACATTCGATGTGTATGATAAATTAGGATGAATATTCCAGCTTTGGTCTTTATATGGCTTTATATGCATGTTCTTTAACCTTGGGAGAATTTATTTTTAAATTTCTACGAAGGAATCCAATAGATTGGTTCGCTCTTTTAGTTATGGTATTGATATGTTTATCCCATTTAAGATTGTTTTGTAATGTGACACCTAGGTATTTTGCAGAGTTAACATTTTCAAGAATATGATTATACTGAGAATATTGCAATAACTATGATCAATCCAGATGAATTGAAATTTCACAATAAAAACAAGAACCAAAATAGTTTGGAATGTCAGTGCATTGTTTCGATGCACACATTAAACAAAGATTAATCAATGCTCGAAGTTGTATCATCAACTGAAATCAATTCCAACCCGGTCACTCTACTGACTTACGGTTTAAAGACGAAGTAAGAGGTCTCAGGCTTCATTTTTCACACAGAAATAATGAAAATACCATAAACGTCTATTTTTTACAGTTTTGAAGACAAATCATTGGTTATTATTGGCAAATAAAGAAATAAAATGAATATTACTCATTGCTAACCTCATAGTTTTGAACTTCCGGGTAAATAAATTTGTGTAGTATACGGACTTTTAAATAGTTTATGCGGAGCAGTCAGCTTTTTGTGGACATCGTGTCATTGGGGGCCAGGTCCCTGCCCTTCTCTGATTATGGTTGTACTTTTGGGCAAGTCGTACTTAAATTTTGCTTGTAAAATATCATATGAAAGATAAAAAATGTAGGAGGCAGTGAATTAAAGTTTACAAGTTTATTTTCCAATCAAGGCATATTACATGATATGCATGTGTGATGATGTGATTATGAAACAAAATGTATAAAAACAAAAACAAAAAACTGTCAAAAGGTTGATAGAACATGTTATGTATATTGTGCATCAATAGTAGAAATATAATGAAACACTTAAATCAAGACATTCACCACCATTCAGCAAATAAAAGCATAGTGATGAAATATAAGAAAGGGTAATCAGTAGACCCGGAGAATAAGATTACCGAAATTTTGACAAGATTATTTTACAAAATATAGCAAGTTTAGTAAGTATAGAAACATCTTTGATATTCATTAGTTCCTGTAAATTATAAGTGTTTGGATGAGTGAAATAATAACGCTGAATATATTTCCTTCTATCTGCTGAAAAGTGTGTACATTCAAACAGATAATGACATTCATCACCCAACAAATTGCTATTACATAAATGACAAAAACGATGGTTACGTTCAATATCTAAGTAACGTCCTTTTTCGATTGGCAGATTATGATTCATAGTATGGAATTTACAAAGAGATTTCAAATGCAAGATATTTAGGCAGTTTATCAAGGTATTCTTCAAAACAAAAATTATTTTTATACAACCGATAAACTAAGCATTTAGAAGTGTCTGATACAGTACTATTCCAATCTTGTAAAAACTGGTCACGTAATCTAGATTTAACCAATGATTTAAAATGACCAATACTGGCAACTTTTTGACTAATAAAATACTCCGACAATCCAAGATCATCTAAACAAGATTTAACAAATGATATCCATGGTGATTTCACAACATCATTGATATGTAGATTGTAAGCGGTACGATACAATATATTACAAATTTTATCATCTTTAGTATCAATTATTTTACTCCAATAACACAAAAGTCTAGACTTAACACTTATTGAAAAAGGTAAGACACCCAATTCATCATAAACCATACAATTTGGTGTAGATGGGTTTTAGCTTTAATATGAATTTGTAATATTTTAACTGGAATGTTTCGATAAGTTTTAAATTTTCAAACCCCCAGACTTCAGACCCATATAATAATATAGGACTGATCATGGAATCAAACAAATGAATTTAAGTAGAAAAGGATAAATTTAGTTTTCTGACTTTTTTGTTCATGTAAAAAAGTAGGCAAAGTAAAAACTTATATTCCCATGGATCCTCAGCCCGAGAAAAAAAATGTTTTTGATGTTCATAGGTATTATGTTTGTTCTAAAAAAGGTAAGAAATATAGGAAAAAAGTCACGTGGATAAGTGACGGTCCTGTTTCTAGTATTTTAGCTGTCATTGAATATCTAGGAAATTTTCCTGGTTTAGTATCTCATGGAAATTCAAAAACCAACTCTGAGTACTTAAAAACTAAAATATGATGTTTTGTCTGGTCTGGCAAACATTGATCAAATAAGGCAAGTGAAAAGAAGGGAAACTAAAACTCAGTCTCATGAAGTAGGTCATGTCCGTAATGTAGCAGATAATGTAATTCAACTATCGAATCGTTTAGTAAATGGGGATAATTACATTCAGTCAGTATTTTTTACAGGTAATAAAACGCCAAGCATTATTCTTTTTAATGAAAATCAAATTAATGATTTAAGAAATATTTGTTGTTCTGGTAATGCCATATTAGGTGTGGATAAGACATTCAATTTGTGTAACGTCCATGCCACTGTGACTTCATATAAACAAGTATCTGTTATAAGGCCTCAAGGCAATGTAAGTCCAATTTTTCTGGGACCAATTTATTTACATGATAATAGTAATTTTGGTTCGTACTTTCATTTTTTAGCCAGTTGAAATCTAGATTTAAGGACGTGTCTTTGGACAATTTAGTCATTGGCAGTGATGACGAAAAGGCCCTTGTTAATGCAATCACTGCAGTTTTCCCTGAATCAACTCACGTCCTTTGCACGCGTCACTTAAGAGAAAATTCTAAGCATAAATTAATAGATGACTCAGTGAATTTGGCAGATAGGAATACTATATTAAATATGATTTTTGGAGACAATGGTTTATTGGACAGTGACGACTTCATTTGTTTTGATGATAAATGTTGCAATATAGAAAAAATTTGTGCCCAGTAATCTGAACCATTTTTAAAATACTTTAAAGATAGGTTGGGTCCAATATTAAAGAAGAAGCTTGCAGAACCATCTTTATTAAATAAAATTGACAGTCACTGGACAAACAACAACAGTGAGTCTATTAATCACATTTTAAAATTAGCCACTGATTGGAAACCAAGACCTTTAATTCAATTAATTGACATTTGTAGAAAATTAGTGGAAGGTCAATTCAATGAACTCAAGAGTGCCCTTATTGGATCAGGTGAATATAGATTGTCTGAAACGCACTCGCATTTTGGTATTTCTAATTTCTAAAACACAGTATGTAACAATGACTGAAAAGCAAAGAATTGCTTATTTTAATAGGTTTAGAAATTTTAGAATTCAAAAAGAAGGTGTCATTACTTCCACTGATGGTTCTTTGCAAATAGTCGCACCACGTGCCCATGGAAAAAAGCCTGGACAAGTTAAAAGAAAAATAAATGTCCGCACTGTTTCAAATAAAAGACAAAAAAAAAGACTGAATATTAGGGTTAGGTTATGCACATTTTTAAGTGTTACTGAATCATTTTTTGATGTCGATAGTCACCTTCGGGATGCTGCTCTTTGTGCGATCGACATTTTTTTCACTAGTTTTTTATTCTATATTTATTTCATTTTTCATGTCGATAGTCACCTTCGGGATGCGGCACTTTGTGCGATCGACATTTGTTTCACTAGTTTTTGTAATAAGTTTTTGTTGTAATATAGTAAAAAAATAATGTTCTGTTCATTGTAGTATTTTATGAGTGTTTCTTTGTATTTTATTTCAGGTAGATACACGTACAGATTTTCATTACATTATATTTGTTTACTGCACGGCTGTTTCACTTCATTATGTTGTACTGTATTTGTGATTTTATATATCGCTAGATTGTTTGTTCTGTATGTTTTCTAATATTTTTTGTAAATATTTCATAACATAATGATTATCTCCATATCTCCGTATATTTTTGTAATTTTTATACTAATAATATAAAGGGATTTTTCTAACAATTCTAATATAATGGAACATCATCATCTTCAAGTTCAATATTTTATAGTTTAAATATACTCAGCAAAAATAAAAACCTGACACTTTATTTTTGTCAATTACTTATGTGTGTTAAATAAAATGTTGTGTAGTGTGTATACATGTACTATCGTTACACTACACACCTGTTTTGTCTTGTCCGACTATTGTCAATAATACGCAGCCAAGCGTAAATTTTCAATTTTCGCTCGTAAACCTCGTGCAGACTGAACTGTATCAGATAGACAATTATGAAAGACACTATACATGTGTTCAGTATCAGTGTAGTGTAATTCACACCTAAAGTTGGTTGCTTTCATGATGGCACGTTTGTCAGAAAGAGAACGAAATCAAGCGATAGGAATGCTGCGGGATGGGGTATCCGTTGTTAACGTGAGTAGATTGTTTAACTGCAGCCGCAACACAGTTCATGAACTTGTAAGACTCTATAGACTTACGGGTGATGTGCATGATCGTCCAAGGCCAGGTAGGCCAAGGGCCACTACCCAAAGGGACGACCGTGCCATCGTTTTAACTCACTTACGCGACAGGTTCAGACCGGCGACCTTGACAGCACCAACGTTTAACGTTACGGCTCAAACCATTCGTAATCGGTTACGTGCATGCCAGCGTCCTATTAGAGCTCGACGCCCATATCGCCATCGTCACGCTCGTATTGGGTGGGCACGTGCGCACCGTCACTGGCGGCGACGTGACTGGAATACCGTTCTGTTTTCAGATGAGTCTCGTTACAATCTCAGTCATGCTGACGGCCGTGCAAGAGTTTATCGGCGGCAGGGCGAAAGGTTCGCACCTGTTTGTGTTTGACAGCATGATCGTTTTGGTGGTGGAGGCGTTATGGTGTGGGGCGGTATAATGGGTGGACAGAAGATCCGGCTTATTGTTATCCGCGGCAACTTAAACGCCCAGAGATACATTGACGAAGTCTTGAATGTCGAAGCCATTCCATTTATGCAAAGGAACGCCCCAGTTGTGTTTCAACATGACAACGCCCGTCCACACACCGCGAGGATTACACGCGCTCGCTTAGCTGCAACCAACGTCAACACCATGCAATGGTCAGCAAAGTCTCCAGATATGAACCCCATAGAGCATATCTGGGATGCGCTTGGCAGAAATGTTCGGCGAAATCACAACCCACAAAACATCCACGAGCTGACAAATGCGTTGGTAGCAGAATGGAACAACTTTCCGAATAACCTTGTTCAACATTACGTCAATTCCATGCGTCGACGCGTTGACGCACTTCTTAGAGCTAGAGGAGGCCACAACAGATATTGAATGAAATAACAACTCAAATTTAATTTACAACTGTTGATGAAATGATTAAAACATATCCACACGCAGTCAACATGGTACAGCCACAAAACTGATAAATTTAATTTTGACCCTTAGATCAGAACATGTGTAATTTAACAAATCAAAACGTCATTAATAACCACCAAAATCCATATCAATGTTGTGCATTCATCTTTCTATCATGCCGAACATTTGTTTTTACATTTCAGTCATTTGGTCTTTAAAAATTTAAACAAATATACACTGTCAGGTTTTTATTTTTGCTGAGTATATATCTTTTAAAGGTGTATTCTTTACGGTGATTTTTTTTAAATTATATATTTATTCTAATATTAATATCTAGCATTGAATCTTTTCAGTCTAAAAGTTTAAGTTTTAAAATATATTTGTTCTAAAATTATAATGAAATCTGAACTTTTTAAGGGTGTCTGCTTTCAAGTGAATTTTAGGGGATGGGGGACGGACCAAGATATGAGCGCCTCCAAGTTGGTTTGGTCTGGATGCAGGTCGATCTCTTGAAGTGTAATTGACTGGAAAAGACATCCACATGTAACTGAACGCTCATAAATTCAATTAACACATTTTAACTTGTTAACGAATAACATGTCTAATAATGTTCAATAGTGTATTAATCAGTATATAAATTAATAGATAATCTTGCTTTTCTCACCACAATTATCTTATATAATGAATATGTAACACCTACTTGCTAATAACGATTGTGTTTCTTACCATAACTACTTTATTTATTCATTTATTTATTTATTTGAGTTAACACCGATATCATATCAGGAAAGCCCATGTTCCTTCTCATAATCAATGTATAGCCGATGTTATGTCTTTATTTCTGCTCCGGAAAGCCCATGTTCTATTAATGTTCATGATCGGAGATCCAAAAAACCAAATCTTAACTTAATATTCTAATGTATTAGCTACGAAATGATTTTATATAGGACTTTCCGGTCTTGTTCTATAACTTCTCATAATCAATGTATAGCCTATGTTATGTCTTTTTTCCTGCTCCGAAAAGTCCATATTCTATTACTGTTTGTGATCATAGAGCGTCAAACAATCCTCAGTTCCGTGAGTAGAGTAAATAAAACAATTTTCGATAAATCATTAAACTAAGTGTTGTTGAAATTAAAAAATGTGTTGCTAACTTAAAGAATAGCAAAAGCGTTTTTTTTCGATCTCCGATCACGAACGGTAATTGGGCAAGGCTACTGTCTAAACGCTATTTAATTAACACTAAACAAAACATTTTAGGACTTTCCGGGCTTTCCTGACTTTCCTGGTTTTCCTGTAAATACAGGGAAAACTGTTTTTGGTCATAAAGGCGATTTTACGTTGACACTTTTATTTTACATGTATATTGAATGTAATGCCCGATTTGTTGATTTAAAATTTAGATTTAATTATATTTAATGCACAACAAACAAACAAGTACATATAAAAATAGAATTAAATCTATCACAATACTGATAAAAAAGGAAAAGTAAATAAATTTAAATCTAAATTTTAAGTCAACAAGTTGGTCATTACATTGCTTTGCTTTGATGTATAGTCGCTAGCATATTACTGTACAGAAAGGGAAAGAAATCAGCAACAAACTAAAATGGACAAAAATACAAATTTATTTAACAACATAATTGTATAATAATTTACAAACAGAAGAAGAATGTATTATATAAAATAAAAACATATATTCCTACAATTGAAATCCAAATAAAGTTGATAATTCTATTATTCCAACACTGTTTTCTAAGTTTTCTGAGAATGTCAGAGTTTTCAAGTTTACTCGAACCAGGATAAGACTCATCACAAATTTGTATTTCTTCATTTATGTAATGACCGACTTAGTGACTTAAAATTTAGATATAAATTTATTTTTAAGTTTTGTAATATATTTAATTTTAATTAATTAGTTATTAGTCTCTAATTGGTCTTGCATTATTTTGTTGGACAGAATCTTTAAAAGAAAATGGTTTTGAAATAAAAGAGCTATCTGTCAAAATATTTTTTTAACATATTTAAGTCACAAATTTGTTTTTGTTTGTGTGGATAGGAATGTTAATAATGTAATTTAGATCACTGACCTTTTTTTAGCAAACCTGAGCTTGCTGAGGGTGAGCTTTTAGGATAGTTGAATGCCCGGCGTCCGTCGTCCGTCCGTAATTGTTTGTGAACACTTTAGTGGTTTTGGTTACATTTTAAGCTCAATATTTTCCCAACTTTTTGAGGATGCTAGGTGATTGCTCGGGTGAGTTCGAACATGGTCACAGACTCACAGGAGCTAAAAATAGAAAAACCTTGTTAACACTGTAGTGGTTACTGTTTTGATCGAAATATCCGGATAATTGGTCTGAAAGATTGTTTTGGTTAGGTCAATATGAATAAAGTCACACAGTAAAATATGGAAAAAAAATCGTATGAACACTCTAGTGGTCAACTTTTTATTCATTTGTCACCGACTTTGGTCAAGATGTTTGTCAACATGTATATAATTTGCTTTGATGAGTTCGAACAAAAGGTCATCTCGGATGAGAAACTAGGTCATTGAAGCTAAAATAATCTTTACACTCTAGTGGCTACTTATTTTATCCAAATATCCTGGAAATTGGTCAGATAATTTGTTTTGATGATTTTTAAATCATATTTGAATATGGTCACTTGGGTTAAAAAGCTCGGCCACACAGCCCAAATACGGAAAAATTGTGTGAACACTCAAGTGGTCATATTTTTACTCAGCTGTCAGGATGCTTGTCTAGGTAACTGCTCAGATAAGTTAGAACATGGGTTACCTTAGATGGAAAACTAGGTCACACACTCTAAAATAGAAAATCATGTTTACGCTCTGATGGCTTGTTTTGCTCCAAATAATCTGAAATCTGGTCAAGAAGTTTTTTCTGATGATTCCTAAGCCAATTCAATCTCCGTAAACAGATATCCTGTAGAATATGGGTTACCTGGTGTCAAAAACTAGGTCACTCAGACCAGATATGGAAAAAGCCTGTGAACACTATAGTTGTCACAATTATATTCATTTGTCATCAAACTTTGTCAAGATGCACGTCAACTTAATTACTTGGATGAGTTCGAACATGGGTCGTCTTGGATGAAAGGTTACATACCACTAAAACATACCACATACCACTAGGTGTCTGACAGGCAGATGTGATGACTAATAAATCACAATCCCATACAGGTCATCTTCCTATACAAAGCCTACATTTGAAGCATTTGGTGCGATAGAAGTGTGATAAACAGTCACCAAAATATATCAATCTTAAAATAACTCTGTTCGTGTATGCGCTAATATAATGGTACTTAGGTGAGCGATAAAGGGCCGCCATGGCCCTCTTGTTATTATATATCCTCGTTAACTTTGAAATATTCATTCTGAAGTTTTAGTCATTTCGTCCTGTATTTATAGCGTTCGACTACACAGAGTGAGTACAACTAGGAAATCTTCCTGGGCGGATCTAACCGCAAGCTAAGGGGTGATTGTCAATGACAATAATAAAATGCACAACCGTAACTAAAGCTTATAACAGTGTTCAGTAATAGGCTTACAAAATTACATGTACAATTAAACCATACAATACTGACTGACTAGAATATCCGAAGTAACAATACTCAATGAAATATTGAAGACAATAAGTAAAATGAAACATTGAAAAGCTACACTGCTGTTCATATAAAATTTACTACACTGATCAATGTGTATTCATTGAGTTCATGTAGTAGAACTGGGTGTTTCTTGTTAATACACAAGGAAACTTCAAATCTATGACCAAGTAAGGAGATATAAGGTGATGTGTACAATTAGAAAAGACACTGAATTAGACATAAATAATTCATTCCTGCTACACGAGAAAGAATAGAAATCTAAGGCAGAGACATGAAATGATTTATGCGTCAAAAATTGAATCAAGCAGAACCTCATTTATATAGCTGCCCGGCTCGCTCAGTTTTTAGAATGCAGGTCTACTGATCGAGGGGTCGTGGGTTCGATTCCCGCGCGGGGTATACTTTCGTCGAGGTTGTTCATGAAATTATTTCTACGGCCATTCTCCCTCCTACCAATATTTTTTAATTATGTAGGGCAGTTGTCAGTCACTGACGAAAGTATGTGCTTCTAGTAGTCGGTTAACAGCTAAATCCAGAGACTAAGCCTTTCCGGGAGCAGTGAGTAGGTTGATTAGGTTTTGATACAAAATTTTGACGACTTTTTTAACGTGCATGGGGCCCTTTATATGTGAGTCAGGCATTAAAGCCGCTATATCTACAAAATTCCCATATATACAGATAGTTCATTGTTGGAATCACATTAAAACTGATATTAAAGTTTGGTTGAACAAACATAAAGCAACTCAAGATGATTTACAAGTTTATATGCAAGATGTTACCACAATTCTTAAAACTAATTCTGAACTAATTCATGTCTGCTTAAAATTGAAGAATTAGAACAAAAATGTTCTTCAGAATTTCGCCAATATTTCCATAAGTACATTAAATCTTCAATTCTTTTAAATTCTGGTCGATGGATACTAGAAGAATTGAAGATATCTATCATCCTTATAGTGGCATAACCACCAACGCGGTCGAGTTTTTAAATAATGTTATTAAATCCTTGCAAAAAAAAAAAGAACTGCCTTTGGATGTGATCAATTTGACATTCTTTTCCTTCAAAAGTATATGAATACCTAAATTCTGTGTGTGCGTTTGGTTTTGGCAATTACGAATTAAAAATATTTTCTGGTGCTTAATTGGATCGGCACGAAGTAGACATTCCTAAATTCAAAGGACCTTCCGACGATATTTTACTACAAGCCAAAAACATAAGGAACAATTTGCTGGATTAAAAGATAACAGTATCCCTGAATTTCAATATCAATGAAATTCTAAAATTGATGATAAGCCAACAGCTCCTACCGAATCAAAAGAAATTTCAATTAAGCAACAAACAAATGAAGTTCTTGAAAATTCATTAAAAGAGAAAAATACCACCACAATTGACGACAAAGGAGTTCGAGCTCAAAGGGTCAGAAAATAACTTTGGCAGATTTCTTATTGAAAACGACATGATGCGTTTTGTTTCATTCACGGGCACTTTCCGAAATTTAGTATGGGTGATTTGGTTTTCTTTTGCAATAATATGATTAAAAAAGGGTTTTCTAATGCTAAATTGGGTCCGAACGAAATAGACATTCCTAAATTCAAAGGCACTGCCAGCGACATTTTAATACAAGTCAAAAAACATATGGAACAATTAAAAGACAAAACATGCCACCACGATGGACGACAAAGATGAGTTCGAGCTCAAAGGGTCGGAAATTAACTTAAGTCAATCAATGTTGGCAGATTTTCTAATTGATAACGACATTATGCGTTTTGTTTCATCCATGGGCACTTTCTTGGTTGAAGGTATTAAAGGTTCTCGACAAAATATACGTCTGTTTCCGGAAGAATATTTGTGTTTGTCTTCTGGCATGAGCTACCACATACTCGCTGTCAAAAATGCCCTTAATCTGATAAACAACAGTAAAGAAGTAAAGAACCTATTTGTACTAAGAAAAAAGGTAAACCACAAGCTGCAAAAAAAACCAGACCAGAAACGTCCAAAAAAACAGATTTTGAAGTTATACCAGCCGCTAATTCATTTATATGTCCAACAGCTGGAAAGGGGTGTTGTTCCATCAACTCAGTCTTTTCCAATACAATCATCGATAAAAGAGGAGAGCGAGAACTGTTTCCATACGCCAAGTACAAACATGGAATTGTCTACATGTGTATTAAAAATCTGCTTTAAAACGTCGCTTGCAATTTACGCCAAGCAATGTTAATAATGATATCACAAATTCAAATATTTAAACTAGTAAAAAAGAATAAATTTGAAATGGACCAAGTCCACAATTGTAGCATGTTGTAATAGCCGAAGACATTTTGAATGAAAAATTAGATGATTTATGCTGTCTAGTTGACGAAGAGAAAGCTGCATGGCTATACCTACCCTAAATTTAGATGAGAAAGATACAGAAATGATAAGCAATAGTTATGGTTGGTTAAATGACAAAATCACAAATGCATCAATGGAGTTACTTAAGTCAGAATTCAAAGTCAACGGATTGCAGAATACTTAATTCATACCGTCTTGTTCGGATATCAATGGAAAATGGGAAATAAATAATAACTGGCTGAAACAAAATGCATCAGCGGTCCAATTACATTATAATGGCAATTATCATTGGCTTTCTTCTTATCAATTAGAAACGAATGGAACAGTATATGTAATTGATAGTCTGAAATATTCTAAAACACTTAATACTAGCATACGCATTTAAATCGCTCAGTTGTATTGAACAGATGGAAATGTTCTCCACGTGTCAGTACTGTGTGTCCAAAAACAACAAAATTAATCAGACTGTGGTATTTTTCAATAGCTTTTTTGACAGAATTGGTTCATAATAATTTCGATATTGACATCACTACTGTACGTTTTGATCCATCATTTATGCGATCCCATTTATTGCAATGTCTTGTTGATGCCATAGTAGGCCTACCTTTCCTCAAAATTAAAAAAAAATGCCAAATAATACGCCAAAAGAATGATATTAAAGTTGTATTGTTCATGTAGATCACCGGATACAATTGACAATTTAATACAGTGTGAAAATAAAACTTGCAAAACAAAATAAATTTTCACGAGCAATGCGTTGAGAAAACTTCAGGAACTTATTTATACCGTATGTGCACGTGGTAAATGCAATATTATGTGCAAGGTTTATTACTCCTCAAAAAAGTTCAGGACCATAATTTCATACCCATGTTTCTTTAAGTTAGTTTGTATATGCATTTAGCTTATTTTAAGTACTTGTGTAGTTGGGTGTATTGGGTTAATTGAGCACATTTGTAAGATCGTTCTGCACGAGAAAATTGTGTATTTTTGTTTTGAGAGGAACACCTATAGTAATTTGCCGTGTTACTATAGCTACTTGTATTTATTTCTACTGGTAGTTGTGTTATGTGTTCTCTTGCCGTCTCATTGACTTCATCATTACTTAAAGACACAACTTATCATAAATTTTACACATGTAATGCATGCTTTTTCGTGGCTAGATATAACAGTAGAATTTCAGTGTGTCACGTAGTATGGATATAAGAATTGAGGCCCTGCAATGAGTTCTTTCAAGAACCTAGTTCAAATGTAGCTCAGTTAAATGTTGTCTGCTAAATTAGTATTTTATCCATTGTTTAAAAAAATGGTGGAAATATTGTCTAAATGACAAACAGTTTGGAACCAGGTGCCGCAAAAGCAATTTACTTACTCAATTTTGTCAGAGATATTCATAAATTTATATTTTATACAGTACTTGTAACATTATGAATAACTATGCATGGGCCTCAATTTATTTCACTTGCTAGCAAACACGAAAAAGTCATGCAACATGTAATACTTGAAATTTTCACCTCTATTATGAGTAACCACTATACTACAATTTTCTTTTGATGTCCAAGATTTATAAGTTGTGTCTTTAAACTTTTTGAAACAGTGGTGTGTTATATTGATGTTCATCTATAATGTTCTGTAAATGATTTAATGTTAAATAAGTTTGTAGAAAGAATTGAATATCTTTCAGTATTTTCATTTTTACAGCATCAATTTTCAAATACTTCTTTTGTTAAAAGTTTTCATAATAATTATTGTCCGTTTTTTCTCAACTGTCAAAGCTTGAATAATTAAACGTGACTGAATGCATTGTTTTTGTACTGGCGGCCTAATTGTTATTAAAAATATCTTGACTAAAACATATCATACGACATAAACAGCTTTACTCGATCATAATACACACTTTGGAAACTCGATCATGGATTTGTCACAACGATGATTTTAATAAACGTATTCACCGTGAAATTATTCATATTTTGACAGTTGAGAAAAAACGAACAATATGCATACATGACTTTTTAAAGGTGATAACTGGATAACAAGTCAACACACATAATTATCCCATTGCAAGTTGATTAATTAACATTATTCTCACAGCAACAGTATTTATTGGACCACGTAAGCAGTGGCATGCATGAAGTTGGTTAAAATAATTTTCTATGAGCAATAAACATATTAAATGCATGGAGCCTACATTTTCATTACCATGAGGAAGTATATGTACGCATTGAATATTATTCATTATTTTCAAATTTGTCCGTGAACTGGTCTATTATGGCACGTGTAATAACGATATGATAAGACACGTCGGTAAATATTTGTTTATTTCGAGTAATGATGAACATAAACAAGTTTCCCGATGTTTAAAATTTGAAGCATACATGTACGCATGTTATTTGACTTTCGTTACTCTATGTTATACATGTATTAAGTTTATACAAGCATGGGTATAAACTACCACTGCGCATGCGTCATACTTTACTATAAGCCCCGCCAACTATGTATTAGATACACTTTGATAGTCCAATAAATACAGTCAACATCACTTCGTTGTGTGTTCTCTATTTATGCTTAAATGATTATAATATCAATGACCAGATTATAACAGGAATATACCATGGTGTCAGAATCGGGATTTTAATTTTAATTTCGTTTCTTAAATTGTGTTGGTTAACTCTGTTTGTACACAATAAGTGACAATGGAGATGTCGGGTATTCCACACCCGCGAATGGACTGGAATTCGACGAACTTACCAGACACATGGAGCAAATTTGAAGTACATTGCAAACTTATGTTTGATGGCCCGCTAAAAGGAAAAGGCGGAAAAGAACAATGTGCCTATATTCTACTTTGGGTAGGCGAAAGAGGCAGGACATTGCATTCATCCTGGAACCTCACGGAAGAGGAGAACAAAAAGCCAGGATCTATCTTTGAAAAATTCAAAGAATTTGTGCAGCCAAAGGCAAACCCTGTGTTTGCAAGATACAAATTTTATCATGAAATGCAGAATGACAATTCAATTGATGAATTCCTAGCGCGACTTAACATAAGTGCTAAGGATTGTGACTTCGGTGAAAAAACCGACGAAATGATCAGAGACAGAATTGTGTTCGGATGTTCATCCGAAAAAGTTCGTGAAAGGCTGATTGAAAAAGGCAAGGACTTAAATCTAGATTCCGCAGTACAAATAGCTCAGGAGTATGAGTATAATAAGAAACAAATGGACACGATGAAAGAACAAGAGAAAAACATTGATTATGTAAGATACCAAGGTTCTAGATCAAATCAGACGGGACGCGCAGGAACCAAGCGTTACGGACGCAAGGACCTAGGCAGAGAAAAACGCCAAGAACGGATCCTAGACGCTTCCATGAAGGAAAGAAAATCGCAACAGTGCGACAGATGTGGAAACAATAAACATAAAACCAATTCAGACTGTCCAGCATGGAGACAAAAGTGCCATAAATGTTCAAAGTACAATCATTTCGCTAAAATGTGTAAAACTGACAGACAGTTACATAAAAGTGTAAATTTTGTGGATGACGATGACACATCCAGTTCTGAGTCAGAAGTTTATGTACATACTGTAAGTAGTCTTACTTCTTTGTCTTCTCTGCGTGACAGTGCTATAGTCCAACTTTCTTTCGGCTCAAACAATTCTAAATTCAATGCAAAGATTGATACAGGCAGTCAGGTCAATATTTTACCATTTACATTATTCGAAAAGATGAACATAAGAAAGCCCCTGTTACCCCCAGATATAAAATTATCTTCGTACACAGGTGATCATCTTTCAATTAGAGGTAAAATAAAAATGTCTTGCTATCATGAAGATAAATGTACTGAGTCTGAGTTCTACATCGTAAATCAATTAAATGCCCCAGCGCTGATCAATTCACAAACTGCGTCAGATTTAGGGTTGATCAAATTAACATACTCTGTGGATAAACAGTTATGTGAGGATAAATCAAAGATCTTGTCTGAATTTAAAGATGTCTTTCAAGGTATAGGAACCCTTGACGGTAAATGCTCTATTCTAATAAAAGAAAATAGCATTCCTGTTGTATATCCGGTCAGAAAAGTTCCTTTTGGCCTCCAAGACAGGCTTAAGGAAGAGCTTCAGTCTATGGAAAACCAAGGCATAATTTCTAAGGTCACTGAGCCAACAGACTGGGTGAATGCACTAGTCTGTGTGGAAAAACCGTCAAAGAAACTTCGTATTTGCATAGACCCCAAAGCTTTAAATGAATGTATCAAAAGACCATACTATCCCATGAGGAAAATTTCTGATATTACTGCACAACTGAATGGTGCTAAATATTTCAGCGTTCTGGACGCAACCAAGGGATATTATTCGTGTCAATTAAATGAGGAATCGTCGCTCCTCACAACATTTGCTACGCCGTTTGACAGATACAAATATAATAGATTACCTATGGGACTCCGTTCGTCTCAAGATATCTTTAACAGGAAAATGGACGAAATCCTGGAAAATTTGCCAGGTGTCGCATCAATTGTCGATGACGTGATCTGTTGGGGAAATTCCAAAGCAGAACATGATAAAAACTTGAAAGGCCTACTCACACGTGCTCGAGAAAAGGGTTTAAAATTTAATCCAGATAAAGTAATTATAGGTCAGACTCAAGTCACATACTTTGGGCACGTTATAAGTGATAAGGGAATGTCAGTCGACAAAGACAAAGTCTCCGCGATTTTGAACATGAAAACCCAAGAATCTCGTCATGACTTAGAAGTTTTTCTTGGTTTAGCAACGTACTTAAGTCAATATGCAAAAAATCTTGCTGATATTACAAGTCCGATGCGTGATTTATTGAAAAAGGACGTTGAGTTCATTTGGGGTCCGGAACAAGCGAAATCGTTTGAGCTAGTAAAACAAACGATCACGAAAGCTCCAGTGTTAAGGTATTTTGATCCTTCAAAACCAGTTGTTCTTCAAGTTGATTCTTCGTCTAAAGGCGTCGGAGCAGTATGTCTCCAAGAAGGCAAACCTATCGCGTACGCCTCAAAAACTTTAACTAGCAACCAGATTGCTTGGGCTCAGATTGAAAAAGAAGCAGCCGCAATTTTGTTTGGTTGTTTGAAGTTCAAACAATACATATATGGCCAACGTACGGTTGTAGAGAGTGATTGCAAACCTGTGGTTTCAATACTCAAAAAGCCTTTGCATGCCGCACCGCAGCGATTGCAAAAAATCATCATGCAGTTACAACCATTTGACATAGAAGTCATACATAAAAAAGGCTCGAACCTTCCGTTAGGAGATGCGTTGTCTAGAAACTATGAATCTGAAACATATCCGGAAATGTTTCAAAATATGGATATGCATGTACACTCAGTTAACTTACTTCCGATAAGTAGCGAGAGAATTGAGAAAATACGTTCCGAGACCGAAAACGACGCGCAATTACATGCCGTGAAAAAATATATAACGTCGGGATGGCCGGATGAGCGTAAACTATGTAATAAGTTAGCCCTTGATTTTTGGAATCACAGGGATGAACTAACCATTGAGGATGGAATCGTGTTAAGAGGTTCGAGAATTGTGATACCAAAATCACAGCAATCAGAAATGGTCAAAGCCGTGCATTTAAACCATCTTGGTGTACAAAAATCGGTTAACCGTGCACGCGATATAATGTTCTGGCCAGGCATGACCAAGCAAATCACAGAACATGTTCTACCTTGTTCGTTGTGCGAGAAATATCGCCCAAGTAATACAAAAGAACCGTTACTTCCACATGATATTCCAGAATTGCCATGGCAACATATTTCATGTGATTTGTTTACATTAGATAATGAGCAATACATGGTAACTGTTGATGCATTTAGCCATTACTTTGAAATCGACTCTTTGCCAAATATTTCAAGTAAATCAGTTATCAGGAAACTTAAAGTACACTTTAGCCGATTCGGTTCGCCAATACAAATTAAAACTGATAACGGGAAACAGTTTACATCTGATGAATTTAACAATTTCGCAAAAGAATGGAAATTTACACACGTGACTTCTAGCCCGACTATGGCTAGTTCTAATGGACATGCAGAAGCGTTTGTAAAAATCGCGAAACGATTATTACAGAAGGCTAAAGATGCCAACACTGATCCTTATTTATCTTTGCTCGAATATAGAAATACACCCCTCCCTTGTGGATACTCTCCATCTCAACTCCTCATGTCCAGACGCTTAAGATCAATTTTACCCTGTACTAATGAGCAATTAAAACCTCAATTAGTTGACATACAATCTGCACGTCAACACATGCAGGCATCAAGAGAGAAGTCAAAATTTTATTTTGATAAACATGCCAAGCTATTACGACCATTCAAACCTGGTCAACATGTCATTTACCAGAGGGGAGAAACGTGGCAACCAGCTAAAATTATATCTCAATTTAATACCAGGTCATACATCATTCAAACCCCAGATGGTGTAAAATATCGCAGAAATAGGAAATATTTAAGAACATCAAGATCTGACAATTCCGTAACTCAGACAGATAAAAATAAAGATAACCCCTGTTCATCTCAGAAACCTGTTAAGTCAAGCGTGGAAAAAAAGTCTTATAATAAAAATTCCAATCAGCACTATGTCACTCGGAAAGGCCGAGAGGTAAAACCGCCTACAGTGTACGATTTATAACTATTATTCGTAGAGATTGGACAATATATGCATGCTATTTATAAAATTTTGAAATATAATTACAATTGACTTTATGTTTACAATTGCTGAGTATATTATTTAAATTGACTTTACTATGACGCATTTATTTATTTTTCTTTCAAAACAAACAGAATGTTATACATGTATTAAGTTTATACAAGCATGGGTATAAACTACCACTGCGCATGCGTCATACTTTACTATAAGCCCCGCCAACTATGTATTAGATACACTTTGATAGTCCAATAAATACAGTCAACATCACTTCGTTGTGTGTTCTCTATTTATGCTTAAATGATTATAATATCAATGACCAGATTATAACAGGAATATAACACTCTAGTCGGAGTCCAGCCGTAAAAGGTTTGTCTACAGTTACGGAACGTTCCGCAACTGTAGAGTTACGGTACCGTAACTTTAGCCACTGCCTTTCGTACGGTAAGTCATACCCCTTTCGTAAATTATCTAGAGTAACCGTTCAGGGAACAAGTTCTCAGCTGGTTGAGTACTGAGGAGGCGTTAGTTTGAGGAAGTAATGGTTTAGATTACGTGGGAACAAATTTTGGTAAATAAATGTTGCATTAAGCATGGAAAGTGGCTTTGAAATACTGAAATTATCTCATTGTCATATGTATTCGCGAACTGGTACGGTTTGTTATTTCTGTCATTTAAGGGCGTTGTCTTTCTCTTCCGACAATATGCAGGTCTCTCTCTGGTAACAAAGACAGGTCATATTTTATCTTTAAGAAATATAGATCTACTAGTTGTTATATATTAAATTTTAGATCGGGTTCTAATCAGATTGCATCTGATAGGAATACTGACTCAGATTTCCCCGTTAAAGTTTGATACAACTTCATTTTCTGAGCAAGGGGATTTTCTTAAGGTTCATGTAAAGTCTTTGTTTGCATTAAAAATAGTAAAATGAAAAATGTTCTAACTCTTTTATACTTCCACCAAGAGCAGTGTTTTATACATCAAAATGTTCCTTATGAAACATACAATGTGATGCTCGTAATTAATTTAGATGAAAATGTTAACCAAAAGATGCATTTGCAAAATTGATGCTGTAAAACTGAAAATACTAAAAGACATTAAGATTTTTTTACAAACTTATTTAACATTAAATCATTTATAGAACATTATAGTTCATATTCCAATAAAGGTACTCCAATATTTATAACCTAAAAAAATGTTACAACAAAACTAAGGTAAATGAAAAACATTTTGACAGATACAAGTGTAATGGGTTTTCACGACCCTGTTTCTACTTTCACTTTAGTTTTTCAATTGCCTTAGTTTTGTTTAATATTTATTGAGGTTATAAATATTGCAGTACCTTCATTGGAATGTGTACTATAAGGTTCTGTAAAGGAATTAATGTTAAATTTTGTTGTAAGAAAATTTTAATGTTATTTAGTATTTTTATTTATGCAGCATCAATTTTGCAAATACGTCTTTTGCTAAATATTTTAAAATATCGAAATTGATGATTGGCATCACTTTGTATGTTTCATAAGAAACATTTTGATGTATAAAACAATACTGTTGGTGGAAATATGACAGAATTACAGCTATTTCTGTTTTACTATTTTTTAGCAATCCAAGACTTTACATGAACCTTAAGACAAGGGGAAAATATATACTTTTTAGGAGGGGAATGGGGCCGAATTTCGGCCCCAAAATGGCTTGAAAAAAAACACTGAATAAACATGTAATCCATTTCACTCAAGTCACATTTTTAGGGTAGGTATATTTTGCGGACCAGCGGACCAGTTAAGTATACGGATACAGTATATCAAATATGCGGATCATATATATCTATAGAAGTTTGTTATTATTATGTCAGGGTATTGGTCAAAAGATAAGATTGATCGAGTTTAGTGAAATTACATTTAATATTTATTCATATGTAAATATATAAATACCAATTTCGAGTTGTTGTTTTTTAAAATAAACTTGCAGATTTCAACAATAAATTACTTCATTGCATATTGTTACGCGTATACATAAATATTATATAGTTAAAACTGTTAGAGACTTTATCATTTGAAAACTAATTTGACAAGATTCAAATGTAATATTTTAACAATATACCATTTTTGTCCTTTTTAGCGGGCTTTAAAAATAAAGAAACATAATCATATTTAATAATATAGCGTTTTTTGTCCTTTTTATAAATAAAGAAACATAATCGTGTAACATTGACTTTTAATTCTTACTTATACTGAGTTAAATACCATCTTTTCTAACTATGATTAACTGTAGCGGACCAGTTATATTGACAAACTATTGATCTGAGGTATCATTGTAGCGGACCAGGTAATTTTATGAGAGTAAAAATGACGGACATGTACACCTAGGTCTAACTGTAGCGGACCACTTAATTTTAAGAGCGTAAGAGTAGCGGACCAGTTTATAGATCGAGAAGATAGAACGATTATTTTTGTCAAACTGTATTAATTATGAAGAGTCGTACAAAATTGACAAACTATGGCTCTGAGGTTTAACTGTAGCGGACCACTTAATTTTAATAAGAGTTACAGACCAGGTGATAGATTTAGCAGATGTTAGGTATCACTGTAGCGGACCGGGTTATTTTAATAGAGTTAAAATGACGGACATTTACACCTAGGTTTAACTCTAGCGGACCACTTAATTTTAAGAGCGTTAGATTTACGGACCAGGTTATAGATCGAGAAGATATAAGATTATTATTTGGCGGACTGTATTAATAATGAAGAGTGTTGAAATTACAGACCAATTGATTGATCGAGCTGATGATAGAATATTTTGCGTATTGAATTAATAAAGAAGATTTATCGTGTTATATTGACAAGATTTACATCTTGTTTAATTATAGCGGACCACTTACTTTTAAGAGCGTTAAAATTACGGACCAACAAGTTGGGTATTACTGTAACGGACCACTTAATTTTCAGAGAGAAAATTTTCGGACTGTTTATTAATATTGATAGTTCATGTAAGATTGGTGAAGTACTGATTCTGCAGACCAGTCGAATATGAGCTAAAATTGAAGGAATTTTGATCTTCAGAAGACCATTTAATTTGACGATCGTAAAAGCTTCATAACATGTTATTCGTCGCGCAGATACCATTAACTATTAAAAAGATATCGTCATATGTATGTGCGATAACATCACAATGAAGGTGACACTTTTTATTATCGCTGTCTATAATCAAATTAATCCCCGTACATCTTGGATAGAGTGGGTGGGATTTAAAATAATTTTATCCAATGATTTATTAGCAATTAAGTATTTCGACTGTCCATCTGGGGCAGAAATAATCGATAATTAGTGTATGGGCGTTCACTTACAAGATGATATCTTTAGTGTATTATATTTTTTTTCAATAAGAATTAATCAAACATTTAACAAATAAATATATCGACTTGCATCTGGACCAAACCAATAAAAAAGAGAACTGAACAGATTAGCATCTTTAATTACATTCACGTGTTTTTATAACATTATGCAAAATTTAACAGAATAAAAAATTTAAAAAAAAACGTTATAGATAATGTAAATTAAAACACATATATAACATATTTAAGCACAATATCCTTATCATAGAAAAACTTTCTAATGAATGACAGTATTTAAAAAAAATGCCAAAATTCAGGAATATAATAATAAATGTTTGCATCTTGCTTTTTAATTAGAAAGTAAAACAAACAATTACGGTTATTGTAATCGTTTAGTTTTTATTGTACTTTTTCTTTAGAACTGATGTAGCAAATTAATATATAGTTGTCTTATTATTATTGTTACTATCATAATTACTATTGAAAAAGAATTGCTCTATGACAAACATGAAGACTTACAATTGATATAAAAAAATTCTAATTGGTTTATTTGCTACCTACACGCCTTTGAAGTTATTAATTAAGTATGCATCAAACTATCGTATTAAATTCTATAGTTAAAGTTCAATACTTTTATTCAACACACGCATATATTTTGTTGCTTACAGTTTGAAAGAAAAAAGAAACAAACAGACAAACATACATATTCAATAAAAAATAGACCAAAAATAGGAAAGGGAAAGACACATGTTGAGAAATGTCACATTTTTTCTTTAATATTCTTAGTAATTTCAGTATAACGCTCGTAAAATAAACTAATCCGCTACAGTTAAACAAAAATGAAAATTCTGTCAATGTAACACCATTATTAATATAGTCCTCAAAAATAATTTTATATCAGCTTTTTCTTAAAATGACCCGGTCCGCTAACCTGGTCCGTAATTCTAACGCTCTTAAAATTAAGTGGTCCGCTACAGTGAAACCTCAGATCAATAGTCCGTCAATATAGTACGAAACTCTTCTTAATTGATACAGTCCGCCAAAAATATTATCTTGTCGATCTCTCACATCTCTCATTAAAATATTACATTTAATTTCTTGAATCGAAATTGTTTTCAAATGATAAAGTCTCTAACAGTTGAATTATATAATATTTATATGTGCACATAACAATTTGTTATGAAACAATTTATAGTTGAAATCTGCAAGTTTATTTAAAAACAACTCGAAATTGGTATTTATGTATTTACATATGAATAAATAATAAATGTAATTTCCCAAAACTCTATCAATCTTATCTTTTGACCTATACCCAGACAAAATATTGGCGAACTTCTTCAATACTTATATTATATATGTATATATGATCCGCATATTTGATATACTGTATCCATATACTAAACTGGTCCGCTGGTCCGTAAAATATACCTTCCCACATTTTTATCTTGTTAGGGCAGGGCTCGCGCTGCCGATCGCAATTTGAGCCATTTGGCAATTACCGGTATACAATCAACCAAGTGACACTTTTATGATCCAATAATTATATAAATTACGTAATACACCTTGATCAATTAAACCCGTGTTTAATGCCCGTATTGGCCGTAAAATCTCCGTAATAGTGATCCGTTTTTGTTTAAAAAAATCATTTGACAGCAAATTTCAACTTTTTGTGCTTGCATAGAACATGTATACAACTTGTAAAATAATATTTACAAAAAGTTGGGTAGCAGAAACAAATAATTTGATGAAAATGAATTTCTTAAGATCTATTCTTTTTAAACAAAGAAAGGACAAAATTGATGACATTGTAAACACGTTTTCCAAAAATAACAAGGTCACATTGCACTTTCTATTTTTAACATAGCTAACATTCGTACACATCAAGTTTGCGAAGGGTAATTAAAATATTAGCTGGTAAGTAGGATAATTATCACAATTAATTCTAAATAATTGTGAAAATTCCACAGTTTTAACTGTAATAACATTTAGTCTGATCTAGGCCTTATTATTTTTTTTTTTTTTAACCGTTGATCGTATTATCAACAGGTATTTTTTTTATGATTCTGCCAAGAACGTGCCCTTGCGTCATTGCCACGCAAGAGCTGAATGTGGCATAATTATTTAAAAAAGCATGCGCTTTCGTCGCGTCTAAATTCAATCGGCGAAATTCGTATTTGCTAGCGTTTTAAATATACAAATTTGATTGTTCGTTTACAACGCAATAATCAAATAAATAGGACAACTAGATCTAGATTAAATGCTTGGTGACGTACAGAACCTATGCGATCCACGTTATTTCACTGAGAGTCTTAATCATTTTCGTGGGGTCGCGAAAATACTTTACAATTGCATTTTCACGTGTAAATTTCTTTTCCATCATCAATAATGTACACTGCTTTATAAGAATACAAGTACATTAGTTAATTTTACCAGAAATTCATGTTATGTCTGAATTGTTAACAATATTAATAATAATGTCAGTTGTGTTTATGTCATTCATAGGCATTGGTTCTATTTCTAGAACATCAATTATAACCATTTTTGTTTTAATGCTTATGTATAGTACAAATCAAAGAGCACAAAACATGCCGATAGTGATTATATCTATGACATTTGGCTTTCAACAGACATGTGAAAGGCCTTCAGTGCACAAAATGCTATTAATACATATAGAAATATGCTGTCCTAAATAGACAAAAGCATATAATTATTTATCAAAGATTTAAGTAAACAACAAAGTCATTGCCATTGAACATGTATTTTCATAGAGAACTAGGTATGTTAAGCTATTCATATCATCACCCAATGAGACAAGAAAAAGCTCCTATTCAAGTTCTTTGTCGCGACTAAATTTTTTGTCGTGACTTAATTTTTGTCGCGATTTCATATTTTTTCGCGAAATTGGCTCAAAGAAAAAAAAGCCAGAGCTAGCCCTGTAGGGAGATCATTTGATAATTCACATACACACATATAACAAACAAATTGCACATGCATTAATTAATGCTTCACATGTCTATGCAAAAAAAAAAAAAAACATAAATTGCAATATGGATTTCTTGTATTGCAATACAGTTTTTACCAATTAGTTACACCCCTAGTAACAATCTATTGTAAACATGCATCATGCTTTAAAGAAACATTCCTCGAGCACTTTCAGTGGCTTTGATTATCTTTGTCATATATTAAACTTCTCTACTTATAATTTTTTTTTCAGATTGTTTATTTATACTTTTGACGAAGTAAGCGTGAAGTATTTCGAGTTTAGACATTCATTTGGAACACATGTACATGGGAGAAGAAGATTTGAACATGGCGGATAATGTACAAACTCAAAATAAACCTTACAATTGTGATATTTGTATGTCAGAGTTTACTCTTAAAGAAAGTTTAAGTCATCACATGAAAATACATACAAAAGAAAAGCCGTTTAAATGTGATGTTTGTATGTATCAGTTTTCACGAAAATCTAATTTGAAAATTCACATGAGATTACATACAGGAGAGAAACCTTATAAATGTGGTATATGTTCCTCAGAGTTTAATCAAAAAGTAAACTTAACAGTTCACATGAGAAAACATACAGGAGAGAAGCCTTATAAATGTGATGTTTGTACGTCTGCATTTAGAGAAAAAGGAACTTTAAATGATCACATGAGAATTCATACAGGAGAGAAGCCTTATCTATGTGATCTTTGTTCGTCAAAGTTTACACGATTAGATCATTTAAAGCGTCACATGAGAATACATACTGGAGAGATGCCTTATAAATGTGATGTTTGTACATCTACATTTAGAGAAAAAGGAATTTTTAATGATCACATGAGAATTCATACAGGAGAGAAGCCTTATAAATGTGATGTTTGTATGTTGGGATTTTCACAAAAATCTAATTTGAAAAGTCACATGAGATTACATACAGGAGAGAAACCTTATAAATGTAATATATGTATGTCAGAGTTTAATAAAAAAGTAAACTTAACTGTGCACATGAGAAAACATACTGGGGAGAAGCCTTTTATTTGTGATAAGTGTCCTTCAGAGTTTTCAAGAAAAAAATGTTTAGACGTTCATTTGAGAAAACACACAGGAGAGAAACCTTATCTATGTGATCTGTGTTCGTCAAAGTTTACACGATTAGAACATTTAAAGCGTCACATGAGAATACATACAGGAGAGAAACCTTATTCATGTGATATATGTTCATCAAAGTTTGCACAAAAAGAACATTTAAGATATCACATGAGTAAACATGATTTTTCTGGAGAAAATCCTTTTAAATGTAGTATTTGTATGACTGCATTTTCACAAAAAAGTAATTTAAAAACACACATGAGAATACATACAGGAGAGAAGCCGTTTAAATGTAATATTTGTATGTCAGAGTTTACACAAAAAGGATGTTTATCAAAACACATGAGAATACATACTGGAGAGAAACCTTATATATGTGACATTTGTAAATCTGCATTTACACAAAGACCTGGTTTAAAAAGGCATATGAGAGTACATACAGGAGTAAAACCTTATATATGTGGCATTTGTGAATCTACATTTAATCAAGATTGCACTTTAAAAAGGCACATGAGAATACATACAGGGGAGAAACCTTATAAGTGTGATGTTTGTAAATCTGCATTTAGACAACAAGGAAGTTTAATAAAACACATGAAAAAACACAGCAGAGAGAAACCTTAGATATGTGACATTTGTAAATCTACATTTAGAGAAAAAAGGAGCATTGAGGAATTTCATGAGAATTCATACATGATTGAAACCTTATGAATGTGATGTTTAAACATTGAGTATCTGTGAGATATCACATGAGAATTTAAGAAAACCTTCAGGAAAGATTCAGCAGTTCATGATTGTAATATATGTATATGTTTTTCAAGATTCACACACTGTGTTAATTCAGAAAATCACATGAAAATACATATTTGGAAGACAAGCCTTACATATGAGATTTAAAATTGTATTGTCTTTATTTAGACAGATGAAACTCAAGAAGGTGATCAGTGGTGCTACCAACTGAGCTAGCCTGGGGCTTTGAAAAATTGTGTTAGATCTATTTCATAAACTAGAAACTTTTGATTTGACATGTCTTTTATTTTGATGATTCAATGAGGGACTTTGGTCAGTTATCTTTCCTTGATAGAATCTGAAGCAATCCAACTGGTAAGTAGATCAGTTGGAATCCTTGAATTTTATCATTGGATCCTTGGTAAGGATGATAAAATTAGGGGTGTAACAATATGGTAAAAACCGTATTGCAATATATTGCAATACGTACCGGTTTTTTGCTAATACATACAAAGCATGAATTAATGCATGTGCATCGTCGTAATTGGATCAGCATTACATGCATATGCGTATTTTCAAAAGATCTTTTATCCAAATGTTGGAAAACTTGTGTAAAATGGATGTAAGTTAGAAAAATGCATATTTTGAAACGAACTTTCGAAGAGAATTTTTCTCGCATTTGACTAAATGTTTAACCTTCCAAGACAAGAAAGATTATTTTAAGTTTTCAACGCATTTTACCATTTATTCAAACAATGAACTCTCAGAATCTGATAGAATTCGTCAGTACATCATTTGACTACAAAAACTGGTTCAAGGAAAAACGAACCGGTTAAAAACCGTCAAAATTCGTATTGCAATATAAACCGGTATATTGGTTAACCGTTACACCCCTAGATAAAATAGTTCATCTAATATCTTTCTTGTAAAGTTAAGATATTAACAAAAGTGATAAATTACGGTTAGTTCTTAACCCTTAAAATTATTGGTTTGATTTTCAAACAAATTAGATTGATGTGCTGGTGCATAACTAGTTTTACTGCGAGTAAATAAAGAAGAATGTTGACTTGTTTTGCTTCAATCCATTGAAATATGATTTACAAAAGTTGATAGAAGTTATTTAAGATTAATTGTGGCAAAATGACATTGAAAAGTAAGGTAAAATCCCAGTTCTCCAACTGATTTGACCTACCTGTTTTAAGAGTATAGAAGGGCAAATAACTGACTAAGGTCCTTTATTAATTGGGCAATGATTGAGTTAAGCAGTCCAATAAATTTTAGTGTGTCATGAAATAATCCTGACTGCTGGCTTTAATATAATTAACTAACACATATGATTGATATTATAAATGAAACAAAAATATCTTAGAAATGATATTCAGAACTATGCAGCATTCATTTGTTTGAAGTATAAATATACATATTCCCTGTTCGGTCATACCGCCTAGAATCTACCTTGAAGAACTTAATCAATTAGCAGGGCTTGAATTTAAGCTCACATACACACTAAATGTGAGTGGTTTTGAAAATTGCTTTATTTTGTTTTATTTTAACTCGCAATATTTTGGCAAGTTTAAATCAACACAAAATATCACCGTCTAAACTTAAATTGCTTCAATCAGCATTAAATTTAAAACAGCGAGATCTAAATAAAATTGATAAAAGATTCATACTAAAAATTGTTGATATTCTTTGTCTATTCCTCAAAAAATGACCTTTTTACTCGTGGTTTTGCCACTCGTGAATTTTTTTTTCTGAGCTCATTCCATGAAATAAAAATTGATCTTGCACCAAAGAGGACGAATATCCTCTATGTCTTAACTGTGTTGTTATTTGTTGTTCATTAAATATTTACATGTGACAGTTTTGTTGGGTGTAATAAAACAAATAACACACGGCAGTGAGGGTGACAGTACAGTTTATCAACCCTTGAAAAATAATCTGTACTGTCACCCTCACTGCCATGCGTTATTTATATAATGTTAGTTATGTTCAAATGTTACGGTATGAAATTTTGTCTAGTAAAGACTGTCATCCAGTACCTTTTTTTAGGTTTCATTCCAATGTTATAAATATATAGGTCCTATATTTACACTATAATATGTCAAACATTTTTATATTTTGTCAAACATACCTATGTTTGTCTTACATGCCTACATTTTGTAAAATATATCTTGATTTTGTCTTACATTCCTATTTTTATATTATTATAAATATATATGTCCTATATTTACTCTATAATATGTCAAACATATTTATATTTTGTCAAACATACCAATATTTTGTAAATATATCTAGATTTTGACTTACTTGCCTATATTTTGTTAAAGATATCTAGATTTTGTCTTACATGCCTATACATGTATTTTGTTAAAGATATCTAGATTTTGTCTTACATGCCTATATTTTGACTAACACTTATAATTTGTCAAAGAAACATTCCTATTTTTTGTTTAACAAACAAAATTATTTGTCAAAGAAACATTTTGTTAAACATACCTATAAAAAGGCTTTATACTGTGAAGCATACCTATATTTTGCAGTGCTTTCATGAAGAACTAACCGCCAACCCAAATGGCCCAATAGGAGGACCAAAGGGCCAGTAAAAGTAGGCAAAAAAGAACCCACCTAGAGAGCCTATTACTTTTCTATTTGAGCCTATTCAACAATGATTTACTGAGAACACTGATTTTTATAAGTGAAAAAATAACCGCTGCCTGGCTAGCTCAGTTGCTAGCACAAAAGTCCACTGATTGTGGATTCGATTCCCAGGTAGGGCATACTTCATGGAGCTTGGTCTTGAGATTATTGATTATTTCTACAGTCATTTTCCCTTCTACCAATGATTTTTAATTATGTAGGGTAGTTGTCAGTCACTGATGAAAGTATGTGCTAAGTAGTTGGTTTACAGCTAAATCCAGAGATTAAGCCTTTCCAGGAGGAGTGATTCGGTTGACTGATTGCCGTTATATGACATATACAATGTGTTGCCATGGCTTTAAACCCAAAATTAAAAATAGATAAAAATACTGATCTTTTGTTAAACATTCATATATTTTGTAAAAATTACTTTATTTTTAACCTACCTATATTTTGTAAAAATTCTCATATTAGGCAAACATCTATACTGGGTCTCTTAACTGAAATGCCCATTCAAGTGTGTACATTGACTGTATAAATTTTACGTCTTGTAACTAGAGGTACTTATTTTAGTGTGTACATTTACTGTTTCAATTTTAGATCCTATAGCCAGAAGTGTTAGACAGTATTAATTAAAGGTCCTATAACCAGAAGTACTTAGTTTAGTATGTACATTGACTGTATCAATTTTAGGGCCTGTAACCAGAAGTACTTAGTTTAGTGTGTACCTTGACTGTATCAATTTTAGGTCCTGTAACCAGAAGTACTTAGTTTAGTATGTACATTGACTTTATCAATTTTAGGGCTTATAACCAGAGGTACTTAGTTTAGTATGTACATTGACTTTATCAATTTTAGGGCTTATAACCAGAGGTACTTAGTTTAGTATGTACATTGACTTTATCAATTTTAGGTCCTGTAACCAGAAGTACTTAGTTTAGTATGTACATTGACTGTATCAATTTTAGGGCTTATAACCAGAGGTACTCATGTTAGTGTGTACATTGACTTTATCAATTTTAGGGCCTGTAACCAGAAGTACTCAGTTTAAAGTGTAAATTTACTGTTTCAATTTTAGGGTCTCTACCTATAGAGCAAAGTTTGTTTAGTTCATTTTTATACGCCCGTTTTGAAAAAACGGTCGTATTATGTTATGCTGTTGTCCGTCTGTCAGTCTGTCCGTCTGTCCGTGGACAATTGCTTGTCCGGATGATAACTCAAGAAGGGATGCACCTAGGTTCCTCAAATTTTATGTGTGGATAGCCCTTGGGTGGAGGAGGTTCCCTATTGATTTTGAGACCCCAGGGTCAAAGGTCAAGGTCACTGGGACTTAAAATAGGTAAAACTTGTTCGGACAATAACTGAACCACCAATGTACCTAGGTTCACCAAATTTTATGTAAGAGTAGGCCATGTGTCAAAGATGTTACCTATTGGTTTTGGGGCCCCTGGGTCAAAGGTCAAGGTCACAGTGGCATCATATGGGAAAAAACTTGTCCTGACAATAACTGAACAACCAATCTACCTAGGTTCACCAAATTTGACGTGAGAGTAGCCCATGTGTCAAGGATGTTCCAAATTGGTTTTTGGGCCCCTGGGTCAAAGGTCAAGGTCACAGGGGCATCATACTGAAAAACCTTGTCTGGACGATAACTCAACAACAACTGTACCTAGGTTCACCAAATTTTATGTGAAGGTAGCCCATGCGTCAAGGTTGTGCCCTATAGGTTTTTGGGCTCCAGGTTCAAAGGTCAAGGTCACAGTGGCATCATTTTGAAAAACCTTGTCCGGACAATAACTCAACCACCAATGTACCTAGGTTCACCAAATGTTATGTGAGAGTAGCCCATGTGTCAAGGATATACCCTATTGATTTTGGGACCCCTGGGTCAAAGGTCAAGGTCACAGGGGCATCTTATTGAAAAACATTGTCCGGGTAATAACTCAACAACGACTGTACCTAGGTTCACCAAATTTCATGTGAGGGTAGCCCATGTGTCAAGGATGTGCCTTATCAGTTTTGGGGAAACAGGGTCAAGTTTAAACCTTCAACCAGAAGATATCAAATTACCAAGCAGTGACTTCAAATGTTCAATCAATATGTTAATAAAGTCAAAATGGCAAGCAATGAAAAACTTGTCCGGACAATAATTGAACCACCAATGTACCTAGGTTCACCGAATTTTATGTGAGGGTATCCCTTGTGTCAAGGGTATGCCCTTTAGGTTTTGGGGCTCCTGGGTCAAAGGTCAAGGTCACAGAGGCATCATATTGAAAAACTTTGTTCGGACAATAACTCATCAAAGACTGTACCTAGGTTCACAAAATTTTATGTGAAGGTAGCCCTTGTGTCAAGCATGTTCCCTACAGGTTTTTGTGCCCCAGGCCTAATGGTCAAGGTTGCAGAGGCATCATATGGAAAAACCTAGTCCAAACAATAACTGTACCACCAATGTACCTAGGTTCACCAAAATTTATGTGAGAGTAGACCATGTGTCAAGGTTATGCCCTATTGGTTTTGAGGCCCCTGGGTCAAAGGTCAAGGTCACAGTGGCATCATATTGAAAAACATTGTCCAGGTAATAACTCAACAATGACTACCTAGGTTCACCAAATTTTATGTGAGAGTAGCCCATGTGTCAAGGATGTTCTCTATTGTTTTTGGGGCCCCTGGGTCTAGTTTAAACCTTCAACCAGAAGATATCAAATTACCAAGCTGTGACTTCGAATGTTCATTCAATATGTTAATAAAGTCAAAATAGCAAACAATGAAAAACTTGTCTAGACAATAACTGAACCACCAATGTACCTAGATTGATTAAATTTTATATGAGAGTAGCCCATGTGTCAAGAATATGCCCTACTGGTTTTGGGGCCTAAGGGTCAAAGGTCAAGGTCACAGGGGCATCATATTGAAAAACATTGTCCGGGTAATAACTCAACAATGACTGCACCTAGGTTCACCTAATTTCATGTGAGAGTAGCCCATGTGTCAAGGATGTTCCCTATTGGTATTGGGCCCCTGGGTTCAGTTTAAACCATCATCCAGAAGATATCAAATAACAAAACAGTGACTTCAAATGTTCAATCTATATGTTAATAAAGTCAAAATGGCAAACACTGGAAATAATGCTATATTTAATAAGTAACATGAATTTAGTTCACCAAATTTTATGTGAGGGTAGCCCATGTGTCAAGGATGTTCTCTATTGATTTTGGGTCAAAACTAGGTCAAAGGTCAAGGTCACAGAGGCATCATATGGAAAAACCTTGTCCGGACAATAACTAAACAATGATTGTACCTAGGTTAACCAAATATTTATGTGGATCAGCCTATTTGTCAGGATGTAATGTGTTGATAGCTTTTTGGTAGAGGATGTTCCCTTTTGATTTGGAGACCCCAGGGTCAAAAGTCAAAGTCACTGGGACTTAATTTATATTGAAACATTTTCCGGACAATAACTCAATAATGATTGTACCTAGGTTTACCAAATTTTATTTAAGGGTAGCCTAAATGTCTAGCATAATTATGCCCCTTTGGTTTTAGGCCCCTTGGTTAAAGGTCAAAGTCACAAGGAAATCATGTGGGAAAAACCTTGTCCAACAACCAACTTTGATCTAAGATCTAAGATCACCTAATTTTATGTATCAACACTCTTTTACTCTTTGGGTCAAGGGTGAGAACTTTTGGTTCTGAGGCCCCAGGTCACTGGAAGTTTGTATGGGGATAACTTTGTGCCGGTGATAACTCAACCATGGCTGTACCTAGGTTCTCAAAATCTTTGCTTTGGATAGCCCTCCAGTTAAGAGTGGGACCTATTTTGAGATCCTGGGGTCATTGGTCAAGGTCACAGGGACTTCATATGAGATAGAACACAGCATGGACTGCACACGGGCGTATAATGCCCCGCCCAGCGGAGCTCTTGTTTTAATTAGTGTTTTATTCTTATTGTTAGTTTATATATTTTTGATAATCAAGATCAGTGAAATATTTGTTTAAATGTACAATGTACATGTTGGTATTTGTTTACGTAGGTGGTGACATCATGCAAAATTATGCACCTACGTATAATATATACTGAATGTGTACTACATGTATAACTAATAAGTAAAACACAGTATATTCAAGGGAACTGGTGTTTATCTATTAGCAACATTTAATTTTAATCTTAATATTTATACTAAATACAGTATTCGTGTACACATACATATAACATAATCATTCTTTTCAGACTATCAGAGCAACCTAAAGAAATAATCAGTGATGGATTTCTGGACAGGTTTGATTAAAGCCTTGTTCACAACACTTCCACTTTTCAATGCATCAGATTAATGTTTTGATATACATTTTGTTCTTCCAAATCTACAATAGAATCTACGACGCCAAACTGAATCAACTCATACGAATAATAACCTGAGTTAATCCAGTTTAGCACTTGGCATAAAAGATATTATCTCTGTGTCGAAGATTAATTACCTGTCAAAAACAGATCAAATGTGTGAAATACATGTACATGATATCAATGCTCAGCTAGGCAAACAAAGACAGGTAGTCTACCAACTTAAGCCACTCGCTAAAAACACCCTAAATGAGAAAATCGATATCTTGCTACTCTTGGCTATTATCGTAAAACAAGTTAATTTTATGCAGTAAAATGGGTTTTGGGGGCCAGTTAAGTGTTGGTGTTGGACACATGAATCTGTTATAACGGATACACATATTGTACAAAAAGATTTGTTCCCACAAAATATGTTGGTACATTGTATAACGATAATGTCGTTGTAACGGATGTGGTTGTATTGAGATCTGACTGTATGTAGATAGATCTCATCCAGTAGAAGTACAGCACATTAGTACTGTAACTCTAATTTGGATCCAAAATTAAAAGAACAATGACATGCCATGTTTTGAAAATTAATTCATATAATTGGAACTCATATATACTTAACGAAACTTCTAAGTACTCCGATTTCAGTATTGAGTGAAGTCTTATTTTCAACATTAAGGTCTGGTTTATGACGGAAATGTGTTTTGAACCATATTGACCATTGCTTTCATGGTTTTCATGCTACTTTATCAATACTAAACCTTTTTTTGTTGCGCATGCGTTACTATGGGAAGATTTTCTTATTGTTTTGATTGAACAGAAAGATTAGCAATTAGAAGTCTTATTCTGCAGTTGACGCACAGTCTGACAAAACACCTATGGTAATTTCTCTTTCTAGAAGCGACATTGGAGAAATTTCTTGATTTTTTGTTGTGCATATCAACACACTTATGATTTTCACTAAAACTGACAACGTGCAATTTTTGCACGATAAGCACGTGCACATTTCTGCTTTTCTGCGAATGCACGACAACGCCAATTTTGCATCAATTAGGAAGCATGAAAACCATGCAAGCAGACGGCAGTATAGCCCAGTAAACATTTCCATTAACGATCGGACATAAATGTTGAAAAATGAAAGTTTTTAACAACATTGAAATCGGTGTACTTAGAAGTTTCGTTAAGTATACATGTGTATGGCTTTTCTCATGCAGTTCAACAAACATTCATTGTAAAAACAAAAAAAATGTACCGACTACTATAGGGTTTAATCTGCATTTGTGACTTTCAGCGATTATGTGTAAAAAAACTCTGCATGGAAGGATGAAAACCTATTAGAAAAACCTTGCAGAAACCTCTGCTTAAACAGTATGCTCTGTTTGAACTATGTTACAATGTTAATACATGAATAAATTTGTAATCCATTTAGCTTATATAGTTTTTGTTCTGATTTATAATAGTTGTCTCTTGTTTAATTTGCTTCACTATTTAGAGAATAGTGGGGCTATCCTACTCATTTGTCCGTCAGCGATGGCAACTGCATATAAATGCTTAAATTGGTTGAGTTTTTTAGGTGCAACATTTTATCTTTGAAACTACAAATGGGTGTTTATTGAATCACCACGCATATCAAATGTCAATGTGGTTTCCTTAATACGGGATTGCATAACTCTAATAATTTTGACTGACTAAAGCCCTTTTTTTACCACAATGTTCACGGTAAGAAATTTAGCTTGCAAATATAACATTAACCAATGGAAGTATAAGAACCTGTTTAAACCAGCATCCTGAAAATGTAACTTTGCTCACTTTGTAACGTGAGGCTAGATAAGTCAAACAACTACTTTGAGGGTGGGTTATAGATGTTTTTATTATTCTAAGGGTGAAACATATAACTATATCAACCACTGTACAAGAACAACAATACAGGAACATCAAACAAATACGTATACATGTATATTCATTTGACCACACCCATACAACTCTCAACCATTCATCAACAATTAACAATTCTGCTAACTCGACAGTGTCAATCATGAACATGTCAAGTTCAAATAATTTAAACTACATCTATTTATAAATGTTGTGATCAGTTCAACCTCTGATAGCTTACTGATCACCTACTGCAATTAGCTATGTAATTGGGTGGAACTAGAGTTAATCAAAGGGCTGATAGCACTGTTAGACATGGGGTTTGGAAGAGTATATGGCTGTATACAACTCATGGAAGCGATACAATACTAAGGGACCTTTACCTTACTTAAACCAGATAAGATATATACGTGCTTCTTATCGTCTGCTTGTTAACGCGTAATGCAAACTATATTAATTGCAGTGGAAATTATCCCTTTATTTGCGCGTGCACAACCAAATGTAATCGTCCGCGACAAATTTTGATGTGGATTTGCCACAGTCCACTACTAAACATGGGGAAACCCCATGTAATAAAAATTCAAGTAAACCCAGTTTGACGACTAGTATATATTAATTACTTATTTAACCCATCTGAAGTATGCGCTATTTAAAACAACATTTTACTACACAGTAAACAAAACAAACCAAGGCAGGTAACAACTCCAAACATTAAAGAATACTAAGTAAGAATTACTTCCCCTAATATAAAAAGTAAAGTACACTGTCTATGGAATTCTGTTGTTACATCTTGTTTTTACTTGACTTTAAACAAGTTTACAACCTATATTTATACATTGTACATGTTTGGTCAGCTACATTGGTACGCTAGTGTCAAAACAATGTTGTAGGTTTGGAATGGGATTTAAACCATTTTAAAGCTTATTATCCAAATTCCAAAGTTCACCAGTGTTGTAGCCACTTGACCACACTTTTGTCATGTAGATTCAGCCTCATTAATGTATTATGTTGTTGCTACAGTGTTACACCCTAACAAAAAAAAAATTATCTTTAAAAAGATGTCAGTGCTATGAACTCTTCATTTTGTTTGGTTCATAAATAGTCATATTCACTAGGAGTGTACCACATCGAATGTATAATCAATTAGCATAGTTAGTCACCCATAATACACAGAGTAAATAGTCAGCAACTACTGCCCCTGCCAAGCAGCTGTTTATCTCAAATAACCAATGGTACAATATCTTTTATCCATTTCACTATGAAAATATAGGTTAAAAGTTTGCTTAGACAGCTGTGCCGAAAAAAAAGATAAAATATTTGACCTGCCTCTGAGAATAAGTGGTGTATTTTGCTGGTTTTAATTAGAGGTTAATGATTAGTTGCTACTCGCCATTATGCGATAATCACTCGATGAAGTCCATAATAGCCTGAGGGCCTTTGGCCCGAAGGCTATTATGGACTCGAGGGTGATTATCGCATAATGGCGAGTAGCAACTAATCATAAACGTCTTTAATACGTTTGTTCAGAATCCGGACTCGATTTTTTAGTAAACTAAAACATTTTATTCAGGGACGAATAAATAACTGACGAATTTTCCGAGGACGAATCAGTACTTTGATGACGTAATAAAACAATGACGTAGAATCTAATGTAAACTTTGTTGTCAAATGGCGGTCATGTTTTTAAACGTTTGTGACGAATATACGTTCATTTATCATGGATTAAAACGATATTATCAGGAGACTGGAACGTAATTACTAGTGTATACGTGTTTTTCCAACTTTAAATTGACGATATGGATGTAAGGATTAGTATGGAAATACACAAGGCTCTGAAAGGAAGGGATGAGTCATTCAATGATTCATGGATTTTCCGAAAATGGCATAGGAATCTAGACGTTGCTGATTATTTCTTGAAACCAGTTCCATTATATTTAATCTATGCATGGCTTGGCTTTGGTAAAACAGTAGTCAACCTACGCATTTACTGTATAATGGCTGGATATTCGTCAAATTGAACACAGAAAGGAATTCAGTTCGAATTTCGGAGTTTGGTATTTGACAGCGTCAACGGTTGAGTGTCTGTTGAATTTGAATGGTGAAGTAAGTGATTTATAATGAAATTATGTATTTGTAAAATCTCAGATAAATCTTTTTTGTGTCTTATATTTTTGTATAATCTATCCTGACAGTGAAATTCTATTTCACAATGACTCAAAAATTCTTTCGGCCGCCATGTTCGAAGCTAATTACGGCTACTTGATGACGTAATCAGTGCGCGTGCAAGCATTCGGCGCCTATTATGCATAATGGGCGAGTTGCAGGCGGCCAAAATCGCATAATACGGGAAAAAGTCGCGTAATGTCCGTGTAGACTTGTCGCATTTGTTACTATATATAGTAACAAACGTATTAAAGAGATATAATGTATGAAATTGCATTTGTGTCCAGCTTTCAATCATGCCAGTGTTTGAGAGATTGCAATTGGGGAATCTATTATTCCCTCCCTATACTCAGATACAACAACAATGTTCATAATTATGTACCTTCATGCACGATCATTAATAATACAACAAATAGTTAGTGAATAAACTTTTAGAGGTAACAGGGTTTATGCGGCCTTGAAAAGGCCCTAAATTTGATGGTTGTCTTGCAAAGGCCCTAGATTGCATGGCTGGCCCTGGAAAGCCCCAGAATGTGCACAGTCTGGCCCTAAATTACTATTTTGAAGGCCCTAAATTTAGTTAAATGAAAGGCAATGGGGCGCCAAAATAATTATTTTAAGTAAGGAGAATTGACTTCGGGATGAATGACTGGGGATATGATCGCTAACTCTGAATATCAGCTTTTGTAAGGGAAAAGTCTGGGGCGTCGGCATAGAGCCCTAGTAAATTTAGCCCTAAATTTAGTAAAAGAAAGCCCTAAAAAGGCCATAAATTTATGTATGAAAATCTGTATGAAGCAGGGATAACTATGTATGATATGAACTTTATTTGATTACAAATAAAGCTCATTATGTAGATATGGTGTTGCCATGGCAACATTCTAAACAAAATTACTCAACAACAATGATAAGTTAATTAATTTACATCTACTAAGTAACTTATATAATAGGTCAAGTTAGATTGTTGACTGATATGAGCTTTGACTGCTTTTTTGCGAATTACTGATCATGTAATACATGAATAATGAGTGAAAAGAATTAAGTCGTCATTAGAAAATGTTTGTAGAGTTAAGCAACTGATACACATTTATGATTTAAATAAGGTATGGTATGTCTCATATAGAATAAAGTGTGACAATGTTGGCAAAGAATATCGTTTTAAATTGTCTTAAGTTATCCTAAACAAACTATAATTAAGGAGAATATAATTATCCACCTACACTGAACTTGAGCTTTTATCCAGTTATTACGATCTAAATTAGAAAATATAGTATACATGTACTATAATTTAGATAATAAACATCTGAATTGGCAGAAAGATGGCTGATTCAATCTTTCTGCCAGCAGACACAGCAGAGGGATGCTGAGTCTGCTAACTTGATGTTCATCTCTAGAAAAAGAATTAATTCATAAATTATAGTTGACATGATTTTAGCATAAATTTACTATAAATAATTCTTTTTTATCATAAATTCTGTATTACATAAAAAGAGGGATATTTTTCGAAAAAATGGCGCCAAAATTGTCAACCATCTTGATTTTTTCATAACTTGTCCACTTGCTAAGTGTGACATAGGACAAAGTTTAATTCATTCACGTACAGTAACCGAGTTTAACTTGTAAACGTTGTCTATTTAGAGTGTGCTGAATTTGATACTACTCAAGATCTGCTTCATAATTCCGATCACATCTTCAATTTTGATTGTCTACGAAGTGACTGTTTTTTTTCTTATAATAGCTTACGATATTGGTATTCATGTTTAAATAGACCTCTGGAGATCTAAATGGACTGATGCTGAGTAAGTGAAAACAAACATTTAAACAAATCACTTGAAATATTGTTTAACATGTGTACTAAGTCGTCCAGAAAAAACTACTAACTCAACACTTTCAGCATGAAAATGAAATTAAATGTTAATTCAATTTATCATTAAACCCATCCCAAAAATAATGTAAAAAAACTTCCCTTTATGACCATTTTGCACATTCTATTTTTGAAAGACGTCTAGGATTTTGTGTCTTTATATAGTGACATACTTCTATAAATAGACAAACACTGTCACGTGACAGACGTGACGTTGCTAACGCCGTGAGTTTTCATACAACGTCCCTAGAGACTAGCAGCAGCTTTTTTCTAGAGCGATATAAATTGTATTTTACTAAGTAGATACAAGAAAACAGATTTCACGACCAAGTCGAGAGGTAAGTACACATACTGTTCTACATTATTTAAGTCGTAGAATTCAATACCGTGAGCCATTTGTAATTTATAGCCGACGCTGAATTATGACGCGTTAAGAAATTTCTGTTTCCAAATCTGATGAGTTATTTTTGAACGCTTCTATATTCTTTGCGTGATATATTTTACCAAATTCAGCGATATAATCATTTGTTTATTAGTGGTGTTGGAAAAAGATAAATGTATACTAACTTTGCAGTCCAAAAACGGCGTTACTTGTGATAATGGGGTTTTAATTATAACATACTATTTTGAGTACACATCTTAGCCCCGGCTATAAAGCTATATACATTCTTCATACTCAGAAAATTAAGAAATTTAGTTCTTATTGTGGATATACACGGACTTGCCGTTTTCCTTTGTTCCGGACAACCTTTGGTACCAAATACATTTAGTACGAAAAGCTTTTTACAGGCCTGCAAAATACAGTACAACCTCTCTAGAATAACACCAACTGAGAGGGGATAAATATGTTGCTGTTCAGAGGTTGTTGTTTTGCAATTAAAATCACGCCTAAGGGAAATATCAAAAGCTGTTGTTGATCAGAGAATTTGTTCAGTAGAGAGCATTCTCGTTCACAGAGTCTAGTAGGATTCGCAATAGTATTAATAGTCTTAAGTAATTAATTATAATTACCATTGTTTTCCATTTTTTTTATAAAATAATTAATTACAATTACCATTGTTTTTCACACAGTAATTAATTGACAATTAATTGTTCAGAGGAATTAATTGGCCCCATCCCTGAATCCTACTAGACTCTGGGAACGAGTATGAGTAGAGGGCCGCTCTACAGGGTTTTTATGAAATACAGAAACTATGAAATTATTTGGTAATTAAGCACAATGCTATTATATATCTGTATATATATATGTACACTATAGGGCATTGTCATACATGTTATAAAGATTAAAAGTTACTTACTTACTTATTAACATGTTGATACGCTGAAAGTGAGGTGAAAATTGATATTTTAGCTTAAATGTAGAAGAGCTTAACACCCTGTGCGCATGAAATACCTATCTGAAGAGTAGGGGAAACTACAGTTTATTTGATTAACTTCTAATAAATTAGTTTTTTTAGTTTTAACACATTTTTAATTATGATGATTTATACTTGGTCTTTGACCTGTGGAACGATCTGAACGATTTGTCCTCCAGGTAAGTCGGTCCCTTGTATTAGTATCATATCTAAATATCTCTCTACTTCAGCTGTAAATTCTGTGGCTCCCCTGAAACGAGTTCGTTTGAAGCAATGTACTGAACCGTGGATGAATTCAGAGGTTTTACAAAATATCATAGATAGAGACAAAGCGTTCTATGCATATAAACATTATAAATCTGTGAAAAATGTTAGCGCATTTAAAGACCTCAGAAATAAAACCCAGTTCAAAAAGAATTATTTTAATAATTTATTGGAAGAGAACAAATATAACTCTAAATCTTTATGGAATTGCTTGAAGCAATTGGGTTTAACATCTAAAACTGCAAATCTTTCAGCAATATTGGTCTCAAAATAAGGCAACTGGGGTTGATGGTATCCCTGCAATGTTTGTAAAGGATTCTGGTGCTATTGTTGCGAATCCTCTATCTCACAGTATCAATTTGTCCATAATACAGGGTGTTGTCCCTGATGACCTAAAATTGGCCCGTGTAGTCTCATTGTATAAGAAAACTGACAAGATAGTGGTTTGTAACTATCGATCTGGCTACAGACATGTAGAGCCGAGACTTGTCTCATACATTTAACTGATTATGTTCGCTATGAGATCGATAAAGGTAATCTGGTAGGGATGGTACTCCTTGATCTCCAAAAGGCTTTTGATACTGTTGACCAAAGTATCCTGTTGATGAATTTAAAGCTAAACTGTACTTCCTATCTGTCTGATAGACAACAATTAGTCGACGTTTTAGGTACTCTGTCTTCTCTAGCTAATTTTTCTTGCGGAGTATCCCTAGGGTCAATTTTGGGTCCACTTCTTTTACTTATATACGTAAATGATAAGTCTGCTGCAATGAAGAACAAATTAAACCTGTACGCAGATGATTCTGGTATCTTTGTCAGGAAAAAGTCAATCCCAGGTAGAATCAGTTTTGAGCTCGAATCAATTAGTGAGTGGCAATTTTGCAATAAATTGTCATAACACTTAGGGAAAACGGAAGCCATCCTATTTGGATTAAAACAAAAGGTTAAATCCCAGTCCTCGCTGTCAAACTCATTTTAAATTTAGTTTAACTATCAATTTTACAATAGTATTCAGTACTTTATGTACATGTACCAGCTTATCAATGATTTAACTTTTTATTTGTCGTAAATAATTCTTTGTCTCTTTGACATTTTATCACAGAAAAAAGTCTTCCTATGTCCCTCATAATAATCTGTATCTCAAGGACCACAACGGAAATAAGAGTTTATGCTTTTACTCTTTTTTGTGTAATCCTTGATGTATAATGTTGTTTGATATAGATATTCAGTGTACCCGGTTCGATAGCACAGTTGGTAGCGCGCCGGGATTTGGATACTCGTACCCGAGGGTGTGCGGGTTCGAATCCCACCCGGGCAGGTTATACCTTTCCACGAAAATTTGACAACAATGTCTATTTTCCTCCATTGATTAGATAATATGGACAAGTTTCCGGCCTTGTGGAAGGGTAGGTGAATACTGGATATAGACAATGGTCCAGGAAAGTTTGGTTAGGTGCGCTGGACGCCGTGAAATGACCTAAATTGTGTTGATACGGCGTTAACTCCAATAAATAAATAAAATAAATAAGCTATTTAGTAATGCATATATTATACTGTTTATAATTGGATCTTGTATGCTTTCATTGTAACTTGTATGTTAATATGTGTGCCATGCTGTAACATAGAATGTCTAAATTAAAAAATCTTATCTAATTTAACGATTATAACTTAAAGTTTAAAACCAGCCAGACGTCGGAGATCAACATTCTTAGAAAGACCCCCTCGTTCTACTTAAAGAAACAAATTTCTTTTTTTAAAGTTAAGGCACCTATGACCTATATTTAGTAACAAAATACAAATATTTATATCTAAAACTTGATTCTTCTCTCTTTATTTTGTAACAGAATTCTATTTTATCACTTAACTCTGATTCTATTATTAGTAACGTAATTCTAAATTTAGATTGATGACGTCGTGACGTCATAGACATTGCGTAACTAACGTCGTTTGTTTTCATCAAACGTCCATAGAGACTAGCGGTGGTTTTCTTCTAGAGCGATATAAATTGCATTTTATTGAGTAAATTCAACAGAACAAGTTTGAAACAGATAGCGAGGTAAAACTTGATTAAATTTATACTTATATACATTTTAATATGCACTTTCCATTCTTCATTAATCTACCCCTAGTGCATCTATCTGTTGGCTTACATGTAAATATTGAACAAACTTTCGGTCTCGAGCTCTAGCACGAGCCTAATTTAGATATACATCGACCATCACACATATTTATATCATTCAAATTCTATTGCACACAGCTGTTTCAGTCTGATGTAATAAAAGGAATAGCAAGGCAAACGTTCAACTTTATATTTCCTGATTTTAAATTATATCTTTCAAACTGTGAATACAACAGACACATTACTTGGCAAAAATTTTTTTTTCGTTATATTTGGGGTGTTTTCTAACTAGGCCCACATGGGTCAGATTAGCTAAAAATATATTAGTGTTAAAATATGCATTTACTGATGAGAAGATACTAGAGCTTTTTATTGTGCAACACTAGTATACTTCTTTTAAAAAGATATCCTAACCGCCAAAGAATGTTAAAAAGACAAGAAGCGACCAATGAAAATGTTTGATTGCAGCAAGAAGAATTTACAAAAAATATACAATGTATAAATAACTTAGTGATTCCCTCAGTATCGTACTTTCGTTTTCAACAATGTGTATGCCACATATTTTAATTCATTCAGTTGAATGTTATAAGTGACAAATGTTATTAGTAAGTGATTTCTTACGTTCTTAATACTTTTTTAAAGACTGCATATCCCTTAAAGTCACTTTACGAAGATGTTTTCATTTACAGCAAACATGGAAACTGTAGACAAAAAGTAATTGACATGCATTATAGACACAACAAACGCGTCGGCTATTTTGCTTGTTTAGTTTAAGTTTGACAAAATATCCATTTCTGTAGGGACTATATTATTCACGAATGTCCATCATGGCTTGAAAATAGGTGTGGTCTCAATAATTGAAATTTACAAATAAATGTAATATGTTTAGTTTTCATTTTAATCCTAATGAAAGAAATAAGTAAGTTAAACAGAAAAATATAAAAAAAGTTGGTTAGTAATATTTATTTTATTAAAAAAGTGAGTTCAGAAAATGTAAACTTTGATGCAAGTTTTCATGAAGTACAGTGAAAGCAATTAAAACAAAATATTCCAATCAGATTGTGTACACCCCCGTACAGATGCAATAAGAGTTAAAAATACAAATTAATTCCTACATTGTCTGAAACCATTATAATAAAATATCCATGTTCACTAAAATTTTAAATTCATAACATAAGTCGTGATGTAATGAATGAAAGGTGTTAAATTGTGTAACCAATTTTCATAGTTTTCTAATATATTTATGACTGTATATTGATGTTAGACCATAGGGGAATTCTACCTAACCACGTTGTAAATGAAGTATAAATTTAAACATGTTTCATAAGAATCTTACAAAGCGAACTTTTTGTAACTTAGCTACTTATGCTGAACTTACGTTTACGATTAGAGACTTTAGTCAACGGGAAATGGTGAAACACTCAAATTTTGGTCACATGATTTGTTGTCAACATAGGAACTTAAATACTATGCAAGCAGCGTGTTCAGTTACCTTGAATGTTCCAAAACGTTCCGTAACGGAAGTGTCGGAATTACTCAACCATAGACAACTCAACCCAAGACAACTCAACCCCCTACTAAACGATTGAGTTGTCCCAACGTTGAGTATTGCACGGGTTGAGTTGGCTTCGGGTTGAGTTCTCCCGAACCCGTAACGTTAGCTAACAGTAGTTACTGAACATGGGCCTGGTCCATAGGATTTCAGACAGGAAGGATAATTATACATTGTAAATGTATAAATGGTAAATGCCAACAGTTAATGTGTTAACTTTTGTATTACAATATTAAGCTGAAATACTGTTTTATTGACTTCCCATTCTCTTACTTGGTTATTGAGGTATTTTACAGTAAGAAAACGTTCCCGTTGAAACATAAAATGATAACAATCTTGTTAGATATTATCCGGACTAAACTTCAGTAAATTCAAAGGTTTCCGATAAAGTTAAAACGGACTCTTCATGATAAAGTAAATGTAAAAACCAAGATTCAGTTTTTATCCTTAGAAATATCTAATATTTGCCTAAACCTGTAAACACTTTCAGCAGTACGTTCAGTCGTGTGTTTATGAAATAATGATACTATTTCTAGCTATTTACACTTTGTCTTAACATGGGTCTATAGCTTTCAGAGAATGGTCGATCAGGCAAAAATACGGAAACACTAATCATATAACTACAACTCTAATTCTGTTTTACCCGACCTAGTGATAATATTAACATTGAATTCTAATATTATATTGATTTATAGAACTTTCATGTGTCTAATATGCAGAATTATTTTAATAACGAATAAGTGATGAAAATATCTGAAGCATTTAGAAACCAATAATAAACACAAACATAAAGTCTTCATTTCGATCGCGGACTGAGCCATCATTTCAAAATAAGACGCCCATTATACAATGTACTATCAGGTCATTCATCAGGGACAATAGGGTGAGTGTTTATTTCATACATGTATTACGAGTGTAACAATACCTCTTTCATAGATAAATGAAGAGTTCTAACCATAGTAAAATAGAAATTTAGCACTGGCAAATATAGCCAGATATTTTGGATGAACACGGCCCGTGGGCCCTAGACTTTACAATACTACAAAAATGTGTTTTTGAGAAAACAAGAAAAAACTGTGTAAAATTTTTAAATGACTATTTTCTGCTAAAGCTTGACATATTTTCAAGAATTTGGTTCTTACTCTTTCAATTTAACATTCCATGAGTAACTTATTATGTATCAATAATTGTGTAAATGTACAAAATCTACTAAAATCTTAAAACTACCTTTTAAAACTGACGTTTTGTACACGTTTTGTATGGCTAAAAGGTCGTAACTGTATGTCTGAAAGGTCGTAACTGTCACTTACGACATTTTACCAACAATACTAAGCATTTGTATTTCCATTAAAAAGTCGTATTTGATTTAAAATGTAAAAATATAAATGCAATTATAATTTTTATAACGTGTCATAATAAAATGCTCTTTTTACTGACTTATTTTGAGTTAGTATAGTATCAAAAATATTTACGACCTTACTATTCTGGAGTTTCGAAATATTGTCTTCGACCAGCACAAAGAATCTTCTAAGATGAATTTGTCTTAAATTTTGCTGTATTCCGTCAACGAAAATTGTCTATGATATATATTATGACGAATATGTGTTACAAGCAATTTTGAAAATTCCCTGACTATTTTATGCATTTTGTATATTTCTAGACAATTTACAAAATGTCTGAAAAAATAGCTCAATATTTTACACATTGCCTGAATGTGGATTATGACATGAGGTTTGAAGATTTCATTCCTTCTTATCCTGATAGTATTTAAATAAGGTCATTTCTTCTCTTGTTTACATAAAAATTGTCTATGGTAATCTAAATCACTTTCAGCGGACAATGAAAAAGAAATCCAGAGGAAAATAAATCAACAAATAAACTTGTTAAGAGAGGAAGTGTTGTATTTTCACGTTTACAGCATATTGTAACTCCATCTAGTTGAGAATTTTACAAATGTAACGCGATTTTGTAGCAATTTAACTGTATATTGTGTATACTGTAATTCAAGGAAATAGTTATGTTTTCAGTATATCATTCGAGGGTTACCCGCAAGACTGTAGTCACTCTCTCTCTCTCTTTAACGCAATGCACTTACTACCGTCCTACGGCAACCCTCGATATACGATTAATAATGTTCAACAGTAACAGTCTAAAGTCTTATTGAGGCTTCTGTGCCAATATCAGAGCTTAGGTCTATGTATATCTGGTTCTGATGAAGACAGTTTCATATGCTAAATAATAGGGGTGTAACAATACGTTTAAAACCGTATTGCAATATATTGCAATGAATTGCAACACGTATTTTTTAGCATAGACAAGCGAAACATGAACAAACTCACATGCATCGTCTTAATTTGATCACAGGAGCTTGACATTTTATATCATACTACGAAAATTCCCCTCTTACATATAATAAAAACACTTTTATTATATGTAAGAGGGAAATTTTCGTAGTATGATATAAAATGTCAAGCTCCTGTAATTTGATCAACATTACGCATATACATGTATTTGTATTTTCAAAATTAATTATCTATTTTGCAAATGTTTGAATTAGTTTGAAAAATGCAGTTTTGAATAGACTCTTAAATAGATTATTCACTCTTTTGACGAAACTATTAACCTATTAAGGCACATAAAGAATATTTTTTTTTTATTAAAGTTTCCAACATATTTTAACATGTTTTCAAACATTTAAATTTCAGAGTCTGATAAAAACAATCAGTATGGAACATTACTAGAAAACCGGTTTAGAGAAAAGCGAACCGGTTAAAAACCGTCGGAATTCGTATTGCAATATTAACCAGTATATCGGCCGTTACATCCCTACTAAATAAGACTACCCAATACAGTTGATGATAAATTTGATTTTTATTGATCTAAACAGAACTAAACATTATACATGTATAGACTGTCTGTATTGCCCGTACTGTTGTTGTTAGTGGCAAGTAATACAAAGTCCCAATTGATTCCGTCTACACTCCCTTTCAAGAAATTAAGTTTGCCCTGAACAATACTAATATCAGGCTATCCACAGGCCAATTATTTTTGGCTGCAATATGGTATGTTGATCTGCTTCAATAAAAATGTATGACTTGATTGTGAACGTTTCTTTTACTAGCCATTATTATTTATTTGAAAATATTGTTCAACCATTATTATGCATTAAGATTTACATAATCACGCACATTGTATTTAATCAAATATGTTTTCTCGACAATTTCAAGCAATTTGTACAAAAAAGGCTCTTGAAATTTCAGTCAATTTGTAAAATGCCTAGATATTAACAGACATTTTACAAATTGCCTGATTCATTTTGAAAATTTGCAAATGCCTGCATTTTAAGGGTACATGTATTTTACGAATTGCCTAAATTTACAAAATGCCTGTTACATACACATGCTTATAGTTATACGAAGCGGGCGTGGCTGAGATTTGGATAGCCAGCAATGACTTGGTTCACTAAGTACCGTGCACACGGAAGCGGACTCTAAAGTGATTAATTCAAACTGTACGAACTTAATTGTTTCAAATTCGAGACCGAATAAATTAGTATAAGCTGAAATAAGTACGTGTGTAATAACTTCATTGGAACCAATGGTTAACATACATTTAATTTACTGTGATGTCACTTACACCAATCATTATGTGACTACACACCTATTTAACTGTTAAAACTAGAAAGAGAAAATAAAAACAATACTTCACCATACACACTGTATAAGATTATCATAGAAACAAAAGTCTTGCACACAAATCAAAATAAATGTTGAAGAAAATGAAGTTTTGTCAAGAAATTACAAATAGCAAGTTAAAACTACAATATTTTTTCCAGTACAATTTTACTTACATTTAAAACTAGAAACTTTACACCATTGCTTTTTTTCTGATTACTGACACATATGTTTGAAAACATTCGGTAACGAACATTTTAACTTTTTAATAGTTAAACCTATTGGACGAAGTTCTGCAGTGTGAATGTGAATATCCGGGTTTTATATATCCCAAGAGAACAAGTATTTCATATATAAATAAATAAAACATACAATTCTAACATTCATAAGTATAAAAGAAAGTTACTCAAATGACAACTCATTACCATTCGGAACTCATCGGCCATTCGCTACGAATAACAATATGCAACATGGAAATATGTTTTGACAAAGACCTGTATGTATACTACAAGAGATATTTGGCATGACCGTTACGTGCTTCGTCTGTGCTTCGCCTCGTGTAGGTAGTAAAAACCCAAGTCGCCAGGGTAGACCCCCCCACGAATCCTATCGAGATTATTCATTCATGAAAGGTCGAGGCGTTCCGAATGAACTGTCATGAAATGAGGACTACGAGTATGAGGACTTTTTCATGAATCAAGCAACAGTCAAGTCTTAGTTGATATTACAGAATAGTAACTTTAAATTAAGTGTATCTTATTATATTTAGTATATATTTTTTAGAAAGCTTGTATTTATAGTTTCGTACTTGGACCGCAGGCCATATCTACTAAATAAAACAAACAGTTTGCTTTAATACATAAGATGGGTGAACATAGCAAGACTATCGATTACATTAATGCGTGGAGTTCTTTTTTAAATGTCAGTTAAATACATTAACGACATATGCGCTGAGATCCAGAAGTTTCTTTACACATATATTTTTTTCATATTTTCATTCTATTTTTTTATTGCAAAAATATTGCTGACACATTTTATTATATATGTTTATTGTATATTTAAATAACTTTAATGCATTAAATAACATAATTGACAATTCATGGTAAACTGCTCATTAGTTGTGAAACTATTAGCGACATTTTAAGTATATTGAATTATTTCCCAATAACATCAAAAATTAAAATGTGTGAAGAAACTTTCGGACCCCAGTGTATATACTTTATATATAACATAAAATATGGATAGCCTTGATCCAAGAAAAAAAGAAAAGAAAATAATTGAATATAAATAAGTAAAAAATCTTTGTTATTGATATAATTTAAGCATTAAATAAACACAAAGCCGTTCCTACACATTTAATACGTCGGGCTTATAACTTTAAAAATATTTCAAGAAAACATTTAATAAAAACATCCACAAAGATAGAGACCTTTTGTTAAAGTCAAGATCCACAGAGAAAAGTAAAAACAAACTAATAAAGATTCAAAAATAAATATAATTGAGCATACACTCACTGAATGTAAACTAGATCGAGCAAAATTTTTTCATGTTATCAAATGAGTTGCATAAAAGTAATGTTTAATAATGCTATTTTACGTAGAGTAACACCAAATTTAATTTCAATTACATCATGTATACATGTTTCTTCATTCACTTGTCTGGTCGGTTTTCAAATCAGCACTAAATTAACCCTTATTATGCAGATATTTGGCTCATGCACACAAATTCTGAGAGATATAAAAAATGAATGTTGTATGCACAGACCCGTAGGAACAGGGAAGGGGCTAGGGGGGCTTAGCCCCCCCCCCCCCCAATATTTACAGCAGTTATAGTGTTTGAAGATATCTATTTAATCTGTCACACTCAATTGATTGATACATTTGTGCTTTTTCGGCAAAATCAATATTACAAACACTTTTTATGGAACAAGATGTTCAAATGCAGTGTAAAATTAAACATTAAACATAAGTACTGTTTTCTTTTCCTTAAAATAAATTTGAATATTAAATTAGCCCCCCCATCTGAAATTGCTTCCTACGTGCCTGATGCATGCTTTGGATGCAATCAGGTTCCCCATAATAATCACGCTCTAGCGTTTATCATTGTAATAACAGCTGCACACGTAACCCCTCCCCTATCTCCGATAAACTGTGGCTAACAAAAAATGATATCATTTCTCGAAAAACTGGTAAACTTGTTTTATACAGATGCCGATATTTTTTTTCAAAATATTTGAAAATTAAGTAGCACGAAACGAAACCTGACATAGAATAGATTTACCCGCCAATTTTCGATATAATGCCCGCTACAGCACGTGAGTTTTACGTTCGCACGTAATCTAGACTGTCGTACAAAAAACCTACACCATACGGTTTGTACGATTACTGTATAACGCGAAGACATAAGTTCTGCTCTAAAGTTCTTAACATGTACAACTATAAATTATGATATTCTTTTTTAGAATGATTATTTATACATATTTTAAAATTTTCAGTGGACATTACCTGCGCCGAATTCAAGAAACTCTCTGTTGCTGTGTGACATATTTCTAAGATTTAAACATTAATATTTTCAGTGCTATAATGCCTCAACAAGACGCCATTACTGGCCCTGGTCCTCCTACCAATTCAGGTAGCGAGACTAACCAACAATCATCAACAAGAAATGACTACACTTCCCCGTACGATCTTGTTGCTGATTTCAAGCCAAAACTTCAAAAGACAAGAAGTAAAATTCCAAAGTTTACTGGAATTTTATCTGACCAAGCCTTTGGTAAGTGTTTCTGTTTTATCATTTTAATGATTTTATCGCCGTGTCAACACAAGTTATGTTACCAGCTCAGCTAGCCTGGAGCTTTCCTAATTACTTGTCTATATCCTGTACTCACCTATCCTCAACAATAGAATTTTTGATAAATTTTATAAAATGTCTTAGACCTTTCCAAGCCAACAAGAGATGATCACATATGTATTTTGCGCAGCCAATTTTACTTTGCCATTGATGTGTTCATAATATTTTGAGAATTGTGTTACAGTGATGACTTGTGTACTATTTTTCCTTCAAATAGATTTTATTGCAACTTAGTTAGTCCGCTTACGACTTATTATGTATTAAGTTCGAGCCAAGTTCAGACCGGAATTTTATCAGATGACAATCAATTTTGGAGCAATTAGAAAACGTCATGTTGAGATTTCGGCACGATTGGAAACATAAAATTCATTTGTCGACAACATCTAATTTGTTGTTAATTTTGAAAAAATTAAAACGGCAAGCGAACTTTCGTGCCACTAATCTAGTTTTTTGTTGCAAGGTGGTCTACTTATGACATGACTGAAAATGTCTTCTCGTTCCATGTTTAGATCGAGATTTTTACAGTATGCACCTTGTTTGAAGTGATTAGGAAACGTAATGTTGAGACTTTGATATGATTGAAGCCTTAAATTCATTCGCCAACAAAATTTCAGTTTGTTGTTAATTTGGTTACAGGTCTAGATGACGTCAGCAGGTATGTAAGTACACAAGTACCCGTACCTACCCGGATGTCAAACAGTAAAGTTGTAAGTGGGGACACAGGAAAGAAAAGTTTGATTCCAAGACCTCAGACAACTTTAAGACAAGGTGACAATGTTAAACTTGCATCACTCAACCACATTGTGTCACCTTTGCACGATGAATGCACGCCATTATTAAACATGGCGACTGATAAACATCCTTCACGACTTCCGATTCCAACCGGAAATGGATTTAAATTGCCCCCATCTGGAGAGAGAATCACCGGTACGTTCAATTAAATTCTTATAAGATATTTCTGAAAAATGTACATTTACTATTTCTATTACTAGTCAACACCTCTGTAGGTTATTAGGGCGATCGTCTCTCCTTACTGGTACCATACTTCCTTGACCCATTTTCTTAACTTACGATGTATAATGTATAATAAATAAACATTTTATCATTAGTGTTTTTTTCTACCTCCGAGCCTTTCATGGTAAGTTAATGAAATGCACCAGTAAGAGTTTAATGAGTACATTTATAAAGAATACTGCCAATTTGAAAGTTTTGGCGTTTTATATAGTTTTATATTACATTTGGCAAATGACGCAAACGCCAAGGTCTCAACATGCAATGTTATATTATTTCAGTGTCCAGACACAGTGGACCATCTAGGATACCTAGATTTGTTTCATACAATGATAAAACTAGCAGCTGCAGTTTTAATCTTCAAAATGATGAAACATTGAAGAAGACTCAGGCTGATCTACCGGCCGGTAGCATCAAAACACCTGAGTTAGATGTGGATCTAGACGTGGCTGGATCAGATGTAGATGTTAAAACAGAAGTTGAAATCCCAACACACAGTGATGCCCGCATTAATACACCTGATGCAGAGGTTAATACATATGTACAACTAGAGGTAGACAGCACAAATCAAATTGTTGACAGCATCAAGACACCTGAGCTAGATGTTCAATCAGACTTGTATATCTCAAAAGGTTGGTGTTTATAGTTTTCATCCAAACCTACTCTGCAGCAATTTTACTCAAGTATTGTCACATAAATTGCTTACTTCTACGACAATATTCCGCAATGTACATGTATTTGGCGGTTTTAACTATAATAGAATATCATAGCACAGTACATTATTGCACACGGTACGGCTCGACGAAGCCTTCGCACAAAATATGCCACATTCGCTCTTGTGATTATTCAATTGGCATGGCTCGGTGTCTTGATTGAAAGTCACAAAGTCACATTATGTATTTACAAAATGGGTTAGTATAACTCGTATGTGCTATCAAAAACACCTTAGTTTGATACCTGTACATTGCCTTTTAAATGTGTAGTTTCTTCTTTACCGTACCTAAAATGTTAATAAAAAATTGAAATTACCAGGCAAACTGTTTTGTTGCAGATGAACATACTCCGGCCGGAGTAGCAAGTATTCAGGACATACCCGTTGTAGAAAAAGATATTGAACCTGTCTTAGATGTAGTGTCACAGTCTGCTTCTGCTAAACGAAGCATTGTTGCCTTGGAACCAGTCAATGATGAAGATATAATAACCGCTGGTGTTGTTCCATCCAGTGTAGTTGATATTGCCTCAAGCAAAGAAAGTGTTGCTATTGCATCTGAAGTGAAAATATATGATGTCGAAATGAAAGCAATTGCTGGACACATTGGTTCTATCAAAGCTATCAAGAATAATGATGTTAAAGACGAATTCACACTGATTGAGGTAAAGACTGAACTTGATGATAATGATGTTGTCAACTCATTAGATAAGCACATTGAAGATGGCATAAATACGGAAACAGTTACACCAGGTAATTTTATTATAATGTTTTTTTTTTCTAAATCTTACAGCTTGGGTTTATAGTTGATAATTTTAGCTCTTATATTTTCAATTTTTTGAGTTAACAAATCTTTATATTAATATAATTACATTTCTTTTTCGAGAAGCTCATTAATATGAAATTATTATTTCAGTATCTGAACTCAATGAACAGTCTCAGATGCATAGCTTCTTATCACCAAATGTTGAAACTTTGCCACACAGTGTAGACCCTTTAGACGAGGAAGCAATGATAAATGATTACATTGACAAGATACTTGATGAAGAAATCATGAAGTTAAAAGCTGCTTTGAATATGAACACAGAATATATAGAAGGTATGTTTTAGACTTAACTTTATTCTGATTTTAAGTTTTGTTAGTTTATCCTTCGCAATAAAATCACCCACCCTGAATATTATGTTTCTAAGAGTAACAATTTATACTGTGGTGCTTTGGTGACTCCATAAAAGAACAGAGTTCCAACTGATTCGTAAAATGCATGTCCTTGTTTGTGCTTAATAAGCTTCAGTACATGTGCATAGTTAAACTACACTGATAATAGACAGTAAGTATTACAGACAAATTATTATGTTCCAGATTCCTCAAATACTGACCCTGATGTCCAGTACGATGTAACTCCAACACTAGCTGTTGTTAATGTTATTGACGATTTTGTGACAGGTGTGTCCGCTAATGAACCAAGTGAGGAAGCTATGAACGAAGAGCCTACTAAAGTATCAGAAGATGAAGGAACAATAAAGGACCAAGCTATAAATGAGGAAGCTAAATACATATTTCAAGAGAAAATACTTTCTAAAGAAATTGAGATCAGAAGGAGAATTAGGTGAATAGTTATTTTCTAATCCTTTTTTTTTTAATTATTTACAAAATAATTTGATTTAATTACACAATTTCGAATGATTATCGCACTTATATTTGTAACAATTACACATATTTATTTCTTAATTATATATATTTGCGCTAGTTATTTGTCACATATCCAACTTTAAACTGCAATATGAAAGAGACTATTCCAGGGCAACGTTGATGTTATAAGACGTATAGTAATACTAGCTTAATAGAAAAGGGGTTATAATCTTTAAGATGCAATTTAGCATTTTGTTTAGCATATCGATGGGTCAGTGCAAAAACAAGTCTACATCCTTCTATATTTACATAAAGACTAGTTTTGCACTACCCAATCAATATAGATTTTAAGTTAAGATAAGACATTCAATTGCATCTAAGGACAAAAATTACAGACATACATCCTGTTACAGGTTTACCTCAATTTTCTGTTCTTGTAGTTAGAATGCATTTAGCGGCATTTAACTGTGGTGTGGAACATGTATTAAAAAGCAGATTTTTTTCAGAATGTTCGATGATATTTTGGAAGCCTTGTTAACCGAAAGATCTGAATTAGAAGAAATCGCTGGAGAGTTTAATGATTTAAACAGAGCAGTTGATGAATTTGGTGAACAGAAAGATGATGTGAAAAAGTTTCATGATTTATGTCAACAGTCTCAGAACGTCGAAAGTAAGTTACCATTCTTGCCTAAAGATCAGATTGCTGATTTGTTTGGAATACAATTGTATGCAAATGATGCATTGCTTCAAGATTGTGTGCCGAAATATCAGATGAATAGCTCCATGGACACAATAATAGACCGGTACAATCTGACTGAGTTTCAGGGAAAGCTAAATGTCAACAATGTTCAATATTCTGCCAACCAAGTTTCTGTGTTTCGTCGTGAAAAGTATGATAGGTTTCGTGGTGCAATGAAGTATAGACCAACCTTGGAAACACTACATGAATTGCCTGAAGAAAATGGTGAGTTTGAGGATGACGGAACAAATGACGAAATTACAGATAACGACACTGAGGAGCCGGTGGTTGAGAATGATCTCGATAACAAGCATGGAAAACATGATGATGTTTACATTGCTAGCACGAAAGAAGAAGTCAAAGATGAAACCGAGTGTAGTATTACCACGTTTGAACGGGGAGCTAAACCAGTTGACACCACTTTAGATGTGAGCATATTAGAAAACGGTGATAAGGAAGTGTCTCGTGTAAATACGTCTGACCTAGATGATATTGTTTCCGATGCAAACAAAGATATAACAAGTGATATGTCGAGTGAAGATTTAACTGATGATCATATTGAAATTATTGAACAGGTTGACCAAAAAGCTGATAGTGACAAGTCCTATGAGTCAGGACGTCTAGACATTTCACATGATCTACATGAACTCAGGAAAACTCTTCTAAGTGAATATTCCGCTCAAGCTTACGTATGGGCGAGATCTAAGAAAGTCCCAATGGATATAAAACGTGTATTAAAAAGTTGTGATAAAGATTCAGATGCTGATATTAAAGATTGTAATGTCGATGATGATGAAGATGGTGACGTTGATGACCTCCTTGTAGCAGTCAGATGTATGAGAAATTATGCTTTTAGAGGACACACCAATGTTCTGAAAACTGTTGATCAGATGGTTGATATGTTCATTGTAGGCTCTGATGATATAGATGATGTTGTTGATGAGGCTGGTCTTGTAGCTGATGATATAATAACTGAGATAGTTGAAGGCGTAATTAAGATAAAGGGCGACAAAGACGATGATGCTGGTTCCAATGGTATGAACGCTAATATAGATACAGGCATTGTAAAAACAGTAGACGAAGACAAAATGCGACAGAAAGATTTACAAATTGAAAGGGATTGCATTGCATTAATGAACAAAATACTAGATATTGTGCTTCAAAATTGTTTTGAATTGGAACATTCAAGCGAAGTAGATGATACTGAATTCGTGTCAATTGTTGATGACTCTGATGACCCCTTATTGTGTTTGAGACATTTATTTGAGGCTGATGAGTATGCTCTGTATAAAGACGACTTGAATAAAAATATTGAAGTCTACAGCATGGAAAAGTGCAATGAATGCATCGGAGATGAATTAAATGATACCAATCTACCAAGTGTTGATTTAAAAATAGATTTGAGTGAAGTGATGGCTAGTGATAGAGATATAATTATTCGAAAGAGAGACGCAGCATTGTTTACCCATGCAGGGAAGATACCAATACCACCTAGATCTAAGTCACAAAACGACGCCTACAATATGAAAGCTGATATTCGTCTTAGCCGATCATTGGAATCATTAGATGTTCTTAAATTAAGAGAACAAGCAATTCAATCTCAGAGATTGTCACTATCAACCGTGAGATGTATTACTGACCGTATGAAAGAGGTACAAAATGCTATCAGTTGTGAATCACCCGGTACAAAGTCTGAATGTAATGTTAGTGGCTCAAGTGAAAAATACAGTAAGAGTAAGAAAGCTAGTGTTCCGTTGGTAAATGCAAATTCTGAATCAAATAATAGCGACTTAGGTACAACTGGCAATGAAAATGACAAGGCTATTGATCAGTCGGGTAAAAAATCAGAAGAAGACCTAAGCGACTTCAGCAGAACTGACTCTGGGACATATGACTCTGAAGACGACTCGGAAGAAGAACAATCGGAAATGGATGGACGAGTTGATGTAACCATGGGTTTAGAAGAAAAATATGGAAGACATGTGTTGTTACATCAATACTTAACTGACGTGAGTATCTATGCCGAGGAGCAAAGACAGAAAATGTTGAACTCTAATGATAGCGATGAGATAAAAGGATTCAGTCCAGAGTTAGTTGGAGAATGTTTAAATGGCAAATCAAATGACACTGTATGTTTGAACGTCAAAGGTCAAGCCGTTGATGGAGGTCAAAAGTTAAGTAATGAGTTGAAACCTGCTTGTGAGAATATAATTCCTTGTGTTGACAATGTAAATAAAGGCAACCCTTATGTTGGAGAGATTAACGAAAAGACTCAAATACAAAGTGAGACTGAACTATTGAAATGTGTCCATGGTGACCTAAAGAGTGTTAAGCAATGTACCGATCCTGACCTATCGACGCTTGTACCAGAAGCTAAATGTATTTTCCCGTCCAAGAAGAAATCTACAAATAAGAAATGGGCACCTATTGTTGAGACAACAACTTGTGTTGAAAACGAATCAAAGATTAAGAGGAATTCATATCAAGCAATACACCAAACTAAACGTAACCTTAGAGAAAAGATGAAGAACGGAGAACACGAAGTTGTTGATATACTTGGCTTAAGAATTGATGGTACAAATGTGGCTGATGTAAAAACAGCAAGAAATGACAATCGAGTGATGAACACTATTGCAACTGTTAAAATGATAACCGGAAATGATCTACCACATGTAAAAGTTGCAAAAAGACTTCCAGACACTGTGGAGAAAACAAAACGAGAAATATTAGATAAAGTACCGACTAAGAAGACCGCGCCAGTAAGAAGAGGTGTAAATATTGGTTCATATAGTCAACAAAGACTTCAGAAATCTTTAAATCCACATCGACCACTACCATCTATAAAACATGGACAAAATAAATCAGATGGTAATACCTCGAATATTCGACAAAGACAAATTAACTCTGGTAGTGATATCACCAAAATAATAAATGTTGGAGACAATGATGACAATATGGTTCAGAATTCTATTGACTTTTTATCAAACCCATTGCCACCGATAAATCCAAAGAGAAGAAAGAAATAGGAAAGACTTTATGAAAGATTTAGAAAAAAATGAAAACTTGCATATAATTGTAAATATGTATATTGCGAGTGATTATGTAAATAACCAATTAAAATAAAATATAAAATGTTTAATGTATTATTTAATTTTATTTTGATGCCGTGTTGTCTATCGTTTTCCTAAAGAAAAGAAATTAATTGGTTTGTATTTAGTAGCAGCTAAAAAGCTTTGTGTCAATGGTCATGCTTGCTTCACACATCACCAATGAGTTACGAGTTCGAGCGGCGGCCGTGGCGTAGTGGTTAGCATGTCTGACTTCGAATCCAGAAATCGCGGGTCGAGCCCGGTCGCTGTAGGTCAATAAGTTAATACTGGTAATAGAAGTGTCCAGGATACCTGTAGTAGGAAGAGCTGGTCGTCGTATATATGAAAACAAGGTAAAAAAGTAACGAGTTTGTATGAGGGCAGAGGATGACATAGCAACTAGCTAGTGTACCAGTGTAGTTCAAACTTATTGGAATTGATTAAATTGTTTGGTTAGTTTTTGTTTCATGTCACTATACTTACACCAGATATATACGAGGCAAACAGTTGACATAATCATTGTTTCTATGATGCAACAGTACTAGACTTATCATCTCATTGAAGTTATTGTTTATCTTCTTACATAACTAGCCATGATTGCAAACTGGATTTGAACTTACGATTCTCTGACGGTGAGATGATGAAAATATTTATTTGGTCTCAACGATTTGAGCTCATCGATCTTGACTTTATTACAAAGTTTAACTAAATTTTAATGAATAGATCATAATGCATACTTATAATACAGAAGATATAGTCATTCATGTTTGTTATCGTACAAACACCTGATCTCGTTCCTAACCTGATTTCGGTCCTTTCATAAAAAAGTTGTTTACTTTGCTATTTTATTGCGTATGACGTCATCAATTCGTGTGCACAATGTCAAGTAAACAATCAACGCAACTACAACTGTCAAACGAGAATAATGCGCAAGAAACAGGTTTTTAGAATGAAAATTTTGTGATGGTGAATATTTAGTAAATCCTTATTACCTTTTTCTGCTCTGTCAGTACAATCCATTAAATATTGTTTAAAAGTATGTTACAATGACGTCTATGGTATGTTATAATAAAAAAAGCACATGGCAGGTAGCCCTTGCTCATAAAGTCACGTGACAGTCATGTGGCAGCTAATTATGACGTCACAAAGAGCCAAATACGGTAGAAGACCGAAATTAGGTCATCTATTTTTAGCCGCCATGACAGTTTTCAGAAAATGGTCGTGTTTTTTTGGAAGAATTTGGATTTGTTTTAAATATAAAATATCAGCAAGTATATGATAAACATTTGGAATATAGATTAAAAGTTTCCTTTTTAATGTATTTTTCTGAAAGTATTGTTGCATTAATTAGAAATGGTTCATTGAGTCCTTAGAGGTGCTAGAACCCGTCTGTCCACCATAATAGGAATGAAAATCTAACTGGCCGTTATCCGTTCCGTAATGTAAAATTTGATAACAAAACAAAAAACTGAATAATCCGGAAACTGACTACAAGAGCAATCAATATTTAAAGTGAGAGAAGACGAATAACAATAAGCGAAGTAGTTTTTTTGGAAAAGAGCATTAGAAACTACAGACAGTATGGTATAGGTTATTTCCGCGCTCAACAAAAACAATGTTGCGCATGCGCTGAAGTAACTGCGCTGAAGCATTCACAAGTAGTGGCCTGTGCTCAAGGCATTCAGTCCGTAATTCATACGAAATTTACAACAATGCCTAAAGTAGTTTCGAAGTCTCTTGTTTGCACTGATACGAAAGATGAAGAAGAATATCAGGGAGAGAGACCACTCAATGTCTTGTACTGTATATGCGGTCAAATGTGTTTAATTTTAGGTATGTATTTTTTTATTTTTTCGTCCTCACCAATTTTCGTCCTCACTGAACTACTTATTTTCAAAACGTGTCCAAAGTTTTAAATTTAAACATTATCTTGTTCTTTGCTGTTTAATTGTGAATCATTATTCATTTAAACATTTTACAACGAATTTACGGATTGCTTTGAGGTACAATCTAGTGATGCCTGATTTAATCAGTGATTATTCGTCCCCAATAAATTTCGTACCGCACTTCTTGTTAACTTGCCTGCGTCTGTGAATAAACTTGACCAATTAAAAAATCTTGGCAATTTTCTCCCAAGATTTGTAGACTATAGAAACAAGGCGCTATACTTACATGTACATTGTACGATAAGTACTGAGCATTTTTTGATGGAATAAGTCACATTTATATAACTTGTAGTTGTAAGCTTTAAATTCAGTACAAAATTATACATATTTTGTCCAAATTTTAATCCAACTCCATAACTTAATGCTCAAGTAAACTTAGTATGTGAGTCTTTGAAGACGACATTGCTTATCGCCGTATATTAACATCCGGTAAGTTATTAGTGATATCCAAAATGGCGCGTGTAATAACAATAGGACAAGTCACGTCGGTAAATATTTATTTTGAGTAATAATGAAAATAAGCATGTTTAAACGTTGAAACATGCACATGTTATTTGACTTCCCTAACTCAAGCATACCCTTGCAGGGGTTGTCTACAGTTATGGAACTTCCGTAACTCTAGACCCTGTGTCTAGAGTTACGGTACTGTAACTCTAGCCACTGACAGTCCTATATATAGGACCCTATATAACTTTGCTTCAAAATGTGTAGCAAAATATTTTGGTCGAGACCAAGACTTTTCGTGTGTTTACACCAATGATGGTGTCAAGTTCTGAGTCTGAAGATGGTAACTTGGCTAGATCTGTGGGGCACTGCAGAGAGCTTAAATCTGACATTGCATTTCATCACTAGATTAAGAGTTCAAGTATATAATGGCCATACAGAAGATGGAATGCAAAAGAAGAGGAAAAAAGGTTCATTTTATTGGTAATTTGTCAAAAAGATGCCCCCAAAAACACACAAAAATGCAACAGTGAAAACTCTTTGTTATTGCCTTGCCAATATGTAAGCTGACTACATTTCTTCTATGTATTTGTTTAGACTGTCCATTGGAGAAGTTACCTCTAAGACCAAGAGATGGGGCTCGTGTTATTGATAGTGCTAAACATGCATATAAGATGACCTGTGACCCTGATGAAATTGTTTATCTTCAAAGGTATGGTATGATAAATATTACAAGTTTCTTGTATGGTAGTTTGCTTAATTAGTTCTGTCTCGGTGTTAATCAAATTTGTTGATTCTATTTCTATGCAGGACCTATATTCAATCATGTGGAAAAAGACATTTTCCTGTACTCTGTAAAATGTACAAGTACTGCTAATGGTTGTTTTACTGCCGATTCCGATTGAAGTCTGTTGATGCTACTTTGCTAGTGAAAATTAGTTATTTAAAATAGTCGAACTAGTTGATGATTTCCCCCTTTTAGTTGATAATGAAATAAATCAGACTAATGCTTGAGATAGATTAAGGTAATTACTGCTTACATTTCTTTATGGAATATGGTAAAGTAATTATCTAAGTCTGCTGCCATTCTTCCTGGTTTGTTTTGAAGTAGGGTAAAAGTCAGTCACTAGGAAATGTATAAACTAAGTGTTAATTAAAAAGCCTGGGCCTAGAGATGATCTAACTATACTTAATAAAAGTGGCAGTACTTGTCACGTTCAGGGTTGGCAAAAAGACAGTCAATATGAGTATTGACCGGGCCGGTGGTCAATACTGGTTTTAACCAGACAATACTGGTCAATACTGACCAATACTGGTCAATTGGTTTTTACAACATATAATATGTTCATTTTTTGACAAATATTAATAAATTTTATTCTTAAACTCACGTTGGAAGCCTTAAACAAATGAATAAACATAATTAAAGATAAGAAGTAAATCTGTGAGCTAATGCTCACTAGTGATACCCCCGCAAAAATCTAAAAATATGCGACAAACAGGAAGTAGATGAGCAAGGAGCATGAAATCGCTTTACACCACATGGGACTATGGGATGAAGCAATATGCAAAGTATTAGGCTGCTGCATGTTATAGTTGCTGAGAAAACTGCGATGGAAATTTTGTAACGGACGCACGCACGGACAAGGGTAAAACAGTATACCCCCCTCTTCTTCGAAGCGGGGGTATAATAAAGTTAAAATCATGTTTCTTATTTTGTTGTACATCATAATGGAACGGATTTTTCATTCATATTATACTCAATGGTCAATACTGGTCATTACTGGTTGAAAGGTGTTTTGATTTTGAAATATATTATCTGGCCATATCATGACATAAATAATAGGTTTCAAATTATGTGACTTTCACACTTAACCTCACACCCAATTTAGTGTCCCCTCAGTAGTGATACACTGATAGTAAGCCACCACATGAATCTTGGCAGAAACTTAACAGATCAGTATTGTATCAATTTTATTTGATAATGTAGTAATAAAATAATTATTATGATTATAATACATTAAGAAAGTAATTAGCTGTATAATTATGACGAATAAGAAGGCTTCTTTGCTTGAAAATCATTATTAGAATTATCAATGATGCAAATAATTCAGTTCGATTTTCATTAGACCCCATTAATGTTGACCAGTGATGACCATTTAAAACTTTGATGATGTCAATAACGTCCAGTTCTACTAAATAAGATTGAATTACACTAAATTACAACACTTGAAGAATTAAAAATGATTAATAGAACAACTAAGAAAAACAACTGATTTAAAGAAATCATTTTTTAATCTAAAAGTAACATTTTATAACTTAATAATTTTTATTACTCCACCAATCGACAGTATTGACCAGTATTGACCACTTTTGGAGTATTGTCCGGGGCAGTTTTTACCGGTAAAAACCAGCGGTTAAAACCGGGGGCGGTTTTTACCGGCCAACCCTGGTCACGTTACTACATATTGATTTGCTGTTCTGTACCTTGTTTAATGATTCTCAATTGTATTTTTTTTGCAAAAAAAGCTATACTATAATGTTTGTTTGTTTTACAGACCTGGTGGTATTGAGAAACAATATAGACAAAAATGTAAAAGGTAAGCTGTGATTGTTTTTATTTCTTCAGTAACCATCCCTGCCTCTCTCTGCTCTTAGTGAATTATTCTCTTAAATCGATGACAACTCTTATAAAAAGTACTTGTAGAAACACATTTATGTTTCCTACCTTGCCACAAACATAAACAGTCAGTGAATGATGGCCACTTCATTTAGACTTTTTCCTTTGAAGTAATCTTGCTTTTAGTTGTGAAATTTTGGTCATGTTCAGTTATTGTGAATTTTCGTCATTTTTTTGCCTTATTTCAGCCATAATATGAGGCAAAAATCCCTGGGGACTAAGGTGAATTGATGGTCATATACCGTGTTGTTCCTAATCCTAATAAACGCCACCGGGGGCGTTACATTTTCTGAAGAGGGAGCATTTAATAGGGATGAAAAAATCGACAAATTTTCTTTCTTCCATTTATGCCATTTCCAGCCAGTTTTTGCTTAATAATGACATATGTCCAAAAACAATTTCATGCATATAACCAAAAATAACGATGGTTTTAAGTACGGTAGGGCTCCATAATTGAGTAAAGACGGTAGTGCGTATGTGACCATCTGAATGTATCTCGCTGATGTCATTGTGGTGTGATGTCATATACCTCGTAGATCGAAGGTAGATTCTGGACGTTTTAACATGTGTTAAGTCTGTTACTGTGTAGCAAAATGTCGAAGAACAAAGCACACAGGAAATTCACAGCTGGATTTAAGTTGACATAAGATTCAATTAAAAGCGTGTTAAAAATTTTGTATTGATTTACTTACAATACTTAACATAATAATTATGTGCACAACTTTAGTAAAGATTAAACAAGTTTAGTGTTAATTGTTACTTAGTGTTATTTTTAATGCGCTAAATAGTCGAGGAAATTGTTTTAAGGTATGTCGGCTTTCTTTGATCTTTCTGCTTTTTCTAAATTGTGATGTCGGGGCGTGTCTTTGATGTTGTTGAGTAAACTGTAAGTGACCATGATCAAAGATGTTACCCGACATTGCAGTACTAATTGTAAAGGTTGGCAGCGTCTCATATCGATTTTTTTGACACAAGCATAGTTTGTTACCAAGTACAATTACCATACCGTATTTAATCTAATAATGCCCCTTTTGAAATTAATTTTTTTTTTAAATGTCCCTGTTGGGAAGATTTTTTGTGCGTCCAATGTGTTGCAATTTAAACCCTGTTGGTTTTTTAACTTTGGATTAGTAATAGTTAAATTTAAGTTATGCATAACATATTTTTTTTTCTTTTTTTGAAAAAGAGGGGAGGGCGATTATTAGAGCAGGGGCATTTAATAGGAACAATACGGTATTACCATTTTGTCATTAAAAAGCGAATTGTCCTTAGTCTGTGGATTTTGGGGGAAAATATTGCTAAACTAGTTAAAAAACAAAGGCTGATAAAAAGGTATGCAAGATAAATTGTATGATTTCAAATCAATTAGGAAGTGGCATTTGAAATAACGTGAAAAATAATTGAATTAATGAAAAACATATCTTTAATAGTTTTCAAAAAAGCTCTATGATTGGCAATGAGGGAATTTTTCAAAAAAAATCTCTAAAAACTGGTTGTTACATAATTATTTTAGATGTGGATTATGGATAGCCTATCACCATCAAGGGCGTAGTACAGTAATGTTTATAATTGATGGATCCATGAAAACTGAAGGTGTTAAGAAAGATGTATACAGTCAAATAGCTGCTAAACCCAAGAAGGTAATGTATTGTTTTCAGTTCATTTTACACATAAGTTTGTGACATTGTGGTGCAGTTTCATAGAATTCAATTCTTATGAAAACAAATCTAATTGTTCAGTATAATTTGTTACTAAATTTCATCTAATTTTTTGAAAACTTGTTTTTAATATTATTTTTTTTAATGTCGTATTCGTCACATATTTAGGTAATACATATATACAACAACCAGCTCTTCCTACTATAGGTTTCCTGGACACTTTTCTATCACCAGTATTAAACTTACCCTACTACAAGGCTGACAACTCATGTATATGGTATGACCCACTGCGACCAGCTGGAACATGCAAAGACAGACATGCTAACCACTACGCCATGTGGCGTTTGTTTTTAAATCAATGATATAAGAAAATTCCCCAAAAATATTCATTCCTATTTTTGACTGGCAAAAACTCAACGTGTGTGCGTTATAGAACTAAAAAGTTATGCCTCTTTTATATTTATATGAATTGATTATTATTCTATGACTGATTTATTTCATTTGAATAAGTAACTTTAACCTTGCCATGAGCAAAACACTCAAGTCTAGTGCGCTGTCCTTAGACTGCTCTTCTGTTAGACTGTTCTATTAATTGATACTCTTATGTTTGTATATAATATCTTCTAGGTTACTTTAACTAAACATACAAAGAATATGGGAAAGTTCAGTTCTGTTACCGTGTCAACCATGGAAGATGAAGAGGAAGAATTAGAAGCTGTAAGTATTCTATTTTGTTTTAAGTATAAAAAAATCCTGTTAAGTTTGGTCATAGCTGATGCAAAAATATTTTAAGCATTGGTGAGTTTTCAGGAGTATTCCTGCATCTCAGGATATTTGATACATGTACATGAGAAATGATTCTTCTGTAATATGAAACCTGTTGTAGAAAGAAATTTAGAAATGTCAGGATTATAAAAAAAACTTTCTACCCATGTAAAAATATTAACTATATTTCAAGTTTTGTGGCATCTGTCATCTCCTATTTATGTAGTTCAACTCCTGACTGTCTCAATTGATAGAATGCATGTATACTGACTAACTGAGGCAAGAGGCAAGCATACTTCATAGAGTTTGTATTTTAATTATTTCCAAGACCATTCTGCCTTCTTCCACTGATACAAAATCATGTAGGGCAGTTGTCAGTCACTGACTGAAGTATGGGCCTAATAACTGGTTAACAGCTTATTTTATCAGATTTAGCCTTTCCATGAATGGTGAGTTGGTTGACTGACAGCCATGATATGTCGTATACAAAGTGTTGATATGACGTTAACCCCCACAAAAAGATACAATAAATGATATAATCAATGTTCCTCACTTACAGTGTCCCTGGATTATGAGGATCTCAAAAATTTGGTTAGGAATTTCAGTGATTTTTGGCTGGGGACTCAAGATTTTCTAGAAATTGTTCTGTTCTTACATAAATTTCAGTTTCCCTTGTTCATCACGATTTTAATTCTGTAAGTCCTAATGTTACTAAGATATTTCTGATAAAAGTTTCTATGAGATCCCTAGTAAAAAATAAGTTTTAAGCTCTGATAATAATTATTTACTAGTTCAAATTTTTAGGTGCCTGAAAAAAGGGTTCTATTCCTATACATGTAAAGGTTGTTAAAATCATAGTACAGTCCAACTTGAGCTAATGGACACCTCTTGATAAGGGACACCTGTGGACAACGGACACATCAATTTCCCCCCATCAAATATGCTCTTTAAAATACTTCTGGACAGCGGACACCTTTCGTCTGCGGATAGCGGACACCCTTATTGTCTCCCAAATCCATTATATTACCCCAAACAACGGACACGCGGAAGTTACCAATTAACAAGTGACACTTTGTATATTAGGCGTTTAAACAGCAGTACACGTTGGCGAACACGTGACTTAATCATGATAAAGGTTTATACAACAAGGTGATAATATTATGATTTAATGACTGAAATGCTTTTATAGCCCCTTTATTACGTGTTAATTTGTTAAAACTGTCTGCTTAAGTGAATTGCTTGTCTTAAGTTCCCATGATTGGCGTGAAATCTATAGACATTAAGAACAAGCAAATGCACGGACATTGCAGAGTATTTGTACCTGTTAAATTACGATCAAAAGTCAGTATACACAGTCATATCCCTTGTTGTATAAACTTTCATTTGATGTATAGAAAATGTCCACCAATTCTGACTTGCAAGTTAAGTTATTGAATCGTAGGTCTCAAAATTTCAAACCAAAAAACGCCGTCATTATGCAATTCATTATTTACCTTCCAGTAACATTGTCATTCATCCATTAATAATACATTCAAGTAAATGCACTTATCAGTCACTTTTCAATTTTAATATTATTAATAAACAGTGGTTTACCTTATTTTATTCAATTTTGAATTACATATCTATCAAATATTTCTTAAATGTTGGTCTAAAACTTACCTCATAATACGAAAATCGTACGAAAATCGACGATTTTCGTCTTACAAAACACAACAGTGATGTTTTGTTTTTATTTTTTCCCTGGATTACTTTTAAGTAATATTCATGGTACTAATGAGGTCAAAATGAAGCAATTTAATTTTTATACGCCCGTTTTGAAAAAACTGTCGTATTATGTTATGATGTTGTCCGTCCAGCCGTCCGTCCGTGGACAATTGCTTGTCCGGATGATAACTCAAGAAAGGATATACCTAGGTTCCTAAAATTTTATGTGTGGATAGCCCTTGGGTAAAGGAGGTTCCCTATTGATTTTGAGACCCCAGGGTTAAAGGTCAAGGTCACTGGGACTTAAAATAGGTAAAACTTGTCCGGACAATAACTGAACCACCAATGTACCTAAGTTCACCAAATTTAATGTAAGAGTAGCCCATGTGTCAAAGATGTTCCCTATTGGTTTTGGGGCCCCTGCATGAAAGGTCAAGGTCACAGTGGCATCATATGGGGAAAAAACTTGTCCTGACAATAACTTAACCAATCTACCTAGGTTCACTAAATTTTATGTGAGAGAAGCCCATGTGTCAAGGATGTTCCCAATCGGTTTTGGGGCCCCTGGGTCAAAGGTCAAGGTCACTGGGACATCAAATTGAAAAACCTTGTCCGGACCATAACTCAACAACGCCTGTACCTAGGTTCACCAAATTTTATGTAAGAGTAGCCCATGTGTCAAAGATGTGCCCTATAGGTTTATGGGGCCCCAGGTTCAAAGGTCAAGGTCACAGGGGCATTATATGGAAAAACTTTGTCCAGACAATAACTGAAACACCAATGTACCTAGGTTCACCAAATTTTATGTAAGAGTACCCCATGTGTCAAGAATATGCCCTATTGATTTTGGGGCCCCTGGGTCAAAGTTGAAGGTCACAGTGGCATCATATTGAAAAACATTGTCCGGGTAATAACTCAACAATGACTGTACCTAGGTTCACCAAATTTCATGTGAGAGTAGCCCATGTGTCAAGGATGTACCTTATCAGTTTTGGGAAAACAGGGTTAAGTTTAAATCTTAAACCAGAAGATATCAAATTACCAAGCTGTGACTTCAAATGTTCTATCAATATGTTTATAAAGTCAAAACGGCAAACAATGAAACACTTGTCCAGACAATAACTGAACCACCAATGTACCTAGGTTCTCCAAATTTTATGTGAGGGTAGCCCTTGGGTAAAGGTTATGCCCTATTGGTTTTGGGGCTCCTGGGTCAAAGGTCAAGGTCACAGGGGCATCATATTGAAAATCTTTGTTTGGACAATAACTCATCAACTACTGTACCTAGGTTCACAAAATTTTATGTGAAGGTAGCCCTTGTGTCAAGGATGTTCCCAATAGGTTTTGGGGCCCCAGGCCCAAAGGTCAAGGTCACAGAGGCATCATATGGAAAAACCTTGTCCAGACAATAACTGAACAACCAATGTACCTAGGTTCACTAAATTTGGCGTGAAAGTAGCCCATGTGTCAAGGTTATGCCCTATTGGTTTTGGGGCACCTTGGTCAAAGGTCAAGGTCACAGGGGCATCATATTGAAAAACATTGTCCGGATAATTACTCAACAATGATTGTACCAAAGTTCACCAAATTTCATGTGAGAGTAGCCCATGTGTCAAGGATGTACCTTATCAGTTTTGGGAAAACAGGGTTAAGTTTAAATCTTAAACCAGAAGATATCAAATTACCAAGCTGTGACTTCAAATGTTCTATCAATATGTTTATAAAGTCAAAACGGCAAACAATGAAACACTTGTCCAGACAATAACTGAACCACCAATGTACCTAGGTTCTCCAAATTTTATGTGAGGGTAGCCCTTGGGTAAAGGTTATGCCCAATTGGTTTTGGGGCTCCTGGGTGAAAGGTCAAGGTCACAGGGGCATCATATTGAAAATCCTTGTTTGGACAATAACTCATCAACTACTGTACTTAGGTTCTCAAAATTTTATGTGAAGGTAGCCCTTTTGTCAAGGATGTTCCCTATAGGTTTTGGGGCCCCAGACCCAAAGGTCAAGGTCACAGAGGCATCATATGGAAAAACCTTGTCCAGACAATAACTGAACAACCAATGTACCTAGGTTCACTAAATTTTATGTGAAAGTAGCCCATGTGTCAAGGTTATGCCCTATTGGTTTTGGGGCGCCTTGGTCAAAGGTCAAGGTCACAGGGGCATCATATAGAAACATTGTCTGGGTAATTACTCAACAATGACTGTACCTTAGTTCACCAAATTTCATGTGACAGTAGCCCATGTGTCAAGGATGTGCCTTATCAGTTTTGGGGAAACAGGGTCAAGTATAAACCTTCAACCAGAAGATATCAAATTACCAAGCAGTGACTTCATATGTTCTATCAATATGTTTATAAAGTCAAAATGGCAAACAATGAAACTTTTGTCCAGGCAATAACTGAACCACCAATTTACCTAGGTTCATCAAATTCTATGTGAGGGTAGCCCTTGTGTCAAGGATATGCCCTTTTGGTTTTGGGGCTCCTGGGTCAAAGGTCAAGGTCACAGAGGCATCATATTGAAAAACCTTGTTTGGACAATAACTCAACAAGGACTGTACCTAGGTTCATAAAATTTTATGTGAATGTAGCCCTTGTGTCAAGGATGTTCCCAATAGGTTTTGGGGCCCCAGACCCAAAGGTCAAGGTCACAGAGGCATCATATGGAAAAACCTGTCCAGACAATAACTGAACAACCAATGTACCTAGGTTCACTAAATTTTTTGTGAGAGTAGCCCATGTGTCATGGTTATGTCCTATTGGTTTTAGGGCCCCTGGGTCAAAGGTCAAGGTCACAGGGGCATCATATTGAAAAACATTGTCCGTGTAGTAAATCAACAATGACTGCACTTAAGTTCACCAAATTTCATGTGAGAGTAGCCCATGTGTCAAGGATGTTCCCTATTGATTTTGGGGTCCCTGGGTCAAGTTTAAATCATCATCCAGAAGATATCAAATTACCAAGCAGAGACTTCAAATGTTCAATCAATATGTTAACAAAGTCAAAATGGCAAACCATGGAAATAATGCTATATTTAATAAGTTAAATGAATTTAGTTCACCAAATTTTATGTGAGGGTAGCCCATGTGTTAAGGATGTTCCCAATTGGTTTTGGGTCAAAACTGGGTCAAAGATCTAGGTCACAGTGGCATCATATGGACAATCCTTGTCCGGACAATAACTAAACAATGATTGTACCTAGGTTAACCAAATTTTATGTGGATCAGCCCATTTGTCAAGATGTAATGTGTTGATAGCTCTTTGGTATTTGATGTTCTCTATGATTTGGAAACCCCAGGGACAAAAGTCAAGGTCACAGGGACTTAATTCATATTGAAACATTTTCCGGACAGTAACTCAATAATAATTGTACCTACATTGTAGGTTTTCCAAATCTTATTTAAGGGTAGCCTTAATGTCTAGCATATGCCCCTTTGGTTTTAGGTCCCTGGGTTAAAGGTTAAAGTCAAAAGAAAAATCATGAGGAAAAACCTTGTCCAACAACCAACTTTACCTAAGATCACCAAATTTTATGTATCAATACTCTTTGGGTCAAGGGCGAGAACTTTTGGTTCTGAGGCCCCAGGGTCAAGGTCACTGGAAGTTTGTATGGGAAAACTTTGTGTCGGTGATAAATCAACCATGGCTGTACCTAGGTTCTCAAAATCTTTGCTTTGGATAGCCCTCCTGTTAAGAATGGGACCTATTCTGAGATCCCGGGGTCATTGGTCAAGGTCACAGGGACTTTATATGAGATAGAACACAGCATGGACTGCACACGGGCGTATAATGCCCCGCCCAGCGGAGCTCTTGTTGAAAGTTATAATAGTCCACCACAATCATTAGTTATTTATTTTTGTCGTTTTACTTTACAAAAGTGAACAAATTTTTTTCGGACATGCAAAATTTCGGATACGTGATTTGTCTAGTTCATGGATAGAATATAACCATTTTCTTTAATGTAACTTAACTTGTCTTCAAACATTCAGACTTTGCTTTATTATAAGCTGAAAGAGACTTGGCTTCCCCTTGTAATTTTTGTCAAACTAGAGCCCTGATATTCACTTTACAGTCTTAATGAGTTTGTCAAAATGACAAAAGGAACGCATTTGTGAGATCATAACAAAGAGTTGATTAATAAGATTAGTTGAATGGGTATAAATGGGAGACTATTGCACAGCTAATTAATAACTAATAACAGTTGTTTATATGTTGGGAGTTTGTACTGGTTAATACCAGGGAAGCAATTTCTACATTTTTTGACGCATGTCCATCAAAACCTGTCCATAGAGGACACCTGTCCACAAAGGACACTTTGGGATTTTCCCGTGCTTGTCCTTTGTTCACAGGTTAGACTGTATTTAAAATTTTCAGGACTTAGAATATTTTTAACTTTCACTTGTGTAATTGTTTTGTTTGATATTTTTACAGAAAGAGATAGCTGACTCTTATGCTGCTAATGCTAAAGTTATAGAGAAACAAATGCTTAGAAAGGGTATGAGTAAACGAAAGTTGATGGAACAGGTATGTAACTATTATTTATTATTTAACTTCTGGCAGAAATTTACAAATGATATTTTTTGTAACGAGGATTTGTTATGAAATTCAGGAGTTTTGAGTATTTAGCCTGATTTTTCAACGAAAAACTTCAGCTTATAGTTTTAAATTTTTAGCAAAACCCAGGTGGGAGGGCATCCGGTGTTATGCATTTTTTTTATTTATTATATATTTCAGCCATTTATTGTCAGATCTTCATGAAACTTCATACAATGATAACATACCCTGCCATTAACAGAATCAAAAAGAAATCGCAACACTACCTGGCTTTATTATGGATTTTTTACCTTAAAGTTTTTAATATGTTGAATATCTCTGTCATTTATGGTCAGATCTTGATAAAAATCCTGCTTTAATGTGGTTTCCACATTATATTTCTTGTTAAATGTAGTTTTAGGATGACTTGTAATATATGTATGTGTGGATAAAGTTCCCCTGACTGTCAGAGATATTGATAGTTAAATGGTTTTAGTTTATCCTATAGTAAAAACAAGGTGAATTCTTCACCCATTTATCACTAGATATCTTATAGATAGATGATCTTATTGTGTGATTTCTGGTTTTGCGGGTTCATACATAGTCATTATTGTATACAAATGATGTGGTAACAATTCTCTGTGTTTTTTATGCTGATTATCTGTATTGTGATTCTCTGTCTTAGCCTTACATTTTCTCTAGCACTAACTTGGTTTATTACTGTATGTTAATTAGTAAATCAATTTTCACAAGCCCCAGACTTCTGGCTTGTAGGATAAGTAGATGACTTGTATTATTGTAGGTGACCATTTGAATGATAAGATAATCAATGTAGTTTTAGGATGACTTGTAATATATGTATGTATATGTGTGGATAAAGTTCCCCTGACTATCAGAGATATTGATAGTTAAATGGTTTTAGTTTATCCTATAGTAAAAACAAGATGAATTCTTCACCCATTTATCACTAGATATCTTATAGATAGATGATCTTATTGTGTGATTTCTGGTTTTGCGGATTCATACATTATTGTATACTTGTATTATAGTTTGTTTAAATTGACCTCTTATAGATGACCTTTATCATGCTTACCATGATATATATACAATATGGAAATTGACCTGAGACAAAACTACATGCCTCCACCTGGCTATGCATCATGGTGGATTGACATGATGTCTTCCCTTAAGATAAAATACAGTCCAACCTGTGAACAACGGCCGGCCAAGGGAAAAGAGAAAAGTGGCCTTTGTTCACAGGTGGCCTTTGTTCGGAGGGAGGAACAAACGGGCCATGTTTCATTAGACTTGAGAGACAGAGATCATAATTAACATGAATTAATCATTAAAATTGTTTTTATTTTCAACCTTAATTCATTATTCACATTATCATTATTGAAGTTGTGACAATAAATGAATAAAACAAAATTTTGAACAAAGAATGACTAAAACAAAGATATCAATGATTTTTTGCAGCTACATTTCATGCTATGCCCTCAACATTAACAATTGCACTCTACAAATTCTCACTACTCTGACCTTATGTATAGTATTTCTATCTTTTCCCAGTTGTCAAATTACCTGTATACAGCGGTCACAGTTGAACGAATTTAGGAATTAACAGCGTGTCACAAACATTTATCTATCTGCCGGACGTGTGAAAAACAAACCTAGTGGAGTCTCCAAACATTCAAAACTAATTAACAAAGTGTCATCACATGACGTAATTTACTCGGAGTAACTCCCGATTTACAAATAAATTTAACAACAAAAGGATACATTAACATATTTTTATAATAAGGTGACGAGAAAATTGTCTACAGCTTGATAATAACTAATAAAATCGTACTCGAGATGGTTTGTTTACGAAAGTCCGGAAAAAAATCGGATTACGGGTTTTTAGCTTAACTTTAACAAAAATGGTGGCCTGCTTTCGAAATCTCCTTGATACGAAATACTGTCTTCAAACAATCGTCTGGCCGTTGTTCACAGTTATAAACTGGCCGCGGGGATGGTTTTGACTGGCCGCTGGTCGCAGACGACAGGTGGCCGTTATTCACGGCCTTCTTAAGAGCATTTTCGGTCGGGGGGAAATCGAAATGGCCGCTGTCGGCAGGTGCCCGCTATTCGGAGGTGGCCGTTAGCACAAGTTGGACTGTATATCCAAATTCACCTAACCAGTCAGAACCTGGTTAGTATAGCTTTTCAACCAGATCATTTATTTACCTTGGGACAACAAGAGTTGTGGTCCTTGATATGTAGGACAGGAATATTTTTACATTTTGTTTAGTTCTGATTTAATTTTATCTTTACAGGCGGAATTAGATGCCAAGAAAATGCGACCAAAGGGAACTTTGATTGATAAATGAAGCAACTTGTACAACATTATACAAATGATCTCAGAAAGCTGGTTACTGGAAGAAAATTTCTTTCTCAGCTGGTACAGTTACACCTGAGTTTGTGGACAACTAATGATATCTGTCCAAGGGGTCAGGACACTTCTGAAGTTCAGGAATTGAAACATAAAGGTTTTTTTAACTTAAAAAACTTAAAATCTACAAATTAAGAATTTAATAATTTAACTTGATTATGGTGTGACAATATGACATTCACTTGGGGTGTGTACTTATCTGGTGACATCTGATTGGATATGACAAGTGATTTAAAGAGACAATATTGACAGAGAGGTCGGAATTATGTATGAGTAAAATGTGAAATGGTGAAAGAACAGCCCATACTTAAGAAAATGTTTGAAGTTTCCCTGCCAACCAGTCAGATTTCACTTGTTCCCAAATCCAAGTGTCATTGGCACATACATTAACCCTGCTGATTTAAATACTTGCTTCAGTACTTCAGTTCTTTCAATCAATAAAAATATAATTAGTATTTATGTTTAAACAATATAGATCGAATATGGTGTATTATAGATCAAATATGATATCAGCTAGTTTAATATATGCCCTACTGACAGCTGAATAAAATTAAATAACACTTGTAAATTTACTTCCATATTTTGAGATTATGAAATTATTACACTCTTAAGATCTAAACCTGGCTCAGATACCAGGTTTGAATATCTTGGTTTTGAATAATCTTATGTAAATGAATAAGAATATTTCTTTGAGAGCTTTGATTTAATTTATGCTGTGCAATGCTGATCTTAAGTATACTAGTGCTAAAAATTTTGTTAGGATATTATATCTGAATCTTGAGCCAAATTTGATCATGAGTTTGAGGAAAGTTTTTTCACCATTTTGTCTTCTAGTCCCTTAGTACTAAACAAGCAGGACAAAATTCCTACTTAAGGATTGCTTGAGGTAAAATCTGGATTGGTTTAAACTAGTTAGCCAGAGTTTACACCAATCTTTTTGGGATACATAATTTTTATTAGGTATGTATTTTAATTTGTTGCAAATGATTATTTTATATTTGTATTGGTTTTGTTTTTGGTAGTGTTTTTTCTATGATGAACCAGGACTCAATACATGTCTTTCATTCAAATCTTGTTGACATCTTTTAATCTGGTAAACAAAACATCCTTTCCCCTTATTAATTTACTCACGATTATAAAAACATTAACAAATTATGAAATATTCAAATATAGAGTCATGCAGTAGACACAGTCATTGATGATTTCCCCTAGTAATTTAATCACTGGCCTTGTACTATGTACCCAGTTAGAAGCAAATATGTTTAAACTTAATTGTCTTACACAGCATTCTGGGCCAACTCTTTAGTTATTATCTGATGGCATTCCATGCATCCAGAGTGTATTCTGTCTGTACACAGCTTAAAATGAATAGATAACATATTGTTAAGTCCCCAGCTTCTAAGTTTAATAAATCTAGTCACTGTTGTTGGTTATATATTGTTCCCTATCTCACAAATATTGTTATTTAACACAAAATGTTCCGTCTTAAACTGACATCTTTCCATGCATCCAGAAAGTATACTGTCTGTATGCAGCATGTTTAATGATTTATTGACGTCTTCTAATGTCTCAGCTTCGAAGCTAAAAATGTCCTCTATGTAGTTGGCTGTGTAATGTCTTTCTATCCTCTCACTGTGATGGCATCTTCAGCACTCTGATTTCTGTCTTACTAAAGATGGTGTCATCTCTTCTGGTATGTTTCTTTTCTTTCATTTGTAGTTGTTGTGGAACTCGGTAGCAATAGGGGTAATTGTAGTCACATATAGGTATATATGAGTCACCTCTAAGAAATTTGGTGGAATGTGCCCTATCATTTTCTCAGTGACTTATTGTGTAAGGTAGCGTCATCTCTTTTGGTATGTTTCTTTTCTTTCATCCCTAACTGTGCAGTCTCACCTTAATGCAGTAGCACACTCCTTGCCTTACCCTTTAAAGAGTGTCTATATAATAACTCTAAATAAGATATATAACAAACATGTGTGTGCTGAAAAACTACTAGTTTAATAGTGTTGTAAAGATTAACGAACTTTTACTAGAACTGTTTTCTAAGCATGGGCATGGCTTTCAAGAGATGTCTTTAATGAAATGTAAAACTTTCTTAGCAGCTTCAATTGAAGGTCAATAGTAGTCTCTGAAGTAAAATGTCCTCTTTTGTTTTGCAGTTTCAGCTGAATGGATAGGTCTGTCTCTTGCTAATGGTAATGCATTTTAAGCTGAAAAGAATGGTCTATATTGCGGGTTTAGTGCAGGAAGGTTGTAACTCCCTCTTTTCTTATATTAAGTTATGACCATATTCTGCTAAACCCGCGATATCTTTGTGAAGGTAATGAAGCTTTTTTTCCTTGGAGGTACTTTCCGCGCATCTTGGATTTGATGAATTTTTTTATAAAAGATCCAGAAATGGTCCAATACGCTCTGGTCGTATTCTCTGTGACAGTTCTTAAACCATTGCAAACAATAGTCATCCATAAAGTCGAAATAGAATTTGTTTTGGATGTTTTAAGATTTGGTTTTTTTGGACTTTGCTCTAGTCTTTAATCTTTCTCACTTTGGCACATGGTTATATTTTACATCAATTAATCTACTTTTTGCATCATTCAGAATTTGACATTTTCCAATAGAATATAAATTATTGGTGATCTCTTTATGTACACACAAACATTCATTAGGAATACAACACAACAGCGCCGGGATTTGGATACTCGTGCCCGAGGGGACGCGGGTTCGAATCCCACCCGGGGAGGTTATACCCTTCCATGAAAATTTGACAATAATGTCGATTTTCCTCCATTGATTAGATAATATGGAGAAGTTTCCGGCCTTGTGGAAGGGTAGGTGAGTACTGGTTATAGACAATGGTCCAGGAAAGCTAGGTTAGGTGCGCTGGACGCCGTGAAATGACCTAAATTGTGTTGATACGGTGTTAACTCCAATAAATAAATAAACAACACAACAACAAGCTCTAGCATTGTTTTTACAATCTCTTTTAGTATGAAGTTACATCTAGCCACAATGTCCCTGCTCAATGCCTTCTGTTATTCTTGTCTTTGGTATTTGGTTTTTGCATCCTGGAACATACCATTGTTGAAATATACCTGGTAACAATAATACAATACATTGCAATGCAATACATTGAACGATTACAATGTTAATAACAAATTTACATGAATAAACATATAATGAAAAAAACATGGTATAAAACAGTAGTTACAAGTGATTATTATTTAAATTCAACAGAAGCATTAGAGGTAAACATCATTTTAATTATTTTGATTTCTTAGATTATTCGCATGATAAATGTATTTTGACAAACTTAATACTATTTGTTTAGACTGGTTTGACATGAGATTTTAATTTTTTTTGAATTAGGAGGAATGTATAATAATATTGCTTTAAATACTTATTTTTGAGATGTGTGTTTTTTGGACATGTTAATATAAAATGATATTCATTCTCGATAATATTATGACTGCAATTTTTACAGTACCAGAAATGTGCCTGCCAAGATGAGTAAGGTCTGCTTGGTACTCTACCCATAAAGGGTCAATCATTTGCATAGCCTCTGACACACTAGGAGCTGATCTGGAATCCCCATCTGTAGTCACATACCTAATAAAGACACTTTGAGTATTCAATGTCTTTTCTATTGATTAACCAAGCTCATTTTGGACTGCCACAATTATGATGTGTTGTTTCTCAATCATTGCCTTACAGGCTATAGTAATTGACTGTGAACCATTCTTGCCCACCTTCTTGCGACTTGTGATACAGCTTGAATTGTACCATACATCCATAGCTATGTTTATGGTATTCTCTGTATTGTCTCTTTTCTGGTTGATTATCTTTAAGGGATTTTTTTCCTGACTTGTCCTTATCGTTAAGTTTTTTATGGTACTGCCCACAGTGTTGGATCTTTTCTGCCTACTGCTTCTAGCTGGCAGTTGTCTGTCCATACTTGCTTATCATTAAGTTTTTTATGGTACTGCCCACAGTGTTGGATCTTTTCTGCTTTCTGCTTCTAGCTGGCAGTTGATTATCCATACTTGCCAGCAAGTAAAGACATCTGCTGTTTCCAATTGGTGTGTCTTGTAGACCTACAGCAAAACTCCCAATTGCGATGGATTCGTTAGGACGCCTCTTTGATGAGGAAACCTCCTTGTAAAGCTTGAAAAATGGTGTGACAAAGCTGCATTAATGCACTTAAATGACAGCTTTCAGGAAAGTCCAACTTTTCTTCCTCTGCCACAGTAAAATCAGCCACCTTACATTCATTTTCCTCCTGCTGAATTCATAAAAGATTTTAGGCAGTCAGGATGGTTTGAGTGCAAAAAGTGGTGACAAAAGCATTAGAAGTGCCAATACGTTTGAGACAACCTGACCTCTGTGTTTTTCTCTTATTTTCATCGCATAATGCCCTTGCAAACATTCAGTATTTTAAGTGAAAAAATATTTATTTTATTATAGAAGATGTATCTTTTGTATTTCATAATATTGGTCGAATAACAAAATATTGTGTCTTCGTCATCTTGTGTAGTTTTGTTCTTATTGTTTACTTATTTGTAAACAGGTGATTTTATCTAATTACTAATGATATATGTAAATTATATTTCCTTTATCGTTGGTATTAAGTTAATGTCATTTAATAGAACATTATCAAATTATTTATTTTATAAAATTCATCATGATATATGTAAATTATATCTCCCTTATTGTTGGTATTTATCCAATATCTTATATTAGGTTTGTAATTTCATCAAATTCATCATGATATATGTAAATTATATCTCCCCTATCGTTGTTATTAAGTTAATGTCATCTAATAGAATTTCAAATTATTTATTTTATCAAATTCATCATGATATATGTAAATTATATCTCCCTTATCGTTGGTATTTATCTAATATCATTTAATAGAACTTTAAACTAGATATATGATCAAATTCATCATGATATATGTAAATTATATCTCCCTTATTGTTGGTAAAAGTCCAATATCTTATATTAGGTTTGTAATTTTATCAAATTCATCATGATATATGTAAATTATATCTCCCTTATCGTTGTTATTATTAATCTAATATCATTTAATAGAATTTTAAACTAATTTTTTTAATCAAACTACTTATGATATATGTAAATTATTTCCCTTATTGTTGGTATAAATCCAATATCTAATATAAGGTTTGTAATTTTTTCAAATTCATTGAGATATATGTAAATTATTTCCCTTATTGTTGGTATAAATCCAATATCTAATATTAGGTTTGTAATTTTTTCAAATTCATTGAGATATATGTAAATTATTTCCCTTATTGTTGGTATAAATCCAATATCTAATATTAGGTTTGTAATTTTTTCAAATTCATTGAGAGATATGTATAATTTATTTCCCTTATTGTTGGTATAAATCCAATATCTAATATAAGGTTTGTAATTTTTTCAAATTCATTGAGATATATGTAAATTATTTCCCTTATTGTTGGTATAAATCCAATATCTAATATAAGGTTTGTAATTTTTTCAAATTCATTGAGATATATGTAAATTATTTCCCTTATTGTTGGTATAAATTCAATATCTAATATTAGGTTTGTAATTTTATCAAATTCATTGTGATATATATTATGTAAATTATATCTCCCTTATAGAACAGTTTACACATGTATTGATAGCTCTTTGTCCATGAGCTTACTCGTCTTTAAAATGGCGGTAAATCTCCACACATAAATACTACACTTTTCATATCCAAGTTTCACCTCCTTAGAAAGTTTATACTAAAATATTGTGGCGTACATTTCTTCTTTGATTCATTAAGAAGTGTTTATGCTACAAATTAGCTTGTTAAAAAATATCTATCAAATTAATCCAATTTTTATTCAGAGCATATCACAACGTGACTGTCCACCATTACTTGACCTTCGTAAGGGAGATATAATTTACATAATATATACCATTGTTGAAATATACCTGGTAACAATACAATACAATATAATGCAATGTAATACATTGCATTGCATTGCATTGAACGATTACAATGTTAATAACAAATTTACATGAATAAACATATAATGAAAAACACATGGTATAAAACAGTAGTTACAAGTGATTATTATTTAAATTCAATAGAAGTATTAGAGGTAAACATCATTTTAATTGTTTTGATTTCTTAGATTATTCGCATGATAAATGTATTTTGACAAACTTTATACTATTTGTTTAGACTGGTTTGACATGAGATTTTAATTTTTATGAATTAGGAGGAATGTATAATAATATTGCTTTAAATACTTATTTTTGAGATGTGTGTTTTTTGGACATGTTAATATAAAATGATATTCATTCTCGATAATATTATGACTGCAATTTTTACAGTACCAGAAATGTGCCTGCCAAGATGAGTAAGGTCTGCTTGGTACTCTACCCATAAAGGGTCAATCATTTGCATAGCCTCTGACACACTAGGAGCTGATCTGGAATCCCCATCTGTAGTCACATACCTAATAAAGGCACTTTGAGTATTCAATGTCTTTTCTATTGATTGACCAAGCTCATTTTGGACTGCCACAGTTATGATGTGTTGTTTCTCAATCATTGCCTTTCAGGCTATAGTGATTGACTGTGAACCATTCTTGCCCACCTTCTTGCGACTTGTGATACAGCTTGAATTGTATCATACAAGCTATGTTTATGGTATTCTCTGTATTGTCTCTTTTCTGGTTGATTATCTTTAAGGGATTTTTTTCCTGACTTGTCCTTATCGTTAAGTTTTTTATGGTACTGCCCACAGTGTTGGATCTTTTCTGCTTTCTGCTTCTAGCTGGCAGTTGATTATCCATACTTGCCAGCAAGTAAAGACGTCTGGTGTTTCCAATTTGTGTGTCTTGTAGACCTACAGCAAAACTCCCAATTGGGTAGGATTGGTTAGGACTCCTCTTTGATGAGGAAACCTCCTTGTAAAGCTTGAAAAATGGTGTGACAAAGCTGCATTATTGTACTAAAATGACAGCTTTCAGGAAAGTCCAGCTTTTTTCCTCTGCCACAGTAAAATCGGCCACCTTACATTCATTTTCCTCCTGCTGAATTCATAAGTGATTTTCAGGCAGTCAGGATGGTTTGAGTGCAAAAAGTGGTGACAAAAGCATTAGAAGTGCCAATACGTTTGAGACAACCTGACCTCTGTGTTTTTCTCTTATTTTCATCGCATAACGCTCTTGCAAACATTCAGTATTTTAAGTAAAAAATATTTCATTTTATTATAGAAGATGTATCTTTTGTATTTCATAATATTGGTCGAATAACAAAATATTGTGTCTTCGTCATCTTGTGTAGTTTTGTTCTTATTGTTTACTTTTTTGTAAACAGGTGATTTTATCAAATTAATAATGATATATGTAAATTATATCTCCCTTATCGTTGGTATTAAGTTAATGTCATTTTATAGAACATTATTAAATTATTTATTGTATCAAATTCATCATGATATATGTAAATTATATCTCCCTTATCGTTGGTATTAAGTTAATGTCATTTTATAGAACATTATTAAATTATTTATTTTATCAAATTCATCATGATATATGTAAATTATATCTCCCTTATCGTTGGTATTAATCTAATATCATTTAATAGAACTTTAAACTAGTTATTTTATCAAATTCATCATGATATATGTAAATTATATCTCCCGTATCGTTGTTATTAATCTAATATCATTTAATAGAACTTTAAACTAGTTATTTTATCAAATTCATCATGATATATGTAAATTATATCTCCCTTATCGTTGTTATTAATCTAATATCATTTAATAGAACTTTAAACTAGTTATTTTATCAAATTCATCATGATATATGTAAATTATATCTCCCTTATCGTTGTTATTAATCTAATATTAGGTTTGTAATTTTATCAAATTCATCATGATATATGTAAATTATATCTCCCTTATCGTTGGTATTAATCCAATATCTATTATTAGGTTTGTAATTTTATCAAATTCATCATGATATATGTAAATTATATCTCCCTTATCGTTGGTATTAATCCAATATCTATTATTAGGTTTGTAATTTTATCAAATTCATCATGATATATGTAAATTATATCTCCCTTATCGTTGTTATTAATCTAATATCATTTAATAGAACTTTAAACTAGTTATTTTATCAAATTCATTACGATATATGTAAATTATACCTCCCTTATTGTTGGTATTAATGTCAAATGTTTTTTCATTATTTAATAAATTGCTAACTACTTCTTGGATATAATTTGTTTTCTAATTAACTTCCGCTGAATACCCCTCTGCAAGTAGTTCATAGGACCTGAATTAGAATTAACCTAATTAATTTCATCTGTATTGGCATATATTTCATGTGTAGAACTATCTGTCAACTGTCCACATACTAACTCGGTATAATATAACAACTAACAATATAAGCAGAGCTCGAATTAAACAAAATGTTAGACTTGCAAATTTTTGCAATATGATTTTATTTCAACTCTCAAAAGTGAAGAAAATTGCTGTCATTTTTATCTAAATTTTATTGGCATGCATTGTAACTATTCATGTATACAATGTAAAAACAACATTTATTTAACTGAAGATAGAACAAGGGCATTATTGTGGGATAGACAAAGAATATCGAATGTGTTTTTAATGTGAATTTTCAATTAATACTATCAATCTATCTGACTGTTTCAATGCTAAATTGAGCCTCAATAATTTGGACAGAGCTATTTTTGAAGCTATTTCAACTCGCGAAAATTTGCGAGTCAAACAAAAATTACTTGCAATTTGAAAATCAACTCGCATTTTACGAGTATGCGAGCTTTAATTCAAGCCCTGAATATAAGATTGATGAAACCATTAGATAAAGTGGTAAAGTCCAAAACTATTATGTATTGTTCTCATCCTCAAATTGGCCCAACAGCATCTTGGTGCGTTATAAAAATTCAGGAGTAGGCAAGTAAGGTAGTCACAGCACTCCATCACTGTAAAACACCTCTCCCCAAGGCCCAGTACCACATTGTCTAGCCTCTGTTAAAGTTGCAGTATTATTCCGTCTTGGGGTAGAAGCTATTAGACTTGTGCAGGTTAAAACCCAATGTGAACATGAACATTGGTTATGAGAAAAGAATGGGGGGTTTTCTCAAAGGAATACTATACATATTCTTATTAAACCACAATTCAAAGGCCACGCTTATTAACCATTTGGCATTTGTGTAGACAACAGTAATGCCCCTCAGCCAATTTAAGTGCTTAAAAAGTGTTTAACAAATCGCACACTACCTGGTTAAAGTGATAGATACATCGCATCGTTTTCCCGTAATTTACTCAGAAACCAGCGCATAAAAGTCTGGGGATTCACAAATATTTAAACTGATGCAAAAGAAACGCCTTGTACAACTCTGAAATATTTTCATAGTTTAGAGTTAAAAGGCAACGCCAAGTTCGGCTTGCAAGTTATATTATCTAAAAAGTATGTGGTCATTAAGAAATTATTTTACTGTCACAATTTATGAAGACAATACTAATTGCCTAACATGCAGATATCGTTGGATCCTATCTCAATCCACTTCCTGAAAGTCAGCTGTTGTCGACATAACCACCGTTTAAGTTAATCTCACAGGTGTTCAATCAAATTGAAAAAATAAATGACTTTAGCTTGTGGTCACTTTAAGATTGTGGTCGCTCAATGTCATTCTGAAAGACAAAGTCATTGCCAAAATATAGAGGCAACCACAGGACATAACAGCTGGCCGATGTAACGTCTTTGAAATTACCCTAGCACACAATGACCAGACTTTAACTCAGTCACCACTGTAATGAGGATTTTTCCTTGAAAGTTCATGACATCGTCTTTAGTTACCGATACGTTTGTTGACGTTCCATAAGCCGACATTCTGCCAACACTAGCTGAGATTGAAACGCGCCCATAGTCATAAGTTGTTCTAATTTCAGATGGTAACAAACAGAGCAAGTACCGGGTATGACATACACCAGACCATTTGCCGTTCTGGGAGTCAATTTACTTGGCGTCTACCGTTACCATTTTACCATGTGTGACAGTGATAAATCTATCGTGGTAATGAAGTTGATGTAAATATTTGCCTGCTTGTACCGACAATAAACGCGGTCTGCCTGAACGTGGCCAATCAGCAATCGTTTCTGTATCTCTAAGCTTTTGATGAGTTGTTTCTTTTCTCGTCAGTAATGAGTATGTATACATGTATTAAACTATCTACGCATAATAATGAGTTTTAATAAGTTTTCCCTTGAAATTCACTACACAAAACTTGTATGATTTAGGCTAAATCAATTTATTTTGAGTTTTACATTACTTAATAGCTGTTATTGTGTGAATTTGGGATAAAATAAGTCAACAGTAGGCATAATTAACAAATAGTTCTATTCAATTCACCCATTGTCAAAATCGGATAGAATAAATCGCGCAGATATAGACATACAAATGTAAAAGAAGTATTTTTGAGGCACCCATGTGGCATACTATTCATGTGGTATTTGTGTTGCACTAGTATGCAGACAATGATATAGGATGTTAGTATTGGTAGTATTGCAAATATGTTTAACCCATTACAAGTCATTTTGTAGTTTTTCCTAAAGATGGTAGTATGTCTACTGATATTGTTTAATGTTATTACTTTTTTATGATTTAAATAAACATATCGCAAAATAATAACCTTATAGTTGTACTTACTTTGAATCAAGTACTATGCTTAAACGAAGTCTTATTGAATTCGTCATAGTTGACCTCGAACAAGTTCTTAATTAATATGTTCATGGACATCTCATCCATTTCTTGTTAATTAATGGGGGTTATTAATCTTGCTATTATTGGTAATATAGCATTAAAATCTCCCAATTTGCTATTATTGGTAATATAGCATTAAAATCTCCCAATTTGCTATTATTGGTAATATAGCATTAAAGTCTCCCCATTTGCTATTATTGGTAATATAGCATTAAAGTCTCCCCATTTGCTAACATTGGTAATATAGCACTAAAGTCTCCCCATTTGCTAACATTGGTAATATGGCATTAAAGTCTCCCCATTTGCTAACATTGGTAATATAGCATTAAAGTCTCCCCATTTGCTAACGTTGGTAATATAGCATTAAAGTCTCCCCATAACAAAGTTAATCAACATTGAAAAAATGCCTTTACTTCAAATAAGGGACCTTAGTTGGTTATTTCCCATTGTATGCTCTTTAAATGGAAAGGTCCAATTAGTTGAATTACTTGGATTTTACCATTACTTTTCAATGTCAATTTGCCACAATTAATCTTAAAGAACTTTTTTGTAAATCATTGATTTGTTTGAAATTTAAGCTGAGTACTTTTAGGGTAAAAAACGAAATTCCACTACTTCTGTTTATATCTTTATTAACAAAAAGATATTTGATGAAATATTTTGTTATCCTTTCATAGGACTTCTATAATAAAATCCAGTGGATTCCAATTGTTAGGACCTACTTACCAATTGGATTGCTTCAGATTTTATCAGGGAAATATAACTGACTAAAGTCTTTTTATAATTTACATTGCTAATGTTTAGTACTCTGGGACTAGAAGACAAACTTTGCTTCCTTATTATTTAAAAGTGGTATATTTTTCAAGGGCTATTTGTAAAGGTTTTTTTTCTTCCATTTTTACGATATTTCCAGCAGAGCAAAAATTGTCCTTTTGACTCTTCACTGTATTTTTTTATTTTGCTGTTTGCACTGAGTATTCATGATTTTTATACTTAAATTAAGTAACTTAATAAATTGATAATTAATAATAGCTTCATTGTTTTTACAAGTACTTGTATTAAGTGTTAAGTTATATAATATCCATATATGAACATGGGTAAAAGTTTTCAGGAATGAATTCAGGATTTTGAGATTCTCAAATAGGGTCTTTTTCTATGATGCTGAAATTCAGAAATTTAAAAACTTTGAACTACACCCATGTATACGCATTTTTGGAACAAGTGGGTTATGAATGCTTTTCGTGAAATCTCAAAATTTTGTGGTATAAAATTTATATGTCAATGTTTTGTTGCTTGTTTAAATCATTGCAGGTTGCTATTGCAACATTGTTTTGTTTTGAATAATTATACAGTCACTGAATGTGATATACCAAGCTATAGCTCTGTTTTATTAACCTGTCACAACTTGAATAATTACAGGGTCACTGAATCTGTTATTTTTAACTAATTTTGAACTTTTTTCCCTGATATTTAAATTCGCCGCACATATAGTTAGATCATCAATAATTAATTTGGGTTAATGGCTCAATGGTTAAAAAGAAGTTGATTAAAACACATTAAGTGACAGTGTAATTATTCAAGTTATGACAGGTTAATAAAATAGAACTATAAAAATGAGTTAAAAATAATAGATTCATTTACCATGTAATTGATTAGGGACTTTAGTCAGTTATCTTTCCCTGATAAAATCTGAAGCAATCCAATTGGTAAGTAGGTCCTTACAGTTAAAATTGGAATCCTCGGATTTTATCATTGAATTCTTATGTAAGGATAACAAAATATTTCATTTAATATCTTGCTTGTTAATGAAGATATTAACAGATGTGATGAAATTTACATAAATCTTTACCCTAACAATATTTAACTTAAATATCAAACAAATAAAATAATTTAAAAAAAAGTTATTTAAGATTAATTTTGGCAAATTGACATTGAAAAGTAAGGGTAAAATCCGAGTAATCCAACTAATAAGACTTACCATATTAAAGAGTATACAAGGGGAAATAACTGACTAAAGTCCCTTACATTCGGAACACCCTCGACCTTTCATGAATGAGCTAGGCGGACAGCTTCTTTAATACTCAGAAATCCATTCATCGATTGCAAGTCTATGTGTAGGCCATCATTTACACAACAAATTAATATTATTTGGCCTTTTAATTGTGCTTTCTCGCCTTGATGAACCTTAGGTCCCATCCAGCATTTTTCTTACCCCCCAAACCTTAGACTTACAGATCAGAGGCACTATTGGGTTGGTCTCAGAACTCAAAACTTACCTGGATAATTACAATAAGCATGGTCCATCTTCATAAAATCTAGTTTCCTTTTTGACTTCTCCGACGACTCATCTGTCTGGCGGGGATCTTCAGCGACTATGCTAGAAGCACGCAGTTTTTCAACACTTTTTACAATTTGATCAATTGTTGACACACATCGACGCTTTGGTGTCGGGCCAGCGGGCGACGAATTCTCTAAAGATTTGTATCCATGATCTCCATGATCTGACGGATCTCCCCACTACCACAGAAGCACTTGTTGTTTTGATGTTACCGCGTAGCACATTTTTTTTCAATTCGTTAAATTTCTCCACAACATTTAAACATGTATAGCAAATAAACATAAAATCATTAGGTCTTAACTGTACACAGAGAGTGTTATTCAGTTTATTTAATATGTCTCTGTCTTCAGCTGATTGTGTTCCGGACATTTTTAGCAATTTCGTTGTCGATTTCCCACAGAATGAACAATGCTTTGCGGCCATTTTGTTTAGTCACGTGTGGTAAAAGTAGTTCCAAAATGGCGTCTAAATATGTCCGAGGTTATTCGTATGAGGATGTTCCGAATGAAGTCCCTTATTCAGTTGTGATGGGTTTATAAAACAGAACAATTCTGTTGCGAGAGTGACAGAGATAATTATTTTATCTATTTTATCTCTATTCCATGGTTTCATTATTCATGTATTTCTTATTTCATTCATTTTCTACTGTTTTTTTTTTCATTCATGTAAAACATTTACCATTGTGTTGATTTACTGGTAATATCTAGTCATGATAAATAGGACCTTGTTAAGGTCAAATTCAAATGTAACATAAAGCTTGTTGTTTTTTAGACATTATTGCTGGAAAGCATAAGATATGGACTAAATCCTATTGCTCTTTGTAATCATGTTTTCATTTTAACAGTGAAAAATTATTTGTACTGCAGGGAATTCCCAAATATTTGAATTCCAGATATAGTTTATAGTAACACATTAACTGATCAATCTGTTAACCTTTACCTATGATTTATTAAGGCATTTATAGTTACACATAGTTAAAATGTACCAAGTTAAATCTGTTTATAAATTTAGACAAAATAAATTCATAATTACTACATTATTTTACTTTTTATTTATATGTGAAACTTTTAATTGGTCAGAATGTTGTTTTAAATCTAATTTTGAGTTATTTTTTTAGTAATAACAACACTTTTAAAATGTGACATTATTCAACTTTGTAGTATGGACAAAAGTTTGTATTGACGATCGGATATATAAAAGAAACCAACAAAAAAAAGGAGCAGTAGTCCAGTAGTCGCCTAAGTCGCTGGAGTAGACAGGAACTTCGTTAAATTGTTTTCGATAGATGAGATGGGTCTTGGGATCATGTAATCTGATACAAAAAGCATTCAATGTAAAACTTTTGACCTTCAGTTACAATATAACAGTTTCTAGGATGCACACTTAGGGATCAGGAGGTTACGGATTCAATCCCCACTAGGGGCATTTCTAATTTCATTGAGCAAGAAATTATCCTACAATTGTTCTACTTCACCCAGGTGTAAATGGGTACTGCATGGGATCATCTGCATGAAGGTGATTTCAATAATCAAGGGTTATTGTATGTACAAGGTTGTAAAGTCAGCTGATTATGTATATTATAAAAGAAAACTTCAAACCTCACTTTGACTTGCTGAACTTAAACTTTTCAAAGTACTCAGAACTATGCACCTTCTAGGTGAGATTGTTCTCATAAGATGAAAATAATACTTGTATAGATATTAAAGTATCAGTAGCAACCTGCGACTTTAACTGGTATAATGTTCCAGAGGCTGTTAATAAGGTTAGTATCCTTGTTATTCCACATGTCTAATCCATGTCTGTGCCGTTTCCCTCAGCAAGCGAACTTTCAACAGTTTTTGAAATTGTTAGGGAAAGAAGGCAATTTATGATTGCACTCATAGTGACCACAAATGCACATTGATTAAATGGATTATACGGAATTCATCGGCACAATCACTGAAAATAGAAGGCATTGTCTATTTTGTTAACACTTGATTTGCATTCCGTCATTATATATGTACAACTTAAACGAAAATATGGAATACCCCTCACGGACGTGAACAATTCAGACGCGTTCGGGTACATGGACGCGAACAGCGGAGCACGGAACTATGGAATATTAGCCTAAGTCGCTGGAGTAGACAGGAACTTCGTTAAATTGTTTTCGATAGATGAGATGGGTCTTGGGATCATGTAATCTGATACAAAAAGCATTCAATGTAAAACTTTTGACCTTCAGTTACAATATGACAGTTTCTATTTCTCCCAGTCAAGTCAATTGTTTATGTTAAGTATTTTGACATGTTTTGCCAACATTATCTTAAATATATAGATAATCTTAATAAGAGAATCCTCTGAGTTATCATGTTGGAGAGTAACAGTGGGTATTGCCTCTGATGTGTAAGCTTTCTACAGAATTAAGGCATTGTTAAATGTATGAGGCTCACCACGCTAGTTCAGTGGATAGCACACAAGTCTAGTGAATGAAGGGTTGTTTGTTTGATTCCTTGAAAGGGCATACTTTTGTGAAGTTTGGTCATGAAATAAGGTTTTAACTATTCTCCTGTCTACAACTGATTCTTAATTATATAGGACAGTTGTCAGTCACTGATGGTTAACGACCTAATCCAGCTGCGTGTTAGGGAACGTTAAGGGTTAACTCAACCTGTGGATAACTCAATTTAAAGTTGGACAACTCAATCTGTTAGTGGGGGATTGAGTTAATTGTTTCATGTTGAGTTAATTGTCTTTAGTCGAGTTGTTCCGACCCTAACGTTACATAACGTTTTAGAACGTTGGGGGTATTTGAACAGGCACCAGAGATAAAGCCTTATAAGGAATGGTGAGAAGGTTGCTTGATTGCTGTGATAAAACTATACAATGTGTTGCTACGGCATTAAAACCAATAAAAAAGTTAAGCCTTGCTTAAGTCAAGAATGGCCAAATAAGAATGCTATCACTTGTCTGAGTGTACCAGAGTGAGAATCTTGTTAAAAACAGTCTCTCTTTGCAAGGAATGTTAATAACCAAGGATTAAAATGATTTTTAACCGTCAGTCCTACGGTTGCTTTTTGCATAAGCAAGTGTATATTACAATTTTATCGCAGTTCTTTCCCTTTGACTATTACCCTCTTGTTCGGACTTCTTTCTGCTCGCGTACGAAAATGTAAGGAAATTTAAACAAGTGACGGAAAATTCAGCAAAAATATTTCAAAATTTAATGATTTTGTACCAAACATTTATGCACTATTTTTGACCGCATCACGCCTTACTATTTGTCTCGTCTGCTACTGTGCTAAATCACAGGCTATCGGCGTGGGTTAGGTCAATTATGTGTTATAAGATGTGTTTAAGGGGTTTGGGGTTGTAGATGGGTCTTGAGCGGGTCCAAAGAGGGGGGGATATATTGACCTAACCCACGCCGATAGCCTGTGTGCTAAATATGTTAATTTAGTTATCTAACGCGTTTTAATGTTATTTGTTCACATCAAAAGGTTGAACAATTTTCTTTTTGTTTATTTAGTTTTCTTTTGGATATCATCATATCTTAATCGTTGAAAGACATTTTATTATCGTCGACCTGTCGACGATAATAACAACAAGTATTAGCATTTCCAAAAATGCTTGAAATCAACGCTCAGCCGTGTTTGATTTCTTCTCCATAGATGTATATATTTTGTGGTTAATATTCATTTGCTAACGGGGCGGATGTTATGAATATTAAATACATATTGATTTCGATGAACAATTCTATTTACTATTCATTAGTTATCTTTGTAAATTTTACTTATTTCCGATCAAAAATACTTGCGTGAAAATGTTTATGTCCGCTAAAATATTTAGTGGCGTGTAGCCTTCCTAAACATACAATAAGTATGGGGAGTATGTGGTAAATCGTTCCGCCGTCCGCTAAAATATTTAGTAGAGTGCAGCCTTCCTAAACATCCGCTAATGCCCGCTATTGACTATGCGCCAGCTTGATTTTAGTCAACAACTAGACGAGTCCATTATCACACCCCTTTTTTTACTTTTTCACGGCCATTTTCTTATCATGTGACCTCAAATGCATAGTTTTGATTGGCTTAAGACAACCGGTGTCGACTACAAAATGCTCAAATCTTGATAATTGTTTATATCAACGCACAGGTGCGTTGATAATTATCAAGATTTGAGCCTTTTTGCGTCGACACCGGCTGTCTTTAGCCAATCAGAACGTTGCATTAGAGGCCACGTGACCAAAATGATGACGTCAAGTAGCAAAAAAGGGGTTCGTGTATGGAATCGTCCACGGCGTGTATTATACGGTTACCTGTTTGTAATACAAGAAAATATCATTATCGATTTATGAACGGGTATCAATTTCAAGGAGTAACAATATAAAGCAAAAAAAAAACATTCATGCCTATTCGTAACATGTACATTTATTGAAGAAAGCTCGTTTTTGTTGAAAAACAACAACCTATCTTCCCTATTTCCGAGTGAGTTTATTAGTAAATATGAACGTTCGATTAGCTGGCGGAATGTAGGGCAGAACATGTTCTTGAAACGAGCGCGGTCAGAATATGTCTGGACAGCACATGGTAATTCGATGGTTTTTATCTGGCCTTACAGTGTGTAAAATTAATCTACTGTAAAGACATGCACTGTTTGGTCTGCATATTGCTTGAATCTTTATTCTCTATGGAGAATACACGGCTAAACGACGATTTCAAGCATTTTTGGAAATGCTAATACTTGTTATCAACGCACCTGTGCGTTGATATAAACAATTATCAAGATTTGAGCATTTTGTAGTCGACACCGGTTGTCTTAAGCCAATCAAAACTATGCATTTGAGGTCACATGATAAGAAAATGGCCGTGAAAACGTAAAAAAGGGTGTGATAATGGACTCGTCTAGTTGTTGACTAAAATCAAGCTGGCGCATAGTCAATAGCGGGCATTAGCGGATGTTTAGGAAGGCTGCACACTACTAAATATTTTAGCGGACGGCGGAACGATTTACCACTTACTCCCCATACTTATTGTATGTTTAGGAAGGCTACACGCCACTAAATATTTTAGTGGACATAAACATTTTCACGCGAGTATTTTTGATCGGAAATAAGTAAAATTTACAAAGATAACTAATGAATAGTAAATAGAATTGTTCATCGAAATCAATGTGTATTTTATATTCATAACATCCGCCCCGTTAGCAAATGAATATTAACCACAAAATATATACATCTATGGAGACGAAATCAAACACGGCTGAGCGTTGATTTCAAGCAATTTTTGGAAATGCTAATACTTGTTTACTTTTTGAAGTCAAGTAGCACGGTGAAATTACGACCCTAAGCCAATTCGTCCCCCAGGTTTGACGGACAATGATAAGATTTTATAAATGTATGAGCTATTAGTCACTGCAATTTTTTAATAAATATGTTTTAGTATGAAACGAATTTCCTACTACAAATAAAGTTTGCTTCATTTTGCAATCAATGCGAAAAAGGATACGTTTCGGTGTGGGTACGAATCGTAACTTCCGATCAAAATCAATCATTTAGACGCTTGAAATTGTAGAAGAAACTTAAGAAGTGCGTTTTATCAACTTGTTTTTTCGGCGAAAAATCCAAAAATCTGACAATGTCTGAATCAAAAATAAGTAATGCGAAAGGAAGAAAACTATTTGCACGTTATTGGAATGAAGATGGCCCAGAAATAAATGAAGTAAAGTAAGTAGAATAGATTTCGGATAAGTCGGATATTTTTCATTTTTCTGTAAACTTGCTAAGCCTATGATCAAGACTTGGGGTCCGGTACAACTCAACCCGAATCCAACTCAACCCGTGGGGGACAACTCAACCCGAAATTGGTACAACTCAACCCGTGGACAACTCAACCCGAAATTGGGACAACTCAACCCGTGGCCAACTCAACCTGTAAAATATTTTATGATAGTTTGATTTATAATCTAATTGGTTATTTATCATAAAAATATGTATTAACAATAAAAAGGAAATTAAATATATTTCTATGAAGAATGGAAGATATTTGTGAATAAATTACAGTAATGGTATTTAGAGATTGCATAAATATTGTGTCAATTGTATTGTATACAAATATGTACATTGTAGTAATCATATATTGTAAGACTCAGCACATGTTTAACCGATTATTGAACATTATTTTGTAATTAATCTTCAAATTGACTGTAAAAATTGTGTGATGTGAGATAAACAAAATAGAATTAAACGTCTTTATTGTTATGATTTTAAAGCGCGAAGTTGTTTGACAAACTGTTATGTTTAATTAGAAAGTGATTATTGATACATTGTAATTGTAAATGCAATTAATCATACTTGTATAACTAGTATGTCAAACCGTCAAAATAAACTTATTGAAGATATAATTATGATTAAAGTGTGCCGAAACCATTCGACTTAAACCACAATTAAAGAATTTAAATTGCGATGATTATCAATCTACAAAGCGAAAATGTGATAATTAACAATAATTATTGATTAAACAAGAGCATTGTTTTTGTATATAATATTGTGGATTTTTTTAGAGAATCATTGATTTCTTAAAGATCTTAAATTGAATTATTAGTCATACTACATGGCGAAATGTTGTATTTTTATCATTATTTTCATACTTTAATATCTTCCATTAGCGCTAAATTTTATCTCAATATCAAATTTAACAGTTTAAACATATTATTTATGATGAATAACTAATTATATATCATACAGGTTGAGTTGTCCACGGGTTGAGTTGTCCACTGGTTGAGTTGTCACGGGTTGAGTTGGATTCGGGTTAAGTTGTCCTGGTACCAAGACTTGTGTCCTTGAGTTCATGGCTTAGCCTTATCTATACTAATGGACAAAAGTCTTGTCCGGTCTACAAAAACCATAATATCTTTTTTGTTAGTTATTGCACTCTCATACATTTGGTGTCGTTAGAAAGAGGATGATATTATGCATTGAATAAAAAAAGAATTGTGAAATTTGAGTCAGTTATGTCGGTACAGTAATGATTTGAAAATTGACATTGAGGATTTGCAAGTTACAAATGATTGCATTGTGTCAGTTTTAAAATGAAACATGTTTTTCAATAGTGTGGGTGACCTCCAATAACCCAAATGAGTTTTCTGGTCTTCCGGCTAGATTCCTTTGCAAACTTGTAGCATCGATGCGTAAAAGGATCCCCGAACTCATTCAGGTTAATTGGGGTCACACACACTATTGAAAAAAAAAATTCATTTAAAACTGACAAAACGCAATCATTTGTATCTTGCAAATCCTCAATGTCAATTTTCAAAACATTACTGTACCCACAAAACTGACTCAAATTTTACGAGTCTTTTTTTTTCAATGCATAATATCATCCTCTTTCTAACGATACCAAATGTATGAGTGTGCAATAACAAACAAAAAAGATATTATGGTTTTTGTAGACCTGACAAAACTTTTGTCCATTAGTATATGTTACTTAAAGCATATGTTTTAAAATATATATTTTATATTCTGAACTTGAATATGTTTTTTTCAACAGAGAATAAGGTTTGTATTTTTTGGATGCATCTGCAGAAGAAAGTTATTTTACATTTTATAGTGGTTTAGTTTGAGGTTCTTTGTTGTTGTTGATAAAATATACTAATGTTCTTTATAGGCAGATCCAGCGGGGGGGAGGGGGGGGGTCAGGTGTCAGGGGGGTTCGGACCCCCCTAGAATTTCCAAAATTTACCTGTCCATTAGTGTATTACTTGACTGTAGGCCTAAGTCATTTTTAAGTAGTATGAAGCAATTTTTTTCGATGCTTAACATAGATTTAATAGTTATGAAGTTTTTATTATTATTATGTGGCATTATTCTGCAAAATGTGCATAATGTGGTTGTGGTTAGAAAGTTTGGATCCCCATAGAAAAAGTTCAGACCTCTCCCCCGTTAGAAAAAAATTCAGGATCTGCCCCTGTCCTTAGTGGGGACGGCCACCTGGTCATACACAATCTTGTGGAAGAAAACCAGGTTTATATTCAAGTTCCCTCATCATGTCTGTAACACTGGTGTAAATGTGATCATTACAAACAAAACAGGCTGCACATTGTTATACACTTTCTCTTTTATTGATGTCTTTCTGGAGATGGGTTACAAACAAGATTTACTGCAGAAAAAACATCTACTCGAGTTCTGAATTAAGTGTATTAATTAGTAATTCAGTGGGAACTTCATTCCTTTTGTAATTAAGTGACAGTGCCCTAGTCTGCCAGTCTTGTAATTTTTTTAATAAATATTTTTTTAAGTTTTATAAATTTCCAAACTGTGATTTTAAAGCAGAAAGGGTATTAATACCTGTAAGTCGTTACTTTGTTTGTTGCAATATCTTAAATGTGTAACTCTTCTTTGGTTCTAGTCTTTATTTTCCTGATTGAGAATCAAATGGGTTATGGGCAAATTGTTATTTATCTTTTCAGAGCTTTGATTTTTATTGTACATGGTTATTGTGAACATTGTCTATCCTACAATGAACTTGCTGAAAATTTAGTTAATCAAGGATATTATGTCTTCTCTCATGATCACAGTGAGTTAAAATTTTATTTTTATTTTGTCTTTATTTCTTTGGTTTATCGCCTTAGCAACACATTGTATAGGTTCTTATCATGGTTGGTCAACCTACTCACTGTTCCAGAAAAGGCTAAGTCTTTGGATTTAGCTGTTAACCAATTACTAAGCACATACTTCTGTCAGTGAGGGAGAAGGCTGTTGAAATTATTTCATGATCAAGCTCCTCGAAAAGTATACCACACCCTGGAATAGAACCTACGGACCCTCTATCAGTAGACTGAGCTAGCCGTGGCCCCTCTATCAGTAGACTGAGCTAGCCGTGGCCCCTCTATCAGTAGACTGAGCTAGCCGTGGCCCCTCTATCAGTAGACTGAGCTAGCCGTGGCCCCTCTATCAGTAGACTGAGCTAGCCGTGGCCCCTCTATCAGTACACTGAGCTAGACGTGGCCACTCTATCAGTAGACTGAGCTAGCCGTGGCCCCTCTATCAGAAGACTGAGCTAGCCGTGGCCACTCTATCAGTAGACTGAGCTAGCCGTGGCCCCCTCTATCAGTAGACTGAGCTAGCCGTGGCCACTCTATCAGTAGACTGAGCTAGCCGTGGCCCACTCTATCAGTAGACTGAGCTAGCCGTGGCCCCTCTATCAGTAGACTGAGCTAGCCGTGGCCCCTCTATCAGTAGACTGAGCTAGCCGTGGCCCCTCTATCAGTAGACTGAGCTAGCCGTGGCCCCCTCTATCAGTAGACTGAGCTAGCCGTGGCCTTCTATCAGAAGACTGAGCTAGCCGTGGCCCCTCTATCAGTGGACTGAGCTAGCTGTGATGCTTTTACTTTATTTCTTTCAGTAAGATATTGTATATGCACTAAGCGACATAAGTAAGATTAGTATTTAAGTGGTTTGATGCAGGTTTTGTGATTGTAGGGGTTTGTTTATGAGGCTGTTATAAACTGTTACTTTTGAGATCGGATGCGTGTGGAAACTTCTCTAACGAACAGTACCAATTCTCTTTAACTCAGTTGGAGGGAGAAGTCACTTCTCCCTAAAATTTTACCTCAGGATGAGGGGCCGAATATCGGCCTCGTTCCCAATGCCAAATAAGGACCATTTTTCCCAATTTCAAGAAAAAAATTCCCAATCTTGTTAAATAATTCCATTTGAACAGGATGTCTTTTGCCTTAACAAAAGAAACCACGACTGCCGATATTTCATATAAAATTAAAAAATAATACATGCATGTAAATACATAAGAATTTGCTTTGAATGCCAATTATGCTCACTGGACTGTCAGAACAAACTCTTTAAAACACTGCAACACTCTCTCCGAGACACCAAAGCAAAGCATTGTTAGATTTAATGCAGAAAAATTAATGATGAAATTTCCAAATTGGGTTGACTTGTCGATATTTTTTCCCCAAATAGGACTATTTACCACGTTAAAAATTCCCAATTTGGGCAGGGGCCTTTTTCCCAAAACCCTTTGGTTACCCAACGAGATTCCAAGGATCCCAAAAGTTTGGAAGGAATTCCAGTTAGCTTCCAGATGCTTAGCTAAGGGTTCTATCAGGATTCCTTTAAGTTGCTCTGTTCTTATGTGACTTTGTGTTTTAATGAATTGTTTATCATGATTAATGACTGAAAACTGTATTAAAAATTTATTTAACAAGAGCAAATTCTAATGTTATGGAGGAATCTATGAAAAACTGACCAGGGATTTCTTCATGATTCCTGGATAAGCTGTAAATGTCATACCATGTTTGTAATACAATTGTATGGTAAGAAATTCCTTCAGTTGTAGATTTTGATTTACTGATTATTCTAAATCAAAAGTTTAAACAGCTGAGTGCTGCATCCTGTCCTTTCTCCTCCCTGCTCATGTTCACTCTTCCATATGAAGAAATTGTTACTGATACTTTGAAATATTTCATTGTGTCTAACCCTGGTTAGTAAAATAAATTGACCTATTCTTATGTTAAACTTGGCTGTAAAATTTTATTATATTTACAGTTGGTCATGGACAGAGTGATGGTGATCGTGCACATGTTTGTAGTTTTGATGAATACGTAGATGATTTATTCTGTCATATAGAATTAATAAAACAAAAGTTTCCTGATAAGAAAGTTTTCCTCATTGGACATTCCATGGTTTGTAAAATTTATATTTAACTATACTGACCTCATAGTAGTGTAATTATTATATTTTTTTTCTGCTTAAAGAAACTGGTGGCTGGGTTTTGATGTGATTCCAACCAACACAGGGCTGACTTTCTAACTATGTAGTTACCAGTCTGACACTGTGGCTATTTTAGCCTAGCCCGCTCCTTGACCTTATACCTGCAAAGTAAATACATTGCCATTCAAGATTACCTTTACACTTGTAAAAAAGTTAGATTTTCATTAGTAAAATAAAATGTAATTTCAAATGTATTTACATAATGATAGTTAGGCTGTAATATTTGAAAGGGGAGTAATGATACTGTATATAATTGTAACTGTTGTACATGTTTTAAAGAAATGTTTTAATTTTTCCAGTACATGGCATTAAAAACAAATCAAACATCTGCAATAGTGTTAAGGTATAATGGATGGCACTGTATATTGGGAAGGCTTTTAAGCCTTTACAAAACCCTAGTTGATAGTGCAGTTGGTAGCGCGCCAGGATTTGGAATCTGGTGTCCCAAGGGCGGTGCGCATTCAAATCCCACCTGGGAAGGTTATACCCTTCCGTAAAAATTTGACAATTATGTCTACTTTCTTGCGTTAATTTGGTATATGGAGAAGTTTCCAGCCATGAGGAAGGGTAGGTTAGTACTGGTTATAGACAAGGGTCCAGGAAAGCTAGATTAGGTGCGCTGGATGCCGTAAAATGATTAAAAAGTGTTGACACTGCATTAAACCCAATATAAATAAATAAATAGAATAAAAGGCTTTACAAACTTTTTTTTGTTTTTATCATTTATCAATGTAACATATTATAATTACAGGGTGGTGCTATATCAGTTCTTGCAGGCTTACAGAGACCATCTTTCTTTACTGGTATTGTTTTAATTGGACCATTACTTATAGCTGATAGAAAAACTGCCACACCATTTAAGGTAAATTTAACATTTTTTTTTCCATTCTGAGTCTTCATTATAGCCCACTAACCAAGTTATGGTTGGAGTATAGTAATCATTCTAAAGCAGATAAGCAGAATGCATCATGCTTCCCTTTGTCTTCACCCTATGCTGAAATAATTACTTTGAAACAACAATTTCTGACACATTGTTTTACATTTTTTTGAGTTCTTGAATAATGACTAAGGTACATAAGAGTGAGGTTTGTAAGTTGATCTGATTGTCTGTCTTTGGGTTTATAAACTACTTTACTTTTGACATTCAAGTACTCATGGTGAGCTATTTTGTGGGTCTGGCCTGATGTGTCTTAGTGCCTGTGTCTGTCATCAGCAACGTCTTAAAAAAATTATGTAAAAAAACATGAAGCCTACAGTTAATATACTATATTAGGCTTGTGGCATCACCTGATGTTGTTTTACAAAGATTGTCAGAATTGTCCTGCTGCAGGGACAACAGTTTTCAAAGTGTTCAAAGTTTTTGTGTCAGATGCCCTTAGATTTTAGTTCTCAAATGAGACTTCCAGCGTGCAATGAATTATTCAACTGGTTTAAGTTACAATATTTTCTTGTTATTTCCAGATTGCTGTTGGTAAGATGGCTGCCAAAGTTTTACCTCAAATGCACATTGCTCAATTAGATCCAGGAAAAATATCCAGGGATAAAGAATCGGTACTTACATGTATAATTACTTTTATTTATGCTTTCAAGTGGAACAACAGGATTTATCGCTCAAACAAAAATTTATATAACACTGTTTTGAAACAATGAAACTAATTTTGTTATTTTCAGTATTTGTATGCACATTTTTTAGGCATATCAGACTTGAACAATAAGTAACGCCAGTTTGAAACATATAAGAAACAGAAAATTGGTTCATTTGGATGTAAGATCTATTTATGTCACTCTTGACCTATGGATGTTATATTTTCACTCTGGCTACACAACTTGTGAAAATATTGCATCTACAGCTCACTCATGAAATAAAAATCAACCTTACATCAAAATAAACAAATATCCTCTAGATATTTCATGTTCTATTCTCTTTAGTTTAAAACATATGGGGTGTTGAATTAGGTCATTGAGAAGGTCTGAATCCTCTTGGTAAAATTTATTTTACAAATAATCTAGTTTACCACTTGACTGTTTTTGTGCAGAGGACTTAGAATTAACTTTATAATTTAACCAAACCTATTGGGAATATTCAGACTGAGAAAAGTAATAATTATTTAATGTGCCCTTTTATGTCAGTCAATTAAATTTGTTTGGAAAAGGAAGTTTGAAAAAAAGTTTGTTTTTAGTTTTAGTTGTTGTTGTAGATAAAGAAAATCATAAATTCTGATAGGTTGTTCAGAGCCTGTAGTCTTGAAAGTTGATGTATTTACTGTAATGTTCTGACAACCTTGGTAATAACAAAATTATGCAATTTTTCACTATTTTTAAGTCCCAGGGGTGCATATAATCAAGTGTCTTATGATCTATTAATGTGGTAAAATCTTTTATGATGTATTGTTAAATTATCATAAGATTTTTGATAATATGCTGCCCTGATGCTTAATTTGAGTAGGAAAATGTTCCTATATCAGGACAATTCCACTATTAAGACCATAAATTTTGATGATCCATATAGTAAAACTTGCCTATCATGGTATGTATAATGTAATGATAAATACTTTACCTATTATTATATTTTTTAGGTGAAAGTTTACACTGAGGATCCATTAGTTTATCATGGTGGAGTTAAATGCAGGTACAATTGTTTGTTTTGTTAGTAAATTATAGATTTGACACAACATTATATAAAGACTTCAGTCATAAGAGTGTAATGTTACCTAAATGAGTCATCAGCTAATGTTTTCTCATGCCATTGTCCAATCAGTAACGCTGTATAGAAATAGACACAATTTTCAACTTGCTTGACCATATTAAATAAGTAAATTTCATTTGGGTAAAATAATAGACATCTTAAACAACAGTTTACTGTATGAAATAAGTAATTTTCAGTTGACAAATCATTTTTCAGCGGTCTTGAGTTTAGGCTTGTGGGTTAAAGCGAACACTAAATTATCATGTAAACCCTAGAAAGATTGTGTCACACTATCACTGAGGCCATAGGCTGAGGTTGTCTATTTTGGTATTATTAATAATAGGAAATGCTTTTATTATTTACTACACTTTTATTATTCACAATACCTTTTAATCTAAACTATACTTAGATATACCTAGCATATTAATTGTTGAGCAAAAACTAATCTATTACTAATGTATATAATTATTATGAAAGATCATGGATCCATTGATATTGTCTTCTTCTAGTATTTTAATTACTATATGATGTTGGGGTATAACAACAATGCAAAGCACATAAAATAGTATCTACGAGTGCTTTATGAAGTGATACCTATGTTGACAACACACAACAGTACAAAGGACCCTAGGAAAATACTATGTAATGTTAGTTTCTGATATCCTTACACAACTCTAGCTGTATTATTATATTACAGATGGGGTGTAGCTATGATAGATGCATTACAGAAGATAGAAGCATCCATTCCTGATATAGATTGGCCATTCTTTGTTTTACATGGTAGTCAAGATGCATTGTGTGAAGTTGCTGGGGCCAAAGAAATATATGAGAAAGCTAAGAGTAAAGATAAACAGATCAAGGTTTACTTTAGTTTTTGTTTTGTAGAAGTTCTACAGGGGTGGACAAAACCTTCAAGTCTTCTCCAATTTTTATTTTATTTTTACACTGTAGCAAAACATTGCAAACCAGTGTGGTCAGTCAACCTTCTGACTTTAACTGGAAAGTAAATCCAGATAATTAGCTTTTACAATGTGTTGCTAAAGCATTAAGCCCAACCAAAAAAGTTTTTTATTATGTTTGAATGTAATATTATTTCACAAATAATGAATTCTTTCAGTGTTGTTCAAATGTCATAAAACTTGCAAAGTTATGTTATCTGTTATTTGATTGGTTATAAAAACATGACAGATATAGGAGCAGTGGTCCAGTGGTAGGACGCGCGCTTAGGGATCGAGAGGTCCTGGGTTCGAGTCCCACCAGGGGCACTGCTAATTTCCTTGAGCAAGAAATTTACCTGCGATTGCTTCACTCCACCCAGGTGTAAATGGGTACCTGCGAGGGTGGTATAATTCCGCTGCGCCAATTTGTCGGCTGCACTAATAAGCGGAGTAAAAAGACTCCCCAGGGAGATTGATAGATAGATACCAGTAGCCCAGTGACCAGGGGTAATTGCTGTAAAGTCGAAGAACGTGCGTAAGCATGAAACTTAGACTATAAAATGTAATTACATTTTACATTTAGATATTAAATTAATCAATCACAGCATAGTATTCAAGACTTGTTATTATACTGTAAGGTCCATTATTATTTCAGATATTCGAAGAAGCATTCCATCAACTTCATAAAGAACTGGAACCAGTCAAAACTGAAACATTTGATCTCATATCTGATTGGTTGAAGGAAAGAGCTTAAAAGTCATGTGACTTAAAGACCTGATTTCATTGGATGATGACTTTTAAGTCATATGACTTAAAGACCTGATTTCATTGGATGATGACTTTTAAGTCATGTGACTTAAAGACCTGATTTCATTGGATGATAACTTTAAGTCATGTGACTTAAAGACCTGATTTCATTGGATGATGACTTTTAAGTCATGTGACTTCAAGCCCTGATTTCATTGGATGATGACTTTAAATTTATGTGACTTAAAGACCTGATTTCATTGGATGACATCTTTCAACACTGTCAGAAGTTTACCATCAGCATTTATTGAATTAATAAACACATTCCATTTCCATATGTGTAAATTATGCACATTTTTGCATATATTTGCATAAATTTGTCTGCTTTTGCTTATATTGCATGTTTTGCATACATTTGATTCTTATTGTAAAATATGTTTTCACTGGTTGTGCCTTTATTTTTATGTTTTACATTATTGTTTTATTAATTCTAATTAATATGTTTAACATAAATAATAATATATTGCTTACATTGTATTGCCCTGGCTGGTTTTTTTTTAATTTTTATGAATACAATTTTATCAACTTAGATCTATTTAAATTTCATTTTCAGATATTAATTGTTTTACTTTTTTAAAAGTTTTTTTATAAATCAAATTATATTAGCTCTGAATATTTATATTTCTAAATGTTCAGATATTATTCTTTTACTTTTTTATAAAGCTAATTATATTTGCTTTGATCTAATGGTAGGTGGGTTGTTAATTTGACTTTTTTATGAGACCCTGTTTAAAAGATGCTACATGTACTGACATGTAAGAAAAAGCATGTCTTTTTAATTTCTGACCCCATTAACCCCCCTGTACATACCCTCTGAAGGTTGGCCACACCCATTTTCACATAAATTACCAGTTTTTTACATTTAATTGCAATAAGTTGTATGGTATTGGACTGCAATATGTCATTTTATAGGTTTATTAAGGTGCTGAGTTCAAATATGAAGTCAAAAACAAAATTAATCAAACCAATATGGCTGAAAATTCAAAATGGCCACCAAAATAACCATAGTACGAGCATATTCCGGAGTTTATTTATCCTGGACATTCTATATGTTGAATCATGCCTGCAGTATGTCAAGCTACAAGTTTCTTAAGGTGCTGAATTCAAATATGAAGTAAAAATACTTAATTTAAAAAACGACTATGGGGAGAAATTCTAAATGGCTGCCAAATTAAACCCATTTTGAGCATATTAAGGTAATTATTTATCCTGGACATTCAATATGTTGAATCATACATGCAATATATCCCGAAATAGGTTTCTAAAGGTGATGTATTCAAAAAGGAAGTTAAAAACTTAATTCAAGGAACCAATATGGCAAGAAATTCAAAATGGCTACCAAATTTAACCCAGTTTGTTTAACCATATTCGTGTTATTATTTATCCTAGGCATTCAATGTGTTGAATCATGCTAACATTATGTCAATTTATAAGTTTGTTAAGGTAATATGTTCAAATATGAAGTCAAAACTAATTTAAACAACCCAATATGGACAAAAATTCAAAATGGCCACCAAAATAACACATTTTTAATGTATACTGGTAATCAATGCTATAGCAAAGATCCAGTTGAAATAAAGATACTAATGGATAGAGGGAATTTTGGTTCAAACCCACAAGAGTCAAAACCAATTTCCTTTCACAAGAAATATACTTGCAATTGTTCAATTCATGAAGGGATGAATCATTCGCCAATTGGTGTCTTTAATTTATGTATTTTCATTAGTCCAATAGTGTAATGTTGAATTATACATCATCAGGCAACTCACATATATATAAATATAAATATACTAGTAGTCAAATGAACAGGGGAAATAGCTGCAACTTTTGTTAAAATATGTAATCTTAAAGGTTTTGTGTTTAAGTTTGTGTAGAATTGTATCTGAAGAAAATGTACCAAATGTTTTCTGCTCATCCTCAGTTATGGAGAAAACATTCTATACCTGTTTGTATTTATAAGTTTATGTCTTTATATATAAATTCTCTTTAGTTACAAAAAGTATGAAACGGAGCTAAAAGGTTTCCTGTATGTTTTAGAATTCATGAGAGATTCAAATGTTTAATCAATTAACAAATTGCATTTTGCTTGGTTTGGCTGTGATTGTATCAACCACCCCTCAAAAAAGAAATTGCCTATTTCAATTATTGTTTTCTTTACTTTTCTTTAACTCGGTTGTCACAATCTCGTTTTCTTATCATGGAATGTCTTGCATTTGTTTCAACCATGCACAGTTGGCCAAATAATTGAGCTTCATCATCTCAATCATTAATTTTTAACAGCTAGTTAAAAGAAATGCAAGTGAGTATAAACAAATTAATAGAGATATAACCAAAATTGCAAATCAGAATTAAAGGGAATGACACAATCGCTATTATGATATTTGAAAATTGGAGAATACAATTCTTTGAATCTCTGAAAGCAATTGTTGATCCATTTACTTTTTGTGAAGATTTTGATACATACATAAGCCAAACTTAATAAAAATGGAAACAAAGAAAGTAAATGAATTACATCTAGAAATCTGATAAGCTATAAAGTCATTCTTTACCGAGAAATTGCTTTATCATATTTTCAGAATTAAACAAGATAACACAGTCTTGTTAAAAAAGTTGCAATCTATATTGTAGCTTAGTTGCTTACATGATAGCATACAGCCGTCAGTCATGATGGTCATTTAGTAACTAATATCTATAAAATTTCCTGGGAATTTTAACTCTACCTTGCAACCAAAGTGCCAACACTTTTTCTATGCAAATATGCATCAATATCTTAATGAAGTAAAGCAATCAAAGACACAGTTTTCAATCACAACATCATATTATGTGCCGCTAGTGAGGTTGGAACTAATGACCTCTCAGACCTTAACCTCTAATCATACCTCTAGAGCTCTACCTCAGCTATATAATGAATAAAATATATTTACACACATATAATCAAGTGTCATAACTTTGGTCTTCTTTTAAGATTTCATTAACAAAAGTTAATTCATAAATTGCGTAACATGTTTAAAGTGTGCCGTTTATAACTGAAATATGATTTATTTTGGCAGCCATTTTGAATTTTCTGCCATATTTGCTTGTTTAATTTAGTTTTGGAGTTAATATTTGAACTCAGCACCATAAAACGCCTTTAAATTGATATATTGCTGGCATGATTCAACATATTCAATGCCCAGTAAATATAATACCCAAATATGTCCAAAATTTGGGTCATTTTGGCAGCCATTTTGAATTTTCTGCCATATTAAGTTGTTTAATTTAGATTTTGACTTCATATTTGAACTCAGCAGCCTAACAAACCTAGACATTGATATATTGAAAGCCTATTAGAATTGATTTATAACAGCTGGATATAAAAAATGTTATTTTTGTGCAAAATGGGCGTGTCCAACTTTCAAGGGGTATGTACAGGGGGGTTAATGGGGTCACACAATTTTTGTTGTTGTTGATTCTATTATCATATTGATGGCACCATATTTTAAGCAGGGTCTCACATGGCTATCTTTAAAAAATGAAATTAACAACCCCCCTATTACTAATGGTGATATTCTAATTTTTACCTCAAATTGATCTTTTTTTAACTTTGATTTTTCTTTTGTAAAACACAAATTTTGTAACAACTTATTGCAAAACAATTTTTATATTTTTTTTATACAGCTATTTTTATTATATTTTTTTTTCCTATTTTATTTCTGATATATATCAATGTAAATAGTAAATTTTTAACTAGAAATTTTGATATCTAATTTTGTGTTGTTTTTTAGTTTTGTTGCCAAGCAATCATATTGTATATTAATTTTAAATTATTATCACAAAATAGTTTATTTTACTAGGTATGGACCAATATATGTCATTGTTAATCAAAATATTTTGTTTTCTATTTTAGAGCTACATGTACTAGCTAACTGATTTTGTATAATTGTTTAGATATTTTAAAATTACCCTGCAGTGTCAGTTTTACTATATTTAACATATATTTTAATTTTAACAAAATATATTATTATAATTCCAAGTTGATAATCCAGGGAAGGTTGCAGGTATTTATCATTTTGACTGAATGTTACTTTGTGTATTAGTTTTTCATCCAGCATCCCCTAATACTAATCCAGATACTTATAGAAAACTTAATTTTACATTTATTTACCAATACATTATTGTATATTTATATGGGAACAAAATGTCTATGTTAATTTCAAGATTATTTTAATTGTTTTCAATATATTTTTACAACGATTATTTCTTGGTACATACTGCATATCTGTGAAAATCTATTAATTGTGATCTGTATATTTTGTGATAGTTTGTAAATATTCTATGTTACATTGTGTTTTATGTATTAGACTTAGTTCTGAGAATGGCATAGGTAAAAATTATTATACAGTGCCATCAATAATTACCTTTACACTTTTCGAAATGTGTGATTTGATTTTGAATTTTACCAGTACTGGAAGAAATTAAACTCATACATGTGCATGTATAAAAATGACAATTTTATGAAGTCTTATTTTTCCTACTAAAATGTTACAATTTATTATTACAATCTTAATGCTTAAATACATCTGGAAAAAAATATTTATATTAATGAAATAATAATTTTATTACCAGATGTAAAGGTAGTTTTGAATGAGACTGTATATAAGTGTGTAAGGAAGAAATGAAGCATTGTGATTCCAATAGTGATAATTGACTAGTACCTCTAAAGCTTTTTTCAATATTTCTATTAAATATATTTCACCAATACTGTGTATACATAATGTGATGACATAATTGTCTGTAATACCACTTCCATTTTATTGCTACAATTTTTAATTCAGTGATAATAAGAGATGTTATTTATTTTGCCTCAAATATTTCTATCGGATAACTGTACATTTTCATTTTTATGTTGAAAAAATGATGCTTTTTAGTGTATGAAAGTTTTTATTGACTAATTCTGGTGCCTAGGGGTTGATGGACCATTAGTTTATAATGCCTAGCCCAATATAGTTTTTGTCCCTTTTTTTCAAGCCCTTGTATAATCATACACCTTATTTAAACCCAATATGTTTTACTACGTATAATTTTTAAACATGCACCATTTGGTTAGAAGGGATAATATTTAACCAACATATCTTGTTATTGTTTGTAAAGTATTGTTATATTTACCTCCTTGTTCAATGTTGTCTGTATTTCTAGGGCTGTCAAATAATCAGTGGAACAGGGGGGTAGATTCACTAGAATTTAGATATATGTAGTTATAGTATGAAGTTACACAATTGATGAATTAAGTTTAGTTGTTTCACTAAACTCTGCATAGCATAAGTTTGTTATGGTTTGCTTTATGGCAAAAATCTTTAAATATAGCTAAGAATGGAAGAGTATGACTCGTCCTTTCAACTTTTCTGATAAGTTGCAAATTAAGGACAATACTTTTCACTTAGGAAATATTTACTAGACATATCAAATCTTTATTTACAGTGAAAACAATGCGAGTACATTTTAGTAAAAGCTTGCAAAAATACTTGATCCCACCCAGATGATTTCTGTCAATTTTAGCCTCCCATAATTTCAATAAATAAATTTTACCCTTGTAACAAGTTATGAAATTCTTCCAATTTAGCCAGTAAACGGTGGTCCTGTGATTTAGAATGTGTGTGATCTGATGGTTCATCCACTTTATACAGCCATTATTTTCCTAGTTCAATAAAACATTTAATTATGAATAAAAAATCTATCTATTTTTAGTTCAAGTGAACTTTTATTTGATCCAGTAAAAATCCATTTTGCTAGACCATTCTAGTGCTTAAGAAAGACTTAGAATTAGAATTATATGGAGTTATCTGATTATGTAAATTATTGAATATGAGTAAAAATGTAGTCAATTTGATCATTTATTATTCAAAAGTTGTTGCCCCACCCAACTGATTTCAACTCCATTTTGGCAGCTTTTTATTCCATTTTATCACAAGTATATACATTATACATATTTTATTTACTGGTGAAATTATTTACACCTCACTTAAAACATATCTTTTTTTTCTGTTTGGTTTATCAATGTACTTATATTCTTAGTTAGATGCAACACTGCTCTCTTTTTTCATCCTTTTAAAATGGCAAATCTTTTTTTATACCCCCGCTTCGAAGAAGGGGGGGGGTATACTGTTTTACCCTTGTCTGTGCGTGTGTGTGTGCGCGCGTCCGTTACGAAATTTCCGTCGCAGTTTTCTCAGCAACTATATCATGCAGCAGTCTATTACTTTGCATATTGCTTCATCCCATAGTCCCATGTGGTGTAAAGCGATTTCATGCTCCTTGCTCATCTACTTCCTGTTTGTCGCATATTTTTAGATTTTGGCGGGGGTATCACTAGTGAGCATTAGCTCACAGATTTACTTGTTATTTATGGATGTATATCATGGAATTATTTTAAATACTGCAAAAAGTGAATTCTTTAAAAAGGGAACCGTGTTGCATAAAGCTATTAAAGTATTATTTGAATAATAACCTCATTTTATAAAGCATAATATACATAATACACATATATAAATGTGATTTCATTTATACATTTATGTTGGTTTTATTTTTTGTTTATTTTAGTAGTGTTAACAGGCAAGTACAGATAGACTGGTAAAAGTACATTCCTGAGGGTTTAAATCTGTCAGCTTGTATAAATTATACAGAATTTTGGAAATTCTGTTGTATTTGCGGGAGTTGAAAAAGCTAACTTAATTTCTGGGAGAATCCCTGAATAATGCTGGAAGTTGACCAATATCTGGTTTTTTAATCAAAACTGTTAATCAAGTATATATTCAAATGATTTTTTATATATTTGATTTTTGTCTTGCCATGGTAAGTGGCTAGCTGGGTTGCTGGCCTCTTCTGTGTCTTACTTTTATGTCAAACAATTTTCATAGATTGTAAATGGCTAAATTTATTGAATGGCTAAATAGTTTTGTAATTTATCTTTTTTTGTTGGCTTTTGGTGTGTCAGTGAGTTTAAAAAGTTCTACCGTAGCAGGGTGTTTCATTGCTTAGCATTCCCTGTGCTTTTATTATAAGAATGAAAGATATTTACCCAGTACTATTCTCAATATCCCACCTATACACAATATCCTACCAGTACACACTATCCCACAAATACACAATATCTCACAAATACACAATATCCTACCAGTACACACTATCCCACAAATACACAATATCTCACAAATACACAATATCTCACCAATACACAATATCCTTCCAGTACACAATATCCCACAAATACACAATATCCCACAAATACACAATATCCCACAAATACACAATATCTCACCAATACACAATATCCCACAAATACACAATATCCTACCAGTACACACTATCCCACAAATACACAATATCCCACAAATACACAATATCCCACAAATACACAATATCTCACAAATACACAATATCTCACAAATACACAATATCCCACAAATACACAATATCCCACAAATACACTCTATCCCACAAATACACAATATCCTACCAGTACACAGTATCCCACAAATACACACTATCCCACAAATACACAATATCTCACAAATACACAATATCTCACAAATACACAATATCTCACAAATACACAATATCCCACAAATACACAATATCCCACAAATACACAATATCCTACCAGTACACAATATCCCACAAATACACAATATCTCACAAATACACAATATCTCACAAATACATAATATCCCACAAATACACAATATCCCACAAATACACAATATCCTACCAGTACACACTATCCCACAAATACACAATATCCCACAAATACACAATATCTCACAAATACTGTTTACACTATATCCCACCATTACACAATATCTTGCTGATGTGGGGTGTGTAAAGATTCTAATGGGGAGGATAAATTATCCTCAGAGGTCCTTATTTTGTCCTGTCTTTATTTTGTCACCATTTTTGTTTTGGTTGTGATACGGCGAGATTTCAACAGGTGCGTGTGAGTTGCTGTGGGAAAAATGATTCTTTGCATAATATTTAACCCTCACGTGATTTCATGTGCAAATAAGCAGTTGTAATTATCTATTGCTCTTTCTTTTACTTATTTCCTTTTAAATCTTTAGGGTGACAAAATATGGACACTGGAGTATAATTATTGAAGAGTTCATAAAAATTGAAAAGCAAAAAATCTTCAATGGTTTATTACGTAAAATGAATGTTAAGAAGGTAAGCTATATAAGCTTATCTGGGTCTGGTGTAGTAAGTTAGTACTGTGTTTATTCATGTACAGGGCCCTCCGAAAGTTCTTTTACAAATTCCCCATTTTAGAAAAAAAATGATTCACATTTACTCATGAAAGTGTTATTTGAGCTAATTTCATTTTTGCATAAATTAGTTTATAACATACATGCATGTATGTTTCAAATAACATTACTTGAAGAAATCGTTGTTAAACTACTGGTGTAAAATTACTTGTGATACACATGATCAGTTTTTCTAAGAAAATAATTTGTAAGGCACTTTATAAGGCATGGTACTTTTGTTTGTATAATGCACATTCATGTATAAATATATATATATGTATTTATTTACATGCATCGAAGTAATAATGTTATGTAATTGTGTTATGTCAGATAATATATTTTTAATATGAAATATTTTGTTAGTTTTGTTTATTGAACAGGAATAAGACATTAGTTTCCTTCTGCCTCACACTTGGAAAACCACAACCAATATAACCTTAAAACCTGAATCAAGTTAAGTTTCTTAAATTTTCCTGTGGTAAAGCATAGCATTAGTATATCTGTATAGATTTATTAGAAGGTCTCGGCCATTATAACTTTCTCCATACAGGCAATGAACAAAGTTCACATTTATTGTTTATTATACCAGTTATTGGTCAATCAAGAAAAATAGATGTTGCATGAACTAAATTTAGGGTTGAATTTCATAGTTCTATAGTTAGATGTTCTTGAAATTATTACTTTATAAACATATTTTTAAAAGTGTTCATAAATTTTAAAAATCAAGTTCATAAAACATTGTTTATTGTAATAAATAATCACAACATTCACATGACAGGTATTGAAGAATATAAACAGAAGGAATATTATTAATATAAATCAATTTTACGAAACATGGCATGTTATTTTAATTTTGGATTTGTCACTTTGTGGGGTAATACTTAAGTCCACCTTATTGCCTAGCAGTTTCAATGTATTTATTCTCATGAAAACAAAATTAATTATTCGGTATGTGTTGCTCAGTGAATAAGAGTGTATATATTATTAATTGTCTTATTCCATGATTTATCGTACATTCCATATTAAAAACTGTTTTGAGGTGATTCTTATATTGTCATTAGCATTTCCATGTAGTTTGTTTGATAACTTTGTTACCCTTACATCAAATGACTTTAAACTTGGTAACTTTTATTGCAATGATCAATGCCACCCAGAGCACTTGTACAATGAGTCCATTCTTGGAGATATTCTCTGGCGATTGATTATCAAACCATATGGCCAACTTCTTGACTTCATTGTTTTTTGTTTAAATTAGATACTTCTCACAATACTTTCTATTTCCAGTCTACTGATCATGGGGTCATGTTTCTATAAGCAGGAGGGCATACTTTTCTAGGAGCATGGTCATGCAATTAGTTCTATGGACATTATCCCTCCTACCACCGATTCTGAATCATGTGGATCAGTTGTCAGTCACTGACAGAAGTATGTGCCTAGAATATGGTTAATAGTTAAATTCAGAAATTAAGTTTTTCCTCAAACTGTGTAGGTTGACTGACTACTGTTATATAATATATTTTCTCTGTTCTTACGGTGTCAAACCCAACCAAAACAAACTTTTCTCATAATACTTTAATTTTTTGATGTATTGTAAAAATTTCTTACAAATGAATATATAATAAAACATAATAGTGGTTTATACATCTAAATATTAGACATACAAGAAATGACATAAACTGGTTATGAGGTAGCTTTGCAATCAGTAAGTTCCATCTACATCGTGTATCCGTGTATAGTCTTATGGTACTCATTCATTCTAAGACTTCAATCGTGTAGAAATCTTCTGGATTCAGTTGGTTGGGATCTGAGTTTGGAACAACTTGAATGATAACTGGTTTGCTGTCACATTTCTGTATAGCTATCTGAAATTAAATATTGAAATCTTGTAGTTTAGTAAAAAAATAGTAGTAGTAACTTGAAATTAGTATGATTTCTGATCCCTATAATATGCCCTGTCCAAAACTAAGTCCTGTAGCTTTTGGTATTGGAAAAAACTTTTACAAAAATATTTTGTTATATTTATATTTCATTTTAAGCTTAATTTTTAATGAATAATCTGCTTATAGTTTAGTGAAATCCTAGCATGCAAGTGTTCTGGCTTCTAGAGTTGTGAACAATTGCATTAAAGTTTTTACTAACAATATACATGTACCTCTGTTATTTGTGGTCATATTTTGATGAAACTTTATACAATAGCATACAATGTGATAACATATTTATGAATTAACTGTAACTCTACAGGCTTGGTGTTGAATTATTGCCCTTTATATTTTTGTCTGATATTTTAACATGTGAAGTTACTATGAAATTATTCATGTTTTGACTGTTAAGAGAAGGACCAAGAGAAACAATGTAAAAGGTATTATTCTGCAACGATGACTGTCTCTTATACATCATTTCATATTTTTTTATTTCAGCTTTGCCACTTAAACATTACTTTTATTTGTTTGGTGCTATCAAACCAAATTTACATGGGTAGTAACTTTAAATCTGGATTCTCTAAATGGTACATAGAATGACCTCTTTAACGTCTGGTTATCAGAACTCAAATGTCATTTGTTTAAAATAAAAAATAAAAATCCTTTGTAATTAAATTTTGTAATCCAAACAAGTTCAGTGGTTCAGTTCTTTGATTTTAATTAGGGGAAGTAACTGCTGTAAAAAGTTAGGAAGTTACTTACTTGAATTCCATTTTGTTGTGTAAGACAACTAACTAATACAGCTGACATATCATCTCTATGGTGAATTAAACCAGAATGAAATGTTGATATTGGTGTATACTTTGTTAATGCTTGACAATTCTTTAATACCTGTATAATTTATGAAGATTGAAAATTGAACATGTGATATACAAAAACTATCAAATAAACTTAACTGTTGAAAAACCTGTATGCACATATGACTTGTATGACAATTGCGAAGACCAAGTTACATAACTCTAGCATGAAGTTTGACTGAATTATGACCCTTTCATACTTAGAGATTTCTTTGTTAAATGTTTTTTGTTGCAACATTTTAAATTTGCAACTACTATAAGGCTTCACTTGAAACATCACACATGCTTATGGGGTTACCAATGGTGGTAAAATATCAACTTGTGTAACTCTAGAATGACTTTTGACTGAATTATGACCCTCTTATACTTAGTAATTCGTTAGATTTGCTTATAAACATTGTTATATCAAACAATAAAACGATGAAAATTAATCATCATTCATCGCAGTGATTTAATCTCAGAAAGTTGAGCATGATGTCCATGGTCTGCTTTTGTTTTAGAATAGAATACAATAGAATACTCTTTATTTTGAGTGGCAACAAATCAATAAATATTTGTTTTTATACATTATTGACTAAACATTTATGTTGATGGAATTATACATAATAAAACAGTATCATACATTTACACCAGGTCTCCATGTGGCTGTAGTTTCTAAGTGACATACATTCATCACAAAGGCTTCAGGTGTAGCTGAACTACCAGATATACATCTACCAGCTCTCTCATTTGTTTCTATGTTAGCTTCAGCAATATCAAATATTGTGTTGTACTTGGAACATGTGACATTAGCTGGAAATATACAAATATTGTGTTGTACTTGGAACATGTGACATTAGCTAGAAATATACAAATATTGTGTTGTACTTGGAACATGTGACTTTAGCTAGAAATATACAAATATTGTGTTGTACTTGGAGCATGTGACATTAGCTGGAAATATACAAATATTGTATTCTACTTGGAACATGTGACATTAGCTGGAAATATACAAATATTGTGTTGTACTTGGAACATGTGACATTAGCTAGAAATATACAAATATTGTATTGTACTTGGAACATGTGACATAAGCTGGAAATATACAAATATTGTATTGTACTTGGAACATGTGACATTAGCTCGAAATATAAGAAAAGCCACCGTTCTAGCTTAGTTGGTTACACACAAGTCAACTGATCCAGGGATTGTAGGTTTGATTCCCAGACAGGATATACTTTTGTGGACCTTTTTCATAGATAATAGCTACAGCCATTCTCCTTCCTATCTCTAATTCTAAATCATGTAGGGCAGTTTTCAGTCAATGACGGAAGTGTGCATCTAGTAACAGGTTAACAGGTTAATCCCGAGAATTATCATTTCCAGGAGCAGTGGTTATCTAGGATGACTTACTGCTGTGATTTGACCAATACATCGTGTTGCTATGGTGTTTAAACCCAACCAAAAAAGAAAATAAGAAACTGATAGTAAATGTATAGTATAGCTCTGCTATATATAGACCACCATTTTGAATTCCAAAATCTTAATTTGAAAATAAAATGTGTCCTTTATTATGACAATTCTGCTCTTTAGGCAATCTTTCGATGGTCCTGATCAAAGTCCATGCAGGGTTTTTTCCCTTTGTTGAACCAATAAGTAGCAACACGTGACGTAACCATATGGTACCTATAGAGTAACCTAGTTAAATAATTATGTTTATTGTACGATATATATTGAACTGTCCGATTACATAAATTAAAACGTCACATTACACGGAATATTTAATAATCGGTTAATTTCGGTATTATACGCAGAGTGTGTTGTCAGCACATAACACTAAATGTATTATATCTTATTTGCAGTACTTACCATTGTTGTTTGTGTGGCTGAGTGGTGAGAAGGACAGTCTACTAATCTTTTTATTGTGGGTTTGAATCCCAATAGAAACTTATATTTATCTATTTCTTCTAATTTAAATAGTGGACGTATTGCGTAAAACACATTGCGGCCGTGTATCATGAACTTGTAGAGAAGCCTTTGTTATGAATTTGGTGGCATCTCCTTAAGTGATTATGTCAGTAGCACAACCGACACAGGCAGTAAAATTGAGTGATTTTTACATTGTTTAATTGTTTTAAGTGTTAAGTGTTTTATTTCTATATCCAAAAATTATTGAATTAAATAGATCTAAAGCAAAAAAAAATCAAAATAAAAAACAAATAATTTTTAAAAAATGGCATATTTAGCTTCAGACTCGCACTCCTTTGAAATTACTTCATGAAATCAAGTACCTTTAATTGTTGAAGCTACTGTTTCTTGTTTTGGTGCTAATGTTGTTTTTATAGTCCCTGATGTTGTCGTTCTGTCTGTCATTACTGTTGTTGTTGCTGCTGCCACTGTTGTTGAAATACTTATTGTTGATGTTTTGATAATTGTTTCCACTGGAGCTTAATTAAGAAAAAAAACTTACCATGATAAATCATCAATTTTGTTTCTTTACAAAACCAACGTTTAATTTGCCATTTAAGCTAATAATCCAAGAGTTTAGACTTTATTTTCAGGTTCACTGCTTGTTTATGTTTCAGTACATTTTGTTTAAATGAAATTAAAATTTCTGTATTCTGACGAGGCTGTGTGAAATCCAAGATGGCATCCAAGATGGCCACGAAAATATCCAGAAAAACTAATCTGTGATGATATATATGAGTCTTAGGTTATTCTTTTTCCATGTACACATTCTAAAATTGTCTCATAACATAAGAATAGAAATATAAAGGAAAACTCTAAAATCTAAAACAAATAAACTCAGATGAACACCAACTTCAAATTTTCATCTATAAAATCTCTTAACTAGATCTTACTTTCAAAACACCCTTAAATAATTTAACCAGACTGGCTAGAGATGGGAATGTTTAAGTGTACTTACTTTCACAATTTGCTCCGTGATAATTGCTGGTGCATTCACAACTATAAGAAAATGTTAGATGAGTACATTTCCCGCCATTTTTACACGGTGAAGAGGTACAATGTGATACTGAAATATAATTGTGTTCTATAATGAATGGCTAAAGTTATGCATGAGCTTGCTCGCATCAAATGACTTGAGCTATTTTCTTTATAAAATAGATGGGGTATGTTTATATTTATTAACAGAGTAATTTATTACAGTCGCGCTTCTCTCTCCATCCATTACGTCTATCTCCAGACAATATCTTTCTTTCTCCCCATCTCTCTCCTTTTCTTTCTCCCTCTCTTTTTCTCTCCACTCTTTCTCCCCCTCTCTCTTTCTCTCTCCTGCCCACTCTTCCCCCCCCCCTCTCTCACTTTGCCTTCCAATCAGTTGTTTTGCAATTTTTGTCTTTGGCATTTTCTTTCTTTCTTTCGGTCTTCTGCAATCTCGATCATTGTACATTTTGGTCCTTCTCTGGTTCTTTGCATTTTGGTCCCATTCGGTCTTTTGTATTTTTGGTCCATCTAGATCCTTTTGCTATTTCGGTCTTTTTATTTTTTTGCATTTTCGGTCTTTTTCGGGTCAGGTACTTTATATTGCCTTTTTTGCATTTGGCGATAGGAGACGTAGTGGGATTGGAACCAACAATGTTCGGATTACATGTCAAGTATCACATACCTTTGGCTATTCATCCCACTTTTTTGAGTAACATTTTATTTCATATATAAATTTACTATAGCCAATTTTCGCTCCTTTCTTTCAAAGCATAAAATGGTCACTGTACATACATACAAGAGCTATTTTACGTGTGAAATTTTTAAAACTGGTTATATTACTTATTTCATTTTAGGCCAAAATACAATACAAAATTATTCATTTTATAATTTATCTAAAATTCTAAATAAATATTTTCCCGGCACCCATCTTGCGTACTTCCTCTGAATGTTAAAACCCCACTCCGGAACGTTCGATTATACGTCTTAGTTTCTTGATAAATGTGCGTGTTCGATAATATCTAGGCCTGCATGACTCCTTTTTATCAAGTTTGTCTATTTCATAAGTTTTACCTGTCTGACAACGACAAGATATATAGATCATTTTGGATTCTGACATTCTCATTATTTAACAGAAAGTCAAAGTGCTAGATCAGTACAAATCACTGCATAAATGTTGACGTTTCAGTATTTTATACTTTTGTAATTGAAGAGTTATTCCTGAAATTCATACTTCCATTAATTTTCTCGACTTCAAACCAAAAAGTATCGCTGTTGCACTAAGGGATTTGGGATGGGTTCTTGTTGCTTTTCACCCATATGGATTTGGTAAATCCAAAATGACTGCTGTACTAACTAATTCCAATATTTGTCACTTAATCTTGCTAACCTAACTACATAGCCAAATGAACGAAGATTATTGTTCATTATGTTCTATTCTGAACTGAACATGCTCGCTACTTGTATATAACAATCCACTACATGTTTGTAGTTGATACATGGTTCATATGCAGACTTTCTGTGCAAGTAAAGGGGTAAATAAAACTAGTTCAAGCTATAACTGGTCTTCATTGCTGACTGATATTAAGATCATCTTATTATCAGTCAGCGATGAAAACCAGTTGTAGCTTGATTATCAGAATTTGGCGTAAAGGGAACAAACCCAATCACAAAGTTTGACTTCCTACATTGGGGAGTGAACTTCTATTTTGTACCTAATTTCCCACATGTCGAAAAAATAGGTTAAAGCAGAAACAATGTTAACAAAGTTATTGTAATTTTGCTTCATTAACATAAAGAAAGAACTATCAAAGAATTACTATTGTATTTCAATTATTAGTTTGATAATGTTTGCCGAATGTACCGTAGCAATTTGCTTTAAGAAAGAACACTCTACAATGTGCTGTTAAGGCGTAAAAAGCAACTAAAATACATACGAATTGTTACAGAAGAGCTAGAAATGCACCGTGCAGGTCAAAGGAGGGGATTCTTTGAAGATTTGTATGGCAAACCAGTAATGAAGTTTACTTCTTTTGACAACATAACGTTGTTTGAGACGTCATTAGCTGCTCCACATATTGTCACAACTATGTATATAAAATAGTACAGAATCATTAATTCTGGTCCAATCTTTACAATAGTTTGAGAATTTGTAGACAGATGCTCACTATATTAGATACTTAATGTTCATGTGATTTGCTGTATTAACTTTTTTTATGCAAGGTGTCCACGAATTTCTGGATAACCCCTTGTATGTCAGATAAGTTAAAGGTTAAAATCGAGTGGTAATCAAAGATTGCTTACTTTCACAGCTTTTCCCTGAGTATCCATTGTAACAGGAACATGAATAATCTGTGTTAGAATTTATGTTTGTACATTTTCCTCCATTTACACATGGTGAGGAATCACATGGAGATGTCCTTGATTGATGTACATATATTGTACCTGTAGAAAAATACAATACATGATGATGTTCATATGGCTAGATAAAGCCATAAGCATATACATGTACACATTATATGAAGTCTTTGTCTTTGAACCGTGTAAGCTACCTATGCCCGTTAGGCAAATTGGTTTTGACGAATCAAATAATTTAAAATGGACAGGTTTTATCATTGTTTGTGAGTCGGAGATGCAACTAAACCAGAGAGTTCTTGCCAGAAATAGCCATTTTTGTCTGGGTGTTATTTTGGGTGCTATACCACGGCAATGCTGTGGAGATAAAATTTAGGAGAAATGCATTTCTTTCTATTTAATGAATAACTATTCGGACTCTTAAATGGTGTTGTCCTTTTTTTCTATTTTCGTCATTTGCTTGCATACAATGACCTCGTATTTATAACATCTTCATATTAAAATCCTGCCTCAGATATACTTCGTTGTAAGAGATGCGCGAAGTCATTTTGGCAACTTTTCTTTAGTGAAATTAAACTCTTTTAGGTGAAGTATAGCCTTTGAAGTCATTCGGCAAAATTATTGAGGGAAGGATGTGGGGGTAAAATTCACAACAAGATTCCGAGTCTGTATACCATATTTGACAGTCAGTGTAGTTTTAGGTCTACTTCACGTTGAAACAGAAAAAGACAATTACTCAAGGTCAAATGGGAAGATTTGTGGTCATTAGTTTTTTGTGTGGATTTTGCGAAGGTACTAGGATAGTCTGGGATTAAGTGATTAAGCATTTCGGTTACTTTTGTCATTCAGCTGAAGTCATGTATGGACCAAGGAGCAGCTCTATGCTGTACAGACTTGAGCTGCATACATGGAGTTACGGTAATAAATAAATAAATGAAGTCGTCACACTCTTTGTAAAAAATCTTATAATAAACTCACCATCTGTAAGATATCGCTGATGCAGGCTTTCTTGTGATGTCAGCATTATTTGACACAGTATAGATACTATACCTGAAATATGAAAGAAAAGTTAGAAGTCGGCACGACCGAGTGGTTACGACGTTTGATTGATAAGAATTGGATAGACAGTTCTACGTTCAACTTGGTTCGAATCCCTCGAATCCCATTCAAAACCTATTTACCCGATTGTTTCCTTATGCAAGAAACTATATCTTACTAGCTCAGTACTTAAGGGCCAGGAAGCAGGCTCGAAAGTGATTGATTCAAGTTGTAAAAACTTGATTCACAACCGAGCTAAAATAAATTATTATTAACCTAAATTTGAAAGATTTAAAATCAATATTAGTTTTAATATTGTAATGAATATTGGGTATATCTACATGTATACAGTCTTTCTGGCCCCAGTTTCATGGAAATACTCATCTTTGTACACTTGTTCAATATTGCACAATGTTACAACAAATGTAGTATCATTAGATAATACAAATACTGATTTAAAAGCTATATTATATAAAATGAAACTGACTAACATGTTTGGATAAGGTTTATTTTAATTGTATTGATTTGAGAATGTTAATGAACTGTTGAGTTTATTCTCAAGAGAAAATTTAGTGAGTGGCTTTAAGTTTATAATTCAACTCATGATATTTTATATTGAAACATTTATGTATTTTCATTAATATGATCATCTAATAACAGTCAAACCAACTACATTTACATGCTATTTACAAATACTTGAGATTTTTTATTGAGTTCGTACTTAAGTAAGTTTGTGAAACTGGGACCCGGAACCCGGCTTTTACCGTCGGTACGTATAAAGTTAAACACTTGTCTTAGTTAAGCAAAGGACTCTGAGATTAATGGTTTGATGGGTGACCAAAAAGTTTGCCGTTGGCTAACTGCACGTAACAATATCAAAAGGAGTTCATTCAGTTAGGATTAGTGCACGAACAACATATTGTTGTCATAATCATCATCAATCGTCAAAGTAAACTCTGATTGTTTGGAAAAAAAATCGGATATATCAAAGAGTTTACTTACATAGTAATTTGTCCATCGTTTAAACACACAGCAAAATGTCAGTGCCTGTTGATTGTGAATAATTTCTGAATATTCTCGTTATAATCAAATCATGAACAAATCATGAAAATTTTGATAAAGTTACAACAAACTATAAAACTAGTCGTAAACAAAGTTTTTCCTGACTTCGATATTTTCGAAGTATTGTTGAAAGTCAAGGTTGTGAAAGAGTAAATGATAAGAAAGTTGACAAATATATTTACATTGTATAAATATTCACTTGTGGTTCATATAGATTTTATTGGGTTTAGAAACACCTTGTATTGGTCCTATCGCAGCAGAGTAACTGAAGAACTAAATGAGTTGTTGAAAAAAGAAGTTGGACCACTTTTTCATTTTTTCAGAAGAATCTGCTCACCACAAATATCATTGCTATGGAATTTTGTATATTTTACCCCAAAATATCTTAGAAAAGGGGTCGTGGCCCCTTTAAAACTATAAGCTCCGCCATTACACGTTTTACCTATCTCTCGTTGTTATAAAACTGTCCACAAGTTGAACCATGTGCTTTTAAGGTTAATTATAGAATTAATGAAAAACGTGACATTATGATCCTCTATAGCTTTTACATATTGGTCAAGTCATAAAGATAATAATATTTGTTTATCGTCCCTTTGTATTTCCTTAATTGGTTAACAACGCCTCAAGCTCTGTGTTACTGAAGTTAGATGAAAGTATTTTTAGATATTGGGAACTGAGAAGAGTCACTGGGAGCGTTGTGAAAGGTTGCAAGGATAGATGTACTTGTACATAGTCACTTGACCTTCAGAGTGTTAAAATTCTGTGCAAAGGATTTAGAGTGAACGATCAAACCTCACAGATTTATTGAGTTTTTTTAGGGGGTGGGTGGAGAAAAGTAGTTCATGAAATTATTTTATATGCGCAATGTATTGTCATTCAACCATTAAAATCTAGTCTGGAAAGTAAAAATAGTTGAAAACAAATCTAGTTTACCTTATATGTTGTTGTTGTTGATCACATGACTATTGATTCTAGACGTGGCTGTAGTGGGAACCAATGTTTCCAGGGTATGATATAAGGGGTTTAGGCGATAGCTCCTTAGAAGAATTCATAATAATTGCGAGTCTCAGGGCCATATTGGGGCAACTAGGAGTCAATCGCCGACATATTTGTTTCTATGGAATACATGTACAAACATTTCAATAATCTAAATAGCGGAACTATCTTACTTAAGTAAGGAAATTATTCAACTCAAATTTGGGATTTGGGACTTAAAAATGGCGGAACTTACGAACGATAGCAAGAAAAATCAAATAGCTAAAATGTAACAATTCCTTTATATTTTATCTTTGTCATGACGCAAAACACCAATCTTTCTTATCAGAGCAATATCCTATTTTTTATTTATTCATTACAATATAATACCAATTTCTTGGCTACATTTCACGGCGTTTCATTGTCTCGTCACAAAAACCTTCTTTAAAGTCTAATTGAAACCATTTCTTACTTGTCAATCATCCAGAAATCTAATTTATTAACCCTTGCTGGAATATCAATGATACTGGCTTAAAGAATATTTGTTGATGCCTATGTTTTATAAAGATACGAGGTAAAGTTCATACAAAGGTTGATTACTTTGTCTTCGATGTCTGTTTTTAGCTCGACTTTACGAAGTGTATGGAGAGCTCTCAAACTCACCCCGGTGTCCCAATCGGAACTCCTCGGTCATTCACTAAGAATAACCTCGGGCAAATGTCGACGCCATTTTGGAACTTTGTGTCACGTGTCTATACAAAATACTTCTACCGGTGTTGAAGTGAACAAATCCACGATTGTTTAGGTGGTGATAAATGTCTCGTTTTAGTCTATACATTTGAAATACAGTATTCAATGATATCTGTTGAACTAGATTAAGTATATGGTAAAAGAAATTGTATTTATCAAGCCTTATGTGTTATCGATAGGAACTATTTTGCATAACCTTTGCGTGCTTCGTCTGTGTTTCGCCTCGCGTACAATGTAGTCATTCAATGAATGGTCGAGGTATTCCGAATGCCCGGCGTCCGGATTTCAGGATAAAGTTTTTGTGCCGTAAAATACTACTTTCTATAGATTCTTTAGCCGCGGCCGTGGCGTAGTGGTTAACATGCCTGACTTCGAATCCTGAGATCGCGGGTTTGAGCCCGGTCGCGGTAGGTTATACCCTATACATGAGTTGTTGGCCTCGTGGTAGGGTAAGTTAGTACTGGTGATAGAAAACTGTCCAGGAAACCTATAGTAGGAAGAACTGGCCGTCGTTTATATGACCTAAATATGTGTTGAATACGACGTAAAAAATAGATTCTTTATTTCTTTAGTTACCCCACCCACTTGATAGATTTTTCAATTTCAAAAACTGATAAACCCTTAATCAACTTTGAACTTTAAAAATATATTTTTTATTATCAACCACATTTCATGTGATAAGGTTCATAACTTTTTTAAGGTATCTACTTCAAACTTCAAGTATATGTTTCTTATCATCACCCACAGTATGGAAATGACTCGTGGTTGTTTGTCTACATATCTTGAATTAAAATATTAAAAAAAACTATTAATTTTCTTTACTATCAAATACTTACAAGGTCGTCCACGTAAACATTGCATATATAAACATAGACAGTTTCATTACACACCAATATTTAGGGACGAATTATTTTTACAATTTCAAAGTTCAAATAGTTTACTCTTATTTTATTATCATATCTTATTGTAAAATTTACAATGCGCATACACACTATTTAAAACAAATGTTACATATAGAAAAGGTCTGTTAAATTAGTAAAATGCTGTTCATTCATAGCAAGTGGGCAAGTCCATTGTTTAAAGTACAAAAAACACGCACGACCTAGATTACGACCTGTACTCAGTCGAGCTTGCTGTCTGTACTGACAGCTCTTGTAAACCATTGGCTCAGTGTGTAAATATTTGAATTCGTTGGTGAGCATACTAATTTATTGTTTTTATATTAAAGTCATATCCATATTTTGTCTTTCTAGAAACCATTGATTGATCGGTCGTACTCTTCCGGAAAAATACTTGTTTATTTACATTTCTGAGCATGCAGACAAATAGTGACTGGAAACGAAATTTGCATTTTGTTAAATAGCTCTGTAATGTTACTAATGTGTAGTACAATGTTTTGTATATGGTAATATGTGCTAGGCAGTCTATGTGCAAATATCTATCTGAATTCAATAGTTCGTGGTTCACTTAGTTCATTCAAGTGCATATGCATTTGTTATGTTAATTTCTTATTTGGTCATATTGCGTACTAGCCACATAATAAGGAACAGTAGCGTGTTCAATTACCCTTAACGTTCCAAAACGTTCCGTAACGGAAGTGCCGGAACAACTCAACCCGAGGACAACTCAACCCGAGACAACTCAATCTCCTACTAACGGATTAAGTTGTCCCAACTTTGAGTTGAGTTATGCACGAGTTGAGTTGTCTTCGTGTTGAATTGTCCCGTACCCGTAACGTTAGCTAACAGTAGTTACTGAACACTCAGCAGAGCTTAGCTGTGTGGGCCACTATGCCAATATGCCCCAGTCAAACGTATAATCCAGTGACTTGACAAAATTTGTTAAAAAAACTGTAAGAAGTCTATCCGATTTGTCCTAGCTAATGTTGAAATGAATTTGTCGCTGATTTCCCGACAATAAATGAAGTTTGTATTGTATCGTATTGTATCGTAACGAATCGTATCGTATCGTATCGTATCGTATCGTATCGTATCGTGTCGTGTCGTGTCGTGTCGTGTCGTGTCGTGTCGTGTCGTGTCGTGTCGTGTCGTATCGTATCGTATTGTATTATGTTGGGTCGTATCGTATCGTATCGTATCGTATCGTGTCGTGTCGTGTCGTGTCGTGTCGTGTCGTGTCGTGTCGTGTCGTGTCGTGTCGTGTCGTGTCGTATCGTATCGTATTATGTTGGGTCGTATCGTATCGTATCGTATCGTGTCGTATCGTGTCGTGTCGTGTCGTGTCGTGTCGTATCGTATCGTGTCGTATCGTGTCGTGTCGTGTCGTGTCGTGTCGTATCGTGTCGTGTCGTGTCGTGTCGTGTCGTATCGTATCGTATCGTATTATGTTGGGTCGTATCGTATCGTATCGTATCGTGTCGTATCGTGTCGTGTAGTGTCGTGTCGTGTCGTGTCGTGTCGTGTCGTATTGTAATGGCCATATCTGTAAGATTTACCATTTCGCTGAATGTTTGTGTTCTCTTATTAAGTACACTATTAAATGGTCAAACCTGTCAGACTGTGGTATATACGACATAAAATGATCAAACACAGTGTTGATTAATGTGACATAATGTTGGTGTAACTTAAGTTATCTGATCCTTGGGATATCAAAACACTCTTCTCAGTGTGGATTCAATTTCTTAGTCAATTGGTAAGTTACTGTTCAAACTGCGTAGTGAGTTCTCGAACCTTATATGCGCATCCTACCACGTACCATTTGACCTTTGGTACATTAATTCCAATGACGAGATGATCACGTGGTCTCTACATGGTCACATGACCTCTCTTGAACTATTATTGATTTCCATCCACCTTAGACGTCATATTACAATTTCTTATTGGATAAAGACAAGTGAGCGTTCCTTGATTATATTGATTATTTGAGTTGTATTCCTTCGAATCATATGAAAGAATCGTTCTAATCGTTCGTTCTTTTAAAAACTATTTTTTATCTAAAATTTAATTATACAGAGTAAGACGTTTAATTAACGGTTCTGTAATCTTGTCACTCCCATCTCCCGGAATTTTAGAAGATTTATTTGCTCTTTAAAACTTCACGTAACTATGAGTTGTCTGTTTTTCCTTCTCTAATCTAACTTTTATGTGGACTTTGGAGTCAGACGCCAGCCTGGTTTGCCGGGGCTACTGCACTTTACCGGTACGTAGTAATTCACCGGAAGTAGAAATATAACCCTTACCCTAACCCTGTTTGAATAGAAAGGTAAGCGATTTTATTTTAATTTCATGATATTTTCTGTCTTTTATCAGGGGCTGCCGGCCCCGAACCCCCGCTTTTAACGGTCACCGTCAGTACCAACTCAATGCAAAATGACGCATGCGCAGTAGGCGCGTACCGATAAAGTGCATTCTAGCCTGGTTTGCCCAATAGGTAGCTTACAAGTCTACTGATCGGGGGGTTATGGATTCGATTCCCAGCCGGGGCATACTTAAGTGGAGTTTGGTCATAAAATGATTTATACGGCAATTCTCACTCCTACCAGTAATTCTCAATCATGTAGGACAGTTATCAGTCACTGAAGGAAATATTTGGTCTAGTAACTAGTTAACAACTAAATCCAGAGATTTATCATTTTCAGGAACGGTTAGTTGGTTGACTGACCCCCATATTATGACCTATACAATGTGTTGCTACGTCGTTTAACCCAATCAAAATGACCAATTACAGAATTAATATTAATTATTTATTAACTGTACAATATTTGACTTCACTTTAAGGACTGATATAGTGTTCACTAAGATATTTTAATAAAATACTCCGAGGTCATTATGGGGAAAATGGCCTCTATGGAATACCTCGGCTATTTTGAGATTCAGACATTTTGATTGGTTACGAATCTCATAAAGGCTGAGTTGTCTCACAAATGTTGTGTCTTTTCTTTCCACAGAAAAATGCCACCATTTTGAATGTTGGTACAAAAATAATGTAATGTTGACTTCAAGATTTTTATATTGGTCCAATAAATTGTAAACCCTTTAGTAATTTCTTTTATTTATTGTACTTTTTTTACAAATTGTACTACATAAACTAATAAAATTGTCAATAATCAAGTGTTTTCATAATGGCCTATTATATTTGTTGTTAAATGTTATACATTATATAGGATCTCTCCCCCTCTCTATCTCTCTGAGAACTCTGTAATGACGGATAATACAACCAGCTAATTTTATTGTATAATGAACAAATACAAGACAATACGTCATGTTTGACAAATAGTTTTGTTGCTGATATCTATATCTGTACAATGTTGATTACTAAACTATGGCAAGCCGTTGTTCGTTTAAATAGGTCGATACTGATACTGAAAATCTAGTCTTTGGCGAAGTTTAATATGGATACGACATTTTGTTTTTAAAATTATGAATTAAACAGTACACGACTGTTTTTTCTAGTTATAGCTAAATAATGCCATGTGACACTATCATTTATAACGACACGTGAAAAATTCCAAACGATTCCACGTGACACTATCATTACTCAATGTCACGTGATACTTTCACTAATAATTCCACGTGACACTATCACTAAATAATGACACGTATGTTAATCACTGAATAAAGGTTACGTAACATTGTCGATAAATATTTAGTTTTGACACAAAAAGTAAATAATGAGGTGTAAAAATCATGGAATCACGTCACTTTAACACAGTCAGTGGTAAATATTACGTGACAAAATCACTAGAAATGTCACGTGAGACAAAAGCTTGGTAATGTCACGAGACAAAATCAAGGAATAAGGGAAACACACAATCACTGACTATACAATATAGCGTTTATTTATCTATTTATATTCGTCCTGGGGGCTAAACTAGACGTACAATTCCTTTGTTGACCGTTAACGATGTTGCATTCATTGGGTCCAGACGCTTATTAAAATAAGCATAGAAAAAATTATATCGACCTGTGTTTGTCAGACGCTTGTTAAAGAGACTTACAGACACAACTAAATTTATCTTTGTTCATGAACAGACGGTCCAATACAGGACAATTGCATAGTCACTACAATAAATCTACTGAGCACTTGTAAATTTGTCTGAAGTTTAATCGTCACTAAACAGCATGCAGTATCCATCAAAGTTTGGAGACAAGGGAAATTTCATTTTTTTTTTTATATTTCATTGATTGTTTTAGTAGAACCATTGTCTTTAGCATATTTAATATGGTTGATGATTAAATGAATACAAATATTTTGAATGCATTACATTTTTAAGATTCAGCATTTGATATCCCAAAGCGTCCAAAGCCAAATTTCAATGTACATTAAATTCTTTTCTATAACATAGATTAATGCTCCTTTGGTAGTCTTAACTACAAATAATGCCATTGCAAATGAAATAAGCAAAACTAAGAAGCATTTCAAAATAAATGGTAATAACATATTTTTTATAAAACCTATGTAGTAGGCTGACAAAGTTTACAGTTTATTCATATACTCTTAGCACAATTATGTGATATAAGGTACAGCAGTTATAAAACAAGTTGATATGATACCAGGCTACTGGTTGAACATGTTATACAAAATACAGTGTACGAAATGTATACATATATACATGTGCACATATACACAAGTGAATGTGCATATCTTCACATATATCAATGCATACATATACATACACATATACATACATATATATGTATATACACATTTAATATTACAGTAAAACGATAACATTTTAGAAACTGAATATTGTTTACAAAATTGAAATGAAAATGAAAGAACATAGTTAAATGCCAGGTAGTAGTTTGAATGTTTTAAAGATACATGATAAATATTTGCACAGTTTAATTAACTTGATGTGATTTGTGGTATTCATTAATCTGTAATAAGTAATTATGTTAGGTCGACCTAGTGGGGATAAAAACTTTTGTCTATCAGAACTGAAAAAAGAACAATTAAAAAGATAATGAAATGCATCTCCGATTTCGTTGGAAGAACAAAATATACATTTTCTATCATTACGAGGAATATTATGCCATCGACCTTTCTCGATTGGGAATCGATTATTTCCCATACGAAAGTTAACATAGTGTTGTATATAAGTTAAAGGTAGTGTGTCAAAATATTGTTCATATTTGTGTTCAGTTTTGAAAATTCTATAATTTGTACATTTTTGAGAGGTATTAATTTCAGCATGCCAGGACTGTATGTATTGGTCTTTTAGAATTCTTTCGGCTTCATGTAGAAAACTAGATTTAGAACCTTGAAAATTTTGGTTAAGCCATACATGGCTAAGACCACATTCGTCTAGTGAATAGTGAATAGTTATTACTTATACTATCATTGTAAATAAATAGATATATCAAAGACGATCATTTGTTGTTAGATGAGATGAGATTGCACCAAAATGAAAATATGCGCTTCTTTATTGTTATTGAAATTGGAAACCTTCCTAAATCACCGTATATCATTACGTGTGGTGTGCTGCGTTTAACATGTAGTATTTGTTTCAAGAAGTCTGTATGAATTTTTTCTAGCATATAGAGGTCTCCAGTGGCCCAAACTTCGCAATTAAAAGTTATAATAGGCAAAACAGTTTGGTCAAAAAGTTTAAGTTGACAGTCAAATGATAAATCTAGGTTTCTTATCTTTTTAAGTAGACTAAACAGGGCTTTTCTTGCTTGCTCTACGACATGTTTTTTCGCTAATGCAAACTTCCTATTTTTTGAAAAATGACACCTAGATATTTAAACGAATCTACTATTTCCAAACTATTTCCATTCACACGAATGTCTCTTTTCCGCCCATTTCTGTCGCCAAAAACCATTATTTTTGTCTTATCAAAATTTATATTTAATTTCCATTTATCGCAATACGAAGAAAAGATATTTAAAAGTGATTCGAAATCATTTTCTGATGTTGCAAAGATTACAGTATCATCAGCATAAAGTAAAACGATGAGTTTAATATATATATTCACGGTGTATAAACGAAAACGAAACTGTACGATCGCTGTTGATCGGTATTTTATGATTTTCCTCAATACCCAACCTAAACACTGAAAACTGAAGTAAAATAAGATTAAATTCTGTACGATGTCTGTTGATTTGATGTAAAATGATGTGTACGACGTCTGTTGATGTGCTTGTCCGACTACTGTTGATGCAAATTGTTGATTTGTTACATTCTGTACGATGTCTATTGATAATAATTTATGATAATATACTTTATCATTTCCGCCACCGAAGTAAAGAAGTAGACCATGTTGTGAAGATGTGCATAAAGAAAATAACCTCTGGTAGAATTTTAGATAAGGGAGATATTTCACTTTAATGTTGTACAATAACAATTTTAAGCTTGAGAGCAGTAGATACACAAAACGTTTCATACACTGACCACAAAAAGAAAGTATACAGTTCATTAATTTTTTTTTTCATTATATAGTATTTTATGATCTTCACTTTTGCTTTTGTAATTTTATTTTACATAGTGGAAAAAACATGCTTAACATTTATTTATATTTCAATACAAAAACAACAAATTCAATATAATTGAATTATCAAATTTCAATCAAAATTACAGGAGAGGTCCGTAAAGGCCTGTCCACGACGGCAATACAAATAACACTTAAACACAGTTAGTATTTGGTGTAACCCTCTACAACAATCCTGCGTGGCATACCTCTAACCAGCCTCTGGTACTTCTCCACAGTGGTTCTGGACTAGTGCGATTAAAGATTAGCTTCCAGCTATGTAAGGTTACGTGAGCGATACTGTCGCACAGCTGTTTTCAACTTAAACCACAAGAGTTCAATAGGGTTTAAGTCTGGGCTCTTCGGGGCCAACATATCAGTTCCATGATGTCATTATTCTCTTTCTGTTTATGTGTTCATTCATTCTCCTGCGAAAGTAAAACCCACCATCATTCTGGAAGAGAGTGAATCTTGACTCATCTGTACACATATGTACATCACTTCAGTCTACCCTGGTCCAGTCTGCATGATTGTTGGCAAATTCCATCCGTTTTGCACGAGGAACAGCTGTCACGAGTGGTTTCTTCACTGCTCATTCTGCAATAGAAAAAAATGTTTAACTCGGGTCAAATAGGCAAAAGTGTAATGCACTAAGTTTCAGGTTCAATCTGATAATAACCCAATCAAATTTCTGCTTGCATACTCGTTTATCCTGGACAACAACGCCCTACTAGACATCTGTTTACGAAGATTTTTTAAGGTCAAAACAACAATGAAAGTGAAAGAAAAAAGAAAATACTAAGCAAAACCTCACCTTGTTACTCCCTTTCTTCGGCAAACTTGACAACAAGCTCCCTTTGCTGGAACTTGGCCGCACACTCAACCCTCTGTTCAATTGTTAGTCACTTGATCACTTTTCTTCTTGAAAATAAGTGTCAGCAAAAGTGAATAACTACCAATACCATTATTTCAAGGAATTTCATTCAATTGATGAGTACCAAAGTAAACAAATTTTACCCCCCTCCCCTCATAGCAGAATACTGAAAAAAAATCCTTCCAACCTATGAAATTGTGGTCCTGAAGGAAATTACCCCTTTTTTTTTAAATTTGATATACTCCTTTAATTGACAGTTATCTCCCTTCTTAAAATGTAATGTTTCGGCCTTCCCATGCATAAAAACTGATGTTTGGTCATATTTTGTCTGTAAAATTAGTTTTAGACACTGTATACTTTAATTAGGTGGGCACAAACAAAGGGTACAAAAGTACAATTAAGTTAAATATAACCTGTTTTATGAATTATGCATTGCTTAAGCTAGTGGTACATGACTAAACTCTTAAAACGCAATAATATCATATTAAATCACACAATTAAATCAAACGAAGTCGTACAATACTTTAAAGCCCGTGTCACATATTCGCGAGTTGGTACTGCGAGTTTCCGCGACGATGGGCGAGTTTAATCTCATGGCCAAAATGAAAGAGTTGTCACGACATTTGTTTATAAAGAGTCTTGCACGACATCTGCTCGAGTGTTGTACGACACTCACACGAGACGTCCACGATCATCGACGGTTAGCGATGATTTATAGCGATCGACATACGAGCGACATGTACACGATATTCTCTCGACATCTAACGACATTCATACGAGCTACTACGAGCTTCGACGATTTATCCCGATTTAAACGCGACATGTTAACGAGTTCATTACGATCCGTGGAGAGAGTAGTGCGACACACATTTTAGATGACACGACATCTTGCGAAGGCTGTATAAATAGCAAGCAAAGCGCATGAGCACCAAAAGGTGAAAGACATGCAGGATGATCAGACTGGTGGCATTGATGGCGCATGTTGATGAAGAAGATGCCGATGATGAACTTGAAATATCAAGTTTGATTTAAAATCGTTTAACAAGAGATAGTATTGGCAGAGCGCGCCGACAGTGTTGGGTTAGACCATGGATTATGAGAAGGGTTGACTTTGGACATACTGACCGTCTGATGCGTGAGCTTAAAATGGAAGACAAAAAATCGTTTACCAACTTTCTGCGTTTACATCCAGAGATGTTCATCGAAATGAATGTTGACAGATTTCTTCCGAAGTATATTTAACTCGCGATAATGTCGTGTGATTGTCGCAAGGAGGTCGCGCAAACTGAAGATGTTGCAAAAACTCGCAAAGACTCGCGCACATATCGCGGTGGTAGATTTCACGGCGACATGTGACGACATTACTACGACACGAGTACGAGTTTTTCACGACACGCATACGACATCTTCCCGACATCTACACGAGATGAAAAGTTCGGCGACCCACCGCGAGAATTTTAAACGGTTTAAAATTGTCGCAGCGACAAGCCAAGACGCTGCGACATGTGGAAAGATGCATCAACATCAGTGCGAGATCTACACGATACCAGCCGAGTTGCTGCGAGTTGAATCTCGCAAAAACTCGCGGTCAAATTTTTTGCCTGTGTGACACGGGCTTTACATAAAATCGTTAGTAGTCGTACACAATCATTTGTCGAAGTCGTACAGTATGTCGGCGAATGCACATGACATAAACGTCAAGTTTACACATAGTTGCATTCAACATTCTGATAAATTATTGCTATAATACAATAAATAATTTATTTTATACCAAAAAAGTCTTCATACAATAACATGAATGTGATTTGTTTTCTCGAAATCGAGTTTACAAGACAAGCTATGGATGTCAACAAAGCAAAATAGTTCGTGATTTGGAAGTGATTGTTAACGTTTTTACTGTAAAAGAACGATATGGAATAAGCAAAACTGCTGCAAATAGTTTATCACGAGCTAAGGTTTATTTTGAAAATCTGTCTATGTACCAGAAGATTTGTTATCCCAATAAAAACTATTAAATTGTACTTCTGTATAGATTCACTACCAATCGCAATCACTGATGTCGTACAGTCGTTTATACACCGTGATATTGAGAGTTTCGTCATTTATCTCTAAACCTTGATTATTATTAGAGGAAATATAATGCTCTATATCGTTAATAAAAAGTGAAAATAATAAAGGTGACAAATTTTCACCTTGTCTTACACCACAACAACATTGAAAGAAATTTGAAGTGTTGTTATTTATACTTATACATGATTTAATTCCATGATACATATTTTTTATTACAGAGTATATTTTTCCTCGTATATTATACGAGAAAATGTTTCAAAACTTTTGATGGGACTGTGGTTGTCAAATTTAAACTTGGTACATAAAAATTGATGTAAAATATAAATAGCGGTTTTCTTAATCATCCAGATGCCTTATAACCCCATATTAGCGATTATTTTGCCACTATCCGTTCCAAGCGGGAAACCCTTTAAGGCGTAAGTTTTATTTTTTATCGTTATTTGTGTGGCGTACCCTTTATAACATAAGTTTTAAGGTACAAAGTCATCTCCCTCTTTGTTTCAATATGGTTGAAAACGAGATTTAAATAGTGTTTTTGTATGTGAATGTCCCCTTCTTAAAATGCGGATTCGTTTATATTAAAAAATATAATCTTTGTATAGACTTAGCCAACTCAATAGACAATCAATATCCATTCTGTAGTATACTGATAATTCAGTCGAGATGACTAGCATGTTTCGTCTGCATTATGTCTTCACAATTAGCCACAATTAGCGTCAATTAACGTCAATCATTACATTCATATCTGTCCTTAAATTACAACGAGAGAGATTTTACGTGGCGTCTCAGACTGTGTTATAACTTAACACATCCTCCATCATACTGTTGAGTCTGATTATTATATTTTTTCTATTGATGCCGACTGATTTGGAATCCCCTAGGATAAACATATTAAATCTTGTCCTTTAGATCACCATCGTACAAAGTTTGTATATCATATAATAGGAGGATTAAAAAAGTGTAGGTATGTAACCCATGACATTCTATTTGTTTGACATATTCATTTTCAACAAATTATTTTTGGCTTTGCTTAATTTGTCTGTTTTTAATTGTTTTGGTTGGGGTTGGGGTTAACGCCGCCGTAGCTACAAATTGTATATATCATATTACTTTCCAGTGACTGACAACTGCCTAACAAAATTAAAAATCAGTGGTAGGGGGTGAATAGCCACAGAAATACTTAAAACAGTATCACAAAGTTGACCATTATATATGCAATATTTATTCACGTCATTGATAAATTCTATTTTGCCACGTCTAATTGTAATTTTTTTATTGATGGGTCAACCGAGAAATTACCATACTATTTAATTTCTGACGTTTCTCTACAATTCTGAAACTCATCTAAAAGAATATGAAAACATATCAACAACTGTAACATTAAAAGAAACCCACACATACTTCCTTCACAGTAAAATAACAAAGAGGAAGATATATTTAGATTTTTATTTATTTTTTTGTAATAAAAAAGACACCACTACCAAATAAGGAAAACAAGAACCATCAGGAAGTGTTTCCACCTTGGGCGGACAGATTTGTCACATTTGTAAGTACTTACCGATGACTCTGATTTCATAAATAAAAGTTTCTGTTTCGTTTCAGACAAGAACAGCACAATTGCGTTACTAACATCTATAATATTTCATTAAGAACAGTCTAGACATATAAAATATTTCCTAATAAACTACTTAATATGTTCCTTAAAAGTATAAAAAAATGAAATTGATGGAGAAGTGTCAGGTCTCCATGAAATACTATGGTATTTAAGTCCATAATAAACAAAAACTAACACTCTCCATGAACTGCCAAGAAAATTTTCATTTATCTGGTGCCAATATGTCTAATATTACTTCAAAAACCTCTAATGAAAACGATGTTTTTTGAAAATGATATTTTTACTAAAATATGTTTATGTTATTTTGTGCAATTCAAACGAAAAGTAGAATTTGGTTGTCAGTAGTTTAAGCAATGGTTTGGTCTTGTAAAAAGACCACATCTTAAGGAATGGACACTTTCTCAAACTTGAATTTAGAAAGCAAAATGGTTTGACGTGTGTCTGTGGTCGTGTCTTCAAATGCTTGTTATATTTTTGTGACGGTTTTAAAACAGTTTTAAAGCTGCCGTGAATGATATATTTTCACATAGTGACTTTAACATAATGTCACTGTTTGTATAGACTGCTACGTCTTTAATCATTGCACGTCTTGTAGGGATTTATCATGTTTGGCAATATATATTTCTATAAATCATTTCTCGGAACTTCGTAAAGAATATTTGTTAGTGAAAGCTACACAAAAGAATCCATTATATCAATTGAACTGGTATGATACTGAGACAGCACTGTGTATGTGCATGAACTATCGTTTGCTGTTATTAATGCATAACTTCATTCATTTTTAAACAATTTATTCTAAATTATAGATGTCAGCTTTCCTGATTTTATAATAAAACCCCTGGGAGTCTTGTTTTTCTTTTTTGTTTATTTAGTTCCGTTCCTTTTGTTACAAAAAATAAAAAAAAAACATCCTCCTCCTTGCTTTTTGGCAGTGTGATAGCTCTTTGTGTTTTTTCTGTTGCTTTTGCTGATATGTTTGCCTAGATCTTTCTTCTCTTTGCTGTTTGATTATATAAAATTAAAATGACTAATTTTGGCTTTAACAATTTTATGAATATAATGTAGTAGTTTTAGTTAAATGTTCTAGTTTTCAGACATAATTTAGTGAATTAGAACACTCCACTTTTACTAAAACCTTATTCAAGTTTTAACCATTAATTGTTTTATCTTCAACGTGTCTTCACGTGTTTATCATTGTATCCATTTATACTTTTAGATACAACCTAGTTTCTTTTACATAATGTCTTAATTTACTGAGATTACTTTTCCTCAGCTTGTTACATCCGACTACATGTACTTAGTTTCTGTCCTATTTATGTCGTCACTTTTAATCATTAGGAAGCCTCGGTAATAACTAATACACAACGTTTTTCCCATTTTGGTACGTAGTTTCTAAAATTAACATTATTGTGACCTAGATAAAACTCTTACTTACAGAATAAATAATGATAAAATATAAAACAGCATTAAATATCTAGTCTGATTCTTGATATACTATCTTCTGTATTTTTATCCAAACTTACAATCGAATTAGGCATGAGTATGGTCATAGGTTACCATTGTTACGTAACAAATAAAAAAAGAAATATCTCTCATTGTATTATATTGGTATTTACGGTTTCCCTGCAGATTGAATCGTATTTCTATAATTAGGTTATTGCGTACGAATATTGAGACTTACCAAGCAAAAATGTCAGGACCGACTGATCTAAATTGATTATAAAGAGTATTTGCTGAACTCGCCTAATATATTATTTAGTCAACGCACGAGTGCAATTCTGAGTATTCTTAGTTCAATACCCTTCTATTTTGATCTTTGAATAGACTTAACATTGATAACACTATATTTTAGACATTTGATATCCATTCTGCAGTAGACTGATAAATCTGCCGAGATTACAAACATGTTATGTTTGCAACATGTCTTCACATTAAAGCGTCAATCATTTTATCCATTACTGACCTTAGATTATAACAAGAAAGATTTTACTTGGCGTCTTGTTTTATGTTTATACTTGTCTATACGATGTTACATTCCAGTGCTATATATATTGATTGATGAAGGTTACTTTGTCGGCATTCAAAGGGCTCAATGAGAACCAATATAAAATGCACTTGTTGTCTGGACACGGTAATTCTGGTGACAGCATATTCCACACAAACGCAACTTTTTTCTCAATTCTGTGTTCTAACCGAACATAATTGTTGTAAAACCGTTATCATGTAACATAAACATTCATTAATATACATCTGTATCTGTCGCATATATTTCTGCCTGAGAACAGGATCTAGTATCGTATAAAACGTATTATCATCTTTTGAATTATATTAATACGATGGGAAACTATTCAAAACACTATGTCAAAATATATTAATTTCACATTGTTACTGCTTGGCCGTATTCGAAACATGATGATAAACCGTATGCAGTGCACCTCAAAAATTCATCTTGAAATTAAATGAATATATTTTGGAGACAAGCTAAATATTGAAATAATTTTATAGATGAATAACCTAATAAATATATTTCAATATTAATGATGAAATATTTGCTTAGTTAAGTGTACGTTTTATAATTATATTCAATTATCTGGCAATGTATTGTGACAATTTGATAATAAAGTAAACAGAACGGGTTATTCTTTCTGCATAAAATATTTTAAAATGATACATTTTATTTGGAATTGATGTTTTACATTCATTGTTCTCGTTTTCTGACATATTTAAGGATTGTTCAATTATGAAATGAATAAGATTACTCTTTTATTACTAAAACATTGTCTTGTTATAATTCTGAGTATGGTTTCATTTTCAATGTGTCATCTACAATAAGTGTCTATCATTATATCCCTTTATACTTTTAGATACAACCTAGTTTCTTTTACATAATGTCTTAATTTACTGAGATTAATTTTCATCAGCTTGTTTTATCCGATTACTTGGTTCCTGTTCTATTTATGTCGTCACTTAGAATGCATTAGGAAGCCTCGATAAATACTACAGTAAAATATTTTCTTTTATATGCGTATTTTTAAAGCAGGATCGTCGTGATCAGTGGAAAACCTGAATAAATAATGATAAAACCACATAAAACAACATTTAATATCAAGTGTGACACATTTAATTCTTAATATACAAGGTTTTGTCTTTTTATCCATACTTATACTCAAATAAGAAATTATTTATGTCATACATAACCATTGTTACATGTCATAAGCAAGAAAAGAAGAAATACCTCTCATCGTATTATGCGGGTCTTTATGGTGTATCTACAGAATATGGCAATCTCTCATACAGAGTTGTCGATCCTTACAGTGATCTATATCTCTGTAAACGTCTCGGGTTTTACAAGATTCTTGTAAAATAGTAATATAATTTAGATTTTGTATCTAAAGCGTAATTCGTCTTTTATATATATTATCTCAAATTTTTACGTGAAATATAATTATATTACAGGCGAAATCCAATTTTTAAAGAGTTATATTTACAAGAACTATTTTCTTGTGAAACGTCTTCCTATTCTGAGTAATTTGGCTTTTTTACTCATCCGCAAAAAATGTCAACAATAGATGATATTACTAAAAATTATGACAAAAAATTAGTGCTAAGGGACTGTCAACGACAAGCCTTTGAACATCTACAAGACAAGAAAGGTGATCTGTTATTTAGTTTGTCTGTTGCGTTTGGACAAAATTCAAAAATTGTCACATGATCGTTTTAAACGATCACGTGTTTGGGACTACTTTCGAGACGTTAACAGAGATAAAGATCACTGTAAGGATCGACAACTCTGTATGAGAGATTGCAGAATATGGTTTCTTTCTTACCTATTGCCTAGGAATCTTCAGACTTACCAAGCAAATATGTCAGGACCGGCTGATCTCTGTGGATTAAAATGATTATTTGCTGAACTGGCCAAAAAGAGTACTTTGTCAACGCAATAGTCCTTTTCTTAACATTCTTCGTTCGTTAGCCTCAAGTTAAGGTCATTGAATGGACCAAGGATGGGCAAAAGTCTATATCAGACATTTAGTATCCATTCTGCAGTAGACAGATAATTCTTCCGAGATTTCAAACATGTTATGTTATGCAACATAACTTCACAATTAACGTCAATCATTTAATCCACTTTTCGTCTAAGCTTATGTATTTACTTGTCTATGCGATTGTTATATCACAATGTCGTGACTCTGCTATATTGATTGATGAAGGTTACTTTGTCGGCATTTAAAGGGCTCAATAATTACCAATATAAAACACACTTGTTGTCTGGACACGACAAGTCTGGTGTCAGCATAATCCTCATAGATGGAACTTTTTACTCAATTCTTTATTTCACATCAGACAGAATGGTTGTAAAAGCATTATCATGTAACATAAACATTTATTAATATATATTATGGCCCACCCACAAATTTCTGTTTTTAATCCGGTGTTGTATGAAATATATAATAGTCAAGATTATGAATTATCTTTATACGACGGGCAACTATATTTTACGTAGTGTTTATTTGACTGTTGTTGTATGCAGTGGACCTCCATAAAACAATTTTAATTTAAATGTAAAATACTTTTCTAGACAAGCCCAAATACGAATCAATTTAAAGGAATAGAATTATAAAAGAGTTATTGATCATTAAAAATGGGATTTTTGCTCAATAAAATTAATTGAGTTTGAGATTTTAGTATGTTTCATTATCTAGACATTTCTTGTGACATTTCGATTATTAGGTAGATATCTTAATTTTGTGCATTAATATCTAAAATTACATATTTTATATGCAATTTATGTTTCTTTCAACTAAAAAATAAGCATTGTGCATATCATCTAGCTTCGTATTTTATGTTAAAAGTCTGAAAGGTATCAACTTTGCATTGATTTTAAGCGTCTCAATAAGCAATATTGTTTCTGTAAGTGCTATTGTGACTTTTAGCTCTTTTTTAAAATTAAATCATACAAAACGAATACATATTTGGAATTCAAAAAAAAAATACTATTAGTTAAAGTGATCATTAATTTTGAAGTTAAAGAACGTGATCAAATTCTTGATAAACGTGTTACGTGACCTATGCTTGAAACAAATGAGTAAATTATTTATCTATTTCGTCTTGTATGCAAATAAACAATAAATTAACGTTAACATGTCGACAACATTCTTTGTGTAAGAGAGTCGAAGTAATTATATTATGCTACAGTCTAGTTCAATCACTTCTAAATACGTGGGGATTAAAAATTTATGATAAAATTAAAACTTAATTCAATAAAAAGTTGTAAAAATAGATTGGTGTATTTCAAATATTCAAATATAACTTATAAAGACGTAAACATGTCGTCACAAAGATTTAATTATCTAAAACGCATTTTTATAATTATTCTAAGTGTTTAAGCACCGAAATTGTTCGAGATTAATTGTTGGGAACTGGATTCAAAAGCATAGCGTGTGGTAAAGTTTAAAAGCACACTGGAATAATTGCTTAAATTGACATTCGGGAAGAATTTACGATTAAAATTAGGCTCTCACTATTTGAAAATACTTTACTTCATACATCTATTATCTAAACTTTAACTTTATATCCGAATTTGTTCGTAATATTTTTGTGAAAGCATCTGTTTCTGTTTCTTACTTGTCTAAGCATATTTTTTATACATTTATTTATCATATGTACCCCTTTATGTTAAAATTCTGTATTAGTACAACATGAAACACGTTGTCTGCAATAGTAATTTAAACGATGATGAGTTTCACTGTCTTATCTGAAGAAAACAATATCTTAGTTTCAGAAGCATTTATCAAAATGAAATTGTATAACACAGTTAATTCAAACTAGATGTAACTTTCAAATAATAACTTACGTAAGACGCAAAATATTCAAATGTTTCGTGTTTTCTGCAAATTGAAAGCTTTAAATATTGAACATCATTACAAATTGCTCACATGCGATAGTCGCGTCAATCCCTACCTAAATGAGACCATAGCATGTGAATATTCAAATTAAGGTCTATAAAATGTTATTGATTTGTTATATCAGGCAAATATACGATCTCACCAAAACAACTCTAAGTGTTGTAGCCTCAGTAAGTGAAGACTGGGTTATACTTGTAGAAACTTGTGTAGAATGAATGCATAAATAGTGTGTTAATCTCGAAAGTAATAAAGTCGAGAAGTAAGACCTTCACTTGATTTTACTAATGACATACAACTTAACGATGTTAACGTTGATTCAATGTACTTCGTGAATGCATGACTTACCTGAAACAAAATGATAGAAAACTTTATTTGTAACCATATTACAATGCTTTTACACTCACTAGGGAAAATTTTGAAATTTATGCGATCTAGTTCATTCATGTTCCTTTTATTGAAGGAGATGTTAGAGTATACTTTTATTAACTTAAAGTAATAATTAAACAATGGGTACCCACGCAGACTTAACAATGATTGCTGATTGCTACAAAACGATATTTTTTTCTAAAATTGACATGTGGTATTAATATCAAAATGACTGATTATATTGATTGTCTTGAAGTAGGACTTTCCAAATAGTTGAGAAATAATTTCAAAAGAATTAGAGCGTGTTTGCATATTCATTAAAGACTTGATAAATAATGATTAAATCTATTTGTATCTATTATGAGAATAATGTAAGTTTTCCTCCATTAATATAGTATAGGGAGAAGTTTCCGAAGGGTAGGTGGGTCCTGGTTAATGACAAGGGTCCAAGAAAGCTAGGTTAGGTGCACGGTATGTCATAAATGGCCATATATATGTTGATACGTATATTTTGAGCATATATGATTCTGTTATGTCGCTGTTAAAACCGCCAAGTTTGTGATATATTTGTCTAAGATGGATATAATTGTGTAGATGTTGATTACCATTTTCTTACTTACAAACTATGTTATTGTTATTCATTTCACAAATTTATACACAGGAAAATCAACATTGAGAATCAATTAATGTAATTTGGGCATTATTCATACGCTAAAAGTAAAATAAAATAAAAAACTCGAAGCGAAATATTTTAAATTTGCTAAATTATAAAAGACGAAACACGAGTTTTCTCACAATTCTTGTGTCGTCTAACTTATTTGTATGCACATTACTGACGTACGTGTTATGAGAAACATAACTTGTAGATATTGTTTGTTTAAGGTAAAAAATTATTAAAGTTTAACATATTGTTTTTATTGTCAATATAATAATACTAAAGATGAAGAAAATTAGTCGAGTACTTAAATTTATTAGCAAATACAAATATTGCACCTTCAATAATCGATAACTTCCAAAATAATGTTGCTTTGTTAAATTTTTCTAACATTTTATGTTTACTTCAAAGTCTCAACAATTCTCCCATTTAAATAATAAATCTTTTAATTCTCTTAATCGTGAAATCTTTTTTATTAAAACCTTTACTGAACACAGGTTTGTCTTTTTCCAAGAATTGTTAAATTAATAGCAAAAAGTATATATAAAAATCTTTAAATAAACCGATTTATCAAATTATTTTTTGTCTTTCATTAATGATGTGATTTTTAAAACTGAATTGTCGTGACCCAGTTTAATGCAGAAACACGTTACTCAACTGTCAGCATTCAATACAGATGTAATGTGTTTTGCGGAACACGTTGTTTCCTCATCCGCTCCATTTCAAACCAAAAAATCAAAATGTAATTGTAGAATAGTTTTTCTTCAGGATCATTCAGAAGGCATCACAATTCTTTATAACTGCAAGCATGTTTTTTGTATGATATATGGCATTTACTGAGACTTTTCCCGGGTGGCTAGTTTAAGAGCACAATCACTTTTTTATTTATATGTTCTTTTGTAAACGGAATGGTGATAATATTATTGTGTTTAACAATTAATTCAAATTGTTCATCAATGAATCTGTAAATGTCAGTCAACATTTACTGCAACCTTTTTTAATCAATTGTTAATAGATCCAGAATGTTGTCATCGTTAATATTGAAGAAGGTATTTCTAAAAGAATAACCGATATTAAAAATGATAGAATTATCAACCAGACTATGAAATTGACACTCGGCCCCCGTCAACAAACTGAATAATGATGCAGCTATTCTTATTTTATTTAAATGATCTCGATTTTCTTTATGGGTTAAGTAAGTGCATTGATATCTAAAGAATGACAAATTAGGCGGCTTATTTTTGCCCTTTGTCACAAGTACTTGGTATTCAAACGTTTCTGTGACAAGATGAGATGTACATCTTTTAGACGCTCATAAATATAACATGTCTAGATGATACTTTAATGGATATGGAAATTCCACTGTGACATCTCAATATTCTATTAACATCAACTGGTTGTAAGAAAGAACTTTCAAAGGCTCTGTCACATATGACAGTCAATACAGGTTTCATCAAGAGTTGTTAGCAATGTTTAGACAAAAGTGGAACATATGAAATGGACGTGTTGCACCAACAAGTCTAGCATTTGACATATTGTGCTTTATCTTTAGCAATGATTACAGATGTGGAAATCAACACAGGAGAATATTTACAAGTATTACCAGAAACAATGGATTGTCTAAATTCCATATCAAACATTGTCCATCTAAAATGCACTTTTTGTAGGCAGACACCGGATTCATATAAACATGAAGCGTAGTGATTATTATTCTTTGATAAATTGATACTTGCTGATAATACCATTTATTTTACATAATGGACATTTTGTTTTTCTTATTATTTCAAAAGGTTTTTTTTTGTTTTTTTACTCGCTTTTTCCATTTTGAATATTACTTTTTAATAGCAGGAATTTTGATTTGGTGAACTTATTGTTTTAAACCTCTTTTAGAAGTCTGACAAAACGGGACAAATGTTGTCATATTTTTTTTATATTATGTGTTGCAAATTTCTTTTAGGCCCAGACGTGACATCTTGCATATACTTGGTAAACCTATTAATAGCGCGAATATTGCAAGTTTTGTCAAATTAAATGGATTAAGGGAAAGTAAAACTATCAAAACATCTGCAGAAATAATATACGCGGAAGTGAAAACTGTTATCTGAGAAATTTCTGTTTTGTTTTATAAATCTATTTAAATTAACACAGCATCAATGTGATGCGTGTTAAAGTTGCCTTTGCACAATGTATTATCTATCTCTATCAAATAAATGCCATACTACCTCTTATGGCAGCTTAAGAGAGACATAACTACGTATACTATAATAATTTCATAACATTTTTGTAGGTACGATACTATAGTAGTTGATTTTATGGCGACATTTATGACCATCAGAAGACATTATGTCTCCAATAATTGGTCAATTATGTATCTAATATTCAAATATTGGTTGATATTGTACCTGTGTATTTATTGTTGAGAATATGATACAGAGCCAAAATAAATACAATCATTGATCTTCATCCGTCCACTTAGTAAATTTCTTATGTTTCTTAACTTTCATGCACTATTTTCATATTCTTAAATTCAGACATTTTAGCTACTTTCAGAGTCAAAAACAAAAGTACAAGCATTGTGTTCAACATAAGAGACTTTCTTTTCCGCTTCATTGTAAATTTATCTAACTAAATGGTTGCGTAAAAAAATGTTATTTGGACTCACAGAAAAAGATTGTCGTGTTTGCATAACTCTAAATGGATTCAGACTTCTCGTATGGCTTTTTCTACTCGATTTGGTTACAACATTACTAATGTCCAATTTATGCATTTAATCATAAAAAAAAAACATTCTAGTAAACAATGCATTGCCATTTGCAAAGTATATTTCATTTAATGTTAATGTTATTTATTGTGTCACAATATCGTCAAGTAAATATATTTTGTTGTACACGCATTGTTTCATCGTTGTTTTGAGCCATATGTGATTGAGATTTAAACATTGGTGTTTACTTGACGAGTTCTGAATCCAATGGCCTTAGGAAATATCAGGGTGTTTAAAACAAACCAGTAAACCGGTTATATTACAAGACGAATTCTGGAGGACGTTTTACGATTCGTTTTCCCCGAAACTGATTTTGTGTGAATATTTGTCACACAATCAGCAAATCCAGGGATTTTAAAATACTTTTGTAAATTTTGTAACGATCTTATTGTCCTTTAAGCTGTTAAACATTTGATCTTTGTGCATTTTTCTAACATATAGACCATTTAATTAATCATATTAAAGATAAATAAGGTATGCGCAATATTAACTGCGTCGCTTATCTCCGCATACAATCAAATCTTATTGCATAATTGGATTTTTCCTTTTTGCCACTCAACTTGTTAATTTTGTCTTTGTAATAAATAAATGGATCCATTATTTCCATTGTGATGTCACTATATTTGTTAGTGTTGGCTTTTAGTGGTTTTAAGATAAATTACGCTGATAATCTATCGCCCTTCCTATTCTGACAAAAGAATCATCAAGCATAGTTTGTAAATGTCTAATAAAAGAAGAAACACTTTGTACGGACATGCTGCTGTCCCATTTTCTAGCAATTTGCAGATTGTAGTCTGAACTCTACTCTAAAGATGTTTTCTAACTTCGAATGGTTATGGTAGCTTGTTGATTTACGTCTTCTTAGAATACAGAATAACAAATATTACAGATGATTTACTAATGTAGCCAAAATTTTACTATTTTCATATTTATGTTGTCATTGTTAAATTCAAAATAAAAGATCTATCGAATCTAAAAATGTAATCAGTTGAGTAACATTAGTCATTTACCTATCAACATCAAACAGGGAGCAATCATTATTTCCTGATTGGAAGAAACCACAATTGATAAATAGGGGAGTTATAATATTTCTAGTAAGGAGACACTATTTTTCTAAAGGGCAAAAATAAATAGGGAGCAAGTATTATTTCCTGATTGGGAGAGACCACCATTGAAAAATAGGGAAGTAATGGTTGGTTTTGACTATTTCAATTTTTTTCAAATAACATCTAGTTAAAGCGCCATTACTAAATAGAACGCTGATAACTGTCAAGTATCATGCTTTTGCTTAAAACTCATGCAAACATGAAATGAATATATTATATAAAACGCATCTAAGACAAAAAAACACAAGTATTTTCTCCAGAATTTATACTAATACTATTTTGAAATTAGCAATAAAACCCAACGTAATGACTGTACGGAAAATCACGGAACTCAACGAACTACATCGGAACATCCCGTCTGGCTAAAAATAATCACAACTTCAAATCTTAAGTCAACAAATTTTCAGCTTTGATAAATACACGTTTTGTATAGTGACTTTCGTGCGAAAGCCAATTAAAACTCACGAAATCATGTAAATAGTTTCATGCATGAACGTATATTGACGGGAAAAAGAAACGAACCAATTAAGTCTTACGTTATACAGAAAAGTTTGCTGTTAGGCCAAGTTCAGGTAGAATGAGTGTAATGTCGGTAAGCCAAGACAACAAGATAAATCATATTTACGCCAACGACATTCGCGTGACAGATTTTCATGTCAGTATCTACGTCATGTGTGGTGAATGATAACCGTGTATGTTAAATAAATCGACAAACAATGGAAATCTTCTTGTTTTGAGTAAACAGTTCTTAAGATATGCCACCGTCATCAACGTCTATCTCTCTGCTCGTATCATTGCGGCCGTGGTGTTGAAATAATGTAGAGCTCAGTGAGGATTCGCGTTTTGGCTTATGTAACGTCCTCAGATTTATCAATGTTTCAAAACGAGTTAAGACCTCAACTTCCTCAACTACCTCAACAGGCTAACGTAATCTCGTGGACACATCAAATACACTAGCTTTTATGCTCTATGAGTGTCTCTATATTCTGACAACGTTATGACTGTGTCTATCAGCATAGTAACGACATACCTCACGTTGCGCCTGTCACCAAGGACTTCTTACTGGGTGACAACATAAATGTTTCCTTATATTATTCTTAAACACGAAATGTATGTACCCAGTTGAAATGAGGTGTTTCTTTTTAGCATAAGTTTAGATGTTTGCGTACTCAAAATTTGCACGCACTGATTTCTCGAGTAAATCACTGGCAAAACGATATGACATATCCAACATTTTACAATTTTGTGTGAGTTTTATCAAACACCTTTTAAGCAACTTGATTGGCTGGGAGGATATATCCGTAATCTAATTTGCATGTTATAAAAGTACCCCACTTTTATAAGAAATTGATATTTTGAATAACTTGACCCCTAAAAGGGAACCCGCTAGATAGAGTTATTATAATCCAAAGGCAGTAATATTCTATTGTCTTTTTAATAGTTTAACTTGTTTTTAAATTGATGATAAAGATTTTATCTTCGTTTAGTGGCTTTAACTAAGAAGTTTATAAAGGAGAATGGGTAACCCACAATTACTCACACAATAATCCCAATCCTGTACAAATATACATTGTTAAGTGATACATGTAATTTTATCAGTATCATTTTCTAATCCTTTCTTTGGTAATAATATTTATTACTCTCCATTTCAATAACTATCTCTAAAAACGTGAAATATCTGTATTTAACTAAAATAAGTTTGTACTTAACTAATGGAAATAAATGATACGAGATTCCGTATTTTGTCTGATGTGTATTCCCAACAGTATATAACAATACGTCTAAGTTACAAAATTACAGACACATATATTTTCACTAATGTCGACTTGGATTTATTTAATTTACTTAATCTCATGTTAAACGCGATTAATTTATGTAAGTGCTGAAATGTGGTGGTAAATTGTATATTGATACATAAGGTTTGGAAATAAACACAAGAACACAACATCAGTTAAAACCAAGTAGTATTGTTAATAAAATTTTCAACGTAACTTCCAATGCATCCGTTGAACTTCTTAACTTATTAGTTTGATCAAATTTTGTAAAAGTTATATAAGCATTTGCTAAAGTAATTACTAATAGCGTGTGACCAACTAGCCGAATATGGCTTAAGGGTGTATCGGGATTTGAAATTGAAAAAAAATCTATGAAGTGGGTGTGGTGACTAAACTATTAAAATATCCATTAATTCCAAAATAATTTTGATATATTTTGTAAGTGATGCATTAAATGTATAGATGTGATAGCGAAAATAAAAAAAAAATCAACAAATTAGATATTTAGAAAGAAATGAAAACATTTAACCTCACCTTAGAATAGCCTTCCGAACGTCAATCCAAACACATATTTAAAGTTCTTTTTTCATAAATCCAAATGTTGATATAAATTGTCCATATAACATTTTACAATGTCCTAGGGTAAATTACACAAAAAGTATTTCCTAAATGTAAATTTGATAATTCATCTCAACAAAAACATTACACATTTTAAATTACAGTTTACACACAAGTTCCCAGTGCAATTTTCTACTCATATTGTATGTTCTATGTGTGTAATAAGAAGGAAACATTTATCGGGTTCCTGTGTGAAAACTGAAAATGAAATCATGTGTGAAGAGTGTTGTGATCAATTATCAAATTTACATTTTGGAAACACTTTTTGTGTGATTCACCCTAGGACATTGTAAAATGTTATATGGACATTCTATTACATCTTTTGGAATTATGAAAAAAGAACTTTAAATATGTGTTTGGACTGACGTTCGTAAGGCCATTTCGAGGTTAGAATAAATGTTTTCGTTTCTTTCTAAATGTCTTATTTGTTGAGTTCTTTATATTTTCACTGTCTCATCTATACACTTAATGCATCACTTACAAAATAAATTAAAATTATTTAAAATTTATGGATATTTTGATATAATTAGTTACCCCACCCACTTGATAGATTTTTTTTTCAATTTCAACAAATGATAGATCCTTAAATAATACAAATACTTTTATACTCGTAATAGTTAAAAGTTCGATGTGCTCAACAATTTTTTAATTACTGAACGAAAAAAAGAGATCAACACAGGAATATGTCTTAACGTTTGCATAAACACGTTTTCTAATTAAGGATAGTTAACCCAACTTATACATGTAAAAATACGATAAATAATGTTTAGATAAGCAATGGATGTTTCCATCACGAATAAATATTGGTATAATATGCAATATACAAATTGGTCCAATATTGTGACTTCGATTTCCATGACAACACGTGGTCTCTATGGTCAATTTAAGTAATTTAGTAGAATGATTTATGATGTATATTTTACTAATGGTAGCTCTGTCTGTGGTTTAATTATCTCTGTAAATATAACAAATAACTTTAGATATTAGTTTCTATTGATTCTTTCTCCGTTTGTTATTTTATTGCAATGGTAGAGTTTGGAGCTATTTATGCAACGTGATACTCGCTGTCAATATCATTTCAAAATACATATTTGACATTGTGTGCTTTTTGTTATTTCTTCAGTTCAAACATTTTCTGACTGTTGTTCGAGAATAAATACAACAAAAACTTTCATATATTAGTTTTTAATGATTCCTTCTCCGTTTGTAAGGGTTATTTAGTTATACAATGGTACAGGTTATAACTACATGTATTTATATTACTTGATACTCGCTGCTAACATCATGCAAAATGAACATTTGTATTGGTGTTTTGGGTTTCATTTTACCCTTCAAATAAAACTATTATTGATTGTGGTTTGATTATAGATACAACAAATATTTGCAAAAAAATGTTTTTTTATAAATTTTGCTCAGTATGTTAGGCCAATCTTCACGATATGCCATGAAGAAATTATATCATATTATCATAAATTTGCTATATAATTATGTACTATTCATATTTCACATAATGGACAATTAGTAGAATCTTTTATGTATATAGCATATTGATATTTTTTTCGCTGCTTAAATTTTGCCCTAACAACATCAATATTAAATCTCAATTTGTATGTAATCTACCGAATTTCATTCAAATACGTAACAATATGTCAAAAGAAGCGCCTGTACTAGTTAAAGTACGAAACGTATTAGGGCTTAAAGTTGATGAGATGATTTGCGCTAAGTCGACTTTTATTTATTCGCATTGATAAGATGTTTTGCACATCTCAATAAAACTTTTTGATAAAGATGAGAAGTTTTCTCAATATGTTTGATGCTTTTGTCTGCTCGACAAAACATAGTTGCAATAATTTTAAAACTTCTTCGTATTATGTAAATATCATAACGTCTTTATTAGATGTTTTGGTCAAATCGAGAAAAAGGAAGTTGACATGACGTGAAACTTTAAGATAAGTAGAAGCCCTGATACATTTCCGTATTGAAGAACTTTGTGTTGTGAAGATTATACAAATTACGAGACTAAATTCTGGATACAATGCGACATAGTTACCTAGGTAAAGACAGATATAAATAGAAAAGAATATTACTTCTGTTATATATGTACTTGTTTTCTTCAAGATGTATTTCTGAAAATAGTAGCAAGAATGACGATAATTATAATGGATGTAATTTGCCAGAAAAATGAAATAATCTTGGAGATGTCAATGCGTTGATGTATGATACTGAGAAACGTTAGGAATGGTTTTATTTAAAATTTGGTTGTCTCACCAAATGAAATATTGTAATGCAAAACTCTTTGTTATAAAGCGTTTGAGACAGTTTTATACCCTTTTGGTAATGTTAGCCAATCGGTTGCACATGAATTTGTAGTCGCGCAATAATAAAATATACTTTTTTTATAATTTTTTATTCATTTATTTATTATAATATTCATAGCGGTTCTTAAGACATGTTTTATTGGAGGGACTTTTATTTTATGTACTCCTTTATGTAAAACGTACATCAATAAAATACGTTGTCTGCAAATGATATTCAAACAATGATGAATTTCATTATTTTGTTCAAACAAAACAACACCATAATTTCGTAAGCATTTATCAAAATCAATTTGTATTACACAATTTATTAACATTAGATGTAATTTTCAAATAATAACTTACATCAGACGCAAATTATTCAAAGGTTTCGTGTTTTCTGCAAATTGAAAGCTTTAAATATTGAACATCATTACAAATTGCTCACACGCGATAGTCGCGTCAATCCCTACCTAAATGAGACCATATCATGTGAATATTCAAATTAAGGTCTATAAAATGTTGTTGATTTGTTATATCAGGCAAATATACGATCTCACCAAAACAACTCTAAGTGTTGTAGCCTCAGTAAGTGAAGACTGGTTTATACTTGTAGAAACTTATGTTGAATTAATGTATTATGATACGGTAGACTTCTCACGTAGAGAGGTGCATTAAAGCCTCGGCACATAGCCACTCTGTGACAACAGCCGCAGCACCCAGATTGATATTCCATGGTATTGCACGTAAACAAGTGTGGACACTAAGTCCAAATATGTTTCTATCACAGTTTTAATAAGTAGACACTTAAACATGAATAACAATATTCTTAACACAAATTACAGACACTAAGTCAAAAAGTTAATATATCACTAAGACCAAGTTACACATAGTAGTAATCCTAACTAGCAAAAATGCACCGTAAGAAAATGTATGCGAAATTGATTATTATAAAAAATTACAAGAAAAGCTTTTTATAATGAACATAACACTATGGGGTTTGGTCAAAACACTTTGACCAATCAAAAATACTCTTATTACCAACCAATAAAGTTGAATGATATTTAAAAAGGAAATGTATAAACAAAACAACATTTTTCTGTCTCAACTGATACATAATTATCTGATGGCTTGACACAAAGAGTAGATATTAAAATTTGGCAATTATAGATAAAGTAGACAGGTATAATAGACAACAATAATTATCGATTATTATAAGGAATTAATATTTAAAAAGAGAGGAAATGATTTTATCAACTAAAAGGCAAAATTAACACATGATTACTTAGGTTAATCAAAGCACTGGAGTGCTGGAGGAACGATGTCCTGAACTTATTTATTGATTGAAGAATATATGATTATGTCAAAATATAAATATTATCTATAAAATAATGTATTAAGTATCAATTAACAGAATTTAAAAAGAGGACAGCACTAGAATTCTCAAGTGGTTTGCTCATGGCAAGGTTTATCTTACTTTATCAAACAAAATAAACCAGTCAAAGAATTATTAGGATTTAACAAAAACTACCAAAATCGTCCGTAATGTATTGACATAAGTAACATAATATAATATTGTTTATTACTATCGAATGATGTAATTATGCTACGCCTATAACATGCATTGTCAAAAATATCGTAGGCCCTTTTTACTCCAACAAGTAATCATTGCAGTTGTCACGGGTTAAGTTGTCTACGGGTTGAGTTGTCCCGTCTCCATTGCATGTCCTGAGAGTAACCTCCCTTTTCCTGAAGAGTTTCAAGAACGACAACACAAGCCAGCGTTGTTATACATCATAATGAGATGTTAATTAGTTTCACGCTTGAACTACGCCTCTTTGTCTATGTTGAAAATTGTTGAAGCGTGAAAAGAGTAATCTTATACTTTCTTGTTACCATTGGAACGATGTTTAGACATCGTTCCAAAAATTATATATCTTAAACATCAACAATACTTAAATGCCTCTAAAGAAACAGCCATAAGTTTAATACCAACTATGGCATAAAAAATACACATCCTAATAAATGCATAAATAGTGTGTAAATCTCGAAGGCGATAGAGTCGAGAAAGTTCACTTGATTTTACTAATTGCATTATATAACTTAACGATGTTTAAGTTGCGTCATTGTACTCAGTGAATGCATGACTAACCTGTAACAAAATAATAGAATACTTTATTTCTAATCATATTACAATGTTTTTACACTAGAGAAGATTTTAAAAGTTGTATACCCTAGCTCCTTTTACTTGGAGAGATGTTAGACTTACTATACTTCTATTATGTAATAATTAAACAATGGGTACCAACGGCAGACTTAAAAGATTTCACTAAAGCTTTGATATATAATGATTAAATCTATTTGTATCAATTATGAGAATGTCAACTTTCCTTCATTGATATAGTATAAGGAGAAGTTTCCGACCCTGTGGAAGGGTAGGTGAGTACTGGTTTTGACAAGGGCCCAAGAAAGCTAGGTTAGGTGCGCTGGACGTCATAAAATGACCAGAAATGTGTTGATGCGGCGTTAAACCCAATTAAAAAAATATATTTTGAGCGTATATGATTCTGTTATGTCGCTGTTAAAACCGCCAAGTTTGTGATATATTTGTCTAAGATGGATATAATTGTGTAGATGTTGATTACCATTTTCTTACTTACACAATATGTTATTGTATTTCATTTCACAAATTTATACACAGGAAAATCTACATTGAGATTCAATTGATGTAATTTGGGCATTATTCATACGCTAAAAGTAAAAAAAAATTTGAATTTGCTTGATTATAGAAGACGAAAAACGAGTTTTCTCACAATTCTTGTGTCGTCTAACTTATTTTTATGCACATTGCTGATGTACGTGTTATGAGAAACATACCTTGTAGATATTGTTTGTTTAAGGTAAAAAATTATTAAAGTTTAACATATTGTTTTTTTACTGTCAATGAAATAATACTACAGTTGAAGAAAATTAGTAGAGTACTTATATTATTTGCAAATACAAATATTGCACCTTCAATAATCAATAACTTCCCAATAATGTTGTTTGATTAAATTTTCCTAACATTTTATGTTTACTTCAAAGTCTCAATAAATCTCCCAATTAAATAATAAACCTTTTATTTCTCTTAATCGTGAAATCTTTTTTATTGAAACCGTTACCGAACACACATTGTCTTTTTCCAAGAATTGTTAAATTAATAGCAAAAAGTATATATAAAAATCTTTGAATAAACCGATTTTTCAAATTATTTTTTGTCGTTAACCAACAATGCTATTTTTTAAACTGAATTGTCGTGACCCAGTTTAATGCAGAAACGCATTACTAAACTGTCAGATACAGATGTAATGTTTTCTGTTGTTTCCTCATCCGCTCCATTTCCAACCAATAAATCAAAACGTAATTGTAGAATAGTTTTTCTTCAGATTATTCAGAAGGCATCATAATGCTCCATAAATGCAATCATCTTCTTTGTATGATATATGGCATTTACTGAGACTTTTTCCCGGGTAGCTAGTTTAAGATCCCAATCACTTTTTTATTTATATATTTGTATGAAAACGGAATGGTGATAACATTATTGTGTTTACGAATTAATTCAAATTGTTCATCAATGAATCTGTGAATGTCATGTTACATCAGCTGCAACTTTTTTAATGAATTGGTAATAGATCCAGAATTTTGCCATCGTTAATAAGAAACAAGATATTTCTAAAAGAATAACCGATATAAAAAATTGATAGCGTTATCAACTAGTCTATACAATTGACATTCGGCCACCGTCAACTAACTGAATAATGATGCAGATATACTTATTTAATTTTATAAAAGGTCTTGATTTTCTTTATGGGTTAAGTAAGTGCATTTATATTTAACGAATGACAAATTAAGCGGCTTATTTTTGCCCTTTGTAGGAGCAGTGGTAGGACTAGCGCTTAGGGATCGAGAGGTCCTGGGTTCGAATCCCACCAGGAGCACTGCTAATTTCCTTGAGCAAGAACTTTACCTGCGATTGCTTCACTCCACACAGGTGTAAATGGGTACCTGCGAGGGTGGTATAATTCCGTTGCGCCAATTTGTCGGCTGCACTAATAAGCGGAGTACAAAGACTCCCCAGGGAGATTGATAGATAGATACCAGTAACCTAGTGACCAGGGATAAAGGCTGTAAAGTCAGTGAACGTGCGTAAGCATGAAACTTAGACTATAAATGCAATTCCATTTTATTATTTACTTTGTCACAAATACTTGATATTCAAACGTTTCTGTGACAAGATGAGATCTACATCTTCTAGACGCTCATAAATATAACATGTCTAGATGATGATTTAATGGATATGGAAATTCCATTGTGGTATCTCAATATTCTATTAACATCAACTGGTTGTAAGAAAGAACTTTCAAAGGCTCTGTCACATATGACAGTCAATATAGGTTTTATCAAGAGTTGTTAGCAATGTTTAGACAAGAGTGGAACATATGGAATGGACGTACACCAACAAGTCTAGCATTTGACATATTGTGCTTTATCTTTAGCAATGATTGCAGAAGTGGAAATCGACGCAGGTGAATACCATTAAGTATTGTCTAAATTCCACATTAAACATTGTCCATCTAAAATGCACTTTTTGTAGGCAGACACCGGATTCATATAAACACGAAAAATGGTGATTATTATTCTCTGATAACTTGATACTCGCTGATAATACCATTGATTTTACATAATGAACATTTTGTTTTCCAATTATTTCATTTTTTGTTCTTAACTCGCTTCTTCCATCTAGAATATGACTTTTCAATAGCAGAAATTTTGATTTGGTGAACTTATTGTTTTAAACCTCTTTTAGAAGTCTGACAGAAACGGGACAAATGTTGTCTGTATTTATTCATATTATGTGTTGCAAATTGCTTTTAGACCCAGACGTGACACCATGCATGTACTTGGTAAACTTAATGATAGCGTGAATATTGCAAGTTCTGTTAAATCAAATGGATAAAGGGAAAGTAAAACTATCAAAACATCTGCAGAAGTAACATACGCAGAAATGAAAACTGTTATCTAAGAAATTTCTGTTTTTGTAAAGCTCTTTAAATTAACACAGCATCAATGTGTTGCATGTTAAAGTTGCCTTTGCACAATGTATTATCTATCTTAAATAAATGCCATACTAACTCTTATGACAGCTTAAGAGAGACATAAGTACATACGCCATAACAAATTCAACATTTTTGTAGATACGATACTATAGTAGTTGATATTAAGGCGATATTTATGACTATCAGAAGACATTATGTCTCCAATAATATTCAAAGAAATACGTATCTAATATGCAAACACTGGTTGATATCGTACCTATGTATTTATTGTTGAGAATATGATACAGAGCCTTAACAAATTTAATCATACATCTTTATCCGTCTAGTTAACAACTTTCTTGTTTCTACACTTCCATGTATCAATTTCATATTCTTGAATTCACACATTTTAGCTACTTTCAGAGTCAAAAACTAAAGTACATACTTTGTGTTCAACATAAGAGACTATCTTTTCCGCTTCATTGTAAATTAATCTAACTAAATGGTTGCGTAATAGAAAACTGTTTTTTGGAATCACGGAGAAAGCTTGTTAATTTACATGACTCAAATGGATTCAGACTATTTTTAAGACGAATGGTATTAGCTTAAACTTCTCGTTATGGTCTTTTTATGCTCGAATTGGTTTAAACATTACTAGCATTTACTTTATGTATTTAATCATAAAAACATTCTAGTAAACAATCCAATGCCATTTGCAAAGTATATGTTATTTAATGTTATTGTTGAGGCATGCACTATTTGAAATATTGATATATGTATAAAGAAGCAATATATACAATTACCTAGAAAACGATTAAGATTTGATACGATATTAGAGAACATTCGTTTCATTTAGTCTTAACCAGCTTGCTATATGCATCACGACGATTGCTTTCGTTTATACTCAATTATTCGAACTTACATTTTAACTAAACAGGTACGTGTATTTTATAAAAAAACCCAATAGTGACTTAGTTAGTAAAACCAGTAAATGTCAAACAAATTCATTCAGTAATAATAATGACGCGAAAATTAATTTCATGAGCATTCATTTATTACAATGGTTGGTAAATTTATCTGTAAATGAAGTTATTATGAATGCATTATGTCACATCAGAGAAAATTATTATCTATTAATTATCGTTAAGTAAATATATTTTGTTGTACACAAATTGTTTCATCGTTGCCCTGAGTCATATATGATTGAGATTTAACCATTAGTGTTTACTTGACGAGTTCTGAATCCAATGGCCTTAGGAAATAACAGGGTGTTTAAAACAAACCAGTAAACCGGTTATATTACAAGACCAATTCTGGAGGACGTTTTACGATTAGTTTTCCCCAAACTGATTTTGTGTGAATATTTGTCACACAATCAGCAAATCCGGGGATTTTAAAATACTTTTGTAAATTTTGTAACGATCTTATTGTCCTTTAAGATGTTTAACATTTTATCTTTGTGCATTTTTCTAACACATAGACCATTTTACCAAAATTATTTAATTAATCGTATTAATAGATAAATAAGGTGTGCGCAATATTAACTGCGTCGCTTATCTCCGCATACAATCAAATCTTATTGCATAATTGGATTTTTCCTTTTTGCCACTCAACTTGTTAATTTTGTCTTTGTAATAAATAAATGGATCCATTATTTCCATTGTGATGTCACTATATTTGTTAGTGTTGGCTTTTAGTGGTTTTAAGATAAATCACGCTGATAATCCATCACCCTTCCTATTCTGACAAAATAATCATCAAGCATAGTTTGTAAATGTCTAATAAAAGAAGAAACACTTTGTACGGACATGCTGCTGTCACATTTTCTAGCAATTTGCAGATTGTAGTCTGAACTCTATTCTAAAGATGTTTTCTAACTTCGAATGGTTATGGTAGCTTGTTGATTTACGTCTTCTTAGAATACAGTATAACAAGTATTACTGTAACAGATGATTTACTAATGTAGCCAAAGTTTTTCTATTTTCATATTTATGTTGTCATTGTTAAATTCAAAATAAAAGATCTATCGAATCTAAAATGTAATCAGTTGAGTAACATTAGTCATTTACCTATCAACATCAAACAGGGAGCAATCATTTTTTCCTGATTGGGAGAAACCAACATTGATAAATAGGAGCGTATTGGTCGGTCTTGACTATTTCAAATAATTTTCAAATAACATCTAGTTAACTACATTTAATTTTATCAGTATCATTTCCAAACCTTTTTTGGTAATTATATATATTACTCTCCATTTCAATAACTGTCCCTTATAGACATGAAATATCTGTATTTAATTAAAACAAGTTTGTACTTAACTAATGGAAATAAATGATACGAGATTCCGTATTTTGTCTGATGTGTATTCCCAACAGTATATATCCATACGTCTAAGTAACAAAATTACAGGCACATATATTTAACTAATGTCGACTTGAATTTATTTAATTTACTTAATCCAAACGCAATTAATTCATGTAAATGCTGGAATGTGGTGGTATATTGTATATTGATATATTATATTTTGTAATAAATACAAGAAAACAACATCAGTTAAAAAACCCATGCTCTCTACATATATCTGGTTTTTATGGTCACCCATAAATAGTAATACTACTCGATCGTAAAGGTCAATTATGAAAACATTTTCTAATGGTGCACTTGGATGATCAGTAAATGTAAAGGAATTCAAATAATTGATTTCTAACGCTGACAGAGGGTCGTGGGTATGATACCATTGTCGGGTGGATATTTTATATCAGACAGTTTTCAGTTCTTTTGTGAATCCTGGTGTTTTTCGCGTATCTAACAGTTGAACAGAGGTATGAAACAAAAACCAAGTAGATTTGTTAATAAAATTTTCAAAGTGCATGTAACTTTCAATGCATCCGTTGAACTTCTCCACTTATTAGTTTGATCAAATTTAGTAAAAGTTATATATGCATTTGCTAAAAATTACTAATAGTGTGTAACCAACAAGCCAAATATGGTTAGATAGTACAAATATTTTAATTGATGTTAAAAAGTTCGATGTTCTTAACATTTCTTAAATAACTAAACGGAAATAACGGACCAACAAAGGAATATGTCTGTACTTTTTGCATTGACATGTTTTCCTTAAGGAAAGTAAACTCAACCAGTACATGTACAAATACGATAAATAATGTTTAGATAAGCAATGGAAGTTTCCATCACGAATAAATATTGGTTTAATATGCAATATACAAATTGGCCCAATATTGTGACTTCGATGTCTATGACAACTCGTGGTCTCTATGGTCAATTTAAGTAATTTAGTAGAATGATTTATGATGTATATTTTACTAATGGTAGCTCTGTCTGTGGTTTAATTATCTCTGTAGATATAACACATAACTTTAGATATTAGTTTCTATTGATTGATTCTTTCTTTCTTTGTTGATGTTAATGCAATGGTAGAGTTTAGAGCTATTTTTGCTATATGTATGATACACGCTTTCAATATCATTTCAAAATACATATTTGACATTTTGTGGTTGTTCTTTTTTCCATTCCTTCAGTTCAAATTTTTATTGACTGTTGTTCGAAAAAATACAACAAAAGCTTTCAGATATCAGGTTTAATAATTCTATTTCCGTTTGTTAGGTTTATTCTTTTAATACAAAAGTGCAGGTTATAACTATTTATACAACATGATACTCGCTGCTAACATCATGCAAAATGGACATTTTCATGGTGTTTTGGGTTTGATTTTGCCCTTTAAATCAAAATATTACTGATTGTATGTGAATCATAGATATAACAAATATTTTCCAAAAAATGTTTTTAATAATTCTCAGTTTGTTAGGCTAATCGAAACGATATGCTATGAAAACATCGTACTATGTAATTATAAAGTTGCTATACATGTACCATTCATGTTTCATACTATTGACAATTTCTATAGCATATTGATATTATTTTTGCTGCTTGAATATTGTCTTTAACAAATCAATATTAAATCTCAATTTTTATTTGAAGTAGACTATTTCCAGCTTCAGTAATCTACCGAATTTCATTCAAATATGTTAAAATATGTCAAAGAAGCGCCTGTACTAGTTAAAGTACGGTAACGTATTAGGGCCTAAAGTTGATGAGATGTTTTTCGCTTAGTCGAATTATTTTTATTAGCACTGATAAGATGTTTTTGCACATCTCAATAAAACTTACAGATAAAGATGAGAAGTTTTTTTCGGTATGTTTGATGTTTTTGTCTCTTCGACAAAAAACTAGTCGCAATAATTAAAAACATTTACGTTACATGTATTAATCATTTACGTCTTTATGTGATGTTTTCGGTCAAATCGAGAAAAGTTGACATGTCGTGAAACATTTAGATGAGTGGAGGCCCTGATACGATTCCGTTTTGAAGAACTTTGTGTTGTGAAGTTCATACAAATTACGTGACTAAAGTCTAGATACAATGCGGCATAATTATCTAGTTTAAAGATATTTTAAATATAATAGAATCTTTGAAGAAGAATGGTTACTTCTGCTGTTATATATGTACTTGTTTCCTTCAAGATGTATTTCTGAGAATAGTTGCAAGAATGACGATAATTATTATGGATGTAATTTGCCAGAGAAATGAAATAATCTTGGAGATGTCAAGACGTTGATGTATGATACTGAGAAACGTTAGGAATGGTTTTAATTTTATTTAAAATTTGGTTGTCTCACGAAATGGAATATTGTAATGCAAATCTCTTTGCTATAAAGCGTTTGAGACAGTTTATACTCTTTTGGTAATGTTAGCTGTGTCACTGTTACTGCCTTGGAAAACAAACTGAACGCACAATGTAAGTGTTGAAGTCCAAGTTTAATGACTTAATTTCATGCATTACTTAACACACTAGACGTGTTACAGGTGGTTTAAGATAACTTAAGACAAATCTAAGCGATCTTTTCGCAGAACCCCTGAGACTTTTTATTATAGGTGAGGTGCGGAAGTCATTAGATAAATTTATTAACTCCAGTAAAGACCTTAATTCTCAATATTGTCAATAAACATGTTCTTTATAGGTTATGTATATTTACTTGTAAAATTGTTCTTTAAATATGTTCATTTACTTGTAAAATTTCCTTAATATGTTTACATTTATTTCTCATTTAATTTATATGCTTTATGAATATTTACTTGGAAAACGTTTCATATATATATACATTAACCTGTAAAACTGTCCTTAATTCATGTTCATTTACTTTTAAAGATATACTTAATATATGTTCTTTTTCTTTTAAAAATGATCTTAATATATGTTCACTTACTTGTCCTTAAATGTCCTTAATATATGCTTACTTGTACAGAGTTAAACACAATGTCTCCAAGTGTCTATCAATAAGTTCAAGTTTTAAACCTAGTTGGGCGTTCAGTTAAATATTTACGCAGGTTAAATCACTTTATGTTAACGGCTCACTTGTAAAATACGTGATATCACACGGAATGTCAATGGATTTTGTTGTTGAAAATACGAAATCGGCGTTCCATAGTCCATGTATTTTTAGTTGGATGTCAATATCGAAGTTCTTAGATACTATTGAATGCTTTCGGTATTTCTGGGAGTACAAATAAACTGTTTCTCTATATTAGTTTTTCATTCTTGAAAAAGTCTTACTCACGCATCAAGTGTGATTTCAATCGAGATTTCAGCCGAGATTTCATTTAGTTTTGGTGTTTAAATTATCTGATGATAATTGAAGTGGATAATTAAAGAAATGAATTAAAACAAATTATAAAATAAAATGACAGATTTAATATTACCAGCAAATTTTGAATATTATATAAAAGAGAGGAATTAAATGGAGTTTCCCTCTATTTGTTCAAGAATGAACCATATTAATTTATCAAATTACTTGATTTCGTGAAAAAATGAATTTATGAAAATTACTTACTTATTTTGAAAACAGTGGAATGGAACCATAATCTATTTAACAAAAGTTAATTCTATGAAAAGCTATTAAATGTTTTTGAATTCAAAAAAATATTTTGAAAGTGTAAATTGCATTTTATTTCGCGGTCAGTACATTCGGTGATCATGGTTGAATGAAATAAACATGAAATCAACGAATGGAAACGAATGGAAAAACATTATTTAAACAAAGTAAAAGAAACAAAACATAATTTGATTGTTTTCACAATTCGAGTGATATCATTTGTACTCATTTTGTTAATTCAAATGCGTGGTTACCAACAGTAATGGATCTGACAAAATAAATGCCATAACGTTGCAGTTAAAGAATTCTTACTTACCGATTTTAGTTGGGTGTGACATATAGTTTACGCATTGTGTGTAAGTACGCTATTGGAATTACCCAACAACAAGGTTGGCTTCTTTATTAAAAAAGTATACAAACATTCTTGACTTATAAGATTAAATACATGAAGTTATACAATTTTAAGTGAGTAAAATTTGTTAACATTGTTCAGTAGTTAGGCATATCTATTTTTCTAATTATACTTTGGATTTTTAAAAAAAATATACTAACATACTTGACCTTTAAAATTCACTACATGAATAAGTTATACCATTTTTGGAGACTAACTTATGTTCGCAATCTTCAACTGTTAGGCATATATTTTACTTATTATACCATGGACTTTAAATTCAAAGTCATTACTGTACAATTTTTGTAAGGGATAAATGGATAGAATCTAAATTTATCAAAAAGGTGTCAATCTTGTCTTAGAAAAATGGAGACAACTTCAAAACTTTACGATTTTACTGCATTTCGTAATACTACTGAAAATAAGAGTGCGTCAAACTTATCAGTGCTGTCTTATACCAGAAATGAGGATTTAGCAAAGGTTGAAATTATTGTACAGAGTGTCATCTTCGCCATGGCAGTCGTCGGAAATGGAACGGTGTTAGTGGCATTGACATTACAGAGATTCACTCTGACGAGAATGCACGTGCTTATGTTACATTTATGTATCGCTGACCTGTTTGTAGCTTTTGGTAGTGTCTTGCCTCAACTGGCATGGGATATAACGTACGTGTTCTATGGCGGAGTAATTCTTTGTAAACTAGTTAAATATATGCAGGTAATGTATTCTTGTCAAAACGATATAGAGGATATTCGTCAACTTTGGTGTAAGATCGATTTTTATTTCACCGAGTGAGCTCAGAAAACATATTTTCACGAGTGGCATAGCCACGAGTGAAAATGTCACTTTCTGAGTTCACGAGTTGAAATAAAAATCGATCTTACACCAAGGTTGACGAATATTCTGTTTCTTTCATGCTTAGTTTTGCGTTTCATTTGATGTAATTTACACAGCTTATAACGTGACGTCATTTCTACTCCAAGATGACGTCATTTATCATCTAATATGACGTCATGAACAATGAAAATATAAGGTTATATTTTCACTGCGATGAAAATATATAAAATCTATATTTTCATCGTTTATTTTCATCGAATAACGTGACGTTTCACCGTAAAGCATGAAAGAAAAGGCCTTCTTTTTATTCACCATATTCGAGTCTGCTTCGATGTCATAAGTTTAAATTTCTATTAAAGCTCTCTCCATCATTTTGTTGAGTAAGAAAATATTTGTAATTGCTAAATACAACGATTCAGGAAAGAATTTTGCTCAAGACAGATAAATTTAAGTCAAGAAATTGTTTAACTAAGTGAAATTTTAACTTAAGTGAAAAAATGCTTTCATTTTGTGTAATTATCACCTAAAGTAACACTGACTGATAGGAACGCCTAAGATGACGTCTAAATGTTACATAGCTTCGTAATGAAATGGTTTAAATTTACTCTTTCATAAAATAAATGGCTCCAATAAACGATTTTATGAAGCGATGCATTTATAAGAAAGATTAAATGACAAAAACTTTATCATTTACAAAGAATTTCCCACTGAAAATAATGCATTTATAACGTGAACTATTTCGTGACGCCTTTAATTTAACTTGGAATATCGGTCATTAGGTTAACGATATTATTTCGCTACGACAAACAAAATTTTCCAGAAGAAAATTAACGGCTGAATTAATGAAATCAAATAAGATTGTTTAAAATCCACCACCAGGCCGAGTCTCATTTAGTCTCCGGAATCGAGTCGACTTTGTACCCCTGAATATGATTAGGTTTCTTATTTCATAGTTAGGCCCCTAAAATCCACCAGTTAGGGAACCAATTGACATCTGGACAAAATGGCGAAAATGTATCTAAGTCTGTTCGTTGTCAAAATTTTAGTAGTATGGAACAATTAAGGATTCTATATGATTGTTTTGTTTATCATTGATGTATTTTTGTTCTCAATTTCCATGTTATTACATTATTAAGCCAACGCACAGTTTTATTACAGCATAAGAAAGGTTGTTTCGTTTTCGAGAAAACAGTAATTGGTATTTGTAATAATTGAATCAGAATTCCTTGAACGTCTTTGGTAAAATGTTCTTTTTAGTAAACAATTTATTCTTATACAATTTCTTTTATACTTTTTCTTGTAATCACTTTTATGCAATTTTGTCCACGTCATGATGATGTTCCATTTTGGTTACAAATTGCATTTGCATATACATGTGTTCTAATTTGGCTTTTGTTATGCAAATGATAACATATTGAATAAAAATGTTCTATTTGTCTCCATTTAACCAGAAAATATTCACAAATCAAGCTTTTTATATTCAATTACATCTATTTTCAGACACTGGCTATTTATGCATCATCGTACGTTCTTGTAATGACAGCCATAGATCGCTACATCGCAATATGTCATCCGTTTGTTAGCAGAAGATATTCTTCTAAAAGCGTTTTAAAGATGGTCGTTGTTGCTTGGGCGCTTTCATTTTTATTCAGTATTCCCCAGTTGTTTATATTCACCTACAAGATGACACCATATGGAGTTTACGATTGTTGGGGAACATTTGAGCCTGAATGGAGTCTCACTTTATACATAACAGTATTTACAGCTCTCGTGTATATAATTCCATCACTTATCTTGATTTTCTGCTACGGTGGAATCTGTGTCACTGTTTGGAAGTGTAACAAAGTTGGAGAAAGAATTTCTCGCTTCTCAAAAAGAGTTCGTAAAACACGACGCGATAGCGAAAACGAAGTTCGGATGGAATTCCAAAATGGCGAAAAACCCCTGGATACAATGTCAAATTGCAGCATGGAAATGAAAAGAAAATCAGCACGTTCAATTCGTAGTTTTGAAGACAACTTAAGCCACAGTGAAAGATCTTTTAACTCAAGAAGACGAAGCGGGGGAGGTATTTCTCAAGCGAAACTAAAAACAATTCGACTTACTTTGACCGTAATTTTATGTTATGATATTTGTTGGACGCCATTCTTTGTGGCACAAATGTGGGCAGCTTATGATATCAATGCGCCGTTTACTGGTAGGTATAAATATTACTTTAAGAGTTTTTACCAGCGCGCCTCCATAACGTCTTTACTTCAAGGAAAAATTGACCAAACAATTATAAAATCCTGCTTTTGTAATTCTGCTTCCAAAATGCCATTTTCAAAAATGCAAACCAAAGTTTGAAATTGATATTGAACTGTGGAATTAGTCTTAAGATGATTGTCAACTTACATAGTATCTAAATGAACTGTTTATGTAAATCATTATTTCTCCCGACTTCTTAAAACAGAAAATATTTCCTCCACATGAAGCATAATGTGAAGATGAATTAGTCGGGCGTCGTTAATAAAACCAAATAAAAAGTGTTGATAATCAAATTGAATGACAATCCCACTCAGTCTTAATCAAATCTAGGGTTGTCTTAGAAAGACAATCGGTATGACCATAAATGATTCAATTAAAGTTTGATAAAGAAGGAAAATACCTTTACAAATTGTTTTTTTATGTTCGGAGGGTAAGCAATACTATTTACAGACTAATTGACCATGTATCTTTTACATATTCATAAACATCATTCTTTTTTGCAATAATAGCTTTAAACCTTTTTGCTGGAATATTAACTGCATCAATAGCAAACATATCTACAATTAGATTAAGTAAGTAAGTAAGTAAAACTGACAAGTGAAATTCACACAATCTGACGTATGTTCCAACTTTCAAAATTAATTACTTATATTTGACAAGAAATGATTATTTAGAATTTTAAACCAGAAGTAATTCATAATTTTTTCATTGATGCTTTTCTGTAGAAATTCCCCGAGTACCTAAATATGATTCATACTGATTGAAAATTCAATATACGTACGTATACCTACGTATGCGGTAAATATTATCGATAGTAATGTACAATTAAGTTATTATTATAAACAAATTGCTGTGACATTAACAAATTTGTTCTTAATCAGAATATTTCTTTCACGCCGGTAAAATATACTTCTTAATCGTGTTATGCTTGAACCCGATTTATTGTTCTATTCAGTAAAATTTCACCGACTTTTTGATGATCCGAGAATCGTTTGGTCCAATTTTGAAAAGCCTGACATGACTTACTCGTCAGTGTTCATATATAGCCCCGTTAAAGGAAAACAAAGGCAAGCTACTCTTTACCATTTACTCCATTTTTTAATTCTGAACGGCTCCCATCGGGTATTAGATATAGCTGGCTTCAATACACCGGAAGTTCTTTCTCGTCAGTCGTGGGTTCGAATTGCCTACCGATTATATGTTTTTTCTGACAATTCTGGCAATTACTCACTAGAGTTTAATTAGAGAAGTTATAATAAACGATTTGATAATGAACTGATCGTCTTTTTATACTAAGGCAGTCAAAAAGGTGGTTATTAACCCTTGAAATACGTTAGATTTTAATCTAGATAAATATATAATTGCCCATCTTGTTTTCGTTAATAACAATATATTCTTGCTTATGACAGGCGAGCATTTTTTTGTTTTCTGATGGACATAAAAGTTCCCCTTATTACAGACCTCTGTATTGCTGTCACATCATTACGATTGCCAAATAAATATGATAGATTGTTATCTTACGCATCATTTGTCAGTACAATATTCATTGTCGAATAATTTTCTACGAACAAACATATTCATATCATTTGTAAATACTACGGTTTTTGCTCTTACAATGAACTTGTTTATGTACTTGCTGATAAATGTAATTGCTTGCTTACTTAGGAAAAACATGATATTTCATGATATTTCTAAATAAACATGTTAAAGTTCACAGAAATGTTATGACTTTTAAGATAAATTAATGGCAAACTTATGTGCCATGAATATTTCTGAAACAAATTGTTACCGTTTTAGTAATGTAGTACATTAAAAGTTATGGTGGAAGTTTTGGCTTTATCGAATATAATACGAACAAAAACAAATACCATCTTATATATAACTTGAGTATTTAAATAAACTTACCTTAGGTATAGTCCAACAGAATTAACCTGAGCTTGACCATTATGCAAGAATATATTAAACTCAGTATTTACAGTCTATTTTTGTCTTCGTTTGTAAATCGCGCTATACCGGAAACTTTCGGCAAAATACACGTACTGAACAATTAATGTTGTTTTCATAAGAATAACTACTTTGAGACTGTGCCATAATACTGCTGACTAACTTGATAACCCCAACACTAATGTGTCCAAAATTAAAAGTACAATAACATGCCACTTTTAATAAATTGATTTATACTCACATCGGTTGTTATAAACACGTGTATAACCGTTTACACGCATACGGAAACTCACGATTTGATGGAAGTGAAGTGTGTAATTATTATAATTAGGTAGTTCAAGCTCAGGTTAATTCTGTTGGACTATACATAAAAGACATCATTTTGAATTGAACAAGTGAATAGAAAATAAACTAAAGTTTTATTCTGTGTTTGAATAACGTTTGAAGCAAGTATCATGTACATAAATAGGACTAAATTCTTCAAATTCTTCCATTGTATTAATGAAATAACATCAACAAACGGAGAAAGAATCAATAGAAACTAATATCTAAAGTTATTTGTTATATTTACAGAGATAATTAAACCACAGACAGAGTTACCATTCGTAAAATATACATCATAAATCATTCTACTAAATTACTTAAATTGACCATAGAGACCACGAGTTATCATGGAAATCGAAGTCACAATACTGGGCCAATTTGTATATTGCATATTAAACCAATATTTATTCGTGATGGAAACATCCATTGCTTATCTAAACATTATTTATTGTATTTGTACATGTACTGGTTGAGTTTACTTTCCTTAATTAGAAAACATGTTTATGCAATCGTTAGGACAATTTCATTCGTTGTTTTCTTTTTCTTGTCACAAAACTGTGGAATTATGCAGTATTTATAATACTCACTGATCAGACAAATAATCAAGGAGTTGCCCAAGATCGACGATTTTTGTAACTGCATTTTTCTCTTCATGTTTGGCATGTAAATGTTCTTGCTTTAGTTCGATCAATAATTTTCGATCGAATAGTATTACTAATACTCTGATAGGTTCTGCCATCTTGGAATACCACAGAAATGAATATACATAAATATTTCTGTATAGCTTTTGACTTTTACATTTTTTCTGTCTTCTGTTTCAGGAGCAGCTTACACGATTATATTACTTCTTGCAAGTTTAAACAGTTGTACAAATCCATGGATTTATCTTTTCTTCAGTAATTCTGTCTTTAAAGAATTAAAACTTTGCTTTTCCTCATTATGGAGATCATAGGAAGAGTTTATATATACAATGTATTTGTTTCACTATAAACAAATTGTATAAAATCAAATTCAGATTTTGGACAAATGATGTCTTCTCTTAATCTAGTCTTGAATTGGAACATAATGTGATCGTTTGAAGACTGTTTTAACAACATTTTTGTTGTATTTAGATGTAGAATATTTAAAAATGAATATTGAATAGTAAAATGTAAAGCGTATTGTTTAAACATATCAGCAACAGCAACACTATAAGATACAGACTTAAGAAGAGGGGATAACACAGCTTATAGCAAAGAGAGGGTATCTTTAGATTTTTGAACTGGGGCATTTGGTATGATTCTTTCGGTCATTTTGGATAGTGTATTCTGTGGTGACAGTATTCGTATTAACGATCCAAGTGGTATCAACGATAACAACATTGAAACACCATCGTTTGATCTCTTGAAATGTGTCTTTCTGTACCAAATTAGAAAAAGTTCAAGCTTAAAATTTCATGGTGTGGATCACTGGAACGCGGTTACAAATTTGGAAATCATGGATGCATTATTCTGAATATTTTTTATCCACTTAATATTTTCTATGAATTGATCGAGTGCCATTGTAAATCTTTGAAGACATATTTTCATGCTCGAATGAAACCTTATAGAATGATACAATTATCTTTGAGATATATGGAGATATATTCTCTAATATTGTTAAGAGTGTTTCTATCTAAGTTTACATATTTCAGATACAATTTCCATTTCATCATTTATATCAATCTATTTCATTTCACGTTAATCATTATACTTAAACAAAATCATGTCGACATTTTCAATAAATTGTTCAACCATTTGTGTCCAAATGCTTATGATTCACTACCGTATAATTACAGACTGAACTTATTTTGTGGAGGATGTATCTGTTTCAAGCAGAATTTTATCCATTTTCAAAGACAGATTCTTGTGTTGCCTACGATAAGTTTTTTAAGGGAAAATATAAAAATATATTTTCCAAGAAATTGGAACACATTCACTAAACGTGAATTTTAACTCGTGTTCGACGACCGTACTACGAATTCTACATTCTAGTTCACTTGATCTATCAATTCATTTGGAATATATCAAGATGACTGTATTGCTTGCAAACACGCCGTAATTATCCATTCCATTGAAAACGATGAGAAAAGTATTTTGAATTAGTTGGTCTAATATAGCAATCGCTAAATAAGAAACCAATCATGTTTTGGTTAAGTATTATCTTTACAATGTGACAGAACTTGTATATTAGACAACTTAGACATAGTCTTAGTACATTTAATTGCACCAAATGCCATGTTTTACAACATTTTATTGCAATAAATTTGAATAATCACGCGTGGTTTTCACATTTAGAATGGGATTAGGCGCGACTTTGACTTTATATTGGCAATTAAACTCTGTACGATTAAGAATTTTGTCGACGTTTGATGTGGTTTTATTTGTCGAAAACACGATATTAATGAATAATTTGTCAACTTGCTTTTTTCAACTTGGGCCATGAATTAATGTCTAGGCAATCTTGCGATTTGATATTGTCAATAGAATGTGTATTAAGAAGTTATATTATAATTGTATTCATGGTTTTGTTTAGTAGCGCCAATTTCCATATTACCTTTTTGAATTAAAATATAGTGAAATAAACGGTTTCATGGTAATTTATTTTATCTTAATCAGCAGAATTGTAAACATCATCTTGTTTTAGTTCATTACGATTTTTAGATTAATTAACAATTTGAGAGAGTGTATCAACTAAATGACACCACCGTATTTTAGTGTCATAAGTCAGACAACCCTAATGAAAATGAAAACCATCTTTAATCTCATTCTTGTTTCTAATTCTGGTTTAAGTAAAAACTTATGTTAACCTAATGTTTTTTACGCAGGCGACGAAATCATCATATTCATAGTTTGTGAAATGTTTCTCACGCAGGGGTTGCACTTGCCAATTTTCTAATAGACTAGAGTGTTTAAAACTTTTGCCTTACTTTATTTATGTCTTAAACCAATAGTTTGTATAATCTTGTTACACATTTCAAGAATGTGGCACTACTTTGATATAAATATGCTGACACGACTTGCTCATCTGTGTCGTTATGTTGCCACCTTGGATGGAAACAAAAGCAAACTACACGAAATCAAATACTATATTTAAATTTGAATGCACTCAGTCGGGTAGCAAATTTGGCTGACTTTAGAACTCTAAAATTTCTTACAGTCGGTCGAGGGATGTCATCATATAGAATGTACAAAAATAAGCAATTGTAACTAGCAAAGAAAAGTAGTCACACAATTGGAGACAGTCAAGGAAAACCAATAATGTCGTAACCTTTGAGTATGAATGAATGTAACAATAAATGCTAGTTGTGGAGACATGTTGCATCCATAATGATATCAATAAGAATTCTAATGAACTCTAGGGCTCCTGGATGCTGATAATAGAACACAAGCAGTGAATTAGGACGAAACTAGCTAAATTAAAGGAAGCACACATCAAATATTCTTGGAGTATATATGGATATAATGAAAGATAGTACTTGTTGAAAAAGTGTTGCAGACACAAATATTTTGTATATCCTTGGAACTTATGATTTATCTGCTGGCTGCAATACGGATATCAATACATGCATTTATCAAAAAAATAAATTACTGAATGGAAAGCAGGCAATAAATATATTCTTAGGGAATGTAAAGTGAATTATGGATGCTACATATGAATTAAGATGCTTGAATATAACTTTAAATTAAATCCCTTTTATCTTTTTAAAGTTAATATTAATATCAAAGCATAATTCTTGTTGTTTTACGAGTTGATTTATTTCTATTGTGAAGTTATTTATTGCTTTTGATATCTATTATTATATCTCTCAAATCCACTTCTCGGTCAACCAATGCACGTTTAAAAAAGATACATTGTTTTAGAGATTTTATTAAACTCATTTTAAACATTATATGCCTATTTTTGTTGAACGTCGATTTCATGTGCTTACCTAACATAACTTAATTAAACAATTAATGTACTGTGAAGAACAAATACCAAATAATTACATGTAGTTAAATTAATAAAAATATGAGCAAGGAATATACTCTTCGTGAAAAGTTTAATTTCGAAACAGTTTGACATGACCAGCTTGGAACGCTGTTGAATTTGATATAGAACAATTAAACGAAAGGGGGGTATTTCAACGATCCTGTTAAGAACGATAAACGCAAAATATTCTTTCAATCATGAAAACACAAAAATGAACCTTGGTTAGTATTAAAATTGAAGAGTTAGTCTTCATGTTATGTTACACATCTAACATAAAACACCAATGATATTAAGTTATGGGCATTTTAGAAGTAACCACATAATTCTGAGAAACTTTTTTTACTTTTGTATTGGATTTATTTTGATTGATTTGAAATGAGAAGAATAAGAAAGATGTCTCCTTTTGTGTAAAATGTAAAGTTTCAAATAAATTAAGATTTTTTTTCTATGGTGAGCCACGCAGCGTTATTCTTTAAAAATTTAGTTCTGTTATTAATTTGAACAAAAGCAGACAAGAAATCGGTCTTCTATGAATTAATTTATTTTAATGTACTTAATAATAGTTGCAAATGTATCGACATATATGGTGCCACCAAAAATCCAGATAATAAACTAGTTACGTTATCAGTTAACAATATAATTAAGTTATTATCTTAGTTAACCTTACTCCATAGCCACTTACCACTTATCTATATGTAGATATTGCGTAATATCTCATTTCTGCGATGTATAAAGTGTGAGTGTGTATCAATACAATGAAGCAAAATAATGCTATTTATAGATAAGATCATGAAATTCACTAATACGAGGTTTTTGAAGTAGGAACCTAATTATTTAACTAAATGATTAGTTAATCTTTTACTGATTATGCTGTCAACATCAATTCGACAAAATTTGTCGACCAGAGTTTTAATGTGAATCAATTTTGTAAACATTGCACGTTTATGTACTTATGTTACTTTGACTCATCATTTTATCGGGGATCTTGTGGTACTGTTTCAATTTATAGTTATGAAAACAAATTTACTTGTGTTTCATAGTATTATGAGGGTAGATAGTATTCACCTTATTCAAATTGATAGTAATAGACCACTTTTTAATACATTCGTCCTCTCTGTCTTTCATGTTAGACACGTCATTGAAAAAATATCATCTATTAAAGTTTATTAATTCCAAAAAATCATTCAAAATGTTAATGGATATTGAACAGCATATTATGCATACACTGAATATGCTTATTATGTACAAACAATTTATACTAACAAAGTTCTAGTATAGTGGTGATAGATTCTCAGAAATAATGAAACCTTGGTCGGTAACATAGGTGTTATCGCACCTGGATTTCCAATCTAGTATCTCAAAGAGAGTGTAGGTTCTAATCCCACCAGGGGAGGATATACCCTTCCATGGAATTTGAAAATTTTGTCAATTTTTTCTCCATTAATAAGATATATCGAAAAGTTTCCGACCCTGTGGAAGGGTATGTGAGTACTGACAAAAATCCAGTAAAGCTAGGTTATGTGCGCTGGATGCCTTTAAATGTGTTGATATGACCCAATATAACCAAAAAAAACGAAATAGTGAGTTCACAATGTCATTTATAAAAGGATGTAGAAAATTCTACGACATTATTTTAAAGAATAGTATCTTGTAAGTGAAAAAGTAAAACAAAATAAAAATAAATCATTTGGATAAATATCGTGATAAAAAACTAAAACTAAATTTTCATTTTTACAACTTCTTCAAATGTTGGTATTTTAAATTTAATTTAAGTTTTGTTGTTTTTTTTTTTCGATATTATTAGAGTCAGGAGATTTATTTGCGGCATATGCCATGTATGTTAGTGTTTTACCATTGTAGTTGACTAAGTAATATTTGATATATTTAACCAATTTAATGCTGGCTAATGGTGTCTTCAATGTTTGTTTATGAAATTAGCTCTTACTTTACTTTCAGTTCAAACAACGTAATAATGTTGTTGATGATGCACATTAATTCCCAATAGTACTTTTACTTCACGTTTTTTATTGACCAAAATGGTAGCTAATTCGTGTCTAGTTTTTCATCCTTAGATGAAACCAAGAACAATGAATTCTGAATCTTCATCTGCTACCTATAGCCATAATTGGTAGTAATGCAACAGTTTGTATTTCTTCAAAATTGACAACATCAAACAAACTTCTAATATAGAAACATCTCATATTAAACTGTCTTTTTGCTTTTGTCTACAACTTAAGTCTTTATTAAGAGATGGCAATTAATGTCGATTTTATCGTCTAAATTGATATCAAAATACAAATTTTGTCATTCGGAAATGGCGTTTAAATCGCTTACAAAAATGTCTTTATTAGATCAATTTTACTGTACGTCTTAGCTTTATCTTACTGTATGCCAATGGCTAAAACGTTTTAAAGTTAAGTGTACAATCTGTCATGTGCTAGACTTGTACTTGAGCATCATGATCTTTCAGATCGGTTTCCTCGGATTCTTTATAAAACTTATGAATAGACTGCATATCAGTGTGAATGTCTTAAAGTCACTTAAGGCAAACACTTACTGATATGGCAACATTACAAAAGAGAGAATACTTCTACATTATTTATTCTATAGATATGCATTATTAGAGCGTCTGAAATACACAAATCTCAATTTTGTCGAAGAAAGAAACGTTCGGTTAACAAGCTTTTATGTCTCAGAACAATAATGATTTCACATCTAAATAGTTATATTGATACATTACGTGACATCGTGATAGTTAAATTGATAACACTGTAAAGTCCAGCTATAAATTCCACATTGGTTATTGCAAAATCGTGTGATTTTTGTCGATTTGTAAAACCCAAATGATTAATTAAAGAATGAAAATGTCCTTCTGTTAAGAATATTTCGTTAATAAGGTCATTGATTTTTGTGGTCCTAATAATGCAACTGTATTTTTTATGCTAATAGTGGTGTGATCTTATATCAATTTAAATAAAAGAGAAATTCACCGACTTATGTGATAATTTCATTTAATACATTATCGCATCATTCTCTAAGAATGTTTTTGACAATTTCCTAGCGTGGCATAAATATCTAGGTCAAAGTTATTTTATTTATTTTATAGTACATTTTCTATATTACGTTAGGCAACATGTTAAATAAGAACGCTCGTGATACAAACGGTTATGTAATGACAGGACGCTATGGTAAACGTCGTAAATTGACTTGCCACTGTAAGACACACTTTTTAAAAATTACTATTTGCAAACATTCACTCCTTTACCACGATCAATGTATTTCTACAAAATTGACAACGTCAAACAAAGTTCTAAAATAGCAACATCACACATTAATGTGTCTTCTTCCAGACAATGATGATTGTAGTCTTTATATTCTATAGGTCATAAATGTCGATTTGACGGTCTAAACGAAATATCAAAAGACACAATTTTGTTCATTTGGAGATGCATTTAGATCATTTACAACTGCATTTATTTGTTTAATATTTTCATCTTACTGTAGTTGTTAATTGAGTTAGTTTTACCTTTAAAATTGTCTGAATTTAAGTCTACACTATGTCATGTACTAGGTTTTTTGATACCCAGTCGACCCTTGCTAACAACTTGATAGACTGCATATGTGACAGTATATCAGAATTAGGGGTGCTGCGAGTATCCGAGTACTTATTCGTCACGTCCGAAATCGTCGAATCGCGATCTATTTTTTTGATATAATGAAAGAACATTTTCAGCTTAATAACCATTGAAAACGACCCACACTACTAGTGAAAATTATTTAATTTAATTAACTTAATTCAAAATTTCGATTGATACACATTTAAACAAAAATCACTGAAAATGCCATAAACGTTTGTTAATAGGAATGTTTGGAGTACATGGTTTTCCATACAGTAAAAGCTCAAAACTGTAATTCTTCACCTTTTATTGTTATTACATGTACATGAATTCCTGTATGCTTCTCAATTAACAAATGATTCGTGGTTCAATTCGTGAATCGCTACTCATAACTCGTGGTACGGGTCGGATCGCCACTTGCTCAACGATCCACAACCTTAATCAGAATGATATGTATCATAGCCACTTATACCTTCCCTTATATATTCCATGTAAACGCAATACTTGGGAGGGTCTGAAAGAATTATAATCAAGTCGAAGAAACGTTCGGTTACCAAGCATTTAGGAAAATACTGATTTCACAAACGTTTATCCTCGATGATACATTACGTGACATAGTGGAAGTTAAGTTGATGATACAGTTACGTTCAGCTAATATGTCCACCGTAGTTATTGCCCATTTGTGTAATTTTTGGCGTTTTTCTGTAAGTCCCAAATGATTAATTTGGGAAGAAAAATGTCCCTTAATTAGGATATACCACTATTAAACAAATTGATTTTTATGGTCCTGATAGTAGATCTTAACTGTAATAGTCCCTGACATTGTGATAGTTAAATTGATGATAATTGTCTTTGTATAGTGCGTACAAGTTGACCCCGACCTGACCTTTATGCAAGAATATTCATTACATTGAATACGAATGTACAGTAGTATTAGTGCTCGGATTATATCGTCAAGGCTCGAATGTAATTATAACACAGGGATTAATTTTAAAGTACACTTAAAGCGTACAATGAGTGTCTATTACACATAGACCGGACCAGATGATTATACTATGAGGCTAGCTACCAATTCAAATGTTGTGGGTTTTAGCCCCACAACCGCCATCCCCCATCCATTTTATAATCAATTATAATAAAAAATGTAAGAACACAAGTTTCCCGTTTGATTGCATTTGAATCGTGAGTTGTTTTACATGCGTGATGTGTATACTTTATACATGTCTTATTTTATCTTATATACGTAACGAGCCGAAGTATACAGTAGGCGTGGTATTGATTTTCGCTGGGATACGTGAAAATGATAATAAGATGCAAATGAGAAAGGTAAGGTCGGGTTCAATGTGTACGCACTATACGTACACTTTATAATATATAATATAGATATAATATAGACTTGGAGACTTTATTAAAAGAGATATCCAATACATTATCACAAACTTATAATCACTAAAATATATTTATGGCAACTTCCCAGCGTGACATTAATAATAAGGTCAAAGTATTTTTTTCTGTATTACGTTAGGCAACATGCTAACAAAGACGGCGTGTGGTACATTTGGTTGTGTTATGACAAGACGGTGTGAATGCACTAAGGTACTTGTAGTACAGTCAAGTTCCACTATAGATACCATCTATAGTTATTGCAATATTGTGTGATGTTTTACGATCTTGTAAAAACATTAAAGTGAAAAAAAGGTCCTTATTTTAAGACCATTCGACTATAAGGGTTATCGATTTTGATGGTCTTAGTAGTGGGGGTTTTACTATATGTTTGCTTTGGTGTAACAGCTCGGCAACACATAACTGTTTTATCGTGTCGATGGCGATTAAAAATGACATCTGGAGAAATCTGAATTATGAATTTATTCTAAACACAGATATGAGATACAAACATTTTAGTTTTTCACTTAACATTTTCATGTCTTATTGTACTAAAATGTCCGATAATGTAAAAGCATGACCGACTGTTCAAAGATTGATGTCACAAAACACGTGGTTGTAGTCACTTCATGTTGGTTTCGGTCGAATTAAATTGTCTGAAAAACTTACGTCACTGTACATCGGTTCATGTAAAGGGTAAACTCCAACTGAAACAAGCATAAATGTATTTGATTAAACGTATTGTTACCACGATAACTAGTCATGTTAAAGCATTTAAATGTGTGTCAACTGTTTATAAAAAAGTTGTCTTTTCCACTTTAAAGGTATCGCGTGAGTTTTTGTTGAATTAATTTCTGTATACTGACACAACTGAATCGAGTGTCGATGTTTTAGTTTCTAGTTACCTCCCTTTGGTTCTTTTATAAATGTACTAAAAGGAAGGTAACATATCCAAATTTTTTCGAACTAATTGCACGCTCGGAACACTTCTGGTTCCTGTGCATACTGCTCGTTGCATTGTGGGTATGCAATGGAGAATTTGGGACAAAATGAAGCAGACGATGGCAAAATGGAGATTTAATAGTTAAATTGTATTGCGTTTCCGACCAACTAACTACATCACTAAGTTTGATGCCTTTTCCATCAATAAGACGTGCTTATAATTATATCATAAATTCCTGAAAACATAACTACAAGTTTTAACATGTAGTCAAATTTTGAGTGTTAAAACCGCGGGTAAGGAACTACTTTTCGTGTATTAATATATTTGGAATTAAGAACGCTAACTCCGGGTAGAGATTGTTATTATCATCGTATTATCTCCCTTTAACTTACCCCATATAGAGTCTGATACCAATGGACATATGGTTGTCTGTCTGTGAACTTTTCTATCATAGAATAATACATCACCCTAAAATTATACATCATATTTATTTATTTATTTTATTGGGTTTAACGCCGTGTCAACACAATTTTAGGTCATTTTACGGCGTCCAGCGCACCTAACCTAGCTTTCCTGGACCCTTGTCTCACCTACCCTTCCACAAGGCCGGAAACTTCTCCATATTATCATTCTCGTACCCAGACTCTGGGTACGAGAATGCATATTATCTTATCAATGGAGGAATTCGACATTATTGTCAAATTTTCATAGAATGGTTTAACCTCCCCGGGTGGGATTCAATCCCGTACCCCCTTCGCGACTCGAGATTCCAAATCCCGGTGCGCTACCAACTGCGCTATCGACCCGGGTTTAATTACACATTAATGTTAGCAGTAAACGGCGTAAATTTGAATAAAAAAATTATTAACAAAAAAGTCGCCATTTGTTGCTAATCAAAGAACTGACAACACAGAAAGACGACATCGAGTTTTAAACGCACTGAACGCGCAATAAATCGTAACCATACATCTGATCGTATGTGTTAAACTATTACAATAACGATGCTCAATTCTGTTTATAAAAAGAGCTGATATTTTCTTTTTGTCAGACAAGTGGAAAATTAACCAGATAGAAATTTTGGTATATATCTGTACGTTAATGAAAACTCTTCCGGGAAAAATAATAAATGTATTAATGAAGTCTTCACATTTTTTGTCATGTTTGTGGCTGAGAGTTATTTCAATTCAATGTGGATAAATAGCTTTATGTATTGCACAAAATTATATTTTGACCGAGATAAAAAATTTTCAACAAACCAGACATGTTTTTCATTGAAGCAGAGCACACAAATCGTCATAACATTAATACAGACGTCTGTATTGTTATAGAATGGACCATTCCGAGTGCGACCTTTATATTTGAATAACAGCACATTACCCACAAATATAACCATGAGCACTTTTGTTAACACCTTGTTTGTGGGACAAAATGTAACGGTAAACCATTGTTAAATATGCTAATAAGTAAGGTCATGGAAAGGTCCATTATTGTTTATTGCTCATTATTCATTATTGTTAAAAGGTCATAGTATATGTATACATGTTCAACACCAGTAGCCCATTTCAAAAAAACTTACGATGATTTTCAAAGTCAATCAAAGGCCAAAAAGATTTACAAAACTCATTTTTGGCTAATCAATTCTAAACATTATTGAATATTGTAAAATATGACACTTTATCATAGTTATGTTTATTATCAGTCTGACTTTGAAATGCAAATTACTGAAATTAGCAAATGATAACTTTCCTCGTAATAATTTTTGTAAAAAGGTGCATAAATTTCTTACCTTACACGGTGCTACTTTTATTCCTAGTTTAGGAAACACAATCTCTCCTCCGTTGTATTTTGGTTCTGTCAACTACAATTTAAGGTATAAGCATGTAAAATTTGTGTCAAAGACACTACATGGCGATATATTCCTTTATAGCAGACATGAAAACTTTCTTACAACCATAAAGTTATCTAAATATAGCATGTAGTAGATACACAATATATATGTATAGGTTTAACCATTTTGCTTTCTAAATTATGTTAAGTTTGACAAACGGTTCCCATCTCTCCTAAGAGGACATTATATTGACGTTTTTGTTAACAATGACTTGAATTTTTTATACATATTTCATCCAAAATTGTTATAGAGTTTATTAATGTAATTTGGGTAAAGTTTCAATAACAAGTCTTCTTCATAAACATATTGTGATCTAAACTATTGCTGTAAATATTGACTTTCAAATTCTACTTTCGACTTCAAACTGCCATCAACTTTATATTCCATAAATTACATAAACATATTCAAGCGATACTTTTATCAGGGAATTAGATCTATGTCTCTGCTTTTATCTATTAAATAGTTCTTACTCATTATAGATGTTTGAACTTAATAAATCTCTACTTCATGGCAGTCTTTGAACAGTGTCACTTCTGACATTGGTGTTTTAATGTTTATGGTATATGTTCAGTTATGTGCCTTTAAAGTAGTTCCAACTTGACGTCTTAATATGTTCGAGGTAATTCGTTGTGATGTTGTTGACTGTTTGGATTTACGCCATAGCAACACTTTGTATAGGTCATAAAACGGCGGTCAGTCAACCTACTTACTGTTCCTGGAAAGGCTAAATCTCTGGATTTAGCTGTTAACCAACTAAGCGCATACTTTCGTCAGTGACTTACAACTGCCCTACATAATTAAAAATCATTGGTAGGTGGAAGATGGCCGTAGAAATAATTTCATGACCAAGCTCCACGAAAGTATGCCCGCTCGGGAATCGAACCCACGACCCCTCGATCAGTAGACTTGCGTCCTACCGACTGAGCTAGCCGGGCGGCTTAAAAAATGGCCGCGGAGTTCGGAATGACCTAATAATGATACACATACATGTAGTGTTACCTTACGTGACAATCTGAGCATTCTGCAAAATTGTCTTTTTTTCATAATTGAAGAGCAATTTGACTGACAAGAAGAATTTAGTGGAAGTGCAAGAAATTAGATTCTTGTTTAAATTTCTGGACAGCTTTTTCTTGCATAAAGATTGAAAATGTCAAATCAACAGAAAATGATAAATGAAGAATTTGAACCCGGCTTTAAGCAAGATACATCATTCAACATAAACACAAAAACGTCAATGAAAAGCGGAACCAGATTGCCAGAGGGAATAGAAAATGTAATGCTATTTCCATTAAAACATATTACAAGTTGACATCGCGAAGTACAATGTTGTTTAGAACGACAAAAACAATGCAGATATGACAATGGATTTGATATTTTACGAGCATATCGGCTAAGCCAAGATAAAGGGTACCTCTTCAGTCTCACATAGGCCAATTTTCAGACCCCATCAGAGTGCAAAGTAATATTCAGACATGTCTATTAGGCACTAATTTCCAAAAGATCTTGGATGGAACATGTAGAACAAAAAAAATTAAGAACGGTTGAATAGATGTACTCAAGGGGCCTACGGACTCTACATGGTAATTTATATCACCACACAAAAAAAATAGAAAGATGTATATTTCTTATAAAAAATTGGTTATTTAGTTTTATAAACATGTACTTTAAAATTTTGAAGAGAATCCACGCCCACACTCTCCTTGTCTGCAACATTTACCGAGGTCAAAAGTGCAAATACCCCAAAATACACAGGAAATGTTAAGTTTCAATTTACATATAGATGAGAAAAAAGAAACAAAACTTATTTTTTATATTTGAAAGTATTCGACGATGTAGACAACACATTTAGAACAAGTTTGGTATGAATAATCATATGTTTCTTGACCAAAAAAAGAAAATCATAAAATGGATATCAGGGGCTACGGACTCTACATACTGTCTTGATTGTATTTAGTAGATTGGAGAAAGTAGTTTAATGTAAATTGACCTGTGGAATAATATTCTTTTGATACAGTTTTAATTTTCTGACTTTTGAAAAAATGCGCAATAATATGAAGAAACAATTCCTTTACTTTACTTGAGACAACACGAAAAATGTATGTTTCTTAGTAACATAAAATGTCAAAACAAAGTCCTGAATTTTCAACCTGTTTCTATGTATATTTCAACAACAAAAATCTATCAAATAAGTTATCTCTATACATATATAATAGACCTTGAGTCAGTATATGACATTGCTCCCCCCCAGGGGGAATTTTCAAGGGTATGATTTTCTTAACCCATATGGTGGTAGGCATTCACTGATGAAAGTTTGCAAAGTTCTGTTGGGGCTTTACAGAGTTATGGGACTTTGAAATATCACCCATTCTCATTTTCCGGTCAAATCCATAATAGACCTTGAGCCAGTATATACCCACACGGGGAATTTTCAAGGGTATGATTTTCTTAATCCATATAGTGGTAGGCATTCACTGATTAAAGTTTACAAAGATCTGTTGGGGCTTTACAGAGTTATGGGACTTTGAAATATCGCCCATTCTCATTTTCCAGTCAAATTCATCATATGTTTGAGCCAGTATATGACATTGCTCCCAACATGGAGAATTTTCAAGGATATGATTTTCTTAACCAATAAAATGGTAGGCATTCACTGATAAAAGTTAACAAAGTTCTGTAGGGGCAATACAGAGTTATGGGACTTTGAATTATCGCTCATTCTCATTTTCAAGTCAAATCCATAATAGACCATGAGCCAGTATATGACATTGCTCCCCACATGGGGAATTTTTAAGGTTATGATTTTCTTAACCCATATAATGTTAGGCATTCACTGATTTAAGTTTACAAAGTTGTGTTCGGGCTTTACAGAGTTATGGGACTTTGAAATATCGCCCATTCTCATTTTCTGGTCAAATCTTTAATAGACCTTGAGCCAGTATATGACATTGCTCCCCACATGGAGAATTTTCAAATGTATGATTTGCTTAACCCATTTAGTGGTAGGCATACATTGATAAAAGTTTATAAAGTTCTGTTCAGGCCTTACAGAGTTATGTGACTTTGAAATATCGCCCATTCTCATTTTTGATTTAAACCATAAGTGCTTTTAAAGCAAGTTTAAGACATTGCTCTTTCCTGGGAGTAATTATCTATGGTATATTTTTTAAACCCACATGAAAGTAACAGTTCACTGATAACAAGTTTGCAAAGTTCTTTTGGGGCTATACAGAGTTATGGGACTTTGAAATATCGCTCATTCTCATTTTCCGGTAAAAACCATAAGTGCTTTTAAAGCCAGTATATGACATCACTCCTCCTGGAAGTAATTATGTATGGTATGATTATTAAACCCACATGGTAGTTGCAATTCACTTATAAAAGTTTGCAAAGTTTTGTAGGGGCTCTACAGAGTTCTGGGACTTTGAACTTTATGACGCCCTATGGCTATTTTGTATGCCAAAATGTTCTTATTACTGTCCTCCGGTATTCTATTTCGACGCTTCTTAATTATGAAGCCATTTTGTTTATGACAACGATTTGGATTTTGTGTTACCCTGTCACGTCATTCCTGTACTTTCCGATAGTAAGCAGTGTGGTGATTTCTTAACACCAATATGTGAGGAGGCAGGGATTTTGAGGGACTCTTTTCATACCTCTTTTCAACACAAAAAATGGTGCTTTTTCCTTTTACGTTCTTAGTTTAGTTTTGAACATGCCATTTTTTCTCAAACAATAAATATAACAGACAGATTGGCGTCCCTTATTTCTTGCTATTTCAAGAGAGTCACTTGACAGGTAGAGTACTTTCGTTTTGGCAAGACTAAAAATAGAAACAAATAAAATGCATCGTCTCTCTGTTTTCTTATGTCAGCCATATAGGAAATCTCCACTTTACATATTTTTATTTTTTGATTTTAATGATAACTTTCAGTTAGCAATAAAAGTTTTACTAGATGGACAAATGATTAAAGCATTTACAGGAAGGGTCATTCGTTAGTCAGACTAATTAAATTTTACACATATTTGAATAAAAGCTCCTATTTTCTATAGTAACGTATGTTTCTATACGGACCACACTAATAAAACTTTATTTTTTTTGTCTGTATTTGTATGTTTGTCCATGATTTTAGCACTTTAGGAAGGCAAAGGGTTGATACTGGAAATACATATACCACAAAATGATAAATTCAGAATGTCCCTTGGCTCAAATATGACTTAAATTTTAGATCAACTTAAGGAAAATTACAGAAATACATTTATAAAACCTTGAAACAATGACTTTCAAACTTGGAAAAATCGAAAGAAACTTAAGTACCATAGCCATGAACAGTCAAAATCAATGAATACATTTTAAATGAAAAGCTTATATACTTAACTCACCGAAAAGTTCATAATTGTGAATGCCTAAAGAAAGAAATAGGTAGTAACGTATGTTACAACAACACTGTTTAAACTATCACATCCCAATTTCATCTGTCACACCCAGTACAACAGTTTAAATAATTTAATGGTAGCACAAACTATTTTCTATGTACTGTGTCATATCTAAATACTGTTCATTACATCAATAAGGATTGTCATCAAAATTAAAGGGAAACATGTTAAAATTAAGAGTTTAAAAGGTTACGAATTAGTCTCAGAAAAGCATAACAGATCAATTGTGTTCAAAGTTCATGTAGTAATTCACTTTGAAGTAAAAATCAAAACGTTCTCCTAGATATTCCATTAGGTACTGGCACACTTATTTCATATAAAAAGTCATTTGTCACCCAAAATTACATCCCCAAGGGTTTGCCATTGGATAAGAGATCGGCGTTGTTGCATGAACGATGTGTTTGCTTCCTTATCGTTATCAGTTTGTTGTACCATGCTTATGTACCATGTTCCCTTAAATATTTCTGCAACAAAATCTTCCAAGATGTATTATAGTTCATCTACGACAAAAAATAAATTCCGACATAAATTGTGCTGTTTTTGTTGTAATGAATGACTACAACCTGTGGTTACGTGTGTTTATAAAAGTACAACTACATTATTTCGCTGCTATTACATTCAACAGACATGATGTGTTCCTTTACACTCAAAGACATGGTATAAAAGAAACGTTCAGAACTTAAACGTTTCAAGTTTCCAAAAAAGCGAAACATTGTGAAACAAGCAAACAAACAAGCATCAACTATGATACATTTCATATGAAACATACCTTACCAAAGGTAACGTATGTTTCAATTCATAAAACCATGTTTTACTAAATAAGAAGCTAAATAATGAGATTTGGTTACATCTAGTAAGAATTGACATAACAAATGAATTGCAAAAATATCGATTTGAGTATTGCTATGAAGGATTCTATGCTTAAATTGCATGCAATGGTTAAAAAATCTTCATAGTTTAATTTATCAAAGCCATTGAGATGCACACAGTTTCATGTTTTTTTAGTCTGGTTTAAGATGTCATATATTTTTCAATGAGATAATAATGACTTTATTCATTGTGGATAACATTTTTGGTGTAAGCCAATTTTCAATATGTCATCGTTCAACCCTTCTTCGCATTGTAAGATCGGTATATCATTTTAACGGTAATGTATGTTACATCACGTATGTTACATTTGATACTTTAGACAGCATTATCTCTAGACGATCCTGAGGAATGGCAAAAGTAGTGATCATAAAATGAAGAGTTCATTAGAGAGACTAATTAGTAAACGTGAATTCAACTAAGATATTTAACATTAGTTGAAAAACCATGGTCACGTATGTTTCATGTTGAAATGTCTACCCCAAAATTTTTGCTAAAATGTGAAATTTAATGAAATGTCATTGAATACTTAATTACAATCTTTTTTATTTCATATATATTCATATCTGATCTTATGTTTTAAAATATTTTACAAGTATGATATCTTTTCCAATTTGAAAAAAATGTTGTTTTTTATGGTTATGTATGTTTCAACACTCTTGCCGACAAAGTTTAAGAGCTGTGTGTAAGTTAATATTTCTGAGGAACAAGATAGAAATCGTATTCTTACATACAACAACATTGTATGTCTTAAAAAGCAAGTGTATTATGACTACTTTATGTGGCTATGTTTCATAGTCTGTGCGCAAAGGCACAGTAACGTATCTTACATTTTAAGGTACTTATGAGCTCAGTTACAACAGCAATTTCCTTTATAAAACACAAAAGACACATTATCTTTTTAATTGACAAACAATATCAAGAGAACTTGGTGTTGCAAACATGATTTAATTGTTTTTGCAAAAATAAATCGATAAAAATGGAACAAAAATTGCTATTTACCTATACAATTAAAAGTTGATTTTCTCAGCAATGCCCCACTGAAAACTTGCAAACTTTGTACTGTTGTACTCAGGACATATAGGGGAATAAAAAAATATGGGTCTTGAGAATTCCCCCTGGGGGGGGGGAGCAAAAGTGTATCTGGCTCACGGCCTATAAGTTTGGGAGTAAAAAATACAAAAGAATGAATTATGTGAAAATTAACATGGGGCTACGGACTCTACACCACACCAGTATCTGTTTCTATCACATATTTAAAGCTGTTTGTTTGGTTTTAAGTGTAATTATCCTTTAAAAAACAATAAACTTCAACTTACAAACACTACTAATATATATCTAAGTATCTTCTGAAATGTCTAATGTATCAGTTTGACCATTAAAGAAATCTATCAGAAAATTTATAAATTACGTCAAATTTAACATTATTTTCAACAGAATGAAGATTGTCAAGACATACAGTATTTAGATGCATAGCTAGTCAGCACAAGTACGAAACTAAGAAAATTAGAAAAGTTTTATAATTTTCCTGTGTGAAAAAAGATATAAATATATCAGGGGCTACGGACTCTACAGGGCTACGGACAGCACTTCAGATTTTTTTTGTTCTTCTTCTGATTTAATTCCTTTCCTGCATTACCTACATGGCACAACCAAAAACAGAAAACGTAATAAAACAGCAGCTATGTTTCTTTATATTAAGTCAGCACACAGTTTAAAACAGGGGCTACGGACTCTACATACAATTTACAATGTTCAGTAGTTATTTTCCAAAAAGAAAATGCATATGCTCTAAAAAACTTCATTTGGGTTAGATAAAAATAATTATAAACTGTAATAGTAAAAAGGTGATACAAGTGAAATAAAGCAGTAACATTGTTTTAAAGTCTATCAAAGATGGTAACGTAAAACTCTAACTTGCGTTACAAGGGTACATGTTTACTATTTCATGAAATTTTTCTTAAATATTGATTATAAATAAAAGTTCGTAAAAAATACCATATACCTGTATGTCAGTCAGAGATAGAAAACACATCAAAGTAACTGTAACCAACAAGAACTTTTCAAAACAACTGATGAAAAAAGAACAAAACCTCAGTGAGACTCAAAAACAGTGTAAAAACAGGGTTTTTAGGGAATATCATCCTAAATAATTCAAAAAATGGTAATAGAACATATATAAAACTATACATCATCAGAAAGCTCTCAAGATAACGTGTTGGAAAAAAATACTCTTCATCTAATTTAAAATAAACTTTTCAGAATATTTCAATGTAACATTTGCAAAATCAAAAGGTCCCATTTATCTTGGCTTAGCCGATATAGTTAAGGTAGTTCCATAATTTCCACTTTGAATGAATTATAACGAGTTAACGTATATGTCTCTATTTCTACCTTCTACCAATGATTCTTAATCATGTAAACATTGTCAATCGCAGACGGAACTAAGCACCTAGTAGTTGATAAAAGACTAAATCTAGAGATATAGCTTTCTAGGAAAGGTAAGTAGGTTGTCCGACAACCGTACAATGTGTTGCTACAGCTTCACACCTCACAAAAACAGAAACAACACGATTCAACATATGATTATGTGAATTATTTTAGTCGAAAGGGAGTAAAACAAAATACAATAAGTGGTCTTTTACAGGTGCATAAAAAGAAAACATATCAACTTACGAAAACAAGGTAAGTTCCAAGTCTCGTTCTTTCTGTTTGCTCCTAAAAATAAACAAACTTGTCAAAAATACAAATTTCATTAAAAGTGCCTATTCCCTCGTGGGAGGAATAAAGTCTCCAATGGAAGGTTGCTCTCCTTATAAAGAAGGAGTCCCTGAGAAAGAACTCCTAAGAAGGCAGGTTCCCGATAAATGGAATTTTCTTTCGTTCTTGCTGATTTAACTTTCAGACGCATTGGTCTCCATAAAGTCATTGAGTATTAGCTTTTTACATTGGGAATGATGTAAGCTGTTTGTTTTTTATGCGTTTATGTTTTTGCTCGCTACATTGTCGAGTGACAGGTATGTTGGGGTTTTTCGCCAAAGACGATTTGTAATTGTTTGTTCTTGAATCTTTTTGGGAAAGTGTGAGATTGGTGCATCCTAGAATCTGGTTTTAACTCACAATGGCATTTAATTTGCTACTGTTCGTTCAAAGGCGGAAACCCTTTTGGTTCTTGTTTGTGTAATTTGTTAATTGTGGTCTTTTTGTAACAAAACTTTTAATCCAAACAATCTCCCTCTTTATCTTTTGTCTGTGTGGTAGATCTGAATGATTTTACTATTTTTGGATGTGAAAATTGTTTGTAAATAAAGTAACATGTACAAACCAACGGTGTATTTTCATATCCTTCCAGTCCAATGTTTCTAACTACAAATTGTGAGGGCTCTGGTCGTCGTTGAGCATTATCAATATTTTCAAGTGCTCGTTTCAAACTAGGAACCCATTGCCAGTACGTCCTGTCATCAACAGCTAACCTACAAAGCATTTAATCCACTGATCTAAATTACTTTAACAGAACTGAACAGAACAGAACATATACATTTCATCTTTCTTTATAGTTTATAGAATAAAGACATATGAACAAATTCAATATGAATACAACATGACGGTACAAATCATGAATTAAGTAAAATTGCAATCACTGTCATAAACTTCATCAAATATTGGGGAAAAATTCCTTCCGGTCATATGACTAAGTGTGTTATAGTCTGTCTTTTCTCAATAGTCAAAGCTTGAATTATTTCACGGTAAGTGAATGCATCATTTTTATACTGGCGGTCTCATTGTTACCTATTTTGTTGAATGTTTACACCAAGTATGTCGTGCGTTTATCACGGGTTTTCGTGGATTCTAGTTCAATGACAAAAATATGGTTATAGTTGTGGATTTATTTACGAGTACTGAGGTGAGCTTAATTACTTATAAATTATGTTTTAATTAATATTTTATTTATAAATACAGATGCAATTTATTATTATCATTATATGAAATGTATATTGGAAAATTACATCATACAAAGCGTTTTTTGGCATCACGTGTGGTTTTTGGCTGCCATTTTGAACGAATGTCTCGTTTGAAAGTCTCGGCTCTCGCGTGGTGATATTTCAAACATTGTAACGATCACACTATCGTTTTATTCCGCCAATCTCAATGAAGGTTATCAAGCGTGAAGGTGTTTGACCAGTAGCGTGTTCAGTTACCGCGAACGTTACAGAACGTTACATAACGATACATTCGGAACTCCTCGGCCATTCGCTGCGAATAATCTCGGACATATTTAGACGCTATTTTGAAACTACCGGTGTTGAAGTAAACAAATATATGATCGTGTAGGCTTTGAGTGATGTTTCGTTTTTAGTCCGTAAATTTTGAAACATCACTCATTGCCTTAACGATCGCATATTTGTGTATTAGATTATTCGCAGCGAATGGCCGAGGAGTTCCGATTGTATCGTTATGTAACGTTCTGTAACGTTCGCGGTAACTGAACACGCTACCGGGTTCGATTTAATGAAACTCAAAGGGGAGTAATTAATCAAATACTCAGGAAAAAACTGCCCTCTGCGGTTACTTCCCTTTAATGAAAGAATAAAACGGTCGAAACACTTGAAAATCTTACACATATTTGCGCAGATCTTCGCGGTGTTCCGAATGCGTTGCAATGAGCGACGTATAACCGCACTGCGTTTCATAACGAGAACGTTCACAAAACTAATTGAGAAAACGTTTGCGATAAGGAACGGTTTGTAAGCCGTGAACGCTCCGAGCATAATCAAACGCAAGAGGGAAGTTGCTTAGCGAACAAAGATTTCGGCCACGTTAGAGCACAACACCGAAGTTTGGTTTATGGAAGTCGCCATCTTGGATTTCCTAGTTTAAATTAATACCACTCCATAAGTTATTATCGTTAAGGAATGTAGAGTCGGTCTTAGGAGGTGGAGATTTTATAACAGAAAGAGTAATCTCCCTTACCCGTTCATTCCTTCAGGATTAGAATAACGATGTTTGGACATAACGTTAAACATCTGAAATCAAACATTGAAACAGTTATGATATATACATTGACAACCCCCCGTAGTCCCATACTGGTATATGAAAGCTGGTTTCAAATATCAATAGGGGCAAAAACAATTAGCTGACTCATTGTGAAATGATAAATAATATTAGAGGTGTTATAAATCAATTTTCAAAACATGGCATGTTATTGCACATTTAATCTTGGTTTCACCCGTTTAAGGGGGAAACACATGAGCCCACACTAATGTGTAGCAGTTTCAACGTATTTAAATTAAATATTCTGTACGTGTGGCTTTGTGAATATAACTTATAGAATTATTTCAACTACAGTTCGTACAAAACATACTGTTTATGTAAACAGTCAAATAAGCTAGTCCACGACGGAGAATGCTTAGGCTGACAATTAAATATTATATACATGTAGTATTAATTTCAATTTGTTCTATGAGTGTCTTGTTGATGTAATGGTAAAGCGTTCAACTAATACGAGTACGAGCATGCTTGACTAAGGGGTATCAACCTTTCAAATTAATTATACAACCTTCAATACTACACTGCTCTACCTTTGGAATGGATTGGTTTATTTTGATGTTTACACAAACATGTAATGTTATTTTGTAAGAACTATAAGTGAGGTTCCACTTTTGGGACCATTAAAGACTATGGTCTTAAAAGCTAAGAGGTCTTAATATAGGGAATATAGGGAGCTTCTTCTTCTCAAATTCAGTATTTGGGAATTAAAAACTAATAAAAATCGAAAGGATGCCTTTACAGAGGAACTTTACTGTATTTATTAGATGACAAATTGTCTTTCGGTATGTCCCTATATGAGACTCTTGATTACCATCGATCTTGTCTTAACGTTTGGACAAAATACCATCCAAGATTCTTAATAGTTTGACCCAAATTGTAGAATATTTGGACCTCCCGTGATTAATATTAACCAATACACGGATCGATCAACATTACTTGATATTTAGATGTATCATAAGGGATATTATTGTTTTTTTAACTCGACCCCAGAAATCGATAGAAAAACAATTATTCTATGTACAAGTATAAAAATATCATAAAAATATTCCAACCATGACTGAAGATAAAAAATTATGAGAGGAAAAGCAATAAATGGGTTCAATGCAATAGGAATATTATATATAACAAAGTGGTTTCAGTGACGTTTGATCGCTTATGCAATGACAACTCATAAACATTAGTTTCCAAAGATACGGCGTAAGCGATCCCCGGGCTACTGATATCTATCTCTCAAACTCCCTGGAAGTCTTTTACTCCACTAAGTGCAGCCCTTATACCAACCTCGCAGATACCCATTTACACCTGTGTGGTGTGAAACAATCGTTGGTAAATTTCTCGCACAACGTGCCCCTGTGCCCCTATTTAGGTTCGAATCCGGGACCTCTCCTTCCCTAAGAGTGCGTCCTACAACTGAACTTCTCGTCCTATTTATTGAACCATCTTGAACAGGTAAATCGCCTAACAAAAATTTTTTAAAAAATGCCCTCACATAGTCTAGTAAATGATAAACATTGTTGACAGCGATTTTTCTGACTTAATTAACAATTATTTCCAAAATACCCCTAGCATTTTCGTCCGGTACAACTTTTTTATCGATTTCATCCGAAGCAGATCGATTCCTGAACTCAAGTTCAGTAAAGAATTGGATCACTTTGTCCAATGAGATAATTATTCTCAGATTACGAGGAAATCTTACCTGTTCGTAGCCCATATGTGTGATAGCTTTTCTTTGGCTTTCAGTCGTAAATCCGTGGTATATTACAATAAATGGTTTAAAACTAATGATTTCAGTTTTAATATTTGGTCGATCAAATAGTGTACGATTTCTCCATGCTGTGTATATACAGTACAGACGTTGTTGCCTTGGTGATTCCTGAAATACAAGATCACGTGACTTCTATCTTAAGTTGATTTTGTCTGGTTCCCAGTCGTACTTTGGCGGGTAAAAGTATGTAAGGCTAAATAGAATAATGACGGCGCCCGATGTATTGTACAAGGTATCGGATAATTCTGTTTTCAAATGAACATTTCTAACTATAGGCTTAAGTCAAGAGAAATTGACACAAGAATACAGTGGATAACTTATTTTTAGTCGTTAGGTTCCATTTATGCTAAATAAAGTATGCGAACGAGAAATAGCCAACGTCCGAATCGTGTTTACTTTGCAGGCAAAGTTTTTTGTTATTAATTCGCTAAGAAAAGAAAAATTGACTTCGCTTGTCCTATATAGTATCGGACTCTTACTAAATTGGCTATCGTCAGAAAATGTTTATGCAAAATCAATAGAAAATAAAGCACAAAATTCGTAACCTGAAGATGCCCTGGTGGGTGTCGCCATTATTGCGCTTTGTCTTACCCAATGAAGATTGTGGTAATGGGCAGGTTATCCAGTATAAAGTTGATATATTATAGGGATGGATTAGACAATACTTATTTGTACAAACTAAAACATTTGCTAGACGAGTCGATAGCCATGATTCTTTTAAAAGTGAAATTGATCAAAGCCGACGTTTGGATATCCGCGCTAATGTTATTGAATTTGAAATTTTAATCCATCTACTTTCTTAGTACTGTGGTTAAAGTCTCTGTATTCAATAAATATATCTCACTGATAAAAGGTCGTGTGTTTGACCTACGCTACAGCCCATATCAGCAGCGTGTTCAGTTACTTTACGTACTAGTAAACGTTCCAAAACGTTCCGTAACGGAAGTGTCGGAACAACTCAACCCAAACACAACTTGTCCTCTACTAACGGATTGAGTTGTCCCCACTTTTAGTAGAGTTTTGTACGGGTTGAGTTGTCTTCAGATTGAGTTCTCCCGAATCAGTAACGTTAGCAAACAGTTGTTACTGAACGCGGGCCGATATTATTATTTTTTGGTTGGTTTAACGCTGTAGTTACACATTGTGTAGGTCATATTACAACAGTCAGTCAACTTACTCCCTATTAGCTAAATCAAAGAGTAAGCCTTTTTAGGAATAGGGAGCAGGTTGACTGGTTGTCGTAATATGACCTAGATACTATTCGCATACCGTCAATGACTGACAACTGCCCTACGTAATTTGGCATCAGTGGAAGGAGGGAGAATAAACGTAGAAATTAGTTAATGACAAAGCTCCAAGAAAGTATTCCCGCACTGAAAACATACCTGTATGACAATTAATCTTTCTTTAGTGCAACCAACTGTGCAATCCCAGCGGCTTAATATCTTTTAATAGAGAAAAGAGACAATGACTAATACAATAGGGTTTATAACTGATATATCTCTGAGACGATGTAAGTGATCAATATAAGTCTCATAAGTATTACTTTGATTCTTAAAACTGTTTGTAAAACAAAATGTAAACAAACAAACAAACAAAACAAAAACTATAAAATAAACTTACGTGATTTTTGACACCACAATATTTCTGTAGCAATCGATCTTTCTTTGTTTTGAATATTTGAAACTTGACGTCTTTATCTAGCATTCCTTCTTTTACCTTCATGTTGATAAAACGTTTATTTCTTTTAGCAACTTGATTGTTAGGGTCTGAAAAATACATCTGACCATATCAAGTTTTAGTTGAATGATCATTTATTGTGTAAATTAATGCTATATAAAGATTGCATTGTTTATTGCAATAAGATTTTTAATATTTATCAATACAAAATACTATATTACAGAAGAAAAACCGCTACTTGTATATTAAGACTATTCCGTTACTACGAACATCTTGATAGTTTTACTGTATATATCATCATAAAGACAAGAGTTTATTTCAATCAAAATAGATTACACTCAGGTATTAGGTCAGAAATGACCCATGAACATAGTATAAATACAATTTATGAGATCAATGGTAACGTCATATATAGCAACATAGTGTAAACATACATTAAAATTTATCATCATAATTATTATAAAGCTCATAATATGGAGATCATTCGTTTAAAACATAAATATTAAGTTAGTATTTACATATTAATTTATCAAAATTCATAATTCAAAATACAGTATTCACTGATTGATTTGATATTTAAAACATAAATATCATGTGTATGTAGACATATAGGCTTACTGTGTATGGCTAAACATTCTCGTATCCAGAGTCTAGATCGAAAATCTTGATAACCTCGGGGTACGAGACTGATGACAAAAGCACTGTTGGTAGCTTGTAAGATTCACAGTGTCAATAAAAATGGCGGACAAAGATTGTTTTTGAAATTCTTAACTATCAATGATTGTTTTTCCAACAATCGTTAAAGCCCCATTATCAAAAGTAACACTGTTTTTGAAGTGCATAAAAATAGACATGTATCTTTTACAAACACCTCTTAGGAACAAGATTTTTTAATTAATGCAAATATTGTTTAAATATGTTTATGTTTTCTTGCATTTCAAAGTGACAGTAAATCGATACTGAAAATAAAAGTTGGTTGTCAAAATCTGAATGTATGTTTAAGGAGAAGTCTTGTTATACTAAAAAATCTGCTCAAAATAACATTATAATGCTCTAAACTATTTTGGATTTGGTATTCTGAACATTATTATATAAATGAATATAGTGTGTTTTTATAAAAGTACTCCACTTTGTAAAGATATATACTTTTTGTCAAACTTAGATTTAGAAAGCAGAGTGGTTTGAACAGTTTTAGTGTCTCTAATACATGTCGTGTACTGATAACTTCATGTTTGTAAAACAGTTTTCAAGTCTGCTATTATTGAATATATCTTCATATAAATGTCCATGTTGTATATATGTAAGACCTCTATTTTGACATAAAATATGCTATACACACAAATAATCAACGGAAATCCCAACATTTTAATATCAACTTGCGCATTGTATAAGAGCAATTCGAAAAGACGCAGTTATTTTTACTTAACGATCTATTTGCTATTTGTGCAATATGTGACTTAACCATAAAAAAGACGCATTAGTTTTGACAGCTATTGCATGCTAACGTTCAATTACTTTTTACATTTAAGACTGCTATAGACTTGGTCCATCTAAGATCGATTTTGTACACAGTTCAAATACAATGTACTTGAAATTGACAAAAATGCGTTGCAAGTAATTTATGTCACCGGTGCAATTATAAATGAACAGCCTGACAGTACGAAATACAATAAAAAGTCCGTCTTTATGATCTAGTAACTTCGATCTTTCTCTTTTTTTTCTCTAGCGTAAAAATCAATTTAGTAAAGTAATATTTTATTAGTACATGTACCGACATTATGTTTATGGTTTAAAAGGTTTTCTATGATGCCAGGTTTCTGGTCAATATTTTTATCTGAAAATACGCCATCTTTAATGAGCATATCGTGTTTTTCATATCCGCTTTTGTGTTAGAGCTATTTTGTAGCACTGTCCCGTGAAATGGGTCCCAGGCCAACCTATGAATAATTTAGCAAAATTCAATGACCATACATCACGACCAGGATTGCTTTTATTCATATAACGCTATGGCATTCACACAATAGATACATACAAAAGATATGTTCGCTAAATTCCCAACGTCGTCATTGGCAACAACGTTGTTAAGACAAACAAACGGGTTTATCCATAAACATGAGAACATATTTTCTATAATTGGTGTTTTTATTGATAGGAAAATTTTAGATGGAAAAAAATTAAGAGCGGAACATAAAAATATGATATCAGGTTGTTATTAATCATTTAAAGTAAAAAATATGACTAAGGGTTATTTTTGTGTCAATAATTCAGCCGTAACAATCGTTCTTTTTTTGTTTGAATGTTTAAAGCAATTCGGTCAATTAGTTGGTATAAATTGTTTTCAATATTTTAAAATTACCCGACAGCGTCTTTAATTGTGTAACGAAAACGAAATCTTGATATTTTATGACAAACAGTGAGTAATATAATAAAAATAGAAGTCACAAAGACACTCTGAAATCACACATACCTTAACCAACTGGGTAGGCTTTTTATAAGAAAAAAATGAAAATATATTTTGCGCTTCAAGTTTGCAGAAAATGATCTTACTAACAAAAATTTCTAATGAAAGAACAATGCTTTACTGCTTCCAAAATGTTTAAATATGACTGAACGTTTTAGAATAGTTGATGTTTAAGTATCGTCGACAACCGCACTACTTTCTTCCGTTACACTCCATACGTACCGTGGGCGATTTGCCTGGCAAAATCTCGCCGTTTTTCATGAATATGCATGAGGCAGGGGAGACCAATATTCTTCCAATGAAATAGCGTGTTACAATTAAAGACTCATTATCAACAATCACGTCATAGTTAAAATGTTCTTACTTAAAATAGAAACCACTGAACTCACATGTTTTTTTTTTCTCAAAATGGTTGCGTCTTGGTTTTGTGTAACCACTAGGTAATGCTACAGTCCCATGAACATAAAAATAGCCGTGAGGGCACCGTACGGGCGCCGTGCGATCATACTCCGGAAGGATCCGTACGAACTCTTGCGTACCCGTACGGACTGATACGTTTTTACCAGGGTCTGTGAGATGAGCCCAACATACACTAATCAGTTTCAAAGTCAAATCGTGAACAAAATCGTGGCTGAGTATGGATTTAACTTGCATATCTTCCAGCTAAGGCTCCGTACAGGTGTGTTGTATTGTGCGAACCGTCACCTTAATACGCAAGGCTTCTTGCGAGCGACGGCTGTCTGCACGTACGGGTCCGCAACAAGCCGCGATTAAATGGGACTGAGGCATTAGATAGAATTTTACCCCCACCCACCAGTCTTCATGCACAAGAAATGTCAGTCCTTCCTAATGATTTAGTTAAAATGTCAACTTGAAACGCCTCAAATTTATCAACGCCGAATAAATCACCCGCTTTAGAAAAATCACTCATAGCCATTTTGAATGGTAAACGACCAAACCTTAGATATAAAACGTAATTTCATTGGCTAGTTTTCCGCTGTGGTCTCCTTATGGAACCAATGAAACAGCCTCATTAAATATTCATGATTACGAGATTTTCCTTACCAAATGGCCCACGGTACATAATGCAGCATAGCGGAGTAATGAATTGGGGGATAATCGATGATGATGTTTTAAGGTGAATTCAGTGAACACACAGCATTTAATATTAATCAGATCAAATAATTCTTATCATTTTTCGACATCTTGCGATGCATTTTAACGTAAGGTATTTTAATCAGGTTCTACCTGTATGTGCTTCTTATGAAAAGACCAAAACGCCCGACGTAGTTGCTATAAATCTGTCTTATTATTCGCCTAAATTCCCCTTAATTTGCCGGTCTCATAAGTATTCATTTAATCAAAGAAAATCAATCTATTTCAGGTTTAACTCTTGATTTGGGACGCGGTCTCGCGAGACCCAATACCTATGAGATTTGGAACGTCAGCTCGAGAGCACCGGTAAAATACATGTAATGTCGTTTTATTCAGAAATTGAGTATGATATGATAACAGTTTCAGAGATTTAGTTCAATGATTTTGCTAGTATTCAAAATATACGAAGAGAAAAAACGGAGGTTCAATGACATATGCCCGCGTATGAATAATTCAGTCAGCAGAAAGTAATCAAAGATGGCGGCTCATGTTACACGTGGTCGAATGGGATCAATATATACTTAGTAACATGAGTTCTAAATCTAGACAGAACTTGGTTTTTGTGGAGATATGAATGATGCTTAACTAAACCAAAATAGAAGTTACTTGAGACTTTTCACTAAATCTTCCAAGGCATCATGGCAATCTGAATTCACTCATGGCAGGGTCCTACACTTACTGTTTTTATCAGTGATCCCGAAGAAATCCCTAGTCAGTACTTAATTAATAGATTACTCCGTAACATTTTGGTATACCTCCAATGATAAACAAAAAAATAAGATACAAAATTGTAATAAACAATTCATGTTAAATCTAACTTAAGTATCAGGGAAATTTAAAGGAATCCTGTTGGGGTCCTATGAATCCCTAGACATTGTTAGTAGCGAACTCTACTTATGACCGCGCCGCCCTTGATAAAATCAGTAAGCTTATTTGGTAAAATTGAACAAATGGTTATTTCATTTTTTGTGATGAATTGTTGTGTTATTCTTTCAAATTACTAAATTATTGATAGTTCAATTTCATTATAGTGAAAATATAAACTTAAAATTTGTGTAAGCTAACGGGGAAATGACGTCATCAGAAAGGAGAATGGCGTCCCATTATGTTGTTCCAAAATTTTCTTTGACTGAAAAAGTGCATTAAAATCAGATAATCGGCCAATTTTGCGGTAGGGTGTTTTAGTTCAGTTTGTGGGTTTAAAAAATGACATTTTCACTCATGGCTAAGCCACTCGCGAAAATAGGTCTTCTGAGCTCATTTGATGAAATAAAAATATATCTTACACCAAAAATACGAACCTATCTGTAAAACCTTTTCTAATGTCGACAGTGCCTTCGATGGTTGCTGCAACTAAAAAGTTAAAACAAAAACACACATGTGAAATAGATAGACTGCGCGAACATTTTGCTCAAATTAATTAAGAACATTTTGTCTTTGCTGACGTCATGTGTGACGTCATCAAATTAAAAAAAAATAAAAAACGTATGTTTACTATATTAAAAGGGAAAGCAAACATATTAAGAACAGCAACAATAAAAACACAGTCCTCCCACATAGTACATGAGATTTTGAAACTTTTATTATTAAAAAGTATAAAGATGTAGGGATGTAAATTAGAATGCAATATACTTTTCTTGAGGAATGCAAAAATAACTGCATTGACTTGAACATTTATTTGTTGTTGTATCTTAACACAAATCATGACTGTTCAATTCGTAACTGTAATTTTATGTGCTACTTGAATCTTTTCTTTTTGACAGCTGCTGCAAGAATTGGGTGAAAAACATGTGCCTGTTTGAACGAGGGACTTTTGTTAGTTATCTTTCCTTGATAAAATCTGAAGCAATCCAATTGGTAAGTAGGTTCTATCATTAGGAATCCTCGGATTTAATCATTGAATTCCTGTGTGAGGATAATAAAATATTTCATCTAATATTTTAAGGATATTATAAGGATTTTAGGATATTTTATAAGATATTAACAGGAGTGATGAAATTTAGATAAATTTTTACCCTAACACTACTTAGCTTGGTTTTCAAACAAATTAAATAATTTCCAAAAAAAAGTTATTTAAGATTAATTGAGGCAAATTGCCATTGAAAAGTAAGGGTAAAGTCCAAGTAACCCAACTGATTGGACCTACCTATTTTGAAGAGTTTACAAGGGAAATAACTGACTAATGTCCCTTATTCCGATGGTCACGTGACTGTACACCCTAAATAAAACACATATACTTACCTTGTAATATGCTGATGACAGTAGGTTCATTGCGTTTGTGACATTGAATGACGTCACATCCGCGTCATATTTTGACGTAACTATTTTCAGCCAATCAATAGCAAGAAAGAAGTAGTCCGTCTCGTATGCGATTCTTGCCATATCAAAAGCATCATCCAATGAAAATGGAGAATGTGACGACGTGTCAAATATATGACCAGACATGACGTCAACAGCGGATATGTTGTACATTGCTTGCAGACGTAGAATCCCGTGTGAAATCTTTTGTACGTCTTTCCCTGTTGGTAAATTATCGGCCATGTTTTCTATTTTGACTCTCATTGCTGAAACAACAAAGTATTCATACATTATGAGCGCAGTTTTTGTGAACATAAATTATATAGACCGCAGTCGACATCTTGGATGCCAAGTTTAAGTGTGAAAAGAGTCTTTTTCTTAAAACTGTTCATTTACGATCGCTCCACATATAAAAACCCCATACACCCGAGTTCCTAAAAAGGACTTTCAGTACCAAGCCCCTCTTCTATTGTTAAAATATATTATTGAAAGAGTCATACCTTTTGCACAAGACTTGCTGCTTTCCAGGACCGATATCACTTTTGTCCAACTTCTGGCTAATCGTTTTGTAAGATGAAACATGTTTACTGGGTGAGTTATGTAAGTTGCCAGTCTTTTATTAGTAACAACATCACGGTGAATCTCTTTTACGCTTGTAACAATTCTATAAATAGAATAATGTTCTTAAAATAGTATATTGTTTCTAAAACTAGACAAATATTCTTGAAATAATTTTAAATGCGCCTGAGTAGTGAAAACCTGTAATACAGGTCCTAAAATGGTGGAATGTGCTATAAATATTTTTGAATTGTAACAAAGAGAACGTTGTTTCTTTTGGAGTTTGATACTGTTCTATCAAAAGATGTCTAAAAATAGAATATAGTGTCTAATTATAGACGAATACGTTATAAATAGACTACGTATGTATCAGGGGATGAAAACTTTAATGTTATTTTACGTGTGTTGCAATGCTATTAATAGAATGACTTTGTATGTAATATACTAACGCAACGACTTGAAGCAAAATCACAAACTCCTCCGCAGCGGTTATCTCCCTTTATCAAATCAATAACCACTGCCACCACAAGTAAAATTCGTCCCTCAGAGAGCCGAAAAACTTTTTTCATCTTTTCTTTTACAATTCAATATTTTCAATAAATTTGGTCTTCTCTTAGTAAAATATGATGTTCAAAGTACATAAAGCAAAAAATAAATAGTATGAGTAAATAACTTGTAAAAAAACCCATGATTAATTATTATACTCTGACACCGGTTACCTAAAGTGCGTAAAATTGCATGAATAACAATATATTACGCAAAGTAAATATTAAATGGATGATTGTACTTATTTTAGTAATCTAATTTATAAATGTTATATTATTCAGTATCATATACATATAATTTTATCATAAATACTTAAGATTTCTCAACAAAAGCATCATTGAAGTAGCGTGATGTGGACCAAGGACCCTATTGGGTGGACAACGCAGCTCATTCCCGATCTTGCTCACTTTCCGTTGTAATTTATTCATGAATTAACAAATTTTGGTACTTAATGATATATTTCTATTTAATTCATCTTATTTCTTTGGCAGTACTTGTAAATCAACCACATTTTTTATTATTCAATGCTATTTTTCGCTACTTTACGCCTAACACATTTTAGGCTTATCGTTATTGCTCGTTTAAAATTAAACATTAGTCACATGGTACTACTTGCGTCACGTGATTCATGTGATGGCAGTGGTTAAAGTAGCAACGCGTGACGTAACCGCTGTGAGGAGTTTGGCAAAATCAATCATTAGCGTGTACGAGTTCGCTTAATAATTTAATCACATGATAACTCAGAATAATTGTGATAATGAAATAATACTTCGAAATATCACTTCAAGGGTTCCATATTCAAGAAAATTTTCAAATTGTATACAAACTCAGAAATGTTGTATATCCCATGGACGTCTTCGTCACCATGGATTTTATGTTCTAAATTTAGAATGACGTCAGTGAGGGCCAACATTTCGTCTTCCATTGTGTAAAGTTTTTCAATGTTCACAGAACTTGTGAATGCTCCTTTATTTGGTAAACTGATGACTACTTGTACACTGAACATAGCTGATATTAGTAGTTGCCACATTATTATCTGAAATAAGCAATTTTGTTTAACATAGAGTTTTTACAATGTTTAGTAACGGACAGTAGCAAATCCTCATTATAATCCACCGCGGACGATTACATAAGGTCATGCATGTGCAATTAAAGGTATAATTTTGTAATCAACTTAGTCCGCTTTATTCGATTGCACACAGGCGATTCAGTTTGTGCGATGGAAGTGTGTCTTCTGTTTGTAGTATTTCCATGATTGTTAAATAAAAAGAAATGTTCCCTTGTATTGTTGCCGTTTTGTACACTTCCGTGATTATGTACTCTCAGTAGGGAAGTTGTCAGTCACTGACGGAAGTACGCACATAGTAACTGGATAACAGCTAAATCCAGAGGTTTAGTCTTTCCTCTAACGGTAAGTAGGTTGACTAGCTGTCGTAATACGACATATAAAATGTGTTACTACGGCGATTAACCAAACAAAGGCAGGACATGTTATTTTAATATAATGTCTGGTTATCAATGTTTTGGAATATAGATGCCGAGATTGGCAAAGTGTAAGAAATCTGTTTACCCCGTCTTTACTAAGATTCGTAGCATTTGGTAACTAGTTGCCCTTTTATAGCATTTTGCTCTTGAATTTAAAGATCATACGAGCATCTGTTTTATTATCAACGAATTCAATATTTAACATGTATTTTTAAACTGTAACCAAAGTTGTAAAAAATGAACTATAATGTGATATCTTCAAGCCAAATCATATTTCAAATCCATATTTTTAGACAGAACAAAACATTTCGGAAAGGAAATACCGAAAAATGTCTTCTACCAATGAGATCTATTTATAGTAACAAAAATTGCGGCTCACTTACCGTGTTTGCGTTCTTTCGATGTATCAAACTCTAATATTTCCAAATTATCATTAAGATTTTATTTCAAAGAAACATCCAGTATCAAGAAAACAATATTAAACAAATGTAACCAACTAGTTGTCGTGGCAATATATTGGCTAAGGGATTTTTATTTTTTGGATTTAAGGGATTACATGTGCAACATCTGTTAGTGGTCGGTAATGTTCGGACAATATCGTCAATCATTCAGTCCGTGACTAGTTCTACTTCGTGACACATCGGAAAATAACATCGGAAATTGACTTATGAAATGAATATTATTAATTGCAATCACGACCATCCCTATCGATTTTGATACCGGTTGTTATAAATCGAGGTTTTCCGTATGATTAGTAAAATTCGTTATGTACACAATGTTCAAGGATACAGCAAAGTAATTCGCCCTAATTACAATTATGTTTTGTTCGTGTGAAAATAGTTTCTAATGATTTATCTGCCAAATTTTTTATACTTGAGATGCGATGAGTAGCAAATAGTATGCTCTCATCATCGAGTAGGTATCATGTATATCTGACAAAATTTTAAAAATCTAAAGCGTTTTAAAACTATCGAGGCTGATTTTTACTGTTTTCTCTTGAATCCGTAGCATTTGTGACGTCATAGTCACGTGATATTGTCACCGAGATTTTTTAATGGATTAATGAAATAATTTTTTTCTATATTTGGACGTTCATAGAATTAACTTTCGATATACTAGCCCTAAATACAATGTACATTCTAACATAAAAGGAAATTGTGTCAAATGTGGCATTTGGTCACGTACGTATAAATATTCAGCCTACTTATTTTAATCGAACATTTTGGTGTGCCATTGAAAAATAGAAACAAAAATGTACAAGGTATTCAAACTTCTTACACACAGAGTATGTTGTTGTTGGGTTAATATCGTAACAACTCATTGTTTAGGTAATATTCCGGCTGTCAGTTAACCTGCTTATCGTTCCTGGTTCCTTAAAATTTTGAGTTAGCTGTTATACATTTGCGAGGCACATACTTTCGTTAGTGACTGACTTATGCCCTACGTGATTTAGAATCATTGGTTGGATGGAGAATGGGTGTAAATATCATTTAATAACCAAACACCACGAAAGTATTCCACGCCCGGGAATCAAACCCACGACCACTAAGTTAGTAAATTTGCTAATTACCCTCTGAGATATCCAGTGGACTTTATCTTAATGTAAGATGCACTGTCGACTCCATGTGTTCTAAGCTTGTCAAGCAAACATGTTTGACTAGTCGCTTAGAGAAATAATGAATTAAAATCAAGATTGAAGGATGATTAAACATTCAGACAATGATTAAGTAATTTATAACTCTTGAGCTCTGAATAGCACAACAAATACAATACAATGTTAATTGTTTATTCTGAATGCTTGATACTTAAAAATGACGTGTAACCAAAACAAACCCCGGAAAAACAAAATCAGAAATTCAATAATCCCGATATAATTAAAATGTGGATCATAAGTACAAATGTTTTCATCGATAAAAACAAAAGTGTTCCGAATCTAATTCTAAAGTAAAACATGGCAACCAAAATGAAATGTGATCGCTCTTTTGTTTTTAAATATTCATGCCCGTCGCTATCCTGGACAATGATCGAATGACTTCTTTATGAATACTTGATTGGATTCTGAGTTCTTGATTTAATACCTGTCATTAAGGACTAGTAGGACATTCATGTCTCATTTGGGAACAAATATTTATTGAATGAACAAAAGTCAAAATTATAATGCCTTCATTATTTATTCAGCATTAAATGAACTCGTCCATTTAATTACGATCCTATGTGTTTGTTCTTATTCCATTAAATTGAGATAATATATGTTTGTTCGTGGTAAACACACAATATAAATAAGTTGATTTATTATCAACTTAAAGTGTATACATAGCAACGCTACACTTTGCTTTGTTGCTCAAACAAATCTGAAAGTACGCTTTTCATGAATGTCATGGTACTTACCTGTTCACATTATGCGGATAAGGAGAAGTAAGCGGCCGGATAGTCTAGTAAGCGAGGGGTCATGGGTTCGAGTTCTAGCCAGGCTGCATTTACCCTGTGACAATCAAAAATGAAATCGGGCTTTATATCTTAGTTTTTGTTGTAAAATTTACTGAATGTAGAATCTGTTGCAATTAAGTCTAAACTACATTCAAACATGATGTGCAAGGCATTGTTCTTCTCAATGACATGTAATATGTTTTGATAAAGCGTTAAAGTGGCTATTAAAAATGACAGTTGGTCGTGTTTCCATGTACTTGTAGATAAGCATTGGCCATGTGCAGTGGGGAAAACTTCTTAAAGTTGAAATACAGCTTATAAGCAGAACAGAACAGAACAGAACATACATTTATTCACAAAAACTATACAGTTTTCTAGTGATTAACAATTATAACAATACAATGCTTACATCACAATCAAAACGATCATAACATGATAAGACAACATCACAAAATTACAATGACGTGAAAATATTACAATATTACAAGACATGACAAAATTACAATGACACGGGTGAACAAGATTATACAATGACAATGACAAACATAGAGACATAATATCAGAGAAATGTCTGATTATATTACATTTAAATCAAAAGATAAATACAACATATTGACAATGACAATATACACATCAAGTATTGATGTAATAGAATAGTATCAAAACATAACTATTATAATATGTTACTTTGTAATATATTTACATTAACTTAAACTAATTGATTTAGGTTAATACATTATTTCGAATTATTAAAGCTTCTTCTATATATTTCGCAAGAGAAATTAATTCTGATTTATTACTACTGTTTAAAAGATTAATGAATTTGAACATACTCGGTTTAGTTCTATAAAACTTCTTTATGTAAATTTTTCGAATATGGTCATACATAGGACACTTAAAAATAAAATGAAACTCGTCTTCGACGTCTAGTAGGTGCGTTTACCCCCAAATTTGGCCCTGTTGCCAAAGTGGTTCAAATTATGTCATATGATAGGGAAATAAATAAGTTACCCAGAATTAACATTTTTAAGTGAATTCTGTGAAGTCTGTTACCATGGCAACGGAACAAAATAAATGGCTTAATTTGAAAATATAGATATCCCTTCAAACTGACTTTCAACATTGATAGTTTTATAGTCACATATTGTCACATGAGGAAAGCACTTTCTTTTTGAGTTGTTAATATTTGGTTGCCATGGTAACCAATTTCAGAAATTGAAAATCTTTTATTTTTTGAAAAACATGTTTTTTTTGCAGTCTTTTTGCAATTCTAAAGAAACCTTATTCAAATATTATGTTGATGTAATTATATAAAATTAACAACACAACACTCTGACCTCATTTATGGTAATATTCATTACCATGGAAACAAAATAAATGTATTCTATACTAAGAAATAACATGTTTAAAATAGAATGTTATACATTCGCTAAGAATGTTAAGTTTGAAGTTGAAGTTTAGATTTTATATGCATGCCTTGTTCTTAGTGTTCTGGTTATCCCATCTATGATTGAGTAAATTCAATTAAAGACATACATTTTAGTGGATAGGTTCTCGTTGCCATGGAAACTTTATCATTTTTACTAAAATTATGATATTCAAAGATATATAGTTTTTAATAGTTTTGATTCTAAATTTTATCACAATTACCACTTAATTGAATTGAAACAGCAAAAATAATACATTAGCACTGACTTAGTTACTCGTTGCTAAGGTCGTTTCTAAGGCAACAAATATCCCAGTTTTTGAGCATTACAAAAAAAGTTACCTAAATCTGTATAGGGAGGATGTATCATGCAAATAGGCCAAAATAAAAAAAAACAATATTGAAGTAAAAAGTGCTTAATTATTATATAGTATCAGTATTAAAACATTACATCACATCATAAATTTATATCTTTTTATGAGTGGTTGCCATGAAAACAGAATTATTAAATAAAGCTCTAAAAATGAGATTCAGTCATTGCTACCCTACTGCATAAGCTAAATTAATGAAATTTGGTATGCAAGATGTGGAAAGTATAAAGACCACAATCAAATGCTATTCTTGTCTATTGAAAGCTGTGGTTGCTATGGTAACAGAAAATGAAAATATAACAATTTGAAATGCAACTTTCAAGATTATGAAACCTGATTTTTTACCAATTATTTCATAGAAATTAAAAAGATCAGATCAAAATAAAAAAAAAGTTTCTCATATAAAAATGTTCAAAATGTGCAAAAAGATAAATCAAATCCTAATAAGATAACAAGATACAACAGAGTTTAGGTCAGGAAAACTGCATTAGAGATTTAGCTTCCAAGCTTTTAAATTGGGATGTAAGGATCTCTCTTATTAATAGTATAACAAGGTTTTAACAATATTTTCTACAAATTGCATTGCATTTTGTGATAAATGGATGGCATAATATGAACATGTTGGAATAAAGTAAAAATCATATAAAAAGATATACAGTGATTCCTTTACTTTTTCTTAGTTAAGACAGTTATGTCATCATCATATTAAAGCAGATTCAGCATTTGATACAATAAATGGTCTAGGTAGTAGTGAATAGAATCCAGCAGTGATTTCATTTTAATTGTTGAAAAAAATGTGAATACAGAATCACTTAGCTCACATTGTGCTTAACAATGATACAAAATGTACAAAAATTTAAATCATCACAAAGAGTCCTCACATAGATGTTATCTTTTATGAAAATCCTGAATGAACCCAGTACTGTTGGACAATCTATAATGTCATTCCTTGTACAGAGCCAAAAGAAGCATATTAATCCTTTTAATTGTCACATCAATGTTATACAAAATAACAAGTGAAAATGATTTTTACAATTTACTTTGTGAAATGAAAAAAAATCAAGAATTGCAGGAAGTCCATGCAAGAAGTTGTACTTTCATGATGCAATTATCAAGCTGCAGTCTATGTTAAGACATATAATTTCATATGACTTCTTATGAGAGCCCAGATAAACTTATATATTTGATCATTTGCAACATACAGTCAGTCATATAGCTTTAAACATATATAGATGTGAAACAATGAAGGTCTATCAGCCATATTTTTGTAAATTCATATTATTGAATGTGTCCAAATCAGGGATTACATATAGTAAAATGCATATACAAATGGAAATAATTTGAAGTATACATTGATATTTAGTAAAACTGTACATCATTTTGTACAAATCATAACAAAATGCTTCTATATTTTTACTTCAACCATGGAAGTCAGATTTTATCTGGATCTTGTACATAACATCATTAGTGTACAAATACTCATTGTAAGTACCAGATTTTATCATTTTTGTAAGGTTTTTTGACAAACTTGTTTGACTCTTTCAGTTATGAATAGTGCATTATTTAAAAGCAACCTGATCACAAGAGAACAAATTGACAGATCACAATGGCTTCAAATACAAGCTATTCATTGCAACATACTTGCAGACTAGCAGGGCTGTACATGTAGTATATATTAAGAGTTTTGCATGTGTTTTACAGTGTACACATGTATATATTCATAAGCAACTTTTCTTCCTATTGCATGTGGGGTATAAGCAAGTTCTGGTTAATTGTCCTGGGCAGTTGTTTATGTGAATGGGCACTGCTATATTTACTACATCAATTACATGTATATACAAGTTACAACAGGCTATATATAATGAGTTGATAGCATGCAAATATTGGCAAAAGCAGCATATATTGACAATATGACATGTTTTTGTAGTGTAAGTACAAATGTATATTCAAACAATCTTTTAACAAACTGCATTTACTGTACATGTTCACAAAGGTTGACCACCAGATTTGGGTCCAAGACCCAAATAAACTTTCACAGTTTCACATGAAATTAGGGCAATAAAGTTTGTAATTTATATCAAACCCAAGCATTGCAAATGTCTTGTATATACATGTATGGCAGAACAGCAGAAATTAGCTTTAATGCCAAAAATATCAATATTATAGCACTAATGCAAATAGTGTGAAAATATTAAAATTATCTACCTGATTTCAGGGAATTTTATGTCTGTACTGATTTGAAACCGAAAGTAGAAGTTTAATTTTGATCAAGTTACAAAGCATGCACAATCACTGGATCCATTTGTTCAATTGTTCTTAGATGATGTGACAAACACCATTTACTTTATATACAGAGAGACTAGTCAACCATACAGCCAATCTGCATAACGTAAATAGACAGTGTTATCATAATTTCATGTTTATCTAAGTTCAAACCAAAGTCGCCGTGAATTGAACTTGTGTGTATTGACGTCATTCACTCCTTTCATGTCGGCTTCATGGCTTATTCTACAGACTAAAACAAGCTTTTAATATTAGCCACCAAGTCCATAAATTCCTCAGTATCCTCTGTTTACTTCGTATTTTCCAAAAAAGTACAGCAATTTTACTTTGCTGACATATTCATGGAGGCTGCCATCTTGGTTTATGCATTCAGGTCAATGAGCTATTTTTAGCCCAAGATATTTAATTGAATCTAATGCTGATAACGAGTGATTTCCCCTTATAGTTGTAAATGTGAATAGTAAATACATAGAAAAGTATATGCATAACACCTTTGTTCTTAAATGAGACTGGTAAACACATGAATTTAGTTACAAAGCCGTTGTTATGGACGCTAGTACAAACAAGTCGAAGTTGCGTCCCTTGGATTTTAGTAATGATTTTTAAACACTTTTTTCAAAATTGAATATGAGTGCAAAAAGACAAAGATGTTATATTTCGCTCAGCTTTTTATTATGATAAAATAAACATTTCCTGAAAATTTCAAATCTTTGCAATGCTGCACTCGTATTGAAAATGACAGTAGAAGAGGTCAAAATCCGTCAATTTAGCGAATTTCAACGCACATGACCCTATTCAAGGGCCCCATGAGCAGTCAAAATAGACTTGAATGGACACATATTTTACATTTTCTTAAAGTTAAAAGATAGATCTATTTGTATGAGAAATATTATGGCCGAAATCGTACATTTGAAATTCGGCGATTTTACAGGGCCGAATCGCACCTACTCCTTACAAATTTGGCAAAATCGCTGATTTCGTTCGACTCTAGTGTTTGAGTAACGACCTGTCTGAATTCTTAAATTAAGGCCAAATATACGTAAGATATGTTCTATATTTTCGAGATATAATTGTATTCAAGTATGTTTCTAAACAAAAAGAGTCTTTAATAGAATTGTAGAGTTTTAGAGAACTACTGGATTCTTTTTTACTCTACCATGATTGTAAAAACTCGTCAAAAAACCTCCGTTTACATTACAACTCGTCTGTTGAACGCCTAGTATTGTTTTACAAAATTTCAAATGTAATGTCTCGAGTTGCTTAGACTTAGTAAAACCCCATATTTCGCAACCGAACGTTATGACGGAAGAAACAAAAGCAGCAAATAATTGTAAAGCCGTACCGTTTGAGGTTAGATATTAAAACATTCATAGCTTTTAAACCCTTCCCGTACAATGTTTGAGTATTTAGATCGAAACTTCCCTTGTAATTAACTGTTACCCCTAGATAATTAAAATTGTCGACAATTTCAATATTTTCATTTCCATAGCTCCAACGTTCATGTAAATTTACACTACCTCGTTTTCGAAAAACAACTATTTTGGTTTTTTGTACGTTAACTTCCAACCCCCATGTAGAGCAATACTCGTGTAATTTATCTAATGATAGTTGTAAATCATTGGGGGTCAGACTTATTAGCTTATTAGCATAATGGCAAGCAACTTGATTGCAAATGTATTAGCTTAGTATGTCCATAGCACTACCACAATAATAGCACTATTTGCTAACGTGTTATTCGCCAGGTCTCATAAATGGTTATATAACTGCTTCTTCTAATGTCATAGACATATCTATCTTCGTAGGAAAATTGCCGTGGTGTTCCGATTGTCAAGTTCTATGACCCAACCATTCGGAACTACTCGGTCATTCACTACGAATAACATTAAGACGCCATTTTGGAACTACCTTTCGCTTCAAATGCCTAAACATTTATTTTTTACCGGTGCTGAAGTAAATTCATGGTCGTTTAGGCGATGTTTGAGGTTTCGTTATAGGCCATGAAATTCAATTAACGCAGTTAAATGACATCAATGAACAAAATTTAGTCATATATGTAGGCTAACATAGAAATATGTTTTAACAAAGCTTGTACACGTGTATACTACAAGAACTTTTTTGCGTAACCGTTATACACACTTCTCCTCGCGTATTTAGAAACTTGAAACAGTATTCTTGGTGGACGAATCCTTCTGAGATTATTCATTTAATGAATGATCGAGGTGTTCCGAATGTGACCTAACGACATGGCGTTCTTTCTTGGATACCACAGACAACAATAAATGTGAGTGATTTGTCTATTCTGTGTGACACTCGAAACCGAATCAATATCTACCTGCCATAAAAAACGCGTTTCGTTCACAAGTTCGAGGCGTTGGCAAGGACGCCAGTATTTCTTATTGAAATGTAGTCGATATTGGTTGTTAAGAGGAGGAGTCTAAATTATTTGCTCCGCCCCAATCGATTTATACTCAACAAAACCAATTTAAAACAACAGTAATCATTTATCCGAAGCGTTGTTACCTAGCAACGAATGAGTCCCAGGGACAAATGATTGGTTTATACCTTGTTTGTGCCAATAGTTTTCCTTAGAAACGGGTAGGTCTTCTTATAAAGTCCACCGATAGTTCTGACTCCATCGCTAGTTGCGCAAGCGGCGCTGAAAGACACTTTTTGATTGTTTTGTCAATTGTTGAAGTTTCGTAAATTTCAAAATGAAAGCTCTTATCGTAGTGGGATTACTTGTAGGCTCTCTGTTCACAGCGGGTAAGTTAATGTTATCTTAAAATTAGACATCGTCTTGCATCAATAACATATCATAGAATTAAAGTTAGAACTCTCACTAATGTCAATTTATCATGATTTAAGACAATTATATATTTGAAAACCATGATAAATGATTACACATGTATATTTTTCAATTAATTTATGAAATTGCATTAAACATTTAGTAAATAATTAGATTTATATGACAACATTTGAATAAAAAATATCAGCCTTGGATATAAAAGTACATTTTTAAAAAAAAATATTTGTCAAAACAAAATAACAGTTTATTTACATTTTTCTGTAATTTAAAAATTTAGCCCGGATAAAACATTAGCAACACAATTTACAAAAGTTTTCAGAGACATTTTCTATGGTCACAAAAATTGTTTTAAATTAAAGTAATTCTACGGAATAATGCGACACTTTGAAATACATTTATTTTCATATTTGTTATCGTTTATACGTAATATTATTTCGTGTTTTCAAAACAAAATCATTTTTACGAAATAATTATGAAAATAAAGAAGTATTTCGCAATGTCACTTTAGGGCTTCTGTAGAATTATATCTTAAAAAGAATTATCGTTATGATGCACAAAATAAGGGATAACTGTGTTTTGATGCAAGACAGGTTAGGACGGAAATGATACGATTGTTACCCACATAATCTTTCTGATCTTTTCACCATATTGAAAATGCAGTACATGTACAGATGACCACAGATTATCTATTCTGCCAGGCTGGTATGATCAACGCCTCATCTGTTACCAAAACACACGCCGAAATCAAATATAAATAAATTCATATCGGAATTGATCAATTAATAAAACAATTGTAGTAGTAATACTTTGTTATTCATGTATTCACAGAGTGTGCCATTACTGCTTGGACCAATCCTGTAATTTCGACTGCCGATGGCAGTGGAGCTGCTTCGACGTCAGTGGCAGAAGGTACGGCAGCTGGGACTACAGGTATCACTGTTGCCGCTACTACCGCCACAGCATATACAATAACTGCACAGAGTCCAACCGGTCCTCCAACATTTACCATTGCTAGTTCCGGTTTGATCAGCTTTACTGGGACCTTGGACTATGAAACAACAACCGAGTTTGTTCTCACCATAGAGTAAGTGAAGTTTACAATATCATAAGATTTTGTATTCATTATTATCAGGGTGGAAAATCAAAACCAGCTCGTATCAAATAAAACGTAAACAAACGGACGCCATTTTGGAAAAAATCAGGTATTTTTTCTAATTTACTCTTTTATTCGTCCACCCATGAAAAAACGAAAATTACCATAACACGCTACTCATTTTTCCGCTTCTAGTGATGTTTATATCATACAGATCCAAAAAGAATTTCAACAAGTTATCCCGGACATTGGAATCGAAGTGAGCAAGAATTGGGTCGTATTAGACGGACGCGAACTGGTTCAAATTCATGCTTTTGCCTAATTTTTCGCAAAAATTCATTCATTCTTGTAAAATTTGCTATGTATAACCCACGGAACATACGTGTAGTCTTGTAGTAAAGTATCAACTCTTTCAGAAATAGTTTTGACATAAAAACTAACTTTTTTGGAGAATGATGCGGACCGGTTCAGGTTTATACAATGATACGAACCGGTTCAGATTTATGGTATTTTACTTTTTTACTTCACATGCAGTGCGTTCTTTGCTGATGTCTGTTCCACGGCATAAGTATTTAAAACTTTCACAATTTCGTTCGTTTAAATAGTCGAACAGTTTTGTACTATAATTATTTTAGGACCAACATTAAAAATACTCATAATAATGAACTAATAATGAACACTAATGTGTTCACTTTCTCGACCGACGACCAAAAAACCCGCCCACTCATAACTTTTTATTGAAATCAGGATTTTTTCAATCCAATTTGGATGTAGGACTTTTAACATTGACTTTTCAAACCGGTCTGGTTGTCCGACTTACAGGGCCGACTTGATTTGCCAGGGCGGCTTACGAACTGGCGTTAACCGATCGCAAATCGGCTCGCCCCGGTGTGAATAAGGGGGGTTGTTAATTGGATATTTTTTTGAGTCCCTGTTTAAAAGATGCTACATGTACTGATATATAAATTCACATTAGTTACAAAAAGTATGAAATGTGAGCTAAAAGGTTTCCTGTATGTTTTAGAATTCATGAGAGATTCAGATGTTTAATCAATTAACACATTGCATTTTGCTTGGTTTGGCTGTGATTGTATCAACCACCCCTCAAAAAGAAATTGCCTATTTCAATTACTGTTTTCTTTACTTTTCTTTTACTCGGTTGTCACAATCTCGTTTTCTTATCATGGAATGTCTTGCATTTGTTTCAACCGTGCACAGTTGGCCAAATAATTGAGCACCATCATCTCAATCATCAATTTTAACGGCTAGTTAAAAGAAATGCAAGTGAGTTTAAACAAATCCGAGAAAATGCTTTATCATGTTTTCAGAATTAAACAAGATAACACAGTCTTGTTAAAAAAAGTTGCAATCTATATTGTAGCTTAGTTGCTTACATGATAGCATACAGCCATCACCCATGATGATCATTTAGTAACTAATATCTATAAAATTTCCTGGGAATTTAACTCTACTTTGCAACCTAAGTGCCAAGACTTTTTTATGCAAATATGCATCAATATTTTAATGAAGTAAAGCAATCAAAGACACATTTTTCAATCACGACATCATATTATGTGCCGCTAGTGAGGTTGGAACCAATGACCTCTCAGACCTTAACCTCTAATCATACCTCTAGAGCTCTACCTCAGTTATATAATGAATAAAATATATTTACACACATATAATCAAGTGTCGTAACTTTGGTCTTCTTTTAAGATTTCATTAACAAAAGTTAATTCATAAATTGCGTAACATGTTTAAAGTGTGCCGTTTATAACTGAAATATGATTTATTATGGCGGCCATTTTGAATTTTCTGCCTTATTTGCTTGTTTAATTTAGTTTTGGAGTTAATATTTGAACTCATCACCATAAAACACCTTTAAATTGATATATTACAGGCATGATTCAACATATTCAATGCCCAGTAAATATAATACCCAAATATGTCCAAAATTTGGGTCATTTTGGCAGCCATTTTGAATTTTCCGCCATATTAAGTTGTTTAATTTAGATTTTGACGTCATATTTGAACTAAGCAGCCTAACACAATTATACATTGATATATTGAAAGCCTATTAGACTTGTGCGGATGAAGTTGGAGTGTGAACATGGACAGTCGATTCCGAAGATTTATGAGGGGGCATCTCAAAAGTAGTTTACATACAAATAGACATAAATGTCAGTGTATCAGCTTTAAGGTTATTAATTTTGCGAGGCGTTCGTTTAAAACATCGCAAAAAGTATAACAACATAAAACAATATCAGTAGCCATACTACCATCTTTATGGAAAAATACAAAATGACATGTAATGGGTTAATCACTTATGTTAACTTATTTGCAATATTACCAATAATTACGTCCTATATCCGTCCGTCTGCATACTAATGCAACACAAATACCACACGGATAGTATGCTACGCGAGTGCCTCCAAAATACTTCTATTCCATTTGTATTTCTATATCTGTGCGATTTATTCTTTCCGATTTTGACAACGAGTGAATTGAATAAAAGTATTTGTTAATTATGCCTACTGTTTACTTATTTTATCACATATTAACACAGTAACGGCTATAAAGTAATGTAAAACTCAAGATAAAATGATTTAGCCTAAATCATACAAGTTTTGTGTAGTGAATTTCGTGCGAAAACTAATTAAAACTCGTTATTAGGCGTAGATAGTTTTATACATAAATACATACTGACGAGAAAAAGGAACGACTCATCAAAGGCTTAGAGTTACAGAAACGATTGCTGATTGGCCACGCTCATACAGACTGCGTTTATTGTCGGTACGACCAGGCAAATATTTACACCAACATCATTAGCATGATAAATTTATCACTATGTCACTTGTGGTTAAATGGTAACGGTGAACGCCAAAAAAATTGATTTCAATAACGGCGAATGGTCTGGTGTATGCCGTACCCCGTACTTGTTCTAAATGTTTGTTACCATCTTAAATTAGAACAACTTATGTGGACTTGTTACAATCACAGCTAGCGTTGGCAGAATGTCGGCTTATAGAACGTCAACAGACGTATCGGTATCTAAAAAACGTCAACAGACGTATCGGTATCTAAAGAAACGTCAACAGACGTATTGGTATCTTCAGACGATGTCATAAACTTTCGAGGAAAAAAACTTATTACAGTGGTGGCAGAGTCATAGTCTGTTCATTGTGTGCTAGGGTAATCTCAAAGACGTTACATCGGCCAGCTATTACGTCCTGTGATTGCCTCTATATTTTCGCAATGCCTTTGTTTATCAGAATGACATTGAGCGACCACAATCTAAAAGTGACCACAAACTTACATACAAAATGTAATTTATTTTAACAATTTGATTGAACACCTGTTGGGATTTACATAAACGGTGGTTACGTCGACAACAGCTGACTTTCAGGAAGTGGGTTGAGATATGATCCAACGATATCTGCATGTTAAGCAATTTGTATTGTCTTTATAAATTGTGACGGTAAATTTCTTAATGACCGCGTATTCTTTTAGATAATATAACTTGCAAGCAGAAATTCGTGTTGACTTTTAACTCTAAAAAATATTTCCGAGTTGTGTGAGGCGTTTCTTTTTGCATCAGTTTAAACATTTGTGAAGTCCCTAGACTTTCACGCGCTGGTTTTCCGAGTAAATTTCGGGAAAACGATGTGATGTATCCATCACTTTAACCATGTGGTGTGCAATTTTATCAAACAGTTTTTAAGCAGTTTAATCGGCTGAGGGGCAACACCGTTGTCTACACAAATACCAAAAGTTTAATAAGCGTGGCCTTAAAAGCGATATTCAGTAAGAATATGTATTATTCCTTTGAGAAAACCCCCCATTATTTTCTCATATCCACTGTTCATGTTCACATCGGGTTTTAACCCGCACAAGTCTATTAGAAGTGATTTATAACAGCTGGATATAAAAAAATGTTATTTTTGTGCAAAATGGGCGTGTCCGACTTTCAAGGGGTATGTACAGGGGGGTTAATGGGGTCACACAAATTTTTTTGTTGTTGATTCTATTATCATATTGATGGCTACATATTTTAAGCAGGGTCTCACATGGCTATCTTTAAAAAATGAAATTAACAACCCCCTAGTGTGAAATATGAATCAAGTGTTCCGGCTAACTACAATGCCGTCAATAGCTACAACTGGGGTTACAAATGATTAGTGAAGAAATGATGAGTAATGACGAGGATAACGATAAATACTGTTGCAGACGGTCGCCTTTCAAGCATATGTATAAATAAACCATTTTAATCGTCAAAATTTTAAGTTCGTGTCTGACGAGTAAAATGTGTACTTGTAATATTACTCTTACAGATAACGCATAAGAGAGTTAAACACAACATTAATTAATATTTTGTCCATAAACTTAGTAAATTTACTTATAATAATAGCACAGTATAATACTAGTAATAATGGTTTTCCTAGTACCCATTTTTAGCCATATTAGTCACACGCTCGCCACTAGCCGTTCAAACGCAACCGGCGCATTCGGCGTGCGCGGGTTGGTTGACCCGGCTCAATCTCGGAGCAAATAAAGCGAATCGCCGGTGCCCGTTTCGGAATCGGCGTACGCCGGTTTAAGCCGCCCGGGCAAATAAGTTCTACCCATAAACACAGCTGGATTACTCGCCGGGTCATGGAAGCGCTTGCATTACAATTGACAGTGTTGAAGCAGTGATTCATTTTGCCGTGTGTCCTGTGTTAGAGACGCAACCTTTTAACCGCTGACAAGCGTCAATTGATAAATGATTACGTGTTGGCAGTAAATTCATACATAGAAGGTTAGGTGATAATTAGCACCGAGTAATGACCGTTTAAGTAATTTTTTTGTGATTTTAATATTTTTTTATATTTATGAATATCCATAAAATATCGTAATATTTACAGGCATATAATTTTATTTTTTATCCGAGTAAGAACAAAGCTCTAACAATAACGTCATTGAAATCAATTTAAAGTGAGTCGGCTCCGTGTCCCTTTGAACTTATTGTTGATGCATATCAACTTTTTAGATGGTTACCGCCGACCTAAATTATATAATGCCGGACGATGTCTTTGTTATTGATTTGAGAGCTGTGTGGTCGGTTGAAAGAGATTTTATTTCTTTTCAACTTTGCCGAAGAAATCGGCCAAGAGTTTTTGTCATTTTGCCGAAAAACCGGCCGATTCTTTCGATTTCGCTGAATAAATCGGCTGATTTTCAGATTTTGCTCAGTTTTTTTTAATGCGCATTATACCCGTAAAATTGAAGAAAACTTCAGCTGAAAATACGCCCAAGCGATACAGCGTTCTGCAGTATATCATGAATGGTTACTACTGAATATTACGATTTTTACAGAATATATTATTAATGTTTGTGGCTATTATTTATATAAAAATTTAAACCACACCATTTTATGATGATTTCATATGTATATAATTGATAGAGGTGTAACGGTTAACCGATATACCGGTTAATATGTTGCAATAGGACTTCTGACGGTTATTTACCGGTTCGTTTTTCTCTTACCCGTTTTTCTAATTATGTTCTATATTGATTGCTTTTATCAGAGTCTGACATTTAAATGTTTGAATAAATGTTAAAATGTGTTCGGAAACTAGAAATATTTTTTGTTACATGAGAAAATAATTATCTTTGAGAGTCCATTCCAAAAAACCTATTTTCTAACTTGTTTAAACATTTGTATAACACGTGTAGATCATTTGAAAATACACATATCTATGTACAATGTTGATCAAATTAAGACGATGCACTTGCATTAATTCACGCTGTGCATGTATGCACAAAGAACAATATGAATTGCAATATATTGCAATACGGGTTTTGTGTATTGCAATTTAGGTTTTACCGTATTGTTACACCCCTAATAATTGATCAAACCATTTACTTTACGATAACAAGTAAGCTTCGTGAAATTTAACTTTTGTCCACAAAAATTTTGTACCCGTGGTCGATCGTAATATCTTGTATTGTGGTGTGTGTAAAACAAATCCAAATTATCCAACTTCAGTTAAATAATGTATACAGAAATAAAAGTTGTAATCATTTATAAATAAAAAAAGCTAACATTGATAAATACTTCACTGTTACAGATAATGACTCAGTCTGCGATCTATCATGAAATTCATTGTTTCAAAATATGTCCCATGAACTTATGCTTTCCAGCTTAAAATAAATCACTGCTCAAGTAATAAAGTGCTGCTGATCAGTGTTTTTCACGTCCGTTATTATGAGTTTTACAAAATGCAGACAGGCAGTCTTATGTAAAAGTATCCCAGTGATAAAACATATTTTTGTATTTGTGTAAGTGTAACCGGTGTCTCCAGTCCCCAAACGTCGAAATGGATATGTTTTCAAAAAAACCGACCTAATTACCTACATGAAGTTTTAAAAGTCATGTTCGGAAAAGGGGAAGCATAAATATTTTTATTGTGAAATTAAAATTTTGTCAGGTTTTCATGCACTGTTTGATTCGTATTTGAATCTATTGTTTAAGGAGTAATCTTTAGTATGAATTTATTAGGTTTCAATGTGTACGAAAGCCTTTCTGTATTTCAATACTTTGATTAGCTAATTGTGATCGTCATTTTGTCTCAATTTAACAGCTCAACCGGTTCGTATCATTGTATAAACCTGAACCGATCCGCATCATTCTCCAAAAATTCTACTTTTATGTGAAAACTACTTCTGAAATAGTTGATACTTTACTACAAGACTACACATATGTTCCGTGGGTTATACATAGCAAATTTAACGAGAATAAATGCATTTGTGTGATAAATTAGGCAAAATTTGAACCAGTCTAATACGACCCAATTCTTGCTCACTTCGATTCCAATGTCCAGGATAACTTGTTAAAATTCTAATTGGATCTGTATGGTATATATACATCACTAAAAGCGTAAAAATGAGTAGCGTGTTATGGTAATTTTTGTTTTTTCACGGGTGGACGAATAAAAGAGTAAAATAGAAAAATTACCTGATTTTTTTCCAAAATGGCGTCGGTTTGTTAACGTTTTGAATGATACGAACTGGTTTTGATTCTCCACCCTGATTATAGAGATATTCCACTTGTAAACACAGACATGTCGCGGAATATTACATTCGGTCATGCGCAGTCAGATTAAGTGCATCGATATTCTGTTAACACCTACGCGTAAAAAATAGTTTGATTGTTTACAATATCTGACAGTATTAAGCAGTATTGTTTTCAACACACAATAAATAAATAAGTTATCTTTATTCATGTCCTAAAAAGGACATCATATTAAATGAAAAATGACGTAACCCGGGCCGATAGCGCAGTTGGTAGCGCGCCGGGATTTGGATACTCGTGCCCGAGGGGGTGCGGGTTCGAATCCCACTCGGGGAGGTTATTTTATGACATGGTTTAATATATAATATATATGTACATTCGGTCATGCGAATGAAAGCGCTACGGCAAATTAATTAGCGTCTTTAATTATATATGTACGTATATGTAACTCTTAATATTTATTTATTTATTACTATAGTATCATATTTTATTGTTAAATTACATATGTCATTGTATTTTGCCAATACCTAAATAAATCTATCAATCTATCTACCCTTCCTTGAAAATTTGACAGTAATGTCGATTTTCCTCCATTGATTAGATAATATGGAGAAGTTTCCGGCCTTGTGGAACTGGTTATTAACAATGGTCCAGGAAAGCTAGGCTAGGTGCGCTGGACGCCGTACAATGACCTTATTTGTGTTGACATGGCGTAATCTAGTAAAAAAAGAAAGAACAATGACGTCATCTTAGAGGAGAAATGACGTCATGATATTATATTTGTACAATTGGAACTACCTAGGCGATCTTCTACGCAAATACACTTCGGATATCATTAGGTAAAAAATCCAAATCCAAGAATTTGGTTTCTGGGGTATTATAGTCTGAACAACACAGAAATACGACGTGTGAGACATTGTACTGATGAAATGGTTTTGTTAAAGCGTATAACAATGTATATTAAGTGTTGTACATGAAAATGTCGTGCGGTCATGTTTCAATGTATTTTATTGACAATCCTTGGTCATTGGTTTTGATTAAGACTTCTGAAAGTTGTTTTGTAGCCCCTTACTCGTTTGAAAATGGGCGAAAATATGTAATTTTTCACCTTAAGTAAAGCGACTGGGCTATTCAATATGTTTATATTTTGATATTGATTGACTGACTGCCATTCGTGTATACAACTTGGCAATTTTATTACTTGAGGGATCGTCTTTAAGAAAAAACATTTGAACCCCATTTACCAAGACAACGCTGGGGTTGAGAAAAAGGGCAAGACATGCGCTCAGTCTCTAAGATAGAGGCACATGAAAAAGGTCATTTTTGGAGGACAACTTCATAAAGTAAAATTCATTAAATATTAAGTCCTGTGTCCGCAATTTTTAAGGATAGATGGTCAAGACACATAAAACACGGGATTGATCAGTAAAGGGTTGAAACAGCTATTGAAACCAAACGAAACAAAACATAATTTGAAAATATTTCATTAAACAGGGGTGATGATGGATCAGGCAATACAGGTACAGCTAGTGTAACAGTGTCTATATCAGATGTGAATGACAACAACCCAGCATTTGCTAGCACGAATAAAGGATATACTGTCTGTAATGGAGCAACAGCAAGTAGGTATCCCTATCTTTCAATCTCCGTAAACAAATATCTTACATACCGCTATCGAAGTATCTCCCGACATCGCACAGGGGGTCACGTTCAGATGATCTTTGTGGCGCCAATGGAAATGTAGCTTTTACTGTGACGAAATACTATCGATAACATCGATATGTCGTGATAATTGGTTTTGCACTTGACATAGTTTACTGCTCGATACATTTTTTGAGCAGAGGATTTGGAGCTTCCAATCAAAACTTGAAGAACTAGTTGAGATATTTATTATATTATTATACGTTATTTTATGTCATTCAACTGCTTGTTTGGAAGGAGATATCTGATTAAAAGCATATGTTTATTTAAACTTTAGTTCTTGTTAAAAGCCGCCCGGCGAGCTCAGTTGCTAGCACGCAAGTCTCTGATCGAGGGGTCGTGGATTCGATTCCCGGGCGGGGCATACTTTCGTGGAGTTTGGTCATGAAATTATTTCTACGGTCATTCTCCCTCCTACCAATGATTTTTAATTATGTAGGGCAGTTGTCAGTCACTGACGAAAGTATGTGCTTAGTAGTTGGTTAACAGCTAAATCCAGAGATTTGGCATTTCAGGAGGATTGAGTAGGTTGACTGACCGCCGTTATATGACCTATAAAATGTGTTGCTACGGCGTTAAACCCAACAAAAAAAGTTCTTGTTAAAACACATGCCTGTATTATTGGCAACATTAAACATGCACTTTGTTAGTATCTGTATCAAATTACGGCTCAGTTCGTATACATCCGTCAAGTTTCGCCGCTTCAATGAGTGACTCTGTAAAATGTGGATGAAAAAGTAATGATCGGATTACATCAAACGGGTTTCGTGCAGAGGTTAAGAACTTACTTTTCAATCGAAATACATACCTCGGTTTTAAGGAAATTCACGACTATTGCAGACAGTGCTTGAATAATTTTGCCAAATAAAAGACCTATAATTAGTGTCCATATTTTCCTGAACCGTCAAAAAAAGGAAAAAATCCCAGTGAATTTGTGTGTTTAAATGTTCTTCGTTGAATAATCGTGATATTATTTTAATAACATGCATGATATGATTTCGGCTTCAAAAGACAAATAGCTCAGCGGTTTTATACCTGAATGCCGAGTGAACGTTGCTTTTGTATTTTATGTAAAAGAACGTTTTCAATTACCGTGCAATTATTCAAACTAAATGGAAATGCAAATACTTTAATTGATTTAATAAAGTGAAATAACCGTTGCAAGAATTTGCTACATTGTGTAACAGTTGTGAGACAACGAACAATACCGCGATAAAAAGTCTTAAAGTACCAAAACCGCGACATCCGCACAAAAACGGTATCATATCAGAGTTTTCTTTCAATTTGATGTATACGTCTTGTGTTGAAAGCATTTCGATCTTATGGGATTTTTATCTAAATTCTGAAATAAAAATGTAAATTTGAGGTTTTATGTTAAGATAGTCCCAGGAAAAACTTCAATTATATGTATTATACTGTTACATTTTAGGTACGTCAGTGGCCACCCTCACTGCTACCGACGCTGATGGGACATCTGCTCACAACACCATTTCAGGTTACTCCTTTTCGGGTAAGTGACCACCTATGTTTCGTCAAACTTAAGGGGCCAATAGGATGGTAATCTTCAAGGGCTCATTTGAGGCTAGTCCAATTTAATTTTTTCCAGTGGTTTGGGCTCCTATATTAATGTCTTATATTTTGCTTATATAAATTTTTCATATAAGGGCCACTAAAGTGAATTTGATCCATTTATGTATGGTTTTTAAATTTGAGGGACCAATAATTAGTACTCGAGATTATATGTTGTTAAATAAGTGATTTGATATCGGCCCTTTTATTTTTTCAAGGGCAGTCCGAGACGAGGTTTTCAGATTAATTACACAGATTTTGCAGTATTGTGCAGTGAATATGTCTCTTTGCAGGACAAATAACACATAGTTATTTAATAAACATATAAAACATTTTACAAGATATCAGAGGCGCCTGCCAACTATAATTTACGTAACTTAGTTTCTGTAATTCCCCCTCTGGTCGGTTGTTTTGTATCCTATACTTTAGTCTAATATACAGAACCCATAAAGTGACATTTTGAAATACTTTTTTTTATTTTCAATTATTTCGTGACATTATGTTATTTCGATGTAACGTAATTATTTCGTTTAAACGAAATAATTGTAAAAATAAAAAAAGTTTATCCAAATGTCACTTTAGGGGCTCCATACTGTACAATGCAATATGGTAAATCTGTGATATGCTCATTATGCCTCCCTATGTCATGCCACCAACACAAGATCCTCAATGGAGACAGAAATTTTCTTTTTTTTTTGTTTAATCCTTGGTGCTGGATGCATGCCATATACTTTACATATTATGAACCGTGTTTTCTTATGTATGAATATACATGTATTTTTTATTGTAATGCTTCAAAATCCGAAATAACTATATCCTTGCACTAAGTTAAACGATGCAGTTTTGAGTGAAAAAATGTTTGATTTGTGTAGATGTTGTGAATGTTTGGTATTTTAAAGTCCGATTGACTTTTTCTTTTAAATTTCAGCCGGAAACACAAACACTGATTTTGCTGTAAGCAGTGCTGGAAAGATCACAGTGGCGAAAACGCTCGACAAGGCTACCACTTCTGGATACGGCCTTACTCTGGAAGCTACCGACGGTACGAACACCGGAACTATGGACGTTTTCGTTGTCGTGACTACCTGTTCAAGCGCTGTCGCTGTTTTCAGCAGCATGATGATGATTTTAGGAATGGTTATCATAATCAAAGCGCTGTAAATGCCATACATGACGGAACAAGTTGTCAACTAGCATTGAAGACACTTTTTATTGTGTATTTACTACAATTGTGTTAATTAACAAACGAAACTTCAATTATACTAGCATCAAGAATTCAAATATGAAAATTATGACTATAAATAAGTTGAAATAACTTAAACAGATTTCAAAATTCCGAACAACGTGCATTTGTTATAAACCAAACTACAGTATATTTCGGATGGGTTAAGTTCGTCAGAATTTAGATTTATTATAAGAATTATTATATGTTTACGCAAAATATGTAATTATATCAATTTATTAATAAGCACCTAATGACACCACTTTGCAAATACACAAACATAAAGTCGTCTCATGTTAATTGTACTACTCAGTTTCCAGATTAAACAAAAACATTTATGATCATTTTGATTTTTTCTTACCTCTGGTTAAGAAGTTATCGCACATTTTTAACGCAAACGTTAACCCATTAACGTTAACTCCTCTGCAATTCTCTACGAATAACATTCGAAGAATGGTCGAGGTGTTCCAAAATCCAAATTAAGTAAACCGTGTTAAAATACGATCCTTAATGCATCCGATGAATACAAATTAAAATTATACTTTCATTATCTATTTAATAGTTTTATAGACGTATCATTTATAAAACAGTCGTAAAATGTCAGTCTTTATTTCGAAACCTTACGGATTTTACCGAAAACAAAATCGTGCACATTCGGCATCGTAGATAGTGTTTTGTTATAGCGTAACGCCTCTCGATATAATTGTTCGTAAGATGTCTGCCAGGGATTGAAAGATGAATTCATTTTTATCGTTCTCTGTGAACTGGCAAAAGTCTTGCCTAATATTCAAGATGATAACTTCATAGTTGAGTTGAGAGAACGAGTCAAAATTTTCATTTATGTATTTTATTTTTGCACAGTTATTATAGGTAATTTTGAGCACTGCATACGTCATTATTAATGACGTCACTTAGAACGCCTCGTAGATGTTATCTATACCATATAAGATAAGCTTAGATCTAAGTCCAATTAGTATTCTCAAAGTTTTACTCGAACTTTATTAAAACCCAACCTTAGAATCTCAAACTTTAACTCTCAAACTGTGATTGCAAAACAAAAATGAAAACGTGCAGAATCGTGCTAAAACAGCTAAAACAGCTAAACCGCTAGCTTACACAATTATCTTAAAACGTCACGTTTTATTTTTACTTATATAGTCACACAATCATTATGAGTTTGTTTTTACTTTTTTAAATATTTGAGTAATAGTTTATGTTGTTGTTTGATTTTTATTCCGGGTCTGTTCACTGTGATGATATGCGATAACGTATCGTATTGATGTTCGGGCATTACCTGGAATTGTTAAAGGTTTTCTTTATGTTACATGCACAATGTATTTACTTTATTGCATTTTTATAAAAAGTAAATTTTTTACGTTATAATATACTTCAAAACATTTTTCTTACAAAAAAAACTTACGATTAAAATTATCGTAAATCAAAAGCAGGTTATATTGATTAAATCGTAATTACAATAAAGTTCTGCTAAATACACCATATTATTAAAATATATTGAATGAAGAATCTATTATTTAACATGGAATTCACTATACCCAATATTCATTATCTTTTGATCAACATTAAAGCTTGTCGATAGCGCATTAATTTGTCTATTTCTTCACAAAGGGAAGTTTTTTAGATGAAAATGTTTATACATTACTATATATTATTTTTTAATATGCACATATTTTCTGTTTTATTTAGTTACAATTGTTTGATAATAAAGTTTAATTAAAAGATTCGGGTTTTTTGTTGTTGATTTTGCCCCCTTATTGAATTGAACAACTTGACATTAGTATGTGTACAGTTGAAAGAAAGACTATGTTATATAAACATGGAATGTTTCGTTAATTACAATACGTTATTTACTGTATTCACTTTATAACCTCTTTTGTCCAACATCATATCATACAAAAGCTTAATCATTTTGTGCTTTATGAATGAGTTTGTATTTTCGACATCCCATGCTTAAAATAAATGTCTAAGAAATCGTCTCGTATAGAAACTTTGAATGTTTTGAACTATTTGAGAGTGTTTAATGTGTTCAATGTGAAGTGCAATAAAATATTTTACAAGTTTACAAGTGTATTGTAAAAAAACGCATAGTCCGGTAAACGCAGGAAACATCTATTCAACATCAAACATAATAACATAAAAAGACAAGTCACAATGACACTATGGGTGGTGAAAGTTGAATTAGTTTGGTTATATAAATGACTCTACTAGAACTTATTATACTTATATATTTACAATAAATGTTTATCGGTGAATGAGACTACCGTGGTACATGTTCCATCGATGTGCCTCAGTCTGATGTATATAAGTAGTCGTTTGATATCCTTCAAACATCTTTACACTAACTTGTTGACCTTTTCTTAGAACCTCTGATGTCGTCACAGAGTAACATTCATTGCCTGGTCCTCCGTAAAATGAATGGACTGTAACTCTCTTGCCATCCACTTCAAACCCTGTCACAATGCCCTGTTTGTTGGTAAGACATATCGTCATCCCAAAAATATAAATACCATCAACTGGTACTGTAAACACTCCATTTGTTTTATCGTACCCACTACCAGTGTTGTGTAAAACGTTAGAAAACACCAGTGTATCACCAACAGAGGGACGTACATTTGCTAACATCATGGCTTTAAATGAGACTTGATTCGTCGTTTCAACTTCTGTAATAGAAAAAAAATAGAAATAATGTGTAACTCAGGGAACATCGAGGATTCGAGCTGGGATAGGTGTCCCTTGCTTCTGCCAGTAAACGCATGTTTGTTTACCTTATAAGATAACTAGGTATTAAAATCAGGCTAAGAGTGTCTGGTATGAGTGATACTTACTTACACTTGACTTATAGTATACAATGTTTGTTGGGTTTAACGGTGTAGCAACACATTGTATATGTTATATCATGGCGGTCAGTCCACCAACTAACTCTTCCTAGAAAGGCTAAGTCTCTGAAGTTAGCTGTTAACCAACTACTAGACGCATACTTTCGTCAGTGACTACTGTCCTACATGATTTACAGTCAGTGGTAAGAGGGAGAATGGTCGTAGAAATTATTTCTTTACTAAGCAACACGAAAGAATGCCCCGCCCGGGAATCGAACCCACGACCGCTCGATCCGTAGACTTGTGCGCTACTGAGCTAGCTGGGTGGGCATAGGTATGTAATTAGTATGCATAAGTCTATAATAATTGAAAGCAATCATTAACAAAAGAAATAGTGTATACGTACCTTTTGTTTTCATTTCATCAATATTTTCAACCAGTGTCTTAATAGCATCAACAATTATCATTACAGTGTTGTTTATGTCTTTTATTCCTTCCTGCATTGTCTTCACTGTATCTTGAACAATTTTATCAAAATCTGATTTCACAGATTCCAATTTTTTCAGAGAATCTTTTAATTCTGTTTTATATTTTTTCCATTCAAACTCCATCTTTATAAGCTTAGTTAAAAGTTTCTCCTCGTAATCATACTTGGAACACGATGGTTCACTTTTTACATAACATCCAAATACTGACAAATAGAGAACTATAAAAAACTGTCCGTAGTTAGCAGCCATCTTGTTTAGTAGAAATCAAATAAAACAATAGCAACGTCTGATAGGTTTGTACGACAAAACTTGAATGAATATATATACAGTTTACAGGGTAAGGACTATTACTTTTGTTTATCACTTAATTCATTTTACAGATTGCAGATGCTTAGGTCTTAATTAGGTAGTAACATCATTTTCTCGGAGCCAACGGATTAACTCGGTCGGTAACGCGTCCAACTGTCAATCTAGGTTCGTTGATTTGATTCGCAACTGAGACCTACATATTCACACTTTCACTTGTTAATTGATTTTGTATCCGTAAAGTTGTATTAAGGTACAAGAATATGTTTGTTTTAATGAAGACCTAACCATTCCCCTAAGAAGCAACATTCACTGACAAAAGAATGCGATAAACTACCTTAACTTATTTCGTTTCTCTGTAATTAACTGTTTCAAATATTAGTTTTATTAAATAAGTCGCAATTTAGGTTGTTTATAAATTGGGAAATGCAATATTAATTGGAAATTAGATGAAAGTTAAACAGGATGTGGTAAAATAACCCAGAATCTAATTAATCGTGATTAAAGATATAAAAACTTTAACTTTTAGTCTAAACAATAAACGAATGTTCTTTGTCAATTTATTAATGTAATGTTCAGTATTTGTAAACACGTGAGCATGAGTTTTATTTATACTGAAGTATGGGTATCACATATCTGTTTAAATTCTTAAGTTTCGATCGATAGAAAGTTTTTAGCATATTGTTTACGCGAACTCAGTAAATTTAATTTATTTATTTATTAACTCCATTGCTGAACTGCATGACAAGCTTTTTACAATTGAGTATAAACAAATAGCGATTTTTTTTTCAAATTCATTGAACCGATATTATGCGACATGTGATTTTTTCTTAAATCTGGACTACCAGGATGTCATCTTATATATACGAAGTAATAAATAGAAACACACATAAATATTAACAATATAAACAACAATTATTAGTATTTAAGAAAAAACTGAATGAAACAACAATGGAAGTGTAAGATTAATAGAGTAAACAGCAGGTATTTGTTACTGATAATATGACATTAAGAAAATCAAAGTGCTGAAATCACTGAAAGTACTGAATGAATGATTTACTGAAAGTTTGCCTCATTTAATTTAGGACAGATAACAATTGGTTATAGCTTGACTGTGGGATCATTGCCTTGCCCTTATATCGAAAAGTAAATACGTGTATATTCAAGTAAAAAATGCATTATTTGAATCAAATATTTTTATCAATAAGATCTAGTGGTAATTTTATAGCATTTTACCAATCACAAATTATACTCTATTTAAGTGACTAATTGTATGGGATGAGAAGGTTCTTGAAGTAGAAAACTAACCAGCGCTACTTTAGGAAATTGTAAAAAATCCTTTTTAAAAATTGTTACCTATTATTTTAAGGCTTATGACAATGAAATGTAGATTTCCTTATATTTATCAAATTTATCTCTTTTTTAAATTTAGAACATTCATTTTCATGTGAGTGTATTTATATAATAAACATGCTTAACATCATTTCCAGCAAACTAAAATATTGTCTGATTTTATTAAAGGAAGTCTAGATTTAAAATAGAATATTGAAAATTATATCAAAATATAAACAAAAGCGTTGAAAATATCAATTTTAACTAATTTAATTCTCGTCTGTGATTAAATGGACTTTATGACACTAACCATTTTTGTTCTAGCATGCAGTTTATGACGTCTGGCTTGAAATCAACCGCTGGTTAATATATAGCTTGTCATAACAAAGCTTGTTTATAATGTTACCATTAAAAATCCCATCATGATAAAAAGCTGTTTTCATGTCTATCTTACTAAAACATTTTAAAGAGGAACGCAACTTTTATACCTGGTTTTGAAGTAAGATAGAATTCTCCTTATACATAACATTGTTTTTGACTAAGAAAAGTGATATCTAACTGTACACTGTATTTTTAACATTTTATCTATGTCGTGTTATGGTAATCGAATTATATAAACTAATACTTTGTATGGACAAATCAAAATTAAAATATTTTTTATATCTAAGGGAGATAATAACTTTCTTTCATAAAAGTTTTATAAATAACCCAGCTACAGGATGTTGATTAAAAATAATGAACATTTTGTAATGAATGAAAGATATCATATTTAGTAATCATATCATGATTCATGAAAATTCGGCATTTTGTATTACTTTGAGATTTTTTCTTTTAGATAAAGTTAGTTTCTCACATGTATTTTGGTCAAATATACGACGACCAGCTCTTCCTACTATAGGTTTCCTGGACACTTTTTCCATCACTAGTACTAACTTACCCTACCACGAGGCCGACAACTCATGTATACGGTATGAACTACCGCGACCGGACTCGAACAAGTGATCTCCAGATTCGTAGTCAGACATGCTAACCACTACGCCACGGCCGCTACTTCCTACCATGAATAAAACTGAAGTTAATTCCATGCTGAAAATCCAAAAGCGTTGTTACTGCATGACAGTTTTATTGTTATTTACATTAGAGTCCTTCATATTCCCGGTCTTTTTAAAACAGATCACTTGATTGAGATAAATAGCTTCTATGGATTTCACATAAGTAAATCATCCAGATATTTGTCGTTATTAAAGTTAAAGTTTTACACAAATACAACAACAAACAACTGATTCCCTATCGGAAATGTTTGTTAATGTAGAAATGATAAGAAAAAACGTTCCACAATATTTTTGCAAAAAGTCAAAGTGGCAATGTTTCACCATTTCAATAGTATTTGTATATTTAGACTAAAGCTTGGTAATTTCATTTTGATACAAGCACCTGTGGTTGAAACAGAAACTCGAAGTTTAGTAAACGTCTGTATTTTGAGTTGAAGTTTTGAGTTTTACGGTATTAGTCATTTATACATTGGGTATAACACCGTCAACACAATTTTAGGTTATTTTACGTCGGCAAGCGCACCTAACCTCTGTTTTCTTGACCAATCCTTTCACATGGCCGACAATATTCAATATACCTTATTAATAGAGATAATTTGACATAATTGACGATATTTCATGGCAGGGTATAACCACCATAGGAAGGAATCCAGTCCATGGCCACATCGGCCACACTGTATTCAAGATCCCGGCGAGCTACCGACTGTGCTGTCTCAGGTGGACAGTTCAATATTCACTGTCCATTGACTGCATCATTTTGACTTATAGGAGTTTATATTAGTTCGATTGTGGAACAAGTTATCAAAATTTAGATGAGACACTTTCGAGTCCGCTTCCTGGTCCCGAGTACTGCGCTAGTAGGATAAAGATTCTTTCAATTGCAAAAGAGCAGACTTCCAAACACCTGGAATGTCATCACCACATTTGGAAATTTCCCGAATGATATTTGTTCCAATTATCATAGGAATATCATCATTTGATTTCACATCAGTAACAAGTACTAAAGTATTTATAACAGGTTCCATAAAATCAAGTTTAATTTCAGCTTCAATGAACCCTATATATGGAACTTTACCTCCATTAGCACAATATACCTCAAGACCTAACTTATCTAATGACTTCAACGGTGCTCTATTAGTCATATCAAAATAAAATTTACTATTGATAGTTGTAATTTGAGAGCCACTATCAATCAAAGCTTTGCAAGGTACATCATTGATCTGAACATAAGTAGAATTAATCGGACCAACTAATTTCTCAAAGATTCCAGAATTGTTACAATTGAGGCTTTTGTCAATTTTGAAACCCTCATCAGCCTCATCGGTGAGAGTTACTTCTCGTTTAAATCATGGCTACTGCCCCTGTTAAAACCCGATCTTCAAAAATACCTACCTCGACCTCTCTATCCTCTTCCTCTATCATTGTATCTACCAGCATCAGCTTTCTTCTCCATCTCTTCCATCTTCAACTTCATATCTTTCAGCTGTTCCGATAATTCCCTAATTACAACATTACTACTGTCTAACTGTTGACTATTTACCTGATTACCTGTACCTGTTCTTAATTTAATATCCTGTTCTTCCTTCCTTACCTGAATAACTAAATTTCTAAAACAATTGGCAGTTTCAAAATAAATTCTAGTATTATTGCGTAATTCCTCATTGTAAATATATTTCCAAAATCTGTTAATTAATAAAGTTTCCCTTTGATGCTCCATAACTTGGCCCTTGTCAATAGTTAATTTTAATAAACCCTCTAACCTAACACTCCAGTCGGATATACTTTCATCCGTATGTTGTACCGATTGGTAAAATTCAGCAATATTAGATTCCCCACTTTTTACATGACCGTATATATTATCTAACTTTAAAATAATCTCCCTCGATGTCGCCAATGGATCAATGGTTAATAAGATTTTTCTTGCATTACCACTTATTAAATTCCTAATACCCTGTCTAACTACTTCTTCGCTGTAAACATTCATTTTCAAAATCGCTTCCACTTCTACCCTCCATTCATCATAAGTATTCTCAGTTAGCTTTGGAATATTAGGTTTCATAAATCTGTACCTGTCATAACAATTAGCAGTCATATCACTATCTAACTCCTCCATCATCCTTCCATGGTCATTCAATCTCTTATTAATCTCATCTCTCTCTTTACTCAACCTTTCAAGTTTATCCTTCCTTAACCTTTCACGACTACATCTCTTTCTTTCAATCTCATCACTCATTTTTCTCTCCTTTTCTCTCAGTTCACGTATCTCTCTTTCTAAATCTTTCACCTCTACATCACTATCACTTAAATCTTCATCAACATGCTCACCATCTAATTCATACAACTTTCTATCCAAGCACTTGAAAGTCTCATCAATATCACACATTCTCTTACTCTTAGCTCCTTTCTCCCCATCTCTGCTTTCACTTCCTAACTTTCCCTTCATGTCTCTCTTAAGTGTCCTTTCTAACTCTTTAATCTCCTTCTCCCTTCTCTTATTATCTCTTACAAGTGCTCTCAACTCTCTTTCACTTAACTTTTCAGCCATAGTGTTAATATCAATTAATATCTTTAAGGATATAAACAGTTAAGGTTCAAACTTTACATCAGTTGCATATGTATATTTAATCACAATACAACAAAGCAATCATATATCTAATTGAATCAATTTTCTTAACCCCAAGAATGATTAATTGATATCAAAACAAACAAGTTCACATAATACCATTATCAAACATGTTTAAATATATTCCATCTCACTGAATATCAATTAGACAACAAACAAAGTCTCCAATACCCCAATTCAAATACAAATCTATTCAAATTCCACTTCACAACAAACAAAGTATTCAATACTACAATTCAAATCTAACTCAAGTACAGACAATAAGAGAATTAATTCAACAATCACTTCTCCAGTAAATCAATTCAAATTCAAATCCAATTCAAATACAAAACAAATCTCTATCTAATACAACATTCACATAAGACAGTTATATTGCTTAGAATTATGACCAAACAAATAAATGCCAAATTAATCAATCAAATCTTACTATCAACAATCAACTCTGTGCCTCTCAACTACTACAACCCAACAACAAAATCTAATTCTATGATCAAATACTTAAATGTTATTGACCGATAACATCAATGACGTCACATAAATAACAATACGAAATCCACTAAGCCTCAAAACACCAAAGTAATGTGTCAAAACACCAAAACTATAACTTCACTCTACACAAAATCACCTAAACATAATATTCAAAGACAACAAAATAAATCAACAACCTGATTGTATAGCAACAATCTCAACCACCAATCATATTACAACAAATTGTCTAAACAATCTCAACCACCAATCATATCAAGCTGATTGCATAACAACAAATTGTCCAAACTATCTTAACAACCAATCAAATCAGGAGAACAAACAATCCCAACTAAACACAACTACTATCAAGGCTAATAAACAATGATCAACCGAACTATATAAATACATAAATGTTACATAAGTCCCGTCAATGTACTCATTCAATAATAATTAGGATTTAATCCCAACAAATACTAAACTCAAGTACACAAAATGACAAAATTCAATAATAAATCAACCAACTATACCAACAACATACAACAAAACACATATGCACTACTACCCAAATCAATTGAATCAAACGAAAACATTAATGCTATCAATTAAATCATTAAGTCATACAACAGATTCAATTTCAATAGATAGTACATAAGTAATAATACAAATCAATTAAATTCAATTCAATAATGCAATTGTGTTCAAATAATGTTTAAACAATTGTATCAGTATAATATACTAACACAGCAAACCCGCAAACATAATTTATACCCAACGCAAGTACACGTGTCTAGGTAAAGCACGATAAACCTTGACATTTACTATGTATACGGATTTCGCGACTACGGTGAAAAGCAATTGCTGACGGTACGGTAAAATAATATCGGTTAAACCCTGTAAATAAAAGAGATTAATTTTACCTGAAAACAAATTTAAACAATTGAATATAAACTCAGTACATATCGAAGTATACTGACCGTATGTAAAATCAATACACGTTAAACTAATGGCATGGTTTAAATCTAAGTTTATGAAAGGTGTAAAACTAGTTTAACAATTTAACGCTTTGAATAAGAAGTTTAAACCCAGGTAATATCGATAAACTCTACTACACAGTAAAATAAATTCTACATTTAAACTAATACTACTGTATAAATGATGATGTATGAAAAATGAGTGTTAGAATGAATACGTAAACTCGTACATGGGCCGCGTGATGTATTCAATTGTACACAATGAAAAATTAACGCTTATAATTAAATTATACCGCGTATGGGAAAAAATACACAATTATACAATACACAAATACAACAAGCAAAAATACAAAAGGTCAAAATAAATGTACAATACAAAATTTAAACAATGGATTGAAAAAAAATCAATGTTTAAAATTACACATAATACAAACATACAAAATGTACACAGTTTATGGATGAACTGTCACTCGGAGAGTTAATTTAGAAGAGTCATTCCAGCGTTGAAGCACTAGTGAATGTAATAATGAAAGTTAACACTAGCTAGCATAGAAAAGAAGAATCACACGCGCTCCGGAGAAATGATTAAACAAAATATTTTGGCCAATGGGAAGTATACCATTATAGAATGCAGCATGCTCCTCTTCACGAAACAAATATCACAACATCAAATCACATCCTCATACTTGTAAAACATCAACGTTGGGCGCCATTGTCGCCGACCATCCCAGCCATGGGTCGTGGTTACAGCAAGAAAACAACAAGTCTTGGTAGTTTGGTAGTTACTTGTATATTTAATGTAGAAGAATGGTGATTTTAATGAAACCAATATAGTTTGTAAATATATAGATAAATCTGAAAATAAATACAACACTGAATTAAAAGGTAGTCAAGGACACGTGGTCATGATATAAAATGAGTTACAATTTAACAGTCTTGGTTATGAAAGATTTAAAAACAATTTAGATTAAGCTGAAGACGGAAATAATAACATAAAGTAATAATTATTCAATAATTTACAAACAAAGTGAAAAACAAATAAATATTCAATTGTAATTCAAAAGAGTGAAAATCTATCTAAATACCTGGTTCGGTTTAATACACAACCAGAACAACTGGTTCAAGTGAAGCATAGTGGCAGAGTGACTAAAAGTTTATCGTGCGCGGTTATCGGAAAAATGGTCACGTGATTGGTGGTACGATAATGAAATGAAATGAAGTGTTAAATATTCGATGTTTTAGTATTGTTAATGAGATGGTAATGGAAATACTAACTGTCTACAAATACACTACATAGAAAAACTAACGATATAAATCTACCTATGACATGGACACCCCACGTTTTGCTCTATAAAGTGGTCTGGGATTTGTTTACGTTTCATCAATATACTTCCTGTCAATTCTTGGCCTTGGTTCTTTGGCCTGGGACTGGTCACGTTTCACAAATAACAGCTTTTTGCAGCAGTTATTGTGAGTAGGACAGGGATATTTAAAAAGCAATCATAATCGCGGTTCACTGTTTTGTTAGGTCATATTTGTTACCCAATAATATAACGGCTAGTACTTCCAACTTGTTATTGAGTTGTGACAAATTGGCTGAATAACTGACTTATTGACAAGTAGTACCAGTTTATACTTACATTGTATTTATATATATTTTGGAATATTTTTTTCGGAATGGCCCAAATAATTCAATCAATCAAAATTAATGATGCAAGTAGTAAAGAACTTCAGACTATTCCTGGTGTGGGCCCCAATTTTAGGCAACATCCGCCAATTACCCGGCATAATGTCGATGAAATTAGACAATTTAGGGTAACGCCTCAAATTATTGATCTAATAGATTTTAGTTATGATGAGGAAGTCGATCTAGATAGAGGTGATAGAGTAAGTGATGTCTATATCCAGAGGTTAAGGCAAGCCCAGGGCATTGATACCAGGGCTAGTACTTCGGAGTCTGGTATCACGTCTACACCAAGGAAATCGGTCACCGAATCTGATTTAAGGGGAACCAGGGAAGTAATTAAAGGATGTAACTGATCTAATAGTAGGCTATGAGAAATCACATACTCCTGAACGTTCCACTCTTGCTGGAGATGATAATGTATTTGGTGCTAGACCCAAAAAAACGGGAAGCTAGACCAGTTTTTGTACCTCCAGCGCGGAGGAATAGGAACAATGTTTCTCCATCATCCATCCGAGATGGCCTACCAAAGGAGGAAAATCGCAGGACCGAGTTTGCTATCTGGATCCGGATATGGAAGCGCTTATTCGGGGCACTTTAGAAACCAACAAGGCTTTAGCAGAAGTTCTTAGGGGGACCGTCAACAGGACAGGGACACAGTGAATAGAAGGGCAGCTGTAAATGCTCTCAGAACATTCTAAGTTTCCAAAAACCTTTGTTTTGATGGGATGGGTGAATGGACTACTTTCATACGAAAATTTCATAGTTACGCTTCTTTGGCAGGGTTTAGGGGGGAGGACAGAATGGACCTTATGATGTGGTGTTTGTCTGGTAGAGCAGCAGAATATTTCTCTAATTTGCTAGATAGACATGCTACACTGAGATTCTATGATGTCCTTACTCTACTAACCCAAAGATATGGTAGAAAAGATTTAGTGGAGACACTTATGGCAGAATTTCAGGCGGAAAAACAAAATCCGGATGAAAGCTTGGATGATTGGGCAGATATGATTGAGGACCTGGCTTATAGGGCATTTCCGGAACTCTCCCAAGAACGCGTAATGCAACTCACTATTATGCGTTTATGCCAAGGTTGCTTGGACAAGGAGGCCGGACACCACACCATTACCGGACCCACCCGTCTAAATTCAGTTTAGTCAGCCTTAGAGGAAATAAGGTGGTTCCAACTGAATCAAAAAGTTGTATTTGGTCGTCAGTCTAAATCGGTCAAAGCTGTTTGGAGGGGAGATGACTCTGTCCTCCATGAATTTGAAGATTCGGGTCTCATTCCTGCCAATCAAGCACTGACCACGAATAGATCAAATGACCAAACATTCCAAGCCCCAAACACGCAAAACATTTCGGAAAGAGTAACTAAATTAGAAGTAAAATTGAATAAAGTATTAGGGATGTTGGGGGACTTAAAAACAAAATTAAATAAATTTTAAGTCTAAAATGAATGCTCGCATCCTGCTTGAAACTGATGCACCGTACCTGTCTCCCAGATCGGATTTAGGTTGTATTCATCTTTTATTCTTGGGAGATGTGGGCAAGTTCTCGGCTGATAAAAAAGGCATGAAGTTAGTTGAGTTTATCCATCTATCTTTAGAGAATGCTACCAGGTTGCATGGATTCTAGTGGGATAGGTTTTTCGGTATTTTTATATTTGGGTTTTTCAAAATTTATAAATTCATACGGTCAGGTAGAAAGATTAAATAGGACCTTATTGGACTCTGTGAGGTGTTTCGTCCATAAATCTCCTCAGATAGTTGGAGCCCTCCGTTCATGTGTTAATCAGGTGACCGGATTCACTCCCAACAAATTAATGCTGGGAAAAGAGGTATTCCAACCTGCTGACTTGGTTTATTCTCTTAACTAAGTCCAAGCTGAGAAAGGCGGAACACAGGATGAGTATTTAGCCAGGTTGGAGGAAAAAATCAAGTATGGACTGTGCTGTGAAGCTTCTGTGTTAAAATCTTTTGACTTAAATTTGGGTATTCAGTTTGGTTCTTTCTAAATTTATCCTGTTATCATTTTGGACTAAATTTTGGTGTTTAATTTGGTTTTTCCTAAATTTATTTGGGGTAGGGAAATCCTCCAATCATTTAGGACGGGGAAGAGTGTAGTGAAAACCAAAATAGGTGCTCGCCTAGCGGCAACCAGCGGTGCAGCCAGCCAATCAGAGGACAGAACCTCATCACGTGAGCTGCACCACCAATCAGAAGCGAGCTCTGTCTACTTTCCACCTGCAGAGCTCACTCTTTGCACTCTTGGCTTTGGAAACTCACCTTGTACAGACGTACATTTGGAACTCAGTTCTTCACAGCGCATCATAGTAAGTGCAAGCTAGTTAAGACTTCCACATTTACTATATTAGGCCATGCCATACCGGAATTTAATATATAAAATAAGCGTCCGCGTAGATTTAAGAGTCCTCAATCCGAAAAAAAACACAAATTTGTTAGAGAATTTTTCTTGAATAATCTTGTTGTTCCGGGATTCGATAGCTGATTTTTCTCAGGATATATTGAAAGTTCCTTGTTTCAGTGTATTTGATTAATGAAAATGTACATGTGTATGTTGTATATACTTTTTTATAGAATTACTTAGAATTATCTCACATTAATGTCATAAACATTCTTGTTCTACCAAGTACATGTACTTATTTGTGTGAATACTAGCTAAAATGGACATGTGTTATTGCTTTGGTTTGTGTGTTTTTGTAAGTAGGTACCTAGGTTTGTTAAACTTGAGTTGACGCTTAACAAAATTCCAATTTGGCATAGCCTTATTGAAATTAATAATGTATACCAAAATTAGATGCGTGGGGGATTATATTTACACAACTGGGCGACGGCAGTTGCAGATCAAAGTCTTTCGGCGTACATTGACTTTAAACAAAGCGCACAACGGCGGTATAGGAAAATAACATCAAAAGTGCGGCGCAGTAGGTGGTTATGCTAGTCGTCTCGAAATTTAAGTATTGATCTTTTTTAGATTGTAAACTAATAACTGATTATGTGCACACTTTTATATAGCCTCTTCATGATTTTGTCACTTGCCCGACCGATTTTACGCAGTTGTCCGCGGACGTGATTCTGACTAGCAGTCACTTGCCCGACCGTGGGAAGTCACTTGTCCCAGACGTCGGGCTATCCAATTTGTCGAGCCCTGAATTTTTTTAGCTCGACTATTCAAAGAATAGTGGGGCTCTCCTACTCAGCTGTGCGGAATCCTGTTGGGGTCCTATGAATCCCTAGTCAGAACTTAATTATTAGATTACTCCGTAACATTTTGGTATACCTCCAATGATAAACAAAAAAATAAGATACAAAATTGTGATAAACAATTCATGATTTCATAAAATTGTGGCAAATTGCCATTGAAAATTGAGGATTAAGTCCGAGTAATCCAACTGATTGGACCTACCTATTTGAAGAGTATACAAGGGAAATAACTGACTAATGTCCCTTATTCCGATGGTCACTTGACTTTAAAACCTAAATAAAACACATATATTTACCTTGTAATATGCTAATGACAGTAGGTTCATTGTAAAGTAAAGAAATTGCATTTTATAGTCTAAGTTACATGCTTACGCATGTTCACCGACTTTACAGCAATTACCCCTAGTCACTGGACTACTGAGAAGTCTTTTTACTCCGCTTATTAGTGCAGACGACAAATTGGCGCAACGGAATTATACACCCTCGCAGGTACCCATTTACACCTGGGTGGAGTGAAGCAATCGCAGGTAAATTTCTTGCTCAAGGAAATTAACAGTGCCCCTGGTGGGATTCGAACCCAGGACCTCTTGATCCCTAAGCGCGCGTCCCACCATTGAACTACTGCTCTTGCATTGCGTTTGTGACATTGAATGACATCCCATCCGCGTCATATTGTGACGTCACTAGTTTCAGCCAATCAATAGCAAGAAAGAAGTAGACCGTCTTGTATGCGATTCTTGCCATATGGAAAGCATCATCCAATGAAAATGGAGAATGTGATGACGTGTCAAATATATTACCAGACATGACGTCAACAGCGGATATGTTGTACATTGCCTGCAGACGTAGAATCCCGTGTGAAATCTTCTGTACGACTTTCCCTGTTGTTAAATTATCGGCCATGTTTTCTATTTTGACTCTCATTGCTGAAACAACAAAGTATTCATACATTATTAGCACAGCTTTTGTGAACATATATCCCATAGACCGCAGTCGACATTTTTTTTTTTATTTCATCAGTGGTTTATCTCCACTTTTTTAACAACATAATGGTATACAATATACATCAGTAATGGGCATGTAATATCAGTTTACAGTTATCAATAATTTGAAAATTCACTATAAATGATTGCAGAACATTACATTTCATTCATTGCATCATGCTAGTTATTTTGCATGGATCTGGTATAATATTCTATAACAGCATTCTGTTTAATAATAATGAGTGAAAAATATTTAATAGGAGTGAGTAATTATCTCCCTTTGACCTACAAAACCATACACTTATTAATTTGTCATATATAATAATATTCAAGGTATAAAATCCCTAATGCCACTCTCAATAAAAAATCCGACCACCAAAGGTATGGTACTTGCTTGTAAAATAGGATATTATAATCCATCACAACATGCAATTAAGAATGGTAAAAGCCTTTGAAATATATTGTATAAATAATTACAATTCATTCTAGAAATTTCTTTTAGCTTTTGGACACATTTTCCGGTTAGGGATTGTATACCTTAGTATAATTCAAAAATCCAAAAAAGCGAAAAACATTGGAAAAATTGATGTTTAATAGGATACTGCTTTACTTGTAATCACTTTCTATGTGGTCAAATAACATAATGTTGTACTTTCTTTTATACCATAACAAATGTGTTTGTCAATCATTTATTTAAATACACATATCTTAATATTGGAAAGAAAGAAATCTTGTGATACAATAACAAAAGTAATATCCAAACATGTATACACATAAATTACATATCAATACATAATGTCTATGTAGATGGAACGAACATTGACTATTACAAAGCATACTTTCAATGATTTTTAAGGGGGGAACGTAAAAAATAAAGATCAAGTCAAGGAAGGTGTTGTATTTCCAAGGCTGGCATTTTCAAGTCATATAATGGCTTTTCTGAAATTTACAAACAAACAAACATTAAAAAAACAATGTTGGATGTAAATATACAAGGTACATGGACATATTACTAATTGGATGAATTTTCAATGGCTATAATGAAGCAATTCCACTTCTTTGTAAAACTTTCACTTGCAGTCGACATCTCAGTTGCAAAGTTTAAGTGTGAAAAGAGTCTTTTTCTTAAAGAAGTGTTTATTTAATACGATCGCTCTACATATAAAAACCCATAAATCCGAGTTCCTAATAAGGACTTTCCGTACCAAGCCCCCTATTCCAGTGTTCTAATATGAGTGTTACAATTCTATTAATAGAATGACCTTTTTATATAATTTACTTAGCCATCGACTATGTATGAGTTCGTTTAATAATTTAATCACATGATCAATCAGAATTGTTTTTACAATACTTAATAGTCTCAAGGTTCCTATATTAGAAGGATAAGTATCGGAGGGAAACTAACGGAAGTTCTCGGTCGTAGCGAGACGATGCGAGAGCGCCATTCCGTCTCATCCACCATTTTCACGAAAAAGCAAGCTACTTCTATCCACGAATATCCACTTTTATATAATCCATCGAAGGATGGTTTATGTTCTCATTAAGAAAATTATGTCCAACAGTCATAAATAAGTTGATCGTTAATGACTAAATTGTCCAACTTTGATCAATTTCGCGTTTATTGTAAGGCGTTTTAAAATTATCGACTCAAGTGTGACAAATATGTGAAATGGCGACCAATCGAAAATTTAGGATGCGCTCTAGGGCAAAATCTGAGTGAAATGGTCAATAAATATGTATTTGAGTAGGATTTATAGATAGATCTGTGATGTTTGAAGTGATTTAGTAACTTAATAAATCGAAATTAGCTAGCTTTGATAATCAATTTCCTCTTCAAATATGGCCATTTTCGGCTAAAAACAACGATTTTCATGGATTGATTTCCTTTATGGACATTTTTAATTAGCACTTTTCGAGTACAACACGCGTTTGAATAGCATTTTGTTTGCAATAATGTGAAAAAAAAATAAAAATTGGTATCAAATAAACCTTTTCCTTGCATATGCATTATTAAACCTAAAACGCAACTTTAAAAACACCCCATTTCCTTGCTGAATTTTACACAGATTTTAGAACTATATAGAGTAAATCATGGACTCTGTTAATGACGATCCTTAATTAAATGTGTTCTATTGCACCATTTTAATTACCAAAATCGATCGGTTTATTGAGTTTTAAAGGATAATGACTATTAGTACGGATTACCCGCCCCTTACCACTATCGTTATCGGGTCAGACAAGCCGTAATAATGGCGACCTCCTCAGTTTTTATTCAGGTACATGTGTATTACGTATTCTTGATCTTGCATGAAAATTTGCTGACGATAGCTACTTTAGTAGGAGTTTGATACTGTAACTAAGTAAGTAAGTAAGGTTTTTATTAAAGTGACATGTGTAAGATACAGTACACAAATATAAAGAACAATGTAATATAAGTACAAAATACACCGGCCCTATGGACCTATAAGTCACTGCATGAAACTAAATGTATATACACTATAAACAAATTCATAGAATTATCTATTATCTATTGTAAGTAAGTCTCTGTCTCTTTAAGTATGATTACACTAGGTATTTTGCGACTTTACGCGGATGGTTTAAAAGTAGGGTTTTATTCTTATTTTCATCATTGAAATCTAAAAAGTCATTATTTAAATATATATCATGAAATATGTCATCTCTAATGTTGTCATAACAATTACAATTTAATAAAATATGTGTCTCTGTTTCAACAGTATTTTGATCACAGAATAAACATGGTCTCTGTTCTAAAGGTTCTCCGTTATAACGACCAGTTTCAACTCTTATAGGCAAAATGCCAAAACGTAGCTGCGCTAGTAGTGGTCGTTCATTTCTATTCAGATTAAGTGAAACATATTTTTCCTGTTCAAACACTGTTTTAAAAGTTTTATAATATCGTAGTTTAGGAATGTTTAGAATTTGATCTTTCCATTGAATGTTATAATACTCCGTGATACGTGATTTTAGTGATGACATGTTAACACATTGTTTATTGTTATAATGACGATTATGGTCTTATACCATAATCGTTTGTTATGTTGGTGAACATGACTGTTTTAGTGACATTTGACCAAGACTTTTATTGGTATCGGACCAATAGTAATCGAGAGTTATCGTTCTTGAGATTACGCACCAATGATTTTTGCACGGAGAAAGTCGTGCTAGCTGATAGTCATTTATTATTGTTATTGACCACCAACCTATAAGGTAATATACGTGTATCTTGGTTGTACATTAATGTTTTGTAAAAATTGCTTGTTAATTTAATGGTTGAATGTTCATATCCAATTACCTTTACAATGGATTTAAAAATGGATTTAGGATCCTGTATCATGGAGATAACATAAATAAAGAAAGTGATAATTTAAAATCAGCAAAATTATACCCTAGTGAGTTACAGGAAAAGATAGACAAGGAAATAATGTTGGGTAGAATGGTTGGCCAATTCACTACAACCCCGATAAAAAAATTTAATTATTTCGCCAGTAGGCCTAGTTCCTAAATCTGATCATTCTTGGAGGCTAATTACTCATTTGTCTTACCCCAGAGGTTATAGTGTAAACGATGGGCTTGACCCTAAACAATGTTCAGTTAATTATACATCATTTGACAAAGTAACAGCCATGATTTTTAAGTCTGGAAGGGGTGCATTAATGGCAAAAAGAGATATAAAATCAGCATTTAGACTTATTCCAATACACCCAGATGATTTTTATTTACTTGGCATGAAAATAAATGGCAAATACTATATTGATAAGATGCTTCCTATGGGACTGAGTCTGAGTTGTGCTTTATTTGAATCTTTTTCATCTTTCATTGACTGGTTAGTGAAATATAAATCTGGTCTGGATAATTTGGATCATTATTTGAATGACGTTATATTTGTCGGGGAAAAATGTAGTTTGAAGCTGTATGTATCGATTTGGGCGTTCCGATTGCTAGCGATAAATCGGTAGGACCGACAACATGTTTAACTTTCCTTGGCCTTGAAATTGATTCGATTACTATGAGTATTAGAATTCCAAGTCATAGAATTGAAGAATTAGAAAAATATTTAGATAAATAGAACTGCAATCATACTTACAAAGAAAACGAATTTTACTAAAAGAACTCCAAAGCCTAGTAGTAAAGCTTAGTTTCTTTAGTAAGGCAATACGATCTAGCAGGACATTCTTAAGGAGATTTTACGATGCTATGATTGGTTTAAAACAACCTTATCACCGTCGAAAAATTACGTCAGAGTTTAAGTCAGATTTAATAGTTTGGTTGTCATTTTTAAATAATTTTAATGGTGTTCAATTCATACATGATGATTCGTGGTATAACAATAGCTGTTTGAAACTGTACACTGACAGTTCCGGAAATGAAAATATGGGTTGTGCGTGTTATTTTAACGGCAGATGGGCATTTATGCCATGGCACAAAAGTTGGTCCAGATTAGAAATCCTTAAAGATATGACATTTTTAGAAATAGTTTTAATTCTATTAGCTTTACAATTGTGGGGTAGTGATTTAGAAAGGAAGCAAATGTTCCAGACAAACTTCCAGATCTAAAAGGCTGATGACTTTATTGTTTTAGCTTGTATGAAATTAGAAATAATTTTCAAAGCTACGCATATCTCTTAATGTGATAATTCCATTGCTGATTCTATTTCACGAAAACAGTGGGCACGTTTCCGGGATCTGGCCCCAGAAGCAAACGAACACCCAGACCCGATACCAGAAGAATTCGTTTTTCTGATATCAAACTTGAAGCTCGACGTCTAGTTCAATCATCATTGTCAGTAAATACAATTGACTCATACAAGACAGGTATTAACCGTTTCAATAACTTTAGGCGTGATTATGAATTAATGGAATCCTGGCCACCTAATATTGAACAATTAGTTCTCTTTTTAGCATATCTATCTTTACAAAAACTGTCGCACAATACAGCAAGATTGTATTTAAATGCTGTATCTTTTCATTGCAAAGTCAAACTGGTTGAAAATGTCACAAAACATTATGTCTTAGACAAAATAATTGAGGGAATGAAAAGAGAAAGCAAAACTAACACTAGACTCCCTATAACACGTACTATGTTAGGTAAAATATTAGCGAACTTGGGATCTGTTTGTAGCAATTCGTACGAGATAAAACTGTTTAGCGCTGCATATTCATTAGCATTTTTTGTTTTTTTTAGAGTTGGTGAAATAACTGTGACCAAAGATCAATACAGCCACAAGGTTATTTCAATAGACGACATTACTTTTATTGATAATAAACTATCAATTCGTCTAAGATTCTCTGAGACTGATCAAACAGGCCAAGGTGTTAATATAAACGTAATGAAAACAGGGTGTTTAGATGTCCGGTTAAACTTATGTCCGATTATTTACAAGTAAGACCTAAAGTAGTAGGCCGTTGTTTTGCCATAACAACTCAAAAGCTCTCACTAAATATCAATTTTCAAGTTTACTTAGGAAAGTTACAAAGCTGATTAATTCCAACTATGTATACTACAAATCGCATTCGTTTAGAATTGGTGCTGTAACTACGGCAGCCATGTTAGGACATTCAGAAGAAAAAATAAAGGAATCAGGGCGCTGGAAATCTGATGTATACAAACAATATATTAAACTTAATAAGTAATGCACAGCTATTACAATAAATCTAAATCGTTTATGTATTAACCGCCGTTCCCCAGGGTCATAATTGATAATTGATGATAATTTTACATTGGTTTGTTATTGGAGGATAATTTATATACGTTTCCTACAGAGTAATATAAATAAGCGATTACGCGGTAACAGTACCAGTTCGGTTTGCACAAATACATATTAATTTATATTAATGCTAAAAAATAAACATAATTAATATTAATTTTTTGAATATATATTTCAATTACATAGTATAGTGTGTTGGATCATCAATTATAAAGAAGGCATTTATATTTCAAAGGCGACAACCTGATGGAATTAATTTTGGACTTCAACATGCAGATGTATGGTGGCAGGGCTATAGTGGGTTAACTTTAAACATGCTAAAATTTAAATTGAAAACATTGTGTAAGGTCGGTCCACTCCCAACTTGCATTATATTACATTGTGGGGGTAATGATATAGGACATTTAGAATTGAAGGAAATTTGACATTTAATTCAAGAAGTTATTTGTTATTTGAATAAAGCATTTCCCTGTGTTCCAATAATTTGGTCAGAAATTTTGAAGAGAAATGTGTGGAGGTATTCTAACGATAATTTGGCTATGGAAAGAAACAGAAAGCGTATTAACAGTTTTGCTGGTAAATTTGTACAAACAAGAAGGGGTATGTATGTTAAGCATAGCGCTTTTAATGAAATAGATAGATTATTAGATGTTGATGGAGTACACCTAAATGATACAGGCAACCAACTATTTGTTTGCCAATTGAAAAAAGCAATTGAGTCATGTTTAAGTGGTTTTAAAGGCTATGTTGCTTAATCTAAAGGCGGACCATTGTGTATATCTGGCTTAATAATTGCTATATGAATAACAATATTGTTGCTGTCATGCAGAGAATATATTTATTGTACATTGTTGGTTCAGATGATAACTTGATTATTGCTCACTGCCGCTAAAGTATGTTGGGTTTGTTTGGCGGTGTCAGTCTCAGCACGTTGTTTGTGGACTGTCATGTGGCAAACAGCGAGCAATGTTAACTATTGCTTTTATTGATAGACACTAATAAACATTCTATTTCTCTGCAATTCTGATGCTTTATTGTAACTGGTCACTGATTCCCAGGATCAGTTCATTGTTTGTATTTTCAATTCAAAATTGTTAGAGCTGTCTTGCAATTGGCATGAGCTACTTTTATTATTTTGTTATTGCTAATAGCCGCTTATTATATGCTAGAATGTGGAAATTATATTATACGTGTACTTATATTGAATGCTGATTGACTGCTAATTTTTGAAAAACACTGTATTCCATCAATTCACACATTGGTCGCGCCCTTAAATTGCCAAACTATAGTTTACCATTTGTCTTTTGCATATGTGAAAATTAGCAAAATAAATATATGTATGTATGGATTTTGATATACATGTATAGTTTAAATTACAATAAACAAGAGTTATTGCTTGATATTTGTATTTATTAGTTATTTGATGATGCGATGAAATATTTATGCGATGAAATATTTATGCAATCATCGCCTCATGTTTATCCAACATAATGGCGATTATGGTCTTATACCATAATCGTTTGTTATGTTGGTGAACATGACTGTTTTAGTGACATTTGACCAAGACTTTTATTGGTATCGGACCAATAGTAATCGAGAGTTGTCGTTCTTGAGATTACGCACCAATGATTTTTGCACGGAGAAAGTCGTGCTAGCTGATAGTCATTCATTATTGTTATTGACCACCAAACTATAAGGTAATTATATATCTTGGTTGTACATTAATGTTTTGTAAAACCCACCTAACCCAGCCACTTGGGTTTATTTCTTTTTTCCAGATAACCTCCTCTCTTTTTGGGACCTCTTCGTGGTGAGGAGGAGTAACATGTGCCCATTATGTAGGTGCTTTTTGTGCCTGCATGATAGGCATATGGCCAACACCAAAACTGCCCGTTTGCCGTGGGCAGCGTCCCGTAACCGGGAAAGGAGGATCCTGGTAGATGAGGGAGACCCAGGGATCTCCAGTCTATCCAACACACTACTTTGGCCTCTGATTCAGGGTAGACGGGTGTCCAAGTAGGCCCGACTTGGTCAATCGGCTGGTCATGCCTTGCCCTTGAATAGTTGCATACTTGCAAAAGCCATTTCATTCATGTAAGTTCACGTACTCCTTTATGTGCACATTACTAGCATACTCACAATTTGAAAAAAAACATAAGTGTACTCCATTACGGTCTGTGTTTGCTTACTGAATTTAAAGTACTTTCTTTTAATATGTTCAAAACACCAAGAAGGCGGTGGCTCATGGGCCAATTGTGTTGATTGTAATCATTTGCAATTACATGCACGTATATATCTCATGTATCCTTGTGGTGCGGAGGCTGGATACCCGCCTTCATTGCGCTTCCCCTTGTTGGAGTCCGAGGTGGCTGGGGAACCTGAGAGATGAATCATTATTATCTCAACCATGGATCCTTTAACCTCTTCTAAAAAACGTAAGTCTGACGAATCACCCAACATTTCAAATGAACAATCAAGTCAATCATCTTTTCCACGCTTTCTGGTAGTAGAAGCGTTGGGAGATGAAAAATTAGCACAGTTGAACCCGTTTGTCATTGAAAAATCAATTTCTGCACTCATAGGAACTCCAAAATCGGCCAGGAAGCTCCGTGGTGGAGAACTCCTGATCGAAGAGCAAAGAAAACAACAATCAGATAACTTGCTTAAATTAAAATCCTTTTTCAATATTAAATCATTTTGCACTGCACACAATACCCTCAATTCATCCAAAGGAGTCATTCGCTGCCCTGACCTTGCAGAAATGTCAGAGGCAGACATAGTAAAAGAGCTAAGCTCTCAATGTGTTTCAAATGCCAAACGTATTCTATCCACCAGAGACGATAAACGTGTTCCCACTAACACATACATTTTAACTTTTGATACACCCATTCTTCCATCCACTCTTCGAGTTGGGTATCTCAACGTTCGCGTTGAGATGTACATACCAAACCCGATGCAGTGTTACAAATGCTTTAAATATGGACATCATGAAACTAAATGCACTAGAGAGAATATATGCCGTAAATGTAGTACTTCTCATGCTGGTCCGCTTGAAAAATATTCTAATGAAGTCAAATGTTCAAACTGTGGGGGTAATCATTTTGCAGCCTCCCGTTCTTGCTTAGTCTGGAAGACAGAAAAAGAAGTTCTCCGTGTTAAATATACACAAAGTTTGTCTTTTCCTGATGCACGCAAGCTTGTAGAAAGTTCCAAGTATAATTCTTATTCAGCTGCTGTATCAAAACAAGTTAAGATGGTTGATTCTGCTGTGCAGGTCAATTTATGCAAGTGTTCTCCTCTTGAAATCACTACAGTGCAAAAACCGTCTCCTATTCTTTCAAGTAATACGTCCAAAGCAAGTACAAGTTCACAGACAACATCTACAAGTACCTCATCTGTACCTCAGAGGCGGGTCTCACAGGCTTCTCCGTCTCCTGAGCGGGTGATTCAAATGCAATCACCCAAAAAGAAGGTCGTCCTAACCGACCGAGTTAAGAAAGCGGAGAGGGACCCTGTCCCGTCCTCCAACCGATTCGAGGCTCTTATGAGTGACATCGAGTCGATGGAGGACGAGGACATGGGTGTCCACAGCTCTCCTCCCCGGACTTCGGCCCGAAGTCCTGTTAAGTTTCCGAAGTAATTTTTTACTTTTCGTTGAACCATGAGTCAAACTATACTTCAATGGAATTGTCGTGGTCTTAACAAATTACAACGATCTACTTCTTGTACCTATCTCTAACTTGCACAGATACAATGAGAGCATCTGGTGGCTCAACAATTGCGGTTTCAAACTGTATCCCTCAACGACAAATTCAGATACGAACTAATCTGCAAGCCGTGGCCGTTGAAGTAACTTTGCACAGACCTATAACAATATGCTCATTATATCTCCCTCCCAATTTATCTATAACTGTTGAAGACCTAGAAAATTTAACTAAACAACTCCCAGAACCATTCTTTTTACTCGGCGATTTTCATGCGCATAATCCAATATGGGGAAGTACATCTACGAATAATAAAGGCAGCATTACAGAAAAGTTCATTGATAATGTTCAACTATGCCTTTTAAATAACAAGTCACCAACTTACTTACATCCAGCCACTGGAAGTTTTTCTTGTATAGACCTTACATTATCACATCCATCTATATACTTGGATTTTACTTGGTCAGTGCTTGACGAACAATATGGCAGTGACCACTTTCCATTGTTGTTAGCTTTAAACGACTCTGTTCCAGTAAACAACCGCTCTTATTACAAATTCTCAAAAGCGAACTGGGAACAATTTAACAAATTGTGTTCTGATGATTTAACAATCCCGAATTTTTCCAACTCTTCGGAAAAAGCTAATCTCTTTGCGTCCACTCTATCAAAGATAGCTGATGAGTGTATTCCTAAAACTTCAATGAAAAACTCAAGTAAAATTAAAAAACCATGGTTCAACGATGAGTGCAGAAGATCATACCGGAAACGAAAAGCAGCACTTAAGAAATTTCAGGTTTGCCCTACAGCTGCAAATCTAGACAATTATAGAATCCTACGAGCACAAGCTCGTAGAACATTTAAGTTTTCTAAACGTAAATCATGGCAGTCATATGTTTCTAAAATTAACGCCAACACTCCAATTAAAAAAGATTGGGAAGCAGTTCGTAAAATTAATGGTAAACACAAAAAAGTTCCTACAGCTCATATCAAACGTAAAGATTCGAGCGTAGCAAAACTACAAAAGATATAGCAAACACGCTGGCGGAAACTTTTGAATATAATTCTTCTTCAGCACACTATACTGAAGAATTTAAAAAGGTAAAATCTAACTCGGAAAAACAAAATATTAATTTTCATTCTAACAACGAAGAAGAGTATAACACCCTCTTTACAATTGACGATTTAACCGATTCTATTAAGCATGCCAAAGATACAGCTGCTGGCCCTGATGAAATTTATTATCAATTTTTAAAACACCTCCCATTGGTATCTCAACATTTATTGCTCGATATTTTTAATGATATATGGATATCTGGTAAAATTCCAGATTCCTGGAAGGAAGCTTTAATAATACCAATACCGAAACCGGGTAAAGACAATACTGACCCCCTTAACTACCGACCAATATCTCTAACTAGTTGTATTTGTAAAACCTTTGAACGCATGGTTAATAAAAGACTTATCTGGTATTTAGAATCTAACGGTATAATAACTAATTTCCAATCTGGTTTTCGAAAACAGCGAAGTACAAATGATCATTTAGTACGCCTCCAAACATTCATAAGAGAGGCTTTTGCCAATAAACAACAAGTTTCAATTTTCTTTGATCTTGAGAAAGCTTACGATACAACTTGGAAATACGGTATTCTCAAAGATTTAAAAGATGCCGGTCTAAACGGTAGACTACCAATGTTAATTTCTAGTTTTCTGTCTGACAGAAGTTTTCAAGTTAAATTAGGATCAACATTATCAGATAGCCACAAACAAGAACAAGGCGTGCCACAAGGCAGTATATTATTAGTTACCCTTTTTGGTCTTAAAATTAATAATATTGTTAAGGTTATAAATCCTGGTACAGATTGCTCATTATATGTAGATGACTTTTTAATCTGTTATCGTTCTAAAAATATTCGAAGTATCGAACGCCAACTACAACAAAACTTGGATAAAATCCAAAAGTGGGCAACCGAAAATGGTTTTAAATTTTCCAAGTCAAAAACACAATGTGTACATTTTTGTCGATTAAGAAAGCATCATAATGATCCTGAACTTTACATTTCTGGCTCAAAAATCCCTGTTGTAAATGAAGCTAAATTTTTAGGCGTTACATTCGATAAAAAACTCTCTTTTATACCACATTTAAAGTCTCTAAAAACAAAATGTATCAAAGCTTTAAATCTACTTAAAGTACTTTCACATACTGATTGGGGATCTGATTCTCAAACATTACTTAAATTATACAGAAGTCTTGTTCGTTCAAAACTAGATTATGGGTCAATTGTGTATGGATCAGCACATAAATCGTACTTGCAAATGCTTGATACAATACATAACCAGGGCTTACGTATCGCCCTTGGTGCATTTAAAACTTCACCTGTTGAAAGTCTTTATGTTGAAGCTAACGAGCCATCATTAAAATTACGTCAACAAAAGCTTTCATTACAATACGCAACTCGAATATCTTCTAACAATAGTAACCCGGCGCGAAAAGTTGTTTTTCAACCAAATTACATTGATAAATTTGACAACAAACCAAACGAAATTAAACCATTTGGCCTGCGCGTTAAAAACGACTTAGAACTGCTTAATATTAACACCTCTACCGTTCTACAGAATTTCGATGAAAATGTCCCTCCTTGGACCTACAACGTACCAAACATTAACATTGATTTGTCTAACTTACGTAAATCTATTACCAGCCCAGAGGCCTTCAAATCGGAATTCGTTAACATCTTAGAAAAATATAAAGATTGTACACATTTATTTACTGACGGCTCTAAAGATGGTAACAAAGTTGGTTGCGCTGCATATGGAAATTCTTTTGTTGCAAGAATGCGATTGCCTGACCAGGCATCCATATTTACAGCTGAAGTCAAAGCAATAGATCTTGCTTTATCATACATATCAAATAGTATTAATAGTAATTTTATCATTTTTTCAGATTCTCTCTCTGTATTATTGGCCATAAAAAATCGTTATTCAGACAATATTCTTATTAAAAGTATCGAATTAAAATTGCATGAAATTTTAACATCTAAAACAGTACACCTCTGCTGGATACCAAGCCATATTGGTATACAAGGAAATGAAAAAGTTGATATTTTGGCCAAAGAATCCTTAAACCTTCAACCAGTGAATATCAAATTGCCAAGCAGTGACTTCAAATGTTCAATAAACACGTTAATTAAATCAAAATGGCAAACGTTGTGGACCAATGCACTTTTTAATAAATTACGTGACATAAAACCAACCCTTAATTCATCTTCGTCAATTATATATTCTATTCGCAGAGATCAAATAGTAATTTTGCGATGTAGAATTGGTCATACTAGATTAACACATTCATACCTTCTCAAAAGAGAAGAAGCACCTAAATGCATACCATGTGACGAACATTTCAATGTAAAACACGTTCTCCTTGACTGTCAGGATCTTAAATACATTCGTGACAAACATTTTAAAGTAAACTCACTTAAAGAACTTTTTGAGTCTGTACCATCATATGCTATACTTAACTTTTTGACAGAAATAAATGTTTATAATAAGATATAAAGTTTTACATCATTAATATAGTTTGAATTATTAGTATCATTAATAGCTGTCGGCGCGATATGACCTTTTTGTGTTGGTGCGCCGTGAAACCCAAACAAACTAACAAATTTTTCCAGATAAATCTGCTTGTTTAATGTTATCATTTCAATGAAGTATGGAAAATACAACTGAATATTCCAAATGATTCTTTACTATGGTAGCTGTAAGATGGAGAGAACGGAGATAGGAAACCCGTTTAAAGGGACATTAAACTAACAATGAAGTATGGAAATTACAACTGAATATTCCAAATGATTCTTTACTATGGTAGCTGTAAGATGGAGAGAACGGAGATAGGAAACCCGTTTAAAGGGACATTAAACTAACAATGAAGTATGGAAATTACAACTAAATATTCCAAATGATTCTTTACTATGGTAGCTGTAAGATGGAGAGAACGGAGATAGGAAACCCGGTACGACCAATGTGTCAACAAACAGCGAGCAATGTTAACTATTGCTTTTATTGATAGACACTAATAAACATTCTATTTCTCTGCAATTATGATGCTTTATTGTAACTGGTCACTGATTCCCAGGATCAGTTCATTGTTTGTATTTTCAATTCAAAATTGTTAGAGCTGTCTTGCAATTGGCATCAGCTCGCGGGCTTATGAGCATTTGATCTTATAACTTAAAGAGCGACCATTACAAGGCCAACAACTTTGGTCGGTAGCTCTCTCATAGGCTCTACTTTTATTTTGCTACTGCTAATAGCCGCTTATTATATGCTAGAATGTGGAAATTATATTATACATGTACTTATATTGAATGCTGATTGACTGCTAATTTTTGAAAAACACTGTATTCCATTTTATTTGTATTACACCAGTTGTTTTTTCTAGATGTATAATCGTTTTCAAATATTTGTTTTGTTAGCCTATCACTTCTCATGTTGATAAGTCTATTCCAGTAACGTAGTATGGATATCCATCGTCTGTACTGTACCGGTAACCAGCCCATATCACCATGTATAGCTAGAATTGGCGCAAATCTATGAACTCCGAGAAAATAACGAATGGCTCTGTTTTGTATGTTGTCAGTTGACTGATACTTGCGGTGTCCCCAAACACTAGCCCCCATATTCTAATACAGGTATCACACATGAATCATACAGTTTTTTCATATGTTTTGATGCCAAAATCTTTCATATTATGAATTTTTGATATGACTTGTCCCAGAGCACGACCGGCACTTTTTGCTAAAATGTCAGCATTAGGTGTGAAGTCACCATTAAATTGAAATAAAATACCAAGATATTTATAAGTTGGCACTAATTCTAGCATATTATCTCCAATTTTGAATTTCTGGTCTGTTTGTTGGGTTCTAGTCTTTCGAAAATGTATGCACTTCGACTTATCAGTGTTTATTAAAACTCTCCATTGTTTACACCACTTATGCATAGTATCGAGCATCGTTTGTAAATCAGTCTCATTTTTGCAATAAAAACAATGTCGTCTGCATACTGTATATGTCATTCGATCTCGATTTTTCTGATTACACGTATATTTAGCGAACGATTTACACAAACATGTCTCACTTGAACACAATTCGGACGTGGATTAGTCTCGTTAGAATTTCGGATACTTCATATAGCATAAATGTAACCGAACAAAAGAAAAAGGTATTCACTGTAATTCTTGTACAATGATCATTTGAGTTAAACCTGTGTTGTGAGAAATATTCATTGAAAAATAATTATCCAATACCTAATTCACTACATAGGGCGCGGCCATGATCATGCTTTGCCTGGCGTACTTTTACTGACCTGACAAAGTACGAATGGGAGCCAGACAAAATTACTATTATTTTAATTATTCACCACTCTTGATAGATTTTAATCAGTATAGGTCGTTTGCGGTAAAGCCGGACCCCTAAAATCATGATATATCTCAATAACTATCAGATGGAATTAACTCAAATTTTGTATGTGATCATAACTAGCATTTTCCTTTTCAAATCCAAAAATTCAGAATTTTGCTTTAATTACATAACATACTTCCCATAGACATGCAATGCAAATTTTGAAGCCAAAAAGCGACCTTTGTTAAATGGTATGTGCCATAATCAGAACAGCCACATAACAGTAGATACAAAATAATAGCTAAATATGAGGCCCGGTTAGAAATTTTATTTGATAACAAAGTATAACAGTATAGCTCGTTTAGGATAACTTGAGACAAACGACTCAGTCTGTTTACATATATGGGACTCAGGTATTACATAAAACAGGGAGGTCAGCTGATTTTGTGTTATTGAAGTATTTAACATGTCTTAATGCGTGGAACGTGTGTTCTCGTACTAAATTTAATACATAAAAAAACACACTGATAATAGTCGATAATTACGTGTACTAAACTTAAATCCACCTGTGTATAAAAATGGTATCGTTGTATTTTGTCTCAAGTTATCCTAAACGAGCTATATATACAAACTCAAATATCATCATCACTGTCGTCTGCATCGTCAATATCTATACAAATTCTACACGTACGATTTTAAAGACGGGTTCTGCTTTACAATTCAGTAGACCGTCGAGTGTTTATTTAAGCGACAAGTTTACAGTAAACGCATTGGACTTTGTATAAATACACTGGAAGTATGACAATGTTATAATCAGAACAGCTTATTTTACCTCCCGCCGGATTTTTTATAAAAAAATCCAAATATTTTGCATTGTACCTTATGGAAAACTTTTTTATTTATCTATTAAAAATTCTGAAAATTTTAATCCTAGAAGAAAAAATTGAAATAAGATTGTATTAAAATTTTTAGTAAAATCGCTGTTATAGTTTAAAAGATATTTACGGCAAATAGGGGTCCAGCATTAACGCAAACGACCTATACCTTGCCTCGGATATGATGTTTTTTTCCTAATAATAAGTCAGAGGTTTTGTTGTTTTGAGAGCATAATAACTTGTATCATACATGTGTTCAGTCATTATCTGAGGTTGAGTCCTATGTTAGTAAACCTCATAAACATAAGCCAGGGACGGATACAGACAAAATAGGGCTGCCTGGGGGCTGGTAGACCCAACTTGGGGTTGGTACGGGAGGGGTATCCGCTCCCGTTGGTGAGGGTACGGGGGCCTCCCCCGGAAAGTTTGAAAAATGAAGGTCTAAAATCGGCCCTTTTCGCCGATTACCGCCACTTTGGGTTTAAAAAAATTATCTTTTCCCCAATTAATACACTTAATGATAAATGTGCATTCGGAACATCCTCGGCCATTCGCTACGAATAACCTCGGACATACATTTGTATTTAGACGCCTTTTGGAAAAACCGGTGTTGAAGTAACAAATACACGATCGTTAAGGCGATGACTGAAGTTTCGTTTTTAGTAGGCGCGTTTACCCCCAAATGGCCCTGTCCCAAAAGTGGTTCAAATTATGTCATATGATAGGGAAATGAATAATTTATCCAGAACTAACGTTTTTAAGAAAATTCTGTGAAGTCTGTTACCATGGCAACAGAACAAAATAAATGGCTTAATTTGAAAATATTGGTCTCCCTTAAAACTGACTTTCAAATTTGATAGTTTTATAGTCACATATTGTCACATGAGGTAAGCTCTTTCTTTTTCAGTCGTTAAAGTTTGGTTGCTATGATAACCAATTTCAGAAATTGAAAATCTTTATTTTTTGTAAAACAAGTCCTTTTGCAATTCTAAAGAAAGCTTGTTGACATAATTATATAAAATGTAACATCATAACCCTCTGAATTCATTTATTGCATTTTCTATTACCATGGAAACAAAATACATGTAAATGTATTCTATACTCAGAAATAACATGTTTACAATAGAACCTAATATTTTCGCTAAGAATGTGAAGTTTGAAGTTAAAGTTTAAATTCAAAATGCATGCCTAGTTCTAAATTATCTGGTTATCCTATCTTTGATTGAAATAAGTCAGATAAAGAAATAATTTTTAGTAGATAGGTTCTCTTTTACCATGGAAACTTTATCATTTTTACTAAAATTATGATATTCAAACATACATAGTTTTGACATTATTTTGATTTTAAATTTTATCACATTAACCATTTAATGGAATTGAAATAGCCAAAAAACTACATTGGCACTGACATAGTTACTCGTTGTTAAGGTCGTTTCTAAGGCAACAAATATCCCGGTTCTTGAGCATCACAAACATGATACTTAAATCAGTCAGGAGGATGTATTATGCAAATAGGTCAAAATGTAAAAAATCAGTATTGAGATAAAAAGTGCTAAATAATTGTAAAATATCAGTATGCAAACATTACATCACATTATTTATAAACCCGGGTCGATAGCGCAATTGATAGCGCGCCCGGATTCGGAATCTCGTGTCCCGAGGGGGGTACGGGTTCGAATCCCACCGGGGAGGTAACTTATACCCTCACATGAAAATTAGACAATTTCAATTTTCCTCCATTAATTAGATAATAATATTCCAAAATGTGCAAAAAGAGTAAATTAATCCTAATAGGTGAACAAGATACAGTACAGTTCAGGTTAACTGCTTAAGAGATTTAGCTTTTAAGCTTTTAAATATATAGGATGACACTACTTGGGTGTAAGGTTAACTCTAATTATTAGTATAACAAGGTTTTAACAAGATTTTCTACTAATTGCATTACATTTTGTGAGAAATGGATGACTTAACATGTTGAAATAAAGTTAGAAATATATATAAAACGGGAAAGATATACAGTGTTTCTTTTTCCCTTTCTTAGTTAAGACAGTTATGCCATCATCATAGCAGAATCAGCATTTGATACAAGAAATGGTCTAGGTAGTTGAGAATAGAATCTATCAGTGATTTCATTTTGAGTGTTGAAAAAAATATGTAAATATAGAATCACCTATCTCACATTGTGCTCAACAATGATACAAAAGTGTACAAATAAAGTTTAAATCAACACAAAGAATCCTCACATAGGTGTCATCTTTTATAAAATACTGAATGAACCAAGTACTGTTGGGCAATATATAATGTTATTCCTGGTCCAGAGCCAACATATGCATACTCCTTTTAATTGTCACACCAATGTTATGCAAAATAGGAAGTGAAAATGATTATTACCTTTTACCATGTGAAATGAAAAAATATCAAACAATTGCTGAAAGTCCATGCAAGAAGTTACATTTTCATGATGCAATTATCAAGCTGCAGTCATGTGTTCAGACATAAATAACTTCATATGACTTTTTATGTGAGCCCAGATAGACTTTTACATTTGACCATTTGCAACATACAGTTAGTCTATAAAAATGTATAGATGTGGAACAGGGAAAGTAAGTACCAGATATATCCTTTTTGTAGGTTTTTGACTCATTTGTTTTGCCCAAGGAGAAGCAAATATTTTTATTCCACTGTATTTTTTGGCAGTTTATGTATTTAAAAATTATGAATAGTACATTATTTAAAAGCATGATGTACAGTTGGTGAAATCTGATCACAAGAAAATGAATTGGCATTCACTATGACTTCAAATACATGTATACTATTCATTTCAGCATATTTGCAGACTAGCAGGGCTGTACATGTGGTATATGTTAAGAGTTTTTGTTTGTTATATTCATAGACAACTTTTCTTCCTATTGCATATTTATTTTGTATCATAGATCTAAAACCCTGTTGAGTATAAGCAAGTTCTGGAATGTGTATTTCAGGAATAATTGCGCCTCTCATAGCAGACGATCATTTTGAATTGCTTGATACTTATATACTGAGGGACTACTTCTGGATTCGGTAAATTTTCAAAGTGGGAAGAGGTCTAAAATACGGTAAATATATTTGTTCCGGACTGACGTCCCGAACAAATAAAAACATTGACAGTCACAATGAAGATGAAAACTGTAAATTATTTGGTGTCAGATATTTGCTGAAAAAGTAGGGCCAGTCTATTCAACTTGACAGTGCAAAAGGTCGGTGAATTCAAGGAGCGTTTTAATGGCAGTTGATCAGAGGTTATGGTTAAGGGAGCTTATAGACTATGTTTTAGTATATAGCAACCATTGCTAATCATAAATGAACATTTAAATGAGAAAACAAGTCCTCTTCTCCGAATTCTTCTAATAAAATAGTAGTAACGACTCTTTTGTCCGCCATCTTTAAACGTTCGCACTTCAACGGATCGTTCAATTAACCGTTCATAACGGTAACGGTGATTGGCTAACGTTTTATTTTGCTTACTGAATGCAGGGCAGATGTATAAATAAAATAATTGACCAACAATTCAGACATGCAAGTTAAGTTATAGAATGGTAGGTCTCAACTTAAAAAAACGCCGCCATTATCGGTAACATCGTCATTTATTCATTAACAATAAAGTCAATTAAATGCACTTATCAGGCAATTTCCGATTTATATAGCATTTATAAACATTTGTTTATCTTATTTTATTACTTTTTAATTCACATGATTATCAAAGACTTGTTAATTGTTGGTCCAATGACTAACCTAATTGACGATTTTCGTCAACAAGTGACCGTGACAATTTTTTGTTTTTAATTTTTCCTGGACCACTTTTTAACCATCTACACCTAACTAATGAGGTGTGAATGAAGCAATTATAATATTTGATATTATAGTCCAACACAAATATGAATTATTTCATTAAGATTATCTTTTTCTAAAAAAGTGAATACATTTTTGGATATGCAAAATTTCGGATACGTGATTTTTGGACGGTAGGTTGCTAGTGGCAAAGTTAACAAGTAGTAGTTTCAACATTTCAAATTGAATATAACGGTAAAAGCCGATGTAGTCCTTTTAAGAAAATGTTACAAAATCCGATGCGATGTACTTGGACAATGTCGTCAAGGAAATGGACATTTCATCAACGTGAATACTAAGAAGACAAACCATATAAGCTAGGGGCGTGTCTTTCATACAGCAAAGAATAGAATAGCACGCTTGTAAACAATCTCCGTAAACAGATATCCTGTAGAGCAATGTCGTACAGGATCTCTACTATCTAATTGGAGGGTCACGTCGAGATGACCTTTATGTCGCCTTATCAATGTGTAGCTTTCATCTAGACGAAACACTATTAATAACATTTTGATTTCGTTATTTCTATTTTTAGACCAAGTTTTGCCAGCTAATTTGATTAACAGTGGTATTACTCACAGTCTGCGATTGGTCGGCTCATTTCAAATGAGTGACGTAGACGATGTAAACAAGTTACGTACCATAACAATTTCGTCATTAATATTATGATGAGAAAAGGTCACCTGGACGTGTCCCTCGTTTGGAAAAGGCCAGATCTAAATTAACGAGTAGGCGAGCGGAAAATTTTAGATCGGTTTTTAATCAGATTGGCTTGTAAACAGTAAAGCGTGCAGAGTTTATACTCGCCTCAGTGATTGTGATTTAATAATTTTATCAGCTGGGGAGCGACTCGTTTCCATGCAAGAAAATGTCTCGTATGGAATGTTACACACCACTAAATCTTTGGACTAGTTTAAAGTTATATACGAGAAATAGTTTCTTAGATATGTTATTTTTCCAAATATTTAATGATTTTAAATTAACAATAGAGATACAGAGTCAAATTTGAAAACAGACAAGTCGAAAGTTTACCGTCAACTCGTTCAACAAACGAATTTGCAAACTCAATACATCACACAACCATAAAGTCAATTCGTCAAACGGATATAATGTTTGCAATATAATGCGAAAACTTTATACATCAAACTAAGTTAAATTATTGTTCAAGCTGAGTTCAAGTATAGCATGATACCATTACTCTATGTTAGGATTTAGCATTATTAACATGTATGCTAGATGGGTTCAAATATTGCGTAGTGTCATTAGATTTACTGAATAGTTGCATATATATATCTATATATCAGGGTACCATTCTTGTTTGCACAATTTCAGTGCTACCGTCCCATCAGTACTGTCAGTACTTTGATTAAGCTCATAAGTAGAATACATGTACAACCAATTTACTCATTGTAAACTCTCTTCTCTATAAGTCTTCAACTTCGCCCTCTGAGATTGATGATAAGTGACTTCTCCCTAAAATTTTGGTCGATAATCATTTTAATGTTCAAATACTATGTCGACATAAATTTCAATTTAAGTTTAAAATGTTGGTTATCTTATATTAAATTTAAAGGATTCATGGAAAATATAAAAAGGCCTCAATGTTTTTAAAAAGAACTGTTATTTCTCTAGAAAGGTTTTCTTATGAAAGGCACAATTATCCTCAGTTTTTTTTCACATAAATGTGCAGTTAATACTTGTCATGAGCAATAATCCTTTTTGGTAGTCTGGTTGCATATTAACTATGGTGATGCATATCGTGATACAATGCTACTATCGTGATACGTTTCGTGATACAATCAAGCTGGCGATACCCAGCTCTAGTTTTAGCTCTGGAATATATAAATATTCATAAGAGCATTTGTTTTAATGTTTACAAATTAAAAATATATCAAACATGTTAAGTTTAAGTCTGAAGTTTAACGACATCATGAAACTGTGATCAAATTTGTAAAAAATGAACTCTCATGTGGTAGTTTCAAGATAAATCATATTTCAAATCAATATTTTAAAACACAACAAAACATTTCGGAAAGAAAATACCGAAAAATATTTTTCACCAATGAGATCACAAATGGGGGCTCACTTACCGTGTGTGCGTTGTTACGAAGTACCAAACTCTAATATTTTGAAATTATTGTTAAGTTTTTATTTCAATGAAAAATCCAGCTTAGAAAATAGCTTTGAATAAATGTAACCAACTAGTTGTCGTGGCAATATATTGGCTAAGGGATTTTGATTTTTTGGATTTAAGGTATTACATATGCAACATCTGTTAGTAGTCGGCAATGTTCGGACAATATCGTCAATCATTCAGTCCGTGACTAGTTCTACTTCGTGACACATCGGAATATAACATCGGAAATTGACTTATGAAATGAATATCATTTATTGCAATCTCGACCATCCCTATCGATTTTGATACCGGTTGTTATAAATTCGGGGGTTTCCGTTTGATTAGTAGAATTCGTTACGTACACAATGTTCAAGGATACAAAAAGTAATTCGCCCTTGTTACAAATATGTGTTGTTCGTGCAAAAATAGTTTCTAATGATTTATCTGCCAATTTTTTTTACTTGAGATGCGATGTGTAGCAAATAGTATACATTAGGCCGTGAGCCAGATACACTTTTGCTCCCCCCCCCCGGGAGAATTTTCAAGACCCATATTTTTTTATTCCCCTATCTGTCCTGAGTACAACAGTACAAAGTTTGCAAGTTTCCAGTGGGGCATTGCTGAGAAAATCAACTTTTAATTGTATAGGTAAATAGCAATTTTTGTTCCATTTTTATCGATTTATTTTTGCAAAAAACATTAAATCATGTTTGCAACACCAAGTTCTCATTATATTGTTTGTCAATTAAAAAGAAAATGTGTCTTTTGTGTTTTATAAAGGAAATTGCTCTTGATACTGATCTCATAAGTACCTCAAAATGTAACATACGTTACTGTGCCTTTGCGCGCAGACTATGAAACATAGCCACATAAAGTAGTCATAATACACTTGCTTTTTAAGATATACAATGTTGCTGTATGTAAGAATAAGATTTTTATCTTGTTCCTCAGAAATATTAACTTACACACACCTCTTAAACTTTGTCGCCAAGAGTGTTGAAACATACATGACCATAAAAAAATCCATTTTTTCAAATTGGAAAAGATATTATAATTGTAAAATATTTTAAAACATAAGATCAGATATGAATATATATGAAATAAAAACGATTGCCATTAAGTATTCAAAGATATTTTATTAATCATCACATTTTACCAAAATTTTTGGGTAGACTTTAAGAATGAAACATACGTGACCATGGTTTTTCAACTAATATTAAATATCTTAGTTGAATTCATGTTTACTAATTAGTCTCTCTAATGAACTCTTCATTTTATGATTACTACTTTTGCCATTCCTCAGGATCGTCTAGAGATAATGCTGTCTAAAGTATCAAATGTAACATACGTGATGTAACATACGTTACCGTTAAAATGATATACCGATCTTACAGGGTTAAATGATGACATATTGACACCAAAAATGTTATCCACAATAAATAAAGTCGCTATTATCTCATTGAAAAATATATGACATCTTCAACCAGACTGAAAAAAAAACATGAAACTGTGTGCGTCTCAATGGCTTTGATAAATTAAACTATGAAGATTTTTTAACCATTGCATGCTATGTAAGCATAGAATCCTCCTTCATAGCAATACTCAAATCGATATTTTTACAATTCATTTGTTACTTCAATTCTTACTAGATGTAACCAAATCTCAAATGTAACCAAAGCGTCCTATGTTCGCTTCTTATTCAATAAAACATGGTTTTATGAATTGAAACATACGTTACGTTTGGTAAGGTATGTTTCATATGAAATGTATCATAGTTGATGCTTGTTTGTTTGCTTGTTTCACAATGTTTCGCTTTTTTGGAAACTTGAAACGTTTAAGTTCTGAATGTTTCTTTTATATCATGTCTTTGAGTGTAAAGGAACACAACATGTCTGTTGAATTTAACAGAAGCGATATAATGTAGTTGGACTTTTATAAACACACGTTACCACAGGTTGTTGTAATTCCTGACAACACAAACAGCATAATTTATATCGGAATTTATTTTTTGTCGTAGATGAACTATAATACGTCGTGGAAGATTTTGTTGCAGAAATATTTAAGGGAACATGGTACATAAGCATGGTACATGTACAACAAATCGATAATGATAAGGAAGCAAACACATCGTCATGCAACAACGCCGATCTCTTATCCAATGGCAAACCCTTGAGGATGTAATTTTGGGCGACAAATGACTTTTTATATGAAATAAGTGTGCCAGTACCTCATGGAATATCTAGGAGAATGTTTTGATTTTTACTTCAAAGTGAATTACTACATGAACTTTGAACAAAATTGATCTGTTATGCTTTTCTGAGACTAATTCGTAACCTTTTTAACTCTTAATTTTAACATGTTTTCACTTAATTTTGAAGGCAGTCCTTATTGATATAATTAACAGTATTTAGATATGACATAGTACATAGAAAATAGTTTGTGCTACCATTTAATGTTTTAAACTGTTGTACTGGGTGTGACTGATAAAATTGGGATGTGATAGTTTAAACAGTGTTGTTGTAACATACGTTACTACCTATTTATTTCTTTAGGCATTCATAATTATGAACTTTTCAGTGAGTTAAGTATATAAACTTTTAAAATGTATTCATTGATTTTGACTGTTCACGGCTATGGTACTTAAGTTTCTTTCGATTTTTCCAAGTTTGAAAGTCATTGTATCAAGGTTTATAAATGTATTTCTGTAATTTTCCATAAGTTGATCTAAAATTTAAGTCATATTTGAGCGAAGGGGCGTTCTGAATTTATCATTTTGTGGTATGTATTTCCAGTATCAACCCTTTGCCTTCCTAAAGTGCTTAAATCATAGACAAATATACAAATACAGACAAAAAAGTTTTCTTAGTGTGGTCCGTATAGAAACATACGTTACCATAGAAAATAGGTGCTTGTATTCAAATATGTGTAAAATTTATTTAGTCTGACTAACGAATGACCCTTCCTGTAAATACTTTATTCATTTGTCCATCTTGTATAACTTTTATTAATAACTGAAAGTTATCATTAAAATCAAGAAATAAAAATATGTCTAGTGGAGATTTCCTATATGGCTGACATAAGAGAACAGAGAAACGATGCATTTGATTTGTTTCTATTTTTAATCTTGCCAAAACGAAAGTACTCTACCTGTCACGTGACTCTCTTAAAATAGCAAGAAATAAGGGACGCCAATCTGTCTGTTATATTTATTGTTTTAGAAAAAACGTTATTTTCAAAACTAAACTAAGAACGTAATAGGAAAAAGCACCATTTTTCAGTGTTGAAAAGAGGTATAGAAAGAGTCCCTCAAAATCACTGACTCTTCACATATTGGTGTTAAGAAATCACCGTACTGCTTACTATCGGAAATGCACAGGAATGACGTTACAGGGTAACCCAAAATCCAAATCGTTGTCAAAAACAAAATGGCTTCGTAATTAAGATGCGTAGAAATAAAGTACCGGAGGACAGTAATAAGAACTTTTTGGCATAGAAAATGGCCATAGGGGGTCATAAAGTTCAAAGTCCCAGAACTCTGTAAAGCCCCAACAGATCTTTGCAAACTTTTATAAGTGAATTGCAACTACCATGTGGGTTTAATAATCATACCATAGATAATTACTCCCAGGAGGAGCGATGTCATATACTGGCTTTAAAAGCACTTATGGTTTTTACCGGATATTGAGAATGAGCGATATTTCAAAGTCCCATAACTCTGTAAAGCCCCAACAGAACTTTGCAAACTTTTTATCAGTAAACTGTTACTTTCGTGTGGGTTTAAAAAATATACCATAGATAATTACTCCCAGGAAGGAGCAATGTCTAAAACTTGCTTTAAAAGCACTTATGGTTTAAACGGAAAATGAGAATGGGCGATATTTCAAAGTCACATAACTCTGTAAGGCCTAAACAGAACTTTATAAACTTTTATCAATGAATGCCTACCACTAAATGGGTTAAGAAAATCATACACTTGAAATTCCCCATGTGGGGAGCAATGTCATATACTGGCTCAAGGTCTATTATAGATTTGACCAGAAAATGAGAATGGGCGATATTTCAAAGTCCCATAACTCTGTAAAGCCCCAACACAACTTTGTAAACTTTAATCAGTGAATGCCTACCATTATATGGGTTAAGAAAATCATACCCTTGAAAATTCCCCGTGTGGGGAGCAATGTCATTTACTGGCTCAATGTCTATTATGGATTTGACTGGAAAATGAGAATTCTATATTTGGACGTTCATAGAAAAACCTATCGATATACAAGCCTTAAATACAATGTACATTCTATTATGAAAGGAAATTCGTCCTCAGTTCCCACAACATTTACAATAGGAATATATCTGAAGTTTCTTTTTATGATTTCCAAGGTCTCCAAACTTGTCATAGTTGAGATTTTTGTACCGTATTTGATATTTTTGATAGTTATATCATACCTCTGGTCTGAGCATTGAAACTATAAACCTTCGTAGATTGAAGAGTTATATTTAATCTATATATAATGGTGTGATTAAAGTGCCATCAGGTAATCTGTATTTTTTGTGTGATACATAATAATAAATCTAGAAGAAGTGGTCAAGTTATCCTAGTTGTACCCCTTGTATATATGTATATGAACGGTATCTTTGAAAATCAAAGGGAGGTAACATGACAATTCCCTGTGCTTGTAAACGTGTAGATTGAAGAGTTATATTTAATCTATATAATGGTGTGATTAAAGTTTCATCAGGTAATCTGTATATTTTGTGTGTTACATAAAAGTAAATCGACATGAAGTGGTCTACTAAACGCAGTTGTACCCCTTGTATTTATGTATATGAACGGCATCTTTGAAAATCAAAGGGAGGTAACATGACAGTTCCCTGTGCTTGTAAACGTGTATACTACAAGAACATTTTTGCAAAACCGTTATACATACGCCTCGCGTATTTTGAAACTTGAAACAATATTCAACAATAAATATGAGTGATTTGTCTATTCTGGGTGACACTCGAAACCGAATCAAAACGTCATTAAAACGCGTTTCGTTCACAAGCAAGAGGCGTTGGCAAGGACGCATGTATTTCTCATACAAATATGATTATACATTGATTGTGTTAACAGAATTTAACAAGTACAATTTTGTATGTATGATAGGAATTGTCATTCATACTCATTTACTCACTTACTAACTCGTTCACTCACTCACTCACTCACTCACTTACTCACTCATTGACTGTCTGAATTGCTACTACAATGTATAATGTCGAGCAACAATGTTCAACACCATGTCTTGACTGTTTGAATTGTAGCTATGTTACAACACGTTTTGTAATGAATTGAAATAATTATTACAAAACGGGTTATTACAAAAGTCGATGAACATACCAAACCGTTTTGTAATAAAAACCCGAAATGTAATAAAGTGTCTAGTTGTATTATTTTAAGGATAAAATATAGTTAGATGGTTTAAATTATTGGTATAGAAAGAGAATAATGTTTACCAAGCAAAAGTTAAATGTCCAAATAACCAAATAACTTACTATTTTTTATTGAAGATTTCTACAGAAAAAACGAATGATAATATGATATTACAAAACGGGTTATTACAAAAGTGATTGAACACACCAACCCGTTTTGTAATAAAAACCCGAAATGTAATAAAGTGTTCAGTTGTATTATTTAAGCATACAATATAGTTATATAACTTAAATTATTTGTATAGAAAGAAAATAGTTGTTTCACTAGCAAAAGTTAAATGTCCACATAGCAAATAACTTACATTTTACTACGTTTAATTGAAGATTACGGAAAAACGAATTGTAATACAGTCAGATCGCGATACAACGACATCAGGCGAACTAATCTGACGATTGATAAAAAAAAAGAAATAATTTCATATAAGGAACATCATAGTGGTGCAACACAGACTGAAATACAGGATATATTTTCTAAGAAATGGAATACAAACATTGGACCGTTAGTGAAATTTTAGAGTCTAAGGAGTAAGGACACAGTTGTAATTTCTCCGCTAAAAAGTAGAACCCGACACAGGAGTGGAAAATATGAAAAACTGGAAGATGCAATGTTTATGTGGTTCATTGACGTGCGAAGCAGACACGCCATGGTGTCCGATGCTATGTTTATTGACAAGGCTAAATCGTTTGGTGAACAGCTTGGAATCGAGGAATCATTAGTAGTGTAGTGAATAAGGCAAAATTGAGCCTATCCAGAAGTCCATTACTGATTTCATTGGTTGATTGCTAAGTAGTAAGACTATCATGATTATATCATATATATGTACATGAACACTATATTTGATATCAACTGCATATTATTATTTCATATGTATATTATGTTGTAAATAAATAAAATAAACAGTTCACTTGAATATACATAGTTTTATTTGCTAGTTATAGTACATGTACACTTTCAGTACAAAACTTGTTACAAAACGGGTTATTACAAAAGTAATTGAACAAACCAACCCGTTTCGTAATAAAACCCCGGAATGTAATAAAGTTTCTGGTTGTATTGTTTTAAGTATGAAATATAGTTAAATGGTTTAAATTATTGGTAAAGAAAGAGAATAATGTTTACCAAGCAAAGGTAAAATACAAATAGACATAGTAGCAACATTATAACTTGTCTAATATCACTGTCCTTTATATACTTCCAGTGTGTACATAATAACAACATCATAAACTGTCTGATATCGCTGTAAAACATCACACATTGAGTGTCAACATAATAACATCATTATTACTTGTCTGATATCACTGTATGACATCATACATTGAGTGTGTACATAATTACAACATTTTATTGTCTCTGATATTACTTTAATAAATTATACCTTGAGAGTCCGTATTCGTTATAACAACATTATAACGTGTCTAATATCACTGTAAAACATCATAGTTAGAGTGTATAATTAATAACATTGCTATAACATGCCAGATTTCAGTGTACAACATATTTAGAGTGTTTACATAATAACAACACTATAGCTTGACTTATATCACTGAAAAACAACATACATTGAGTGTCTCCAAAAATAACACTTTTTATCATTTATTTTTATCACAAATAACTTTTTAACTTGTCTGATATCATTGTACAACATCATACAGTGAGTGTGTAAATAATAATAGCATTACAACTAGTGTGATATCACTGTACAACATCATGCTTTGAGAGTCCACATATTAACTGCACTATAGCTTGTCTGCCATCAGTGTAAAACGTGTTCATTCATTGTGTGTACATAGTAAAAACAGTATGTGATATCAAATATCACTGTACAACATCATACCTTGGATGTTTGCATAATAACAACATAATAATTTATCTTAAATCACTGAACACAACATAATTTTTGTGTATACATAATAACAACATACAATCTTGTCTGATATCAGTGAACAACACAATGCATTGAGTGTGTTCATAATAACAACATTATAATTTTACAAATACCAGTGTACAACATTATACCTTGAGTGTCTACAAAGTTACAACACAATAACTTGTCTGACTTCAACGTACAACATCATTCTTTGTGTGTGTACATAATAACAGCACTATAACTTGTCCGGTATCATACCTTGATTGTGTACATAATGATAACATATAAACTTGTCTGATATCACTTTACAATATCATACTTAAAGTGTGTATATAAAAACAATAATATAGCTTGTATGAAATCACTGAACATCATCATATTTTTTGTTTGTACATAATTACAACATGCTAAAAATATCATATTGTTTAATTATCCCTCTTGCCTAAAAATCTTTTGGACCAGGCAATGTTATCGTATATACCTGTGAATACAGAAATAAATACGTTATTTTCTGTGCAAGTTTCCTTTTATTCTAGCGCACAAATTCAGAATACATATGCAGATATTGAATGCACTAATATTACTCTAGATGCACTGAGGCTTACATTTTCTATATCTGTGACTGAATTTACAAATATGAACAAACAAATAAGTGGGCTCTGTAATCAAAATTTTGGCGTCCATTTTGTGTGTATTAAAAACTTATTTATTACACATCTTTGCGGAAGTGAGGGGCTAATCACAAAAACGTGTGTACATACGCGAACTGAACTTTTATCTAAAGATTGCAAGATTTCGATGAAATGTCTTAAGAATGGTTTATTTTTTATGAAGTTATTACTTTATATGTCTGTAGATTTGATGATTTGTTTACTTTTGATTTAATTACTTTATTTTGACATCCATCGGTTCCGTCTTAAATTGGTCGATGTTTTGTTAGCAGATTACCATTTATTGTGTCATACCACCTTTGTTTAAATTGGCCGTGTATTGAAAAATCAAGAGTATGGTGGCTCGGTATAGCCCTCGTGCATTTTCTTCGAGAGCTTCTAATCTCCGTTTGTGAAATTGTTCGTTGAAGTTGATAGTGCGCATGCGCGTAGATGGTGGTTGTGAAAAATTTGGACTGGATATTTCATTTAGTTTTTAAACGTTGTGGTGTACATAGTCGTGTTTTTAAATTAATTTTAATAAGTTTTAATTTTTTAGGGTGTGTTGTGCGCGATGGATGTACCAGTGTAGTGATATTAATCAGAATGTTCCAGATTTCATTGGATTTATACCACGAACGATTCATGGACTCATCATGTCATATTTAAGTATTTGGCTATTGGAGCATTCAGAACCATTTCTACCGAATTTTTGTCATATTTAGTGTTTCCATTCTCTTTCCAAATATTTCGTTATGGAAATCACGGCATTTTATAAGTAATATTTAATCGTCAAAGAATTTTCTACAAAACAAAATTTTGGCGGGAATCGGTGCAGCCATCTTGAATCCTGGAAAGATTTAGGTCATTTTATAATATTCTACCTTCAAGTGGTCGTTTTTCAGCGGTCTATTGCTAGTTTAAGTATAGCTTTATTGCACGCAAACTGTATTTTAAACAATTTTGTAGAAATAACTTCATATTAACTGTAAATACGGAAAGTCACGTGATCGTATTTCATCATGGCGGCGAGCGGGGATAAACAGAAGAGAACAACCAGATTAGGAAGTAAGTCCACACCCTGCCACCTATGCATCAATACGACATTGTCTCTCTGAGTAACATTAGTTTGTCAAATAACGTGCTTCGTGGACATAAATACAAATTGAATAAAAACCGTATGTCATCTAAATCCGACCAATATAGGTTCAGCAACAGAGTAACCAACAATTGGAATAACCTAGCTAGTTCTACAGTTGAAGCCTGTTCCGTAAACTCCTTCAAGAGCTGTCTTAACACTGAATGGAAAACCAAAGCTGGTAAATTTGAAGGGACTTAAGCGTTTTGCTTCTACATACATATATAAATACAGTAATTAGAAATCAGTAGGCTGGTACATCCATCGCGTGCAGTGCACATGTATATATTTTTTAATATTGTGAGTAATCATTTAAATTGGGCCAATACGAGCACCGCTCACAGAAGGCCAACAGGATCAAGGTAAAAGGTAAATCAAGGTAAATCAAGTTTGTGGAACATATTGTATTCTTTAAATGTTTTGTAGTTTATAATGTATTGTTGACAACAAATCATGTGACCAAAATTTGAGGGCTTCACTACTTGACGTTGACTTAAGTCAGATCGTATTGTAGCAAATATTTTAAGTTTCGAGTGTGTCTTTGAAATTCTCTCATCGTAAACGTAAGTTCAGCGTAAGTAAGTTATTTCGCAAATTTCGCTACCTTACGTAAGATTCTTATGAAACAGTCCCAGTTCTTTATCAGCCCTGCGTTCAGTCAACATTTAACGTTAGTCAATCACCGTAATTGAACGATCCGTTGAAGCGCGAACGTTTAAAGATAGCGGACAAGAGAATCTTTACTTCAATTTATTAGAAGAATTCGGAGAGGAGGAATTGTTTTCTTGTTTACTTGTTTTTTGTGTGTAAATTTATTGATCTAAATCAACGGGAGTAACACCGCCGACTTCGTTGTAATGGCAGTTACTAATTTGCACAATATACTGGAACTGTTTCGTTTCAGATTGTTTCATACTCGTGTACTATATCCTTAAACCGTTTGCTGTTTGCCTGAAACGTTTTCCGCTAACAGGCCGTTTAATAATGACATTAGTGAATTATACCTATTTTAAGTGTGTACCTTTCATTACCTGTGTCCATTATTGCACACCGTACTTTTTGTTTGTGCTACTTCTTTTGTGTAAAGTTATATTTTGGACATGTTGAAATTTATAAATTTTAGTATATAGAGATATTTTAGTGTACTGATTTCAGACAATGTATGAATTAATTTGTATTTTTAACTCTTAGTGCATCTGTACGGAGGTGTACACAATCTGATTATAAGATTTTATTTTAACTTTTTTCACTGTACTTCATGTAAACTTGCACAAAAGTTTACATGTTTAAAGTCACTTTTTCATAAAAAATAAATATTACTAAACCACTTTTTTGATATTTTTTATTAAACTTACTTATTTATTTCATTAGGATTAAAATGAAAACTGAAATTTATGAAACTTATTTGTAAATTTCAATTATTGCAACCACACCTATTTTAAAGTCATGAAGGACATTCGTAAATTACATAGTCCTTAAGGCAAAACCAGGTCCCGATTCGCGCCCGACGACCTTATACAGGTCAAATTTTGACACGCCATCATCGAGCCGTCCGGCTTCAATGGGCACAACGTCATCTGCGTTTTACGCAGCGGCAATGGAAGTCTGTCATATTTAGTGATGAATCCAGATTTAATGTAAGTCATGCTGATGGCAGAGTAAGAGTATATAGGCGTTGAAACGAAAGACTGGCAGACTGTTGCATTCAAGAGAGAGACAGGTTTGGTGGGGGTAATGTAATGGTTTGGGGTGGAATAATGGGTGGGCGAAAAACCGATCTTGTTATTATGCATGGAAATCTAAATGCCGGACCTGCCATATTTTAACATGACAATGCCAGGCCTCACACAGCACGCATTACTACCCAGTTCCTTGGTCAAAATAACGTAAATATTTTGCCATGGCCATCGGTATCTCCTGATTTAAACCCAATAGAAAATATCTGGGATGAATTGGGTAGGAGAGCCAGAGCTAACCACGACAGCAACAATGTGAATGACCTCCAGAATGCACTTCTGGTAGAGTGGCAACGCATACCGAATGCGTCAGTACAACGTTACGTCAACTCAATGAGACGACGTATCCACACATGTGTTCGTAAAAACTGAGGTCATACAGGGTATTGATGCGATTTAAAACAATTCCACACTTGCAGTTTGGCGCAGCTGTATACTTTACATAAACCGTTTCAATAATTTCCAGTTTCTGTATTCTTCAGTTTCACCCCTTTTCCTCTTAATTGTTGACAAAAACATGGAAAATGTCCACAGTTCAAAATCTTTCTTCCACTAATACACTACTGATACATTTAGCTTTCACAATTAGCTAACATCAAACTTCTATATAAAATGCATATTGAAATATGGATATTTAAAACAGGTGTAAAGTTTTCATTTTGGGTCAGTTATGTTTGTAAGTTTGTTTAAATTATTTATTTTATAAGATGATGTCAATTGAATACACAATCCAGCAAGATATAGCTCCTCTAGTGTAATAGTTTGTGGGATTTATAGATGCTCAAAAGATGCAGTTTTATATTCAGCAGCATCTTTCATTCATGTAAGTATTTATTATTTGTCTGATTAATGGAAAACTGCCCTAATACTAGTTGACAAACTTATTCAAGAGGCTTGAAAAGTATACCCCATCTCTTAAAGGAAAAAATCAATTAGGTTGAATTGTCACTCATGTTTGCTTTCAATCAAGAAAAGTACATGTAAAATAAAATGTGAGAGCCATATTTGTGCTTTTTCTAGATATGTTGAGGAACATGAATATCTTTTCAATAAGACAAGGAATTACTATACACGGACCCTCTTTATCATAAGTTGTCCAGACAAAATGAATTTTTGCATCATTTATTAAATTTAAATGAGAAAAACACAAATAAGTTTTAATATATTTATTTGGATACACAAACTCATACAATATTTCATACAACTGTTTCTGTGAAGTATCATAACTTCATAAGATATCATTTAAAACAAATTCACACAGGTTTAATATTTTATCATTACTTAAAGTTTACTAGCATTCCATGAGTCAGTTAGTGATGAAACATTTTGTCACCAAAAGGTGATAACTTGGTATGTATATTCCAATGATGTGTCAACAGGTTTGCAACTCTATTATTACCCTAACTTGTTTAAAAATAGTCTGTCTGAAAATAGAAAATGAACATAAAGAATTATTTTCATTATGAAATATTATATCATATTCACAACTATTTATATTCTGTGTTATTTCAGGATATGCATCTTCAACAAAACATTAGAGATTTTGTGTTAAAGTAATAAGTTTTTATATATTAACATGACACAGCATTCATATAAAGGATTTAAAATATTCGGTTTCGAGTGTCACCCGGAATAGACAAACCACTCACATTTATTGTTGACTATGGTATCCAAGAAAGAACGCCATATCGTTAGGTCACATTCGGAACACCTCGATCAATCATTAAATGTATAATCTCGGAAGGATTGGTGGGGGTCCACCAAGAATACTGTTTCAAGTTTCTAAATACGCGAGGCAAAGTGTGTACAACGGTTACGCAGAAAAGGTCTTGTAGTATACAAGTGTACAAGCACAGGGAATTGTCATGTTACCTCCCTTTGATTTTCAAAGATACCGTTCATATACATAAATACAAGGGGTACAACTAGGTTTAGTTGACCACTTCATCTAGATTTATTTTTATGTAACACACAAAAAATACAGATTACCTGATGGCACTTTAATCACACTATTATATAGATTAAATATAACTCTTCAATCTACGATGGTTTATAGTTTCAATGCTCAGACCAGAGGTATGATATAACTATCAAAAATATCAAAAACGGTACAAAAATCTCAACTAGGACAAGTTTGGACACCGTGGAAATCGACAAATCTATGGTCGTGATATGACCTAAACAATAGTTGTTACGACGTTTAACCCTACAAAAACAAACAAAAAATAAAATACTTTGTGTGTAAGAAGTTTGTATACCTTGTACTTGTTTGTATGTATTTTTCAAGGACACGCCACAATGTTCAATCAAATTAATAGGCTGAATATATTACGTACGTGGCCAAATGCCACATATCTAAGTGCATGTATGATGATCGTTTCGTCTGATAAAAAACAACTAAAAAGCAAACAAACAAAAAGAAAATTCAGATATATTTTTATTGTAAATGTTGTGGGAACTGATGACGAATTTCCTTTCATGTAAGAATGTACATTGTATTTAAGGCTTGTATATCGATAGTCTTTTTCTATGAACGTCCAAATATAGATAAAAATATTTTATCAATCGATTAAAATAATATTATAAATAACGGCGACAATATCACGTGACTATGACGTCACAAATGCTACGGTTTCAAGGAGAAAACAGTAAAAATCAGCCTCGATAGTCAAGTCATAGTTTTGATATATTCAAAAATCGTTTAAGGCAAAACCAGGTCCCGATTCGCGCCCGACGACCTAATACAGGTCAAATTTTGACACGCCATCATCGAGCACTTGAAGAAAATATTTATGATTAACAAGTGTAAAATTTTCATTTTGGGTCAGTATTTACTTGATGATATATTATCATTACATCTGAATAGAGTATAAGTTTTCACTTTGAAAAAGTATGCACTATTATGTTCAGATTTAGAAATATGTGCAAGTTAGCTTTATTAAAGTCCCACCCCTACAAGAGATTGAGAAATCCACATCTGGAGCATTTAACTATTTTGTAAAGCAATTATAATTAAATCGACTGATAAAATAAATTGTTTTCTATAGTTGGACGTTCATAGAAATAACTATCGATATACAAGCCTTAAATACAATAACGCGATATGACCTTTTTGTGTTGGTGCGCCGTAAATACAATAAACACTCTAACATGAAAGGTAATTCGTCCTCAGTTGCCACAACATTTACAATAGAAATATAATTATCTGAAATTGCTTTTAATGTTTGCTTGTTTGTTTTTGTTGGTTTTTTTATAAGGAAAACAATTATCATACATGCACTTGGGTATGTAGCATTTGGCCACGTACGTATTATATTCAGCCTATTTATTTTGATCGAACATTGTGGCGTGTCCCTGAAAAATACATACAAACATGTACAAGGTATACAAACTTCTTACACACAGAGTATTTTATAATTTATGTTTTTGTTGGGTCAATATCGTAACAACTCATTGTTTAGGTTATATCTCGGGTGTAAGTCAACCTACTCACCGTTCCTGGTTCCTGGAATTGCTAAATGTTTGGAGTTAACTGTTATACAGTTACTATAGGCACATACTTTCGTCAGTGACAGACTTATGCCCTACATGATTTAGAATCATTGGTTGAAGGGAGAATGGCTGTAGAAATCATTTAATGACAAAAAATCATGAATGTATGCCACGACCGGTTTGCCACGATCAAACCCACGACTCCTAAATTAGTAATCTTTCTAACTACCAACTGAGATATCCGGTGGAGTTTATCATATTGTAAGATGGATTAATTGTTGACTTTATGTATTCTAAGTTGTCAAACAAACATGTTTGACAAGTCGCTTTGAAAAATAATGAATTAAAATCAAGATTGAATGATAATTAAACAATCAGACGATGATTAAGTAATTAATAACGCTCGAGCTTTGAATAGCACAACAAATACAATACAATGTTAATAGCTTATTCTGAATGCTTGAAACTTGAAAAATGACGTGTAACCAAAACAATTGTCGGTGATTTCCAATAAATAATAAACAAAATCAGAAATTCAATAACCGCGATATAATTAAAACCTGTATGCGGATCATAAGTACAAACGATCATCGATAAAAACAAAAGTGTTCGAATCTAATTCTATAGTAAAACATGACAACCAAAACGTAATACGATTGCTCCTTTGCTTTAAAATATTCATGCCCGTCGCTATCCTGGATAATGATCGAATGACTTCTTTATTAATACTTGATTGGATTCTGAGTTCTTGATTTAATACCTGTCATTAAGGACTCGTAGGACATTCTTGCTCATTTGGGAACAAATATTTATTGAATGAACAAATGTCAAAATTATAATGCCTTCATTATTTATTCAGCATTAAATGAACTCGTCCATTTAATTACGATCCTATGTGTTTGTTCTTATTTCATTAAATTAAGATAATATATGTTTGTTCGTAGTAAACACACAATATAAATAAGTTGATTTATTATCAACTTAAAGTGTATACATAGCAACACTACACTGTGCTTTGTTGCTCAAACAAATCTGAAAGTACGCTTTTCATGAATGTCATGGTACTTACCTGTTCACATTATGCGGATAAGGAGAAGTAAGCGGCCGGATAGTCTAGTAAGCGAGGGGTCATGGGTTCGAGTTCTAGCCAGGCTGCATTTACCCTGTGACAATCATAAATGAAATCGGGCTTTAAATCTTAGTTTTTGTTGTAAAATTTACTGAATGTAGAATTTGTTGCAAATAAGTCTAAACTACATTCAAACATGATGTGCAAGGCATTGTTCTTCTCAATGACATGTAATATGTTTTGATAAAGCGTTAAAGTGGCTATTAAAAATGACAGTTGGTCGTGTTTCCATGTATTTGTAGATAAGCCTTGGCCATGTGCAGTGGGGAAAACTTCTTAAAGTTGAAATACAGCTTATGAGCATAATGACAAGCAACTTGCTTGCAAATGTATTAGCTTAGTATGTCCATAGCACTACCACAATGATGGCACTACTTGCTAACGTGTTATTCGCCAGGTCTTATTATTGGTTGTATAACTGCTTCTTCTAATGTCATAGACATATCTTCGTAGGTAAATTGCCGTGGTGTTCCGATTGTCAAGTTCTATGACCAAACCATTCGGAACTCCTCGGCCATTCAATACGAATAACATAGGACATATTAAGACGCAATTTTTGAACTACCTTTTGTGTCAAATGCCTTAACAAATTTTTTACCAGTGTTGAAGTAAACAAATTCATGGGCGTTTAGGCGATGATTGAGGTTTCGTTTTAGGGCATGAAACTGAAATAACGCAGTTAAATAAAATCAATGAACAAAATTTAGTCATATATGTAGGCCAACATAGAAATATGTTTTAACTAAGCTTGTACACGTGTATACTACAAGAACTTTTTTGCGTAACCAATATAAATACTTCGCCTCGCGTATTTAGAAACTTGAAACAGTATTCTTGATGGACGAATCCTTCTGAGATTATTCATTTAATGAATGATCGAGGTGTTCCGAAAGTGACCTGACGGCATGGCGTTCTTTCTTGGATACCATAGTCAACAATAAATGTGAGTGATTTGTCTATTCTGGGTGACACTCGAAACCGAATCAATATCTACCTGCCATTAAAAACGCGTTTCGTTCACAAGGAAGAGGCGTTGGCAAGGACGCCAGTATTTCCTATTGAAATGTAGCGAACGTTGTAGTCGATATTGGTTGTTAAGAGGAGGAGTCTAAATTATTCGCTCCGCCCCAATCGATTTATACTCAACAAAACCAATTTAAAAGAACAGTAATCATTTATCTGTAGCGTTGTTACCTAGCAACGAATGAGTCCCAGGGACAAATGATTGGCTTATACCTTGTTTGTGCCAATAGTTTTCCTTAGAAACGGGTAGGTCTTCTTATAAAGTCCACCGATAGTTCTGACTCCATCGCTAGTTGCGCAAGCGGCGCTGAAAGACACTTTTTGATTGTTTTGTCAATTGTTGAAGTTTTGTAAATTTCAAAATGAAAGCTCTTATCGTAGTGGGATTACTTGTAGGCTCTCTGTTCACAGCGGGTAAGTTAATGTTATCTTAAAATTAGACATCGTCTTGCATTAATTACATATCATAGAATTAAAGTTAGAGCACGCACTAATGTCAATTTACCATGATTTAAGACAATTATATATTTGAAAACCATGATAAATGATTACACATGTATATTTTTCAATTAATTTATAAAATTGCATTAAATATTTTGTAAATAATTAGATTTATATGACAACATTTTGAATAAAAAATATCAGCCTTGGATATAATACCTTTTTTAAAAATATTTGTCAAAACAAAATAACAGTTTATTTACATTTTTGTAATTTGAAGATCTAGCCCGGATAAAACATTAGCAACACAATTTATAAAAAGATATCAGTTTTCTATAGTGGCTTATTTCTGCCACCAGATAACCGCATAACTTACATGTTAATTAATTAGTTAACTAGTTACTCAGATAATTAACTAGTTAATTAAGTAGTTAACTAGTTACGTAACTAGTTTTTTTTCAATATATAAAAGATTATAACAGGAAAAAAATGCAAGTTAGTGCTTACAACTGCCATTGTGTACTATTTTACCAATTTAACGAAAGAAGTATTTCATAATGTCACTTTAGGGCTTCTCTTGAATTATACAGTAAAAGAGAATTATCGTTATGATGCACAAAATAAGGGATAACTGTGTTTTGATGCAAGACTGGTTATGACGGAAATAATACGATTGTTACCCACATATTCTTTCTGATCTTTTCATCATGTTGAAAAAGCAGTACATATTACCTCGGATAATCTACGCTGCCGGGCTGGTATGATCAGCCCCTAATCTGTAACCAAAACTCACGCAGAAATCAAATTTAAATAAATTCATATCGGAACTGATCAATTGATAAAACGATTGTAGTTGTAATTTTTTGTTATGCATGTATTCACAGAGTGTGCCATTACTGGTTGGACCAATCCAGTACTTACGAGTGCCGATGGCATTGGATCTGCTTCGCCGTTAGTGGCAGAAGATACGCCAGCTGGGCTTACAGGTATCACTGTTGCCGCTACTACCGCCACAGCATATACAATAACTGCACAGAGTCCAGCCGGTCTTCCAAATTTTACCATTGCTAATTCCGGTGAGATCAGCTTTACTGGGACCTTGGACTATGAGACAACAACCGAGTATGTTCTCACCATAGAGTAAGTAAAGTTTACAATATTATAAGATTTTATATTCATTTTACAGAGATATTCCACTAACATGTCGCGGAATATAACATTCGGTCATGCGCAGTCAGATTAAGTGCATCGATATTATGTTAACACCTACGCGTAAGAAATAGTTTGATTGTTTACAATATCGGACTTAAGCAGTATTGTTTTCAACACACAATAAATAAATAAGTTATCTTTATTCATGTCCTAAAAAGGACATCATATTAAATGAAAAATGAGGTAACCTGTGCCGATAGCGCAGTTGGTAGCGCGCCGGGATTTGGAATCTCGTGCGGGGGTGCGGGTTCGAATCCCACCCGGGTAGGATATACCCTTCCATGCAAGGTACATTCGGAACTACCTCGGCGATCTTCTACGCAGATGCACCTCGGATATCATATGGCGAAAAAAGCAGATCTAAGAATTTGGTTTCTGGGGGTAATATAGTCTGAACAACACAGAAATACGACGTGTGAGACATTGTACTGATGAAATGATTTTGATAAAGCGTGTAACAATGTATATTAAGTGTTTTACATGAAAATGTCGTGCGGTCATGTTTCAATGTATTTTATTGACAGTCCTTGGTCATTTGCTTTGATTAAGACTTCTGAAAGTTGTTTTGTAGCCCCTTACTCGACTGGGCGAAAATGGGCGAAAATATGTAATTTTTTACCTTTAGTAAAGCGACAGGGCTATTCAATATGCTTATATTTCGATATTGATTGACTGACTGTCATACGTGTATACAACTTGGCAATTACATAACTTGAGTGATCGTCTTTCAGAAAAAAAAGTTGAACCCCATTTACCATGACAACGCTGGGGTTGAAAAAAGGGCAAGACATGCGCTCAGTGTCTAAGAAAGAGGCGCGTGAAAAATATCTTTTTGGAGGACAACTTCATAAAGTAAAATTCATTAAATATTATTTTCAAGTCCTGTGTCCGCCATTTTGAAGGATAGATGGTCAAGACACATAAAACACGGGATTGAGCAGTAAAGGGTTGAAACAGCTATTGAAACCAAACGAAACAGAACATAATTTGAAAATATTTTATTAATCAGGGCTAATGATGGATCAAACACAGGTACAGCTAGTGTAACAGTGTCTATATCAGATGAGAATGACAACAACCCTGCATTTGCTAGCACGAATAAAGGATATACTGTCTGTAATGGAGCAACAGCAAGTAGGTATCCCTATCTTTCAATCTCCGTAAACAAATACTTACACACCGCTATCGAAGTATCTCCTGACATCGCGCAGGGGTCACGTTCAGATGATCTTTGTGGCGTCAATGGAAATGTAGCTTTATTGTGACGAAATACTATCGATAACATCGATATGTCGTAATAATTGGTTTTGCATTTGACATAGTTTACTGCTCGATACATTTTGAGCAGAGGATTTGGAGCTTTCAATCAAAACTTGAAGAACTAGTTGAGATATTTATTATATTATTATACGTTATTTTATGTCATTCAACTGCTTGTTTGGAAGGAGATATCTGATTAAAAGCATATGTTTTATTAAACTTTAGTTCTTGTTAAAAGCCGCCCGGCTAGCTCAGTTGCTAGCACGCAAGTCTCTGATCGAGGGGTCGTGGGTTCGATTCCCGGGCGGGGCATACTTTCGTGGAGTTTGGTCATGAAATTATTTCTACGGCCATTCTCCCTCCTACCAATGATTTTTAATTATGTAGGGCAGTTGTCAGTCACTGACTGACGAAAGTATGTGCTTAGTAGTTGGTTAACAGCTTAGTCCAGAGATTTGGCCTTTCCAGGAGGATTGAGTAGGTTGACTGACCGCCGTTATATGACCTATAAAATGTGTTGCTACGATGTTAAACCCAACAAAAAAAAGGTCTTGTTAAAACACATGCCTGTATTATTGGCAACATTAAACATGCACTTTGTAAGTATCTGTATCAAATTACGGCTCAGTTCGTATACATCCGTCAAGTTTCGCCGCTTCAATGAGTGACTCTGTAAAATGTGGATGAAAAAGTAATGATCGGATTACATCAAACGGGTTTCGACTATTGCAGACAGTGCTTGAATAATTTTGCCGAATAAAAGACCTAATTAGTGTCCATATTTTCCTGAACCGTCAAAAAAAGGAAAAAATCCCAGTGAATTTGTGTGTTTAAATGTTCTTCGTTGAATAATCGGGATATTATTTTAATAACATGCATGATATGATTTCGGCTTCAACAGACAAATAGCTCAGCGGTTTTATACCTGAATGCCGAGTGAACGTTGCCTTTGTATTTTATGTAAGAGAACGTTTTCAATTACCGTGCAATTATTCAAACTAAATGGTCCAACTTGATAGAGAGGTTACGTCACGTGTAACTACTTTAATTAATTCAATAAAGGGAAATAACCGTTGCAAGAATTTGCTACATTGTGTAACAGTTGTGAGACAACGAACAATACCGCGATAAAAAGTCTTAAAGTACCAAAACCGCGGCATCCGCACAAAAACGGTATCATATCAGAGTTTTCTTTCAATTTGATGTATACGTCTTGTGTTGAAAGAATTTCGATCTTATGGGATTTTTATCTAAATTCTGAAATAAAAATGTAAATTTGAGGTTTGGTGTTTAGATAGTCCAAAAAAAAAACTTCAATTATATGTACTATACTGTTACATTTTAGGTACGACAGTGGCCACCCTCACTGCTACCGACGCTGATGGGACAGCTGCTCACAACACCATTTCAGGTTACTCCTTTTTGGGTAAGTGACCACCTATGTTTCGTCAAACTTAAGGGGCCAATAGGATGGTAATCTTCAAGGGCTCATTTAAGACTAGTCTATTTAAGTGTTTTCAGTGGTTTGGGCTCCTATATTAATGTCTTTTATTTTGCTTATATAATTCTTTCATATAAGGGCCACTAAAGTGAATTTGGTCCATTTATGTATGTTTTTTTTTAAATTTGAGGGACCAATAATTAGTACTCGAGATTATATGTTGTTAAATAAGTGATTTGATATCGGCCCTTTTATTTTTTCAAGGGCAGTCCGAGACACGGTTTTCAGTTTAATTACACAGATTTTGCAGTATTGTGCAGTGAATATGTCTCTTTGCAGGACAAATAACACATAGTCATTTAATAAACATATAAAACATTTTACAAGATATCAAAGGCGTCTGCCAACTATAATTTACGTAACTTAGTTTCTGTAATTCCCCCTCTGGTCGGTTGTTTTGTATCCTATACTTTAGTCTAATATACGGAACCCATAAAGTGACATTTTGAAATACTTTTCTTATTTTCACAATTATTTCGTGATATTATGTTATTTAAATTAAACGTAATTATTTCATTTAAACAAAATAATTGTAAAAATTAAAAAAAGTTTATCAAATGTCACTTTAGGGGCTCCATACTGTACAATGCAATATGATAAATCTGTGATATGCTCATTTTGCCTCCCTATGTCATGCCACCAACACAAGATCCTCAATGGAGACAGAAATTTTCTTTTTTTTTGTTTAATCCTTATGTGCTGGATGCATGCCATATACTTTACATATTATGAACCGTGTTTTCTTATGTATGAATATACATGTATTTTTTATTGTAATGCTTCAAAATCCGAAATAACTATATCCTTGCACTAAGGTAAACGATACAGTTTTGAGTGAAAAAAATGTTTGATTTGTGTAGATGTTGTAAATGCTTGGTATTTAAAAGTCCGATTGACTTTTTCTTTAAAATTTCAGCCGGAAACACAAACACTGATTTTGCTGTAAGCAATGCTGGAAAGATCACAGTGGCGAACACGCTCGACAAGGCTACCACTTCTGGATACGCCCTTACTCTGGAAGCTACCGACGGTACGAACACCGGAACTATGGACGTTTTCGTTGTCGTGACTACCTGTTCAAGCGCTGTCGCTGTTTTCAGCAGCATGATGATGATTTTAGGAATGGTTATCATAATCAAAGCGCTGTAAATGCCATACAGACGGAACAAGTTGTCAACTAGCATTGAAGACACTTTTTTATTGTGTATTTATAGTGCGTACAATTTGACCCAGACCTCACCTTTCACATTTGCATCTAATTATCACCTACACATATCCCGGTGAAAATCAATACCACGCCTACTCTACACTTCGACTCGTTACGTATTTAAAATATAATTTAACATGTATAGAGTATACACAGCCCGCATGTATAACAACTTACGATTCAAATGCATTCAAACGGGAAACTCGTGTTCTTACATTTTTGATAACAGTCATTAATAAATGGGTGTGGGGATAGTGATTGTGGGGCTAAAACCAACAACCTTTGAATTGGTAGCTAGCCTCATCGTACAATCCTCTAGTCCGGCCTATGTGCAATAGACACTCGTTGTACGCTTTAAATGTACTTTAAAATTAATCCCTGTGTTAAAATTAAATTCGAGCTTTGTCGATAATTTATTTATTTATTGGAGTTAACGCCGTATCAACACAATTTAGGTCATTTCACGGCGTCCAGCGCACCTAACCTAGCTTTCCTGGACCATTGTCTATAACCAGTACTCACCTACCCTTCCAAAAGGCCGGAAACTTCTCCATATTATCTAATCAATGGAGGAAAATCGACATTATTGTATAATTTTCATGGAAGGGTATAACCTCACCGGGTGGGATTCGAACCCGCACCCCCTCGGGCACGAGTATCCAAATCCCGGCGCGCTACCAACTGCGCTATCGACCCGGGTTACATTGTCGATAAAATCCGATTGTTATCGAGCATTAATACTACATTCGTATTCAATGTAATGAATATTCTTGCATAAAGGTCAGGTCGGGGTCAATGGGTCCGCACTATACTACAATTGTGTTAATTAACAAACGAAACTTCAATTATACTGGCATCAAGAATTCAAATATGAAAATTGTGACTATGAAATAAGTTGAAATAACTTATTCAGATTTCAAAATTCCGAACAACGTGCATTTGTTATAAACCAAACTATAGTATATTTTGGATGGGTTAAGTTCGTCAGAATTTAGATTTATTATAAGAATTATTATATGTTTACGCAAAATAAATAATTGTATCAATTTATTAAATAGCACTTAATGACACCACTTTGCAAATACACAAACATAAAGTCGTCTCATGTTAACTGAACAACTCAGTTTCCAGATTAAACAAAAACATTTATGATCATTTTGATTTTTTCTAACCTCTGGTTTAGAAGTTATCGCACATTTTTAACACAAACGTTAACCCATTAACGTTAACTCCTCGGCCATTTTCTTGGAATAACATTCGAAGAATGGTCGAGGTGTTCCAAAATCCAAATGAAGTAAACCGTGTTTAAATACGATCCTTAATGCATCCGATGAATATAAATTAAAATTTTACTTTCTTCATCTATTTAATAGCTTTATAGACGTATTAATTATACTACAGTCGTAAAATGTCAATCTTTATTTCGAGACCTTACGGATTTTACCGAAAACAAAATCGTGCACATTCGGCATCGTAGATAGTGTTTTGTTATAGCGTAACGCCTCTCGATATAATTGTTCGTAAGATGTCTGCCAGGGATTGAAAGATGAATTCATTTTTATCGTTCTGTGTGAACTGGCAAAAGTCTTACCTAATATTCAAGATGATAACTTAATAGTTGAGTTGAGAGAACGAGTCAAAATTATCATTTATGTATTTAATTTTTGCACAGCCATTATAGGTGATGTTGAGCACTGCATACGTCATTAATAATGACGTCACATAGAACGCCTCGTAGATGTTATCTATATAAGATAAGCTCAGATCTAAGTCCAATTAGTATTCTCAAAGTTTTACTCGAACTTTATTAAAACCCAACCTTAGAATCTCAAACTCTAACTCTCAAACTGTGATTGCAAAACAAAAATAAAAACGTGCTGAATCGTGCTAAAACAGCTAAACCAGCTAAACCGCTAGTTTACATATTTTAAAACGCCGCGTTTTATGTGAACATATATAGTTACACAATCATAATGAGTTTGTTTTTACTTTTAAAATATTTGAGTAATAGTTTTTGTTGTTGTTGTTTTTCATTCCGGGTCTGTTCACTGTGATGATATGCGATAATATATCGTATTGATGTTCGGGCATTACCTGGAATTGTTAAAGCTTTTTTCTTTATGTTACATGCACAATGTATTTACTTTATTGCATTTTTATAAAAAGTAAAATTTTTACGTTATAATATACTTCAAAACACTTTTCTTACAAAAAAACTTACGATTAAAATTATCGTAAATCAAAAGCAGGTTATATTGATTGAATCGTAATTACAATAAAGGTCTGCTAAATACACCATATTATTAAAATATATTGAATGAAGAATCTATTATTTAACATGGAATTCACTATACCCAATATACATTATCTTTTGATCAACGTAAAAGCTTGTCGATAGCGCATTGATTTTTTATATCTTTAAAAAGGGAAGTTTTTTAGAAGAAAATAAACAGTTTTATATATTAATATATATTATTATTTAATATGCACATATCTTCTGTTTTATTTAGTTACAATTGTTTGATAATAAAGTTTAATTAAAAGATTCGGGTTTTTTGTTGTTGATTTTGCCCCCTTATTGAATTGAACAACTTGACATTAGTATGTGTACAGTTGAAAGAAAGACTATGTTATATAAACATGGAATGTTTCGTTAATTACAATACGTTATTTACTGTATTCACTTTATAACCTCTTTTGTCCAACATCATATCATACAAAAGCTTAATCAGTTTGTGCTTTATGAATGAGTTTGTATTTTCGACATCCCATGCTTAAAATGAATGTCTAAGAAATCGTCTCGTATAGAAAATAAAACTTTGAATGTTTTGAACTATTTGAGAGTGTTTAATGTGTTCAATGTGAAGTGCAATAAAATATTTTACAAGTTTACAAGTGTGTATTGTAAAAAACGTAAAGTCCGGTAAACGCAGGAAACATCTATTCAACATCAAACATAATAACATAAAAAGACAAGTCACAATGACACTATGGGTGGTGAAAGTTGAATTAGTTTGGTTATATAAATGACTTTACTAGAACTTATTATACTTATATATTTACAATAAATGTTTTATCGGTGACTGAGACTACCATGATACATGTTCCATCGGTATGCCTCATTCTGATGTATATAAGTAGTCGTTTGATATCCTTCAAACATCTTTACACTAACTTGTTGACCTTTTCTTAGAACCTCTGATGTCGTCACAGAGTAACATTCATTGCCTGGTCCTCCATAAAATGAATGGACTGTAACTCTCTTGCCATCCACTTCAAACCCTGTCACAATGCCCTGTTTGTTGGTAAGACATATCGTCATCCCAAAAATATAAATACCATCAACTGGTACGGTAAACATTCCATTTGTTTTATCGTACCCACTATTAGTGTTGTGTAAAACGTTAGTAAACACCAGTGTATCACCAACAAAGGGACGTACATTTGCTAACATCGTGGCTTTAAATGAGACTTGATTTGTCGTTTCAACTTCTGTAATAGAAAAGAAAGAAATAATGTGTCACTCAGGGAACATCGAGGATCCGAGCTGGGATAGGTGTCCCTTGCTTCTGCCAGTAAGCTTATATTTGTTTACCTTATAAGATAACTAGGTATTAAAATCAGGCTAAGAGTGTCTGGTATAAGTGATACTTACATACAATGGACTTATAGTATGCACTTTTGTTGAGTTTAACGGTGTAGCAACACACTGTATAGGTTATATCATGGCGGTCAGGCAACAAACTCACTCTTCCTAGAAAGGCTAAGTCTCTGGAGTTAGCTGTTAACCAACTACTAGACGCATACTTTCGTCAGTGACGACTTCCCTGTATGATTTAGAGTCAGTGATGAGAGGGAGAATGGTCGAAGAAATTATTTCTTTACCAAGCAACACGAAAGAATGCCCCGCCCGGGAATCGGACCCACGACCGCTCGATCAGTAGACTTGTGCGCTACTGAGCTAGCTGGGTGGGCATAAGTATGTAATTAGTATGCATAAGTCTATCATAATTTAAAGCAATCATTAACAAAAGAAATAGTGTATACGTACCTTTTGTTTTCATTTCATCAATATTTTCAACCAGTGTCTTAATAGCATCAACATTTATCATCACAGTGTTGTTTATGTCTTTTATTCCTTCCAGCATTGTTTTCTCTGTATCTTGAACAATTTTATCAATATCTGATTTCACAGATTCCATTTTTTTCAGAGACTCTTTTAATTCTGTTTTATATTTTTTCCATTCAAACTCCATCTTTATAAGCTTAGTTAAAAGTTTCTCCTCGTAATCATACTTGGAACACGATGGTTCACTTTTTACATAACATCCAAATACTGACAAATAGAGAACTATAAAAAACTGTCCGTAGTTAGCAGCCATCTTGTTTAGTAGAAATCAACTTAAATAATAGCAACGTCTGATAGGTTTGTACGACAAAACTTGAATGAATATATATACAGTTTACAGGGTAAGGACTATTACTTTTGTTCATCAGTTAATTTAGTTTACAGATTCCAGATGCTTAGGTCTTAATTAAGGTTGTAACATCATTTTCTCGGAGCCAACGGATTAACTCGGTCGGTAACGCGTCCAACTGTCAATCTAGGGTCGTTGATTTGATTCGCAGCAGCTATCTACATATTCACACTTTCAATTGTTAATTGATTTTGTATCCGTAAAGTTGTATTAAGATACAAGAATATGTTTGTTTTAATGAAGACCTAACCATTCCCATAAGAAGCAACATTCACTGACAAACGAATGCGATAAACAACCTTAACTTATTTCTTTTCTCTGTAATAAACTGTTTCAAATATTAGTTTTATTAAATTAGTCGCAATTTAGGTTGTTTATAAATTGGAAAATGCAATATTAATTGGAAATTAAATTAAAGTTAAACAGGATGTGGTAAAATAATCCAGAATCTAATTAATCGTGATTAAAGATATAAACACTTTAACTTTTAGCTTTTAGTCTAAACAATAAACGAATGTTCTTTATCAATATATTAATGTAATGTCCATTATTTGTAAACACGTGAGCATGAGTTTTATTTATACTGAAGTATGGGTATCACATATCTTTAATTTCTTAAGTTTCGATCGATAGAAAGTTTTTAGCATATTGTTTACGCGAACTAAGTAAATTTGATTTATTTATTAATTAACTCCATTGCTAAACTGCATGACAAGCATTTTACAATTGAGTATAAACAAATAGCGAATGGTTTTTTCAAATTCATTGAAGCGATATTATGCGTCATGTGTGTTTTTTTTTTCTTAAATCTGGCCATCGTTTATTTTAACTGTACATACATTATGTTTAATGAATGTTTCAGGTTTATTAGATTGTGGTTGCATGCTGTAGCTTGTTGTCGGCAAAATAATGAAATAATAAGGAATACTGATAAATGATATTCATTTAAAGATTATCACTCTTACAACCCAAGTCTTATCTACCAGGATGTCAACTTATATATACAAAGTAATAAACAGAACAACACATAAATATTAACAATATAAACAACAAGTATAAGTATTTATGAAAAACGGAATGAAACAACAATAAATAAGTAAGATTAACAGAGTAAACAGCAGGTATTTGTTACTGATAATATGACATTAAGAAAATCAAAGTGCTGAAATCACTGAAAGTACTGAATGAATGATTTACTGAAAGTTTGCCTCATTTAATTTAGGACAGATAAAAATTGGTTATAACTTGACTGTGGGATCATTGCCTTACCCTTATATCGAAAAGTGAATACGTGTATATTCAAGTAAAAAATGCATTATTTGAAACAAATATTTGTATCAATAAGATCTAGTGGTAATTTTATAGCATTTTAACAATCACAAATTATACTCTATTTAAGTGACTAATTGTATGGGATGAGAAGGTTTTTGAAGTAGAAAACTAACCAGCGCTATTGTAGGAAATTTTAAAAATCCTTTTTAAAAATTGTTACCTATTATTTTAAGACTTATGACAATGAAATGTAGATTTCCTTATATTTATCAAATTTATCTCTTTTTTTAAATTTCGAAAATTCATTTTCATGTGAGTGTATTTATATAGTAAACATGCTTAACATCATTTCCAGCAAACTAAAATATTGTCTGATTTTATTAAAGGAAGTCTAGATTTAAAATAGAATATTGAAAATTATATCAAAACATAAACAAAAGCGTTGAAAATATCAATTTTAACTAATTCAATTCTCGTCTGTGATTAAATGGACTTTATGACATTAACCATTTTTGTTCTAGCATGCAGTTTATGACGTCTGGGTTGAAATCAGCCGCTGGTTAATATATAGCTTGTTCATAACAAAGCTTGTTTATAATGATACCATTGAACATCCCATCATGATAAAAATCTTTTATTTTACTATCTTACAAAAACATTTTATAATGAGGAACGCAACTTTTATACCTGGTTTTGAAGTAAGATAGAATTCTCCTTATACAAAACATTGTTTTTGACTAAGAAAAGTGATATCTAACTGTACACTGTATTTTTAACATTTTCTCTATGTCGTGTTATGGTAATCGAATTATATAAACTAATACTTTGTATGGACAAATCAAAATTAAAATATTTTTATATCTAAGGGAGATAATAACTTTCTTTCATAAAAGTTTTATAAATAACTTAGGTACAGGATGTTGATAAAAAAATAATGAACATTTTGTAATGAATGAAAGATATCATATTTAGTAATCATATCATGATTCATGAAAATTCGGCATTTTGTATTTCTTTGAGATTTTTTCTTTTAGATAAAGTTAGTTCCTCATATGTATTTTTCTTTGTTTAACGTCGTATTCAACACATATTTAGGTCAAATATACGACGACCAGCTCTTCCTACTATAGGTTTCCTGGACACTTATTCCATCACTAGTACTAACTTACCCTACCATGAGGCCGACAACTCATGTATACGGTATGACCTTCCGCGACCGGACTCGAACAAGTTATCTCCAGATTCGTAGTCAGAGATGCTAACCACTACGCCACTGCCGCGACTTCCTACCATAAAAAAACTGAAGTTAATTCCATGCTGAAAATCCAAAAGCGTTGTTACTGCATGACAGTTTTATTTATTATTTACATTAGAGTCCTTCATATTCCCGGTCTTTTTAAAACAGATCACTTGATTGAGACAAATAGCTTCTATGGATTTCACATAAGTATATCATCCAGATATTTGTCATTATTAAAATTAAAGTTTTACACAAATACAACAACAAACAACTGATTCCCTATCGGAAATGTTTGTTAATGTAGAAATGATCAGAAAAAATGTTCCACAATTTTTTTCCAAAAAGACAAAGTGGCAATGTTTCACCATTTCATGTATATTTAGACTAAAGCTTGGTAATTTCATTTTGATACAAGCACCTGTGGTTGAAACAGAAACTCGAAGTTTAGTAAACGTCTGGATTTTGAGTTGAAGTTTTGAGTTTTATGGTATGAGTCATTTATACATTGGGTATAACACCGTCAACACAATTTTATGTTATTTTACGTCGGCAAGCGCACCTAACCTATGTTTTCTTGACCAATCCTTTCACATGGCTGACAATATAAAATTTACCTTATTAATAGAGGTAAATTGACATAATTGACGATATTTCATGACAGGGTATAACCACCCTAGTAAGGAATCAAGTCCATGGCCACATCGGAACACTGTATTCAAGATCCCGGCGAGCTACCGACTGTGCTGTCTCAGGTGGACAGTTCAATAGCCACTGTCCATTGACTGCATCATTTTAACTTATAAGAGTTTATATTAGTTCGATTGTGGAACAAGTTATTAAAATTTAGATGAGACACTTTCGAGTCCGCTTCCTGGTCCCGAGTACTGCGCTAGTAGGATAAAGATTCTTGCTCAAAGAAACAAAGATTAAGGTTTTGTATGAGATTTGAACAAACGCAGAGCTGGCTATCCAAAGGTTACCAGTCCAACTTTGTGGTCACTCGTCTTATTAACTCATGTGTATCTACGTATTAGCTATCGCGTGACCATGCTTTCACTCTTGCGTGGGAAAAATAAACTGAAGAGACGATCATTAAATACAACATGTATTAGGTACACACATATTTTACATTTCTCACTCAGTTCTATTCCAAGAAAAATGTTCACAAATTTACTGTTCTTGGAAAATAGATAATTTTTGATAATTTAATACCTGACACATTCTTAAGTATTTATTTACAAACATAGTTGCTTGAAAACATTATTTCCATAGTCAAGCGAGCGTATATTATTTACATTTTAACATATAATCTTAAATTGTATAAATTTATATCTAATGATGTATAATTTGACAAACATAAGTTCAAAATTCAAGACTCACACAATTTAACGCACTCATTGCATTCCACCTTTACGATACAAACATACTAAAGCGTAGCTCAGTAAGGCCATGACATACCGGAATTTTGTTAAGCGTCTGCGTGCGCGTAGGTTTTTGAGTCCTCAATCCAAAATAAAAATGTTGGTGAAATTTTCTCAAATAATTATTTTGTTCCGGGATTCGATGGCTGATTTTTTCAGGAAATACTGAGTGTCTTGTTTCTGTGTATTTGATAAATGAAAATGTACACATGAATGTTGCATATTCTTTTTATAGAATACTTTAATCTCACATTAATATCATCAACATTCATGTACTACTACTATAGTCTGATTTTATTCGGTGAGCCGTGACAGGTTGGATGAGTCTAATCATAACCATGACGATAGGTATAACCAGTAAATACTACACTGAAAATCAATACAAACTATAATATCTCAAGTATATATGCATGATATAATAATTCAAAATCATTGTTCAAATTAGCACAGCCGGTAACGAGTCAGAAACATGTGGCAAATGCATAAATTTTACTGCAGTGGTTCGAACCTCAACGCCTCCACATTTTTGGAAGGAATTCTTTTGAATTCCTTTCTATGTCAGCGCTCTTGGAAATTTGAAAAAGAACGAACAAACCTTCAACTCAATAGAAATCAATGAGTCAATGCGATCAAGAAATAGTGCAGCAGAAAAATATGTGTACTATCAAAAGTAGATAAGTTGAAAAGTAATTTCAACAAATACTTAAAATTATGATATTAAATGGGGTTTTTTTACACGTGAATCAAACAACTTTCTAACTGTGCACGGAAAGAAGTTTTTTTGTATTATTGCGCAGTAGTATCTACCACACGATTGTATATATATACAATTTTAACGAGCGTTTATCTTAGCAGGGGTTTACTTTGAGAGCGTAGAGCGCTGGACATTTTTCGAAGTTAAGCAACGAAATGTAAGGTTAATCTTTGGATGGGTGTCCGTAGAGGTTTAGTGACAGCGCGGAGCGAGTATCATAAATGTTTTTTTGTTGTTGTTTTTTTGTTGTTTTTTTAATAGACCGCAACAAATTAACCGTTATGTTCGTCTGATTTCTTGCACCTTAAAATCCAAAAAAAAAATGCGTCCGCACCTTGAAATTGACGCATAATAAATTTCGGAAATTCAGAAGTTTTCACACTAGACCAAGTAGAAATTGAACTAAAAATTAGAAATTTGAGTTCTAAATAGCAAAATAAATCAGAAAATTTCACTGTTACGGTAAAGCAGTAATGTATTCTTGCTAACATACGGCATTAGAAATTACAATGACCCAATCCATTGTTCAGAAATATGATAACTGCACTCTCTCTTAGACCGTAAACTGAATATTTACTCACTCTACACACCTTATCTTGATGCGTGACGTCATACGTGTCTTTGTAGTGTAAAATATGAAGATTGATCCATAGAGAGCAGATAGGACAGGGAGAAAAATTTACATTGAATTTCCTACAGTTTTGATGTCCCAAAATAACATATTAGGCTTGATTTAATTCTTGTGATATTATTAGACATTAGCATAATTTACCAAAATCTAATTACATTGTATACACAAAAAGTTAACCGGGGTAATCTGTGCTTCGTAGTTATCTAGTATTAACAAAAGTAATACCAAAGACAAATGAAGTTATATTTCCGTATGAACTGATGAAGGTGTAAACCTCTTCTACCCTACTTCTAACTAGTTTTAAATTCAATTGAATTTTCATCTGGAGTAATTGTTAACTTGCTTTATAAAACCTAGAACTAATTATTACGTGATTACACTATAGTCTATAGATATATGGTTATATGTTATATAAGAAAGTCCATACCTTTTCTGCTCTTTTTAACTTATGGTAAATAAATGTCTTAGAAACCGCACAAATTTATGCTTCGCTTTCGCTCGCTTCTCAAAATTCAAAATATGGAAAAAGAATTTAATTGCTCTTTAGCTCAATTCTTTAGAACAAAATACATAGAACATGTGATCAATTTGTTGTGGCCTTAACTCAATGGCAACACATTGTTTAGGTTACATCGTGACCAGCAATCCACCTGTTCCTGAAAAGACTCAATCTCTGGATTACTACTAGATGCAATTCAGTGACTGAACACTGCCGTATTAAAATGATTTAGAATCAGTGGTAGGAGGAAGAATGACCGTAGAAATTATTTCATGGCATAGCTCCACGAAAGTATGCCCTGTCCATGAATCAAAACATACAACTTCTCGATCAGTAGCATAATATGCATGTAAAATGAAATATGAAACACATTCGATTATGAATGATAGAGATATGATGGTGGATATCGAAATAGTAACTTTGGACTCCTAACATCGTTCAAAAATTCCTTCCAACAGTACTTTCAGTACTTTGATTTAATTTATTATTAAATACATGTATAGTTGTCCGTATCATATAATGAGTGTTGAGCTATAATTTGATTTTGTTTAATTTCTATTTGCTTTATTTCCTTGTTTCTTTTTTTTTATATCCAGCAATTTACATTGTACCGAATAATAATACATTTATATTATACATTCGGCTTCAAATGCAGTGGCTGATTAGAAACCAAAACTAAGATACAATCGAACGAATGTGCCAAAGTTACATGCATCCCATTTCACTTCTCTTTCTTATAAAATGCATGTGCATAGAATCATTTCTTTAAGACGCGGTCGAGACAGTTAAGTGTATGACATCAAAGTAATAACTAAGCACAAACTCAGGCGAATATGCATATTCTATTTTATATACATTTGGCTTCGTGCTGCACAGAGATTTCGAGTTGTACGTTTCCATGATTGCAAAAAATAAAAAATAAAAATAATAAAAAAGAATTAAGGATACTATGCAGGATTCGAAGCCGGGGTAGCAAAAGCAATATCTATCAATCCAAGTGTCTTACCCCCACGACTATTGAGTCACTTAAATCAAACTTGAATAATTATGATAAAGACAGTAATCAGTTAGTTGGTTAAATAAGCTGTGTTACCTTTTTGTAGGAATATTGCAAAAATCTATAAATACAAAAGTGCAGTCACGGCTCACCGGTAAAATCGGACTATACCAAGTACTTATTTGTGTGAAACTAGCTAGAATGGACATGTGTTTTCGTTTTTGGTTTGTGTATTTTAGTGAATAGGTATCTAGGTTCGTTAAATTTGAGTTGACGCTTAACAAAATTCCAATTTGGCATGGCCTTATTTCATTCTGCACACATAAACATTTCTGTTAGCCAATGATTTAATACCTTATCATACTTAACTGTGTCAATTAAATCACTTTCTCTTCTTATGATGTCCGAAGTATATTTGCAAAGAAATCGCCGAAGAGTCCCGAAAAAATTTGTTCCTTAATTTTTTGTTATTGTTATAGTCAATGTTTCTATGTATGAATTAGACTTCCATGTAACATGTTCCACCGATAGTTGTCGCTTTGATCTATATTGGCGATAGAATCATAGCCGCCAAACCTCTTCAAACTAACTTGTTGACCTTTTTTAAGAACCTCTGAGGTCGTCACAGAGTAACATTCATGGCCTGGTCCGCCGTACAATGCATGAGCTGTAACCTTCTTGCCATCCACTTCAAATCCTGTCACAATGCCGTGTTTGTTGACAGGACATAATGTCATTCCAAAAATATAATTTCCATCAACCGGTACGGTAAACACTCCATTTGTTTTATCGTATCCACTACCAGTGTTGTGTAAAACGTTTGTAAACACGAGTGTATCACCAATGGAAGGACTTGTATTTGCTAACATCGTGACTTTAAATGAGACTTGAATTGTTGTTTCAACTGTAAAAGAAAAATAATATTAATGTGTATCTCCGAGGTATAAAATCCTTGATTCTCGCTAGGATAGAAGTGCCATCCTTCCGAGTCATAAACAGACACTCTACCACGTCGCTAACTTAAATATTGTTTGTTTCAATGCAAGGGAGTACCATATACCCATAATACTTATGTTCATTTCAAATGGAATTATTTTTATCAATTTTCGTTTTTTGTAGCTCATCAACAATGCTTGATGTATTCTGTTTATAATACGAGCCATTTATTTGATATATGAAATCTTTGCATTGATAATATTTTTATCGAAAGTAATTAACAAATATTTTTATTGGAATTTAAGTTTTTATCTATCATTACCAGCCAGCTTTCTTGGACAACCTTTAATCAATACTTGATAACCCATCCACGAGGAGCTGACAACTTCTCTCCCTACTAAATCAAATCGATACAAAATTTCAATTTTGGACTCACAGATGACACATGCCTTTACCAGTAAACTAGTGTCCGATTACCTTATCAGATAATATTAAAGATAACATGACTAAAAACTAAGCAGTAAAATCAGGCTAAGAGCGTCTGATATGAGTGGTACTTATTTCAAATGAACTTCAATTAATTTGTATAAGCTTATCATAATTCAAATCAAGCATTAACAATAATAATATACTTACCCTTTGTTTTCATTTCATCAATATTTTCAACCAGTGTCTTAATAGCATCAACATTTATCATCACAGTGTTGTTTATGTCTTTTATTCCTTCCAGCATTGTCTTCTCGGTATCTTGAACAATTTTATCAATATCTGATTTCACAGATTCCAGTTTTTTCAGAGAATTTTTTAATTCTGTTTTATATTTTTCCCATTCAAACTCCATCTTAATGAGCTTAGTTAAAAGTTTCTCCTCGTAATCATACTTGGAACATGATGGTTCACTTTTTACATAACATCCAAATACTGATAAATAGAGAACTATTATAAACTGTCCGTAGTTAGCAGCCATCTTGTTTAGTAGAAATCAACTAAAACAATAGCAACGTCTGATAGGTTTGTAAGAGAGCAACGTCTGATAGGTTTGTACGACACAACTTGAATGAATATACATAAAACTTACAGGGTAAGGACTATTACATTTGTTTATCAGTTAAATGAGTGATCATATTTTAGATGCTTTCGTAAGGTAGTAATTACCTTTTCTCAGACCTGACGGGTTGGCTCATTAGGTCACGCGTCCGACAATCAATCCATGGTCGTTGGTTAGATTCGCAAACGGACCTACATTTTCACATTTTCGCTTGTTTATTGGAAGTTATTTTATCTGTAAAGTTGTTTTAACCACTAAGTCCAGTGATTCAATCTTTCCATTAACGAAGAGTGTTGACTGACCGCCTTGATATTACCTATTAATCTCTTTTTCAAGCTCATGCTTTTCGTTTTAAATTCATGTAATTTACCCCTGATTGTTTTAATAAATTTTCGCACGATATTTAACACTGCTATTGTTCAAACAGATTAGAACATGTTACCAGATAAAATTCTTGGTCTGAACTGAGATTCGAAACCACGACCCTCGAGGAGTAAGTGGCCAGTCTACCACGTCCCATAAAAGTGAGCTTAAAGACAAGGAAGTACAGGTGCCGTATTATACTTCTGCTACAAGCACGCTCTCCTTTACATGATTTGTTCTCGAATTCTTGGAGCTTGGTTGTCTGTGGGACTATTTAGGGGTGCAATGACACAAGTTCTTGCGGGTGCCAAATGTAACCCGATAAAAATCCATGATCCGAACTGATTTTCGAACCCACGTCATCTCGAGTCGTAAGCGGCCATTCTACAACGTCGCCATATAATCTAGCATGAAGGCAAGGGAGTACAAGTGCCGTATTATACCTCTGCTACAAACATAACTATCTTTAATTTGTCACTTATTTATTATTGTATAGAGAATAGTGACATGTGGTAGTTCAATGTACATTGGCTTCCTAGAGTTAATCATTGTACTAAAGAACGTCATCGACAAACAACGTCTTTCAGCGTAGAACGTGAAATACATGTTATATTTTTTCATTATATATATAGCATTTTAGGAAAAGTGATGAACTACCTTAAATTATTTCTTTGAACTTGTAAACATTTGTTTTATTAAAATAACCGCAATTTATGTTGCTTATAAATTGTGAAATGCAATATTAATTGGAAATTAAATTAAAGTTAAACAGGATGTGGTAAAATAATCCAGAATCTAATTAATCGTGATTAAAGGTATAAACACTTTTCCTTTTAGTCTAAACAATTGGTGGATGTTCTTTATTAATATATAAGTGGAATGTGCAGTATTTGTAAACACGTGAGCAAGTTTTTGTACTGAAGTAAGGGTATCACATATCTGTTTTAAGTCTAGGTCGATAGAAAGTTTTGAGCATATTGTTTACGCAAACTGAGTCAATTAAGTTAATTTATACATTTCCTTCAATATTGGACAGCATAATTTATTTTTATATTGAGTCTTAACAAATAACGGATTTTTTTAATTCATTGATGCGATATAATTCCTGTTAGCGTGAGGCATGTGTTTTTATTTTATATTGTAATCTGGTCAGCGTTTTTTGTGGTATTTATAATATTATGTTAAATGAATGTTTCAAGTTTTATATATATAAGTGGTTGCAAAGACAAAATGAAATGTTGAAATACAAGTTTTATCCATCAGAACGCCATCTTATACATAACAATATTATACAAATTGTTTCAGATGAAGTCTCGTTATATAGAAAATTCATGAATATTGTCAAGCTAGTAAAACTATTCTAGATCATGTATATCCTACGTTAACAAAGAAATTAGTATACTGCGAACTTATAAAAGGATACCAATCCATTTTAGGAAGTGGGCTCTTTGTCAAACTTAAACTTAGCAAACAAAATATGTAGGCATGTTTATTGTACATGTTATATTTCAATGGATTCACAGCATGCATATCTAATGTAAATAATAAATATTCATATAGGGGCTTTAATATTAATATCATAGCCATTCTATCTTTAGGGGAATTCTACGGAGGCCCTAAAGTGACATTTTGAAATACTATTTTCAGTTGTTGTTTTTTCCGTATAAACGGAATTCTTTTCCTTAAAAACGAAATAATTGTGAAATTAAAAGAAGTATTTCGAAATGTCACTTTAAGGGCAGGCACCGTAGTATTGTAGTTTTTATTAAGAGAAGTTTAACCATCAGCGCTGTACTCACCTTGCATGCTGTTTTTTGTATTCGCAAGTTAGTGTGTTACTTTGTTAGATTCAGTTGCGTAATATAGTGTCATGAAAATAATGAGAACTTTTTTTTAGTTTATTTAAATAAAAGTAAAAACAATATAAGTAATAAAATTATCACAACTGGGTTAACATTTTATCACAAAATGGACTTATAAATTCTAGTCGTTTAAATCCTTCATATTCAGAACTATTTTTTCGGTTCCAATTTGGAGATCCTATTTCTAAAACTGCAACATTAAAATCCAAGAACTTGTAGAATAAAGTATATTTTGTGACATGTTAAAGATGTTCAGATTTATCACATTTAAATATAAAAAATAGACATAAGTCTTTTATAACAGTTGTTTTACAATGTTGTTCATTTCATAATCGCTCTGGTGTAAGAATTTCACCGTAAAACAAAAACAGGAAACATTGATATGTGTTGATATTTTGAGACATTTTAGAGTTAAACTAGTGCGGCTAATATGGCTGTCTGAAGCCTAATAACAAGGCCATCATAAAAACACGTAACTATTAACATTATATTACAGACTTTGGTTTTTCCCGCCAGCGACAAGGGCAATAACAAAAGAAAGGTTCATAATCACAGTTACAATCGTAAATACAATAAAACAAAACCGATCTAGAATGACTGACATCGTTTTCCACGACATTGTATAAAATTCCGTGTATTCTTCCATTTCCTGTGTTGATATGCTTTTAACTTCATCTCCCATTTCTGGTTTCGGTTTTACTTTATTTCCGGTTGAGCGTACCAAGTGCGACGAGCATGCGCACATCGCACAAACACGTGTTGCCTTGACTAGATAAGATCCTTCGGACGGTTCGCCTTCTTTATGATAAAGAATAAGTATAAGAACTGCAATAAGCATCCCAATGGCTGCAAACACTAACGCAAGTCCAAGGTACAGACCTGAAAAAATAAATCAAGATTTCATATGCAAAACACATAGGTAAACGTTTCCACAGTTTTGCAATAATTATGAATTCTCCAATTTAAAAAATGAAACAAAAAAAGCAATTAGTTATATATAGCATGTAAAGTAAAGTGCCACTTTTCGGACCATCAAAATCGATGATTTTGATAAGGGAACGCTCTTAAGATTGGAACCCTTTCATTTGGGACTTAATAACCGTAAAATGCATGATTTTGAAATATTCGAGGTGAATTTTACCACGGAACTTTACTGTACTAATTAAAATTGCTACAAATGTAAAAATGGGAAATTAGTAACAACGCCTTTAAACGGATCTAAAAACTTTAAAAGTGAAAGCCTGGGACATTTTTGATAAAGCAAATAAAACCGTTAATGTTGAGGTTGTATAAAATTAAGTGGCGAGGTCATTTGAAATCACGCAACCAGGGTATAATCACAGTTTTTGGTAGTGCACCGGGATTTCGTATTCAGTCTGGAAGGTGGTAAAAATTCGAATCAATAAAAAATTGACAATTTTGTCTCTTTTCCACCACTAATAAGGTATATGGAGAAATATCCGGCCTTGTGGAAGAGTTGGTGAGTACTGGTTTTTGACAAAGGTCCAGGAAAACTAGGTTAGGTTGGACGTCGTAAAATAAAAAAATGAGTTGACTTGGCGTTAAACTCGGTATAAATTAATAATATCAAAATCATGCGGGTAATCTACTGCATCATAGTGCTGGGTACTCGTTTGGTGAACTAATCTCCGTAAAAAGATATCCTGTAAAGAGTTGTCGTACATGAACTCTAATGTTTCCATGGAGGGTCAAGTCGAGATGACCTTTATGTTGACCAATCAATGCGTAGCTTTCATCTAGACAAAACACTATTCATAGCATTTTGATTTTGTAATTTCTATTTTTAAACTAAGGTTTGTGAGATAATTTAATAGCAGTATTATACACAGTCTGCAATTGGATGGCTCATTTCAAATTGCGTGACATAGACTATGTAAACAAGTTACTAAACATAACGATCATGAATATTATGATGAGAAAAGGTCTTCTGAACGTGACCCTCGTAAGTAAACGGCCAGATCTAAACTAGCGAGTTGGCGAGCGGAAAATTTAAGATCGGTTTTTAATCAGATTGGTGGTGAACTTACCTAAAACTGATGTAGTGATAGAGGTTGGTGGCAAGGCATCAGCGATCAATGTAAGTAAGACAGCAATAGATAGAAACACTGTAAGAATGTAAGACAACTTCTCTCCTGATTCTACGGGAACAATAAAGGTCAAGGACACGAGGAGTGACGTCAGAAATATTGGCATGACGACATTCAAATTGTAAAAATCTGTTCTACGTGCTGAAAAGTAAAAGAAATCATTCATGATTCAATGTGACACTATAAGTAAACGTATCCACGCATTCGGGACACCTCAATCATTTACTTTGGATAACCTCGGACATTTCAGACGCCATTTTAGGACTACTTTAGTAGACCACTACTAACCGTCCGATATAATTCATTCAATAACTGGTCAAGGTATTCCGAGTGAAGTCTGTAAGTGACATAATTAAAGTAAAAATGGTTATCCGTTATTTCGTGCCTTATTCATGGTTTTGAGAAACCGGAACGCCTAACGCACATGCGTAGACATGATGTTATGGCAACATTAGCCATTAACGTCATAAAAGTGTAGATACACCAACAGATCATTCGGAACATCCTCGGCCATTCGCTACGAATAACCTCGGACATATTTAGGCGCCATTTTGAAACTATGTAAACAAATTCACGATCGTTTAGACGATGACTGAAGTTCTGTTTTTAATCCGTTAATTTAAAATTACACAGTTCAATGATACCGATGAACAATATTTGCTTCAATTTAAAACAAATAAAGATGTTTATAGTCTGATTTTATTCGGTGAGCCGTGACAGGTTGGATGAGTCTAATCATAACCATGACGATAGGTATAACCAGTAAATACTACACTAAAAGCAATACAAACTATAATATCTAAAGTATATATGCATGATATAATAATTCAAAATCATTGTTCAAAATAGCGCAGTCGGTAACGAGTCAGAAACATGTGGCCAATGCATAAATTTTACTGCAGTGGTTCGAACCTCACCGCCTCCACGTTTTTGTATTCATTGTTTTTAACAATGAATACTCTGTTACTAATAGCGGTATTCCGATCGGAGTCCTTTACTGACCTATTGACCTATATATCTAATCAACAAAACCGAACAGCATCCGGAAAATTCCGCTACAATAAAATAGTTCGCAAATAGTTCTTTTGTTTCATCGATCATCTGTGTATTCCTACGCGTCAATTTAATTACGCATTTAACTCGATCTACATCAAACCTTTCTTCGAAGTGACACCGAGTATTGACAAATTTGTGAACAATTGAACAATGGTAGACAAATTATTACGTAACTGATAATCGCGGATGTATACATCGATTTCATTCATGAAAAATTATGAATGAAACTACGTTTCCGTATCAAGCGCTATAGTCACGTGACTACAAATATGCATTTGCTGACAGACATCGGAAGACAAAGGAATTGAAGGAAAGTACTCGAAACTAAATCAGTTTCTCTTAATGCAGTTTACAGTCATTCACATTATTGGAAGGAATTGTTTGCAAACAATTCCTTTCTATGTCAGCGCTCCCAGAAATGAGAAAAAGAACGAACAACACATAATTGAACTCTGTTGCGACCCAGAAAATAATATAGCAACAGAAAAATGTGTATACTCGAGTACTATCAATTGCAGACGAGTTGAAAAAAATACAAATTTAAACTAATAGTACTTCAAATTATGATATTCAATGTTTTCACATTAATAAAACTTTATTCTATCTGTGTACGGAGAAAAGTTATTTTGTGCATTGCGCATTTTGATATGTCATGCATTTGTATATGTATATAAATTTAGCACGTCAATTAGCGTCGTGTCTGTGGCCTAGTGGATAGCATGTCAGACTACCACTCATGAGATCGCGAGTTCGAATCCTAGGCGCGTAACATTAATTTTTATTAATTTTTTTTTTGGTTTAGGCTACAAAAAATTTATCATGTTCGTCAGATTTACGCACTTAAAATTCAGAAAATGGAAAAATTTTTTTTGCTCTAGTTACTTTTCACTTATAAAATGAAAACATCAATTATGCAACCATGTTTGATCATCAGTTGAACACTGACGTAAACTTGATGTTTTCATCAACTCTACACTGCTCTAGTTATGTGACGTCATGTCCCCCTGCTGTGTTATTTACGACAAGCAGGTAAGACGGGGTAGAATATTTAACATTATAATTGTTAATGCCCCAAAATACTCGACTGACTTATTTTGAAATAAATTTTGCATAACGTACCCCAAGACTATATTTATATACCTAAAGGTTTAGTCAATTTTTATTTTAGAAGGGTTCTGATGTAATTGTTTTCTTTCACATAATTTATGACAAGCCTCTATTTATTCACTTTAAAGTTTTCCAGTTTGGTCCATTTTCATTTTATAGGGATGCTGACTCTAAAATCCTCATACATGATGGCTTAAATAATCTTAGTAGTTGTTTGTTGTTGAGTTGTTCCCATATCATCCAAATAATATAACTTTATTTATACTCAAAAAGTCAACAAGACTCGTCCATTTATATTTACGGGGGTGCTCAACTGGTACTCATTCTGGATTACTAAATTATATTGAGCAGTTGTATGTTGTTGAGTCATTCTCTTATTTACCCAATAACATTAAGACTTTACTAAAACACCAACATCAACAGGTTTGATCTATCATGATGTTAGCCGAGCTTATTCTAAATTGTACAGAAATATTGGAAGTATTTAATTAAAGGTTAATATTGAATGAATTCACTTAGTGTATTAGCTATGCAGTATAGTAAATGCAAATGGAACAAAATACAGTTAATTATGACGTATGTACCTTATGAAAAGCATTTATGTATGTTAACAGCAAATAATCTTTCTTACAACAACCTGCAAAATAATCAAAACTATATGCCCTGTACCCCAATATCAAAATAATATGGTTCAAGTTAGAAAGATTTTGACATATTGCATCTTTGAATGTACATGATTGTATCATATCAATATGCTGAATAAATGACCAACTGGTATAAACACTAAAAAGTTACTTATTATGCTTTTTCTGAACTACATGCTATAATGTGATTTTCTGTATAATGTTCATATTTAACATGTATTTTTCCATTTGTATAAAAATTCTCATGAAAATATCACACATTTATTCCTCGCCTTTCGATCGCTTCTCAAAATGTTTTTTTTTCGCTGGCCAGCTCTATTTTTTGAGACAAAATTCATAGAACATATGATCAATTCATTGAGGCCTTAACGCCATAGCAACACATATTGTATAGGTTATATCACGGAGATCAGTCCATCCACTCACTGTTCCTGAAAAGGCAAAATCTCTGGATCTAGCTGTTAACCAAAAAGAAATCACATCAATGACTGAGTGGTAGGAGGGAGAATTACCGTAAAAATTATTTCATAACTAAGCTCAACGAAAGTATGCCCGCCCATGAATAAAACCTACGACCCCTCGATCAGTAGAATAATGGGCCTGTAAAATGAAATATGAAACACAGTTGACTATGAATGATAAGAAGGTAATGAGTGATATCGAAATAGTATCTTTGAACTTGTTGAAGTCATCAACATAATTAATGTTTGGAACATATATCACCTTTTCTAGTTTGTGTGTACTAATGAACTCGGGTATTAAATCTTAGCATAACACTTTGAATCTTAACATTTGTTTATTTTCTTACATAATATAGATAATTTGTGCATATAAAACACTTTCAACTATTTTGCAAAAAATAACCCCATTCACTTGACGACATTAACCTCTTTGTTAAATCAGTTCATCGAATGAAAAAAAGAAATTTATCATACAATTAATTCTTAATAATATTTGTAAATCTTAACCTTCATCATTAAACACCATCAGTGCAGGTAAAATTAATTTCTAAGACCTTTATGATAAGCAGAAATGGGGGTTAAATACATTACTTTCTATTCAGTTACTATATAAATCATAGAATAGCAGCAGGGTGTTAGTCCAACTTTACTAAAAAATGTGCACTACGTAGCACACATAACACACAACATAGTTTTAAATCTCTCCTATATTAGATTTTTTGACACACAGACTAATTAAATAATGTGATAGTCATATTGTAACAGTTAATAGCATTGACTAATTACAACAGTAGTCATAGTAATACGTAAATTCAATCGTTCAATATTGTAAATGACTCAAGCAGATTTTTATTGTGAAGAGAGTTTGATAAAAAATGTAATCACCAGCATTAATAATATCTACGGTCATTCTGTCCCCTTCCCCTGATTCTAAGTCATGTAGGACAGTCGTCAGTCACTGACAAAGTATGCACCCAGTAGTTTGTTAACAGCAAAATCCTGAGATAAAGCTTCTTCAGGAACAGTGAGTAGGTGGACTGACCGCTGTGATATAATCTATATAAGGTGTTGCCACAGCATAAAACCCAACAAAAATTGAATAAATCTAAACACAATGAATACCCCAGTACTTTCAGTGCTTTGATTTAATTTATTATTAAATACATGTATAGTTGTCCGTATCATATAATGATTGTTGTGCTATAATTTGATTTTGTTTAATTTCTATTTGCTTTATTTCCTTGGTTCTTTATATTTCATATCCAGCAATTTACATTGTACCGAATAATGATACATCTATATTATACATTCGGCTTTAAATGCAGTGGCTGATTAGAAACCAAACTAGGATACAATCGAACGAATGTGCCAAAATTACATGCATCCCATTTCACTTCTCTTTCTTAAAAATGCATGTGCATAGAATCATTTCTATAAGACGCGGTCGAGACAGTTAAGTGTATGACAACAAAGTAATAACTAAGCACAAACTCAGGCGAATATGCATATTCTATTTTATATACATTTGGCTTCGTGCTGCACAGAGATTTCGAGTTGTACGTTTCCATGATTGCAAAAAAAATAAAATAAAAAATAAAAATAATAAAAAAGAATAAAGGATACTAAGCAGGATTCGAACCCGGGGTAGCAAAAGGAATGTCTATCAATCCAAGTGTCTTACCTCCACGACTATTGAGTCACTTAAATCAAACTTGAATAATTATGATAAAGGCAGTAATCAGTTGGTTGGTTAATAAGCTGTGTTACCTTTTTGTAGGAATATTCCAAAAATCTATAAATACAAAAGTGCAGTCACGGCTCACCGGATAAAATCGGACTATAGACAAAGATCTGTGTGTAAACTACAAGAACTATTTTGCGTAACCGTTACGTGCTTCGCCTCGCGTAGGTAGTAAAATCTCCAAAATCCAGTGAAGACCCCCCACGAATCCTTCCGAGATTATTCATTCATGAAAGGTCGAGGGTGTTCCGAATGACCAACAGATAGGATTACTTCTATCATATGTAAATTTAAAAGGTATATGTACATTTGTATATATGAACATGTATAGTTGAATATTTTTTTGGAATAAAATCAGTTGTAAACTTTTCACTTTTGAAATATATTATGATTTAAAATTAGATTTATAATTACAATAATCTCAGTCATTGAATTCAGTCAGTCTATCAAAACTGCAGTCACTTTTAGAATGTAAGTGGTCTTATGGTTCACCAACTTTTAAAGCCACCATTAACCATCTTCAGGGAAACAATCTTTCATTGATTGATATATTATGCCTAAACAATAAAATGAACTTCATACTTTTAGATATCGCTAAGATTTGTTTGGTCCATGTCCAGTAAAAAATCCAAAGTCCAATGTTGATTAAAGTTTGTCGTGAAGACAGCCTCAATATGTAAATTAGTTTTAAATTGATTGGTCAGTGGTTTCTTTATGAACGGACGTATAGAATATGTGATTGTCCGAGTGTTGCAAATCTCGCACAATATTGTTGTTGTGGTATGAAGTGTGTAGAGCACCAGTATCCTCACATTCTTTTATCGCTCCAGTATACATTACCGTGTACGAGCTATAACTATACTTTCATTATATAATATTCATATCATATTATATATAAGGTAGTGTGCATGTAGGCATGCACAGGGAGCTATATATAGGGACGTACGCATTATTTTATGATGATAAGATATGGACTCTGGTGCCAGTGGCAAAAGGGTGTTGTCTGATAGTTAAGTAACACGATAGTGTTTTTATTTATTTTCGATGGTTTCATAATTGTAGTCTGCAAAACAATACATTGGTGAGTCTGTCTTGTTTATCATTATCATCATATAATTTATTGATTAAAATTAATATGACAAATTTGCAATGTTCAAACTAATTGTATAATAAATGGTTCATTCATCGAGATAATTTGTTGTGGTTAGTTGTAACTTGTTATATTTGTTATTACGGCGGTCATCAACCTATTCATCTTTGCGTAAATTGGTTAAATTTTTTCTACAAATTATATCTTATCAATATATTTTGCGAAGTTAGAATCAAAATTTCATTTGGCTATGCTTTATTGTATAATAAATAATAGAAAAATGTATTTTTACATGTTTTTTGCATTTCGTTTGGATTTCGTATTAGTCAGGGGAGATTATCAATTTAAAACAATACCCAACTCCACATGTAGTTACCTCCCTTTGTATTAAAAACTGCGTAAATCAAAATTGAAAAAAGTGCCGCTTACGGACAATGCACTAGTTTGTTTTAAGTGCTCGTATGCATTTAAAGAAAGACATCGTTCCAAAGCCCGTTGAGATAAGCGAGAATTCAAGTTGATACATTTATTTTGTAAAATTTATATGTCAAATACAACTAAGTTTTAAACTCCAGTTCAAATTAATCATAGAGTTACGATCCTTCATAATCAAAGCGTTTATAGCTGCATGTCCGTCATGAGGGTTTGATGGAATATACATAAACAGATTTATACAACAAACGGAGGCGATTTCAGTAAACATCTACCGATCATATGGAAACTGAAACAGGTCAGAAATACTTCAATTGCACAAACTGCATCGTCAGTGGACTATTTTTTATTGCAGTAGTTACTCTCCTAATGTAATCGTCCGAGTTGGTTTTGTCACAGTCCGCTGCTAAACACGGGAAGCCCAAGTAAAAATGTTGACCTAAAAAATTATAACCTAAAATTAAAATGAAATGCACAACAGAGTAGTATAGCTCCACTCTTTGAACTAAGAACTGTTGAACTGTAAAATGTAAAACAAAAATCAAATAGTTACATAAATAAATCCAGAATGCAATCTGAGGAAATTTTCTTGTGACACCAGCGTTTGTGACTTCTGTAAGGTTGGAAATAACGACCTCTGAGTTGTCTATTATCCATTCTCCGTGAGTCCTGCAATATACATACAGACTTAACTAGTAGTAAGACTAGTTCATATATACATTTGTGTTTAAAATAAGAAATATATTTCAAAAGAAATTCGGCACTGTTCAGGGTTCACTTTGTTAAATGAATGAGTGTAAGTCTGCAAATAAGACATCAAACTACTATAAAATACTACCGATAGTATATATTCATGCTTTTCTTTTTAGAAGCATATTCACACCGACGGTGCTCAATTTCTCGGACTGTGATTATAATGATATTGTCAAAGGAATCCGCACGTTATTTTGTGGCATTTTGTGTCGGACTGACTCGGTTTTGTTCATAAAGACAATGTACATTGCTGAGACTATCGAGTGTTAAATCTGTCCAGTACACTAACAATACATTGTCCAATAAAGCAAATGAGAAAAATTACAATAACATAATTTAATGAGGTGTTTTAGTTCGGAAACACTGGACCTAGTTTCACAAACGAACTCAATGACCGGCTTTTGTCCCTAAATAGCATGTCAATGCAGTTGGAATGACTGTTGGATGATTTTAATAATGAAAATGTATTACCATGTATCAATATGCAATATCATGGGTTTTATTATGAACTGAAAGCCACAAACCCAGTTTTCTTTCGATGCTAAACTCGACAGTTTATTAACAGACTCAAATCAATACGCTGATTGCACATCAATGGTTGCCTAATACAAACAAACGACCGTTTATGGGTCGCTAATTACTGGTCGCTGGTCGCGTTAGACAAAAGTCACTTAATGCAATAGTAAAACAGAGTGAAAACGCTGGGGGCTTCCAAAGTGGTCGCTTAAGACAAAGGTCGCTAATTACACGTGGTCGCATGGGCAATTTTGACTGTATATCCAGTTTTATTTTGTGTAAAATGTCTTCAAACAACTGTTGAAGTATCTAATGATACTTCATTTGTTGTAACATTGATTAAATTAAATTTACAAAATTATTTATCAAAATAAAATATTGAGTTTGAGTTCAAAGTTGATATTTCGTGAAACTGGATCCCAGTCTTTATTAAGATAAAAAATCATCGTGTTTTTGTACACTAACTGCACTTACTGAAAATCATCCAAGTTTACCGGGGTATTTAATGTTGCCAATGAAACCTCTTCTACAGTAAAACCCCAGCTGGCTATATTTATACTACATTTCTGTTTGTCATAAGGATAGTATGTAATATCAACCTGAAATTAGATCATACTCTATCATATATGTCGTTATATCGGTACAAAAATGGCGTTGAACTATCACATATTAAGTTCAAGCGATTTGTTCACATGACTATGTCATATCACGTCATTTGTTCACAAAATTAGGTAATATCAATCGATTTGTTCACATAGATATGTCAAATCAAGCAATTTATGAATAAAATATGGTCATATTTTGTGATTTCTTCACAAAATTGGGTCAAATCAGGCAATGATCACATAATCAGGCCATATCAAGTGATTTGGTTATATAATAGGGCCTTATCTGGCACTTAGTTCATATAATTAAGTTAAACCTAGAGAATTGTTCACATAATTGGGTCATAGCTAGAGAATTGTTCACATAATTAGGTCATAGCTAGAGAATTGTTCACATAATTAGGTCATAGCTAGAGATTTGTTCACATAATTATGTCATAGCTAGAGAATTGTTCACATAATTAGGTCATAGCTAGAGAATTGTTCACATAATTAGGTCATAGCTTGTGATTTGTTCACATAATTAGGTCATATCTAGCATTTAGTTTACATCATTAGGTCACATCAAGTGGTTTGTTCACATGATTAAAAAATATCTTGTGATTTGTTTACATAATTTAGTCATAGCTGGCGATTTGTTCACATAATGTGATCACATCAATTGATGGATTCTCATACTAATGGATAGTATGTTATATTAACCTGTCATTTTTACTGAGTTTAACGCCGTGTCAACACAATTTTATGTTATTTTACGGCGTCCAGCGCACCTAACCTAGCATTCGAGGATCCTTGTCTATCACCAGTACTCACCTACCCTTTTACAAGACCGGAAACCTCTCCATATATATTACTAATGAAGGAAGATTGACATTTTTGTCAAATTTTCATGGACGGGTATAACCTCCCCTGGTGAAATTCCAACACGTACCCCGTCGGGACACGAGATTCGAAATTCCTTTGCGCTATTAACTGCGCAGAGTTGAAATTAGATCATACTTTACTACATCAATATATTGCGTTATATCTGCAAAATGGCTTTTAAACTGTCTTATAACTACAACATAATAAGGTCAAACGATTAGTTCACATAACTATATGTATGTCAAAACAAGTTATTTGTTTGCATGATTATGACATATCTTGTGATTTGTTCATATAAAAAGGTTATACCGAGTGAATTGTTCCCCTGATATAGTCGTATATTGTGATTTTTTTCACAAATTAAGGTCATATTTGACGATATATTCACATGATTAGATTATTTCAAGCCTCCTTTACATTGCTGATTTTGCTAAATCAAGTAGTGTGGTTTCACAATTGATTCGTGCCAAGAATAAATACTTTTTTCACCCAAAAATGAAAACAAAAAAATCATGCGTTTAAGCATTTGGTGGTCAAGCTTTCAAAACTTCTGATGCTTGTACGTGATATCGATTATGTCAATCATAGGAAGATCTGACCAAGAAATATAGAAATGAGTCCAATTTTACCTGACAGTGTGTGGTGAAGATCAAAGGAGGTTCCCATTCTACCACTCCAGTAGACTCAACTCGAAGATATAGATCAGAATTTGATATGATTGCTAAATCATCTAACCTAAATATAGAGAATATGTTAATGATAAACATAATTATGTTATAACAAACGTTGGTTACGATTGACGTTGGATATAACACACTTTGGCTATGTTCAACAGCGGATATAACAAACTTTGGCTTTAATTAACATCGGATATAACACACCTTGGCTATGTTCAACAGCGGATATAACAAACTTTGGCTTTAATTAACATCGGATATAACACACCTTGGCTATGATAAACTTTGGATAAACAAACTTTGGCTTTGATTAACATCGGATATAACACACCTTGACTATGTTCAACATCGGATATAACAAACTTCGGCTTTAATTAACATCGGATATAACACACCTTGGCTATGTTCAACAGCGGATATAACAAACTTCGGCTTTAATTAACATCGGATATAACACACCTTGGCTATGTTCAACAGCGGATATAACAAACTTCGGCTTTAATTAACATCGGATATAACACACCTTGGCTATGTTCAACAGCGGATATAACAAACTTCGGCTTTAATTAACATCGGATATAACACACCTTGACTATGTTCAACAGCGGATTTTAAACAAACTTTGGCTTTGATAAACATCGGATATAACACACCTTGGCTATGTTCAACAGCGGATATAACAAACTTTGGCTTTGATAAACATCGGATATAACCCACCTTGGCTATGATAAACTTTGGATAAACAAACTTTGGTTATAAAAAACGGATATAACAAATTATGGTTAAGATACAGATCGTATTCTAGGTCATGCGTGTTTTTGTACTGTAAACAATCCACTAAAAAGGTGAACAAGCTAATGCATGAACAGCATTTTACTGATTTAAACAGACCATTTCTATTATGTAACATTTATTTTAAATAGTGTTTATGCACATTTTAAATTTTGTACAGTGATATGTTTATGAAATAAGTGTAACCTAATTAAACTATAACATTATGAAAATAATTCAACCCTAAATATTGGTGTGTACAGGTCGTCCACGTGAACATTGCAATATAAACATAGCCAGTTTCATTACACACCAATATTTAGGGGTGAATATTTTTTACAATTATATAGTTTAATTAATTTACACTAATTTTATAAACATATCATTATATAAAATTTACAATGTGCATACACACTACTTAAAATAAATATTTCACATAAAAGTGACCTGTTCAAATCAGCATTAGCTTATTCATTAGCTTATTCACCTTTTTAGTGAGCAAGTCCATTGTTTAAAGTACAATAACACGCATGTCCTAGAATACGACCTGTAATGTAACTGGCAATGTTTATATACGCAATGTTTGCGTGGGCGTCCTTTAAATATCGGGTAAAACAAACTTTGGCTACATTGTGATAAACTTGATGATACGCGCATTTTAAATCAATTTTGAGTAGAGCACCAAGTCACTTGTAGCATGCGTTGTAAACAAGATAAAATAGCTTACGCATTATCTATAAGAAGTTCAGGCTTCCAGATGTCTGCAGGTTTAGAAAAGATTGTTTCAATATCATCTTTTGTTGCAGGGTCCCAAGTTAAACGACTGTCATCCCATTCCTGGTAGATAGATGAAACAATTTCAGGAAATATAGTCACGTAATTGTAAAAAGATAAACAAACATTTGTTTTTGTCGAATTCTTAGGCTAGCAAAACAACAGGAAAGAATCAAGCTAAACATACAGTTATTTTGTTGTAAAGTATTTCTGAAAAATACCAAGTTTGCTTATGATCATAAGGTATTTGTCATACTTGTTCCAGCCAGCACGACCTCATGTAAAAGGAACTAGATGATCCTGAAATGGGTTTGTGGGAACAGAGAGATGGGAAGAGTCGAGAAAGAAATCTATGATACAAACTAACAGTAACTAAAGTAAATGGGGCTGTTGAAATAGATTTGAAACGAATAAAGGACGATGAATGGGAATGCAGGGGAGAAATGCATTTAATTGAGAAAGGTACGAACGTCAAATATAAAGAAATAGGAAATAGAAGGAGTTCTGAATTAATTGATTAAGTGATGTGTAGAAAAGTATTGAGGGGCGAGATAGTAGTGCCAGGAGAAAGAAAGAGGGGATAAAGAAGGAATAATTGAGGCGCGGAAACCTAGTTGTTCTTATCCTGTAAGAGAGAGCTTAAAATGTTGGCTGGTAGCACTTAAATAATGGCTTCATTACATTACCGAGCCATTTTGTGCCTATGATTGTCTGAAATTATACTAGGACGAAAAAGAAACGCCGGGTACATAAAATATGCAACACATGTCCGGCCGTGTTTCGCAAAACAAGAAGGGTCATCGTTAAAAGGGGGTATTTTTTCACATAATCAGCATCGGAAATCGATTGAAACTTCAACAGCTGGTTCCATACAGATGACATTTCATACAAAAATAAATATAATAATCCAATAATACAATTTATCCCTTAAAACAATCATTATAGGTTACCCGGCGTTTCTTTTTCGTCCTAGTATATTTGGAGATCAGCGCGTATTTGCAGGGAGACATGGTGTTAGTTACAGGAAAGCGTTGAAAGTTTAGTAGAAGGAGATGGAGAAGGCGATTAAGGAACTGGAAATAGTGGAATAGACTGAGAAGGGAGATATAATAGGAACTCCCTGAAATTATCCCTAAATACATGTATGTTTTTATATTATTAGTGTACAAATTTATTTTAGTTCGGTCGTAGAACAAGTTATTAAATTCTTGTACCAGCTTCTTGAACTAAGCACTAAGGATGCAATTTATGGCTTAACGAAACAAATGAATCACATTGACATATACAATGTACTTACAAATGTCAACCAGCCGGCCGCAGACAGTTTCTGACTTGCTAAGTCCTGGAAAAGAAGGAAAATATATTAACCGAAAATAGAGTGTCTCATCTCCCTTTGTAAGAACTGTTGACTTTATTTTACAACTTCTTACGCATAAACACGTTGTAACAAGTCCACCTTAAATCAATCTGATTATAATCCTATCTAAAATTATCCGCTACTTCATATCACGGATCACGTCCGACTGACTGGTGCTTTCATGATATGCATAACTTGTTTACATCGTCTACGTCACGCAATTTGAATAATACCACCGTCAAGTTTGTCTATAAACAGAAATAACGAAATTTTGATGCTATAAAAAATGTTTCGTCTTGATGAATGCTACTCATTGATTTGGTCGACTCAAAGGTCATCTCGGCGTGACCCCTGAGTGGTGACAAGAGATCCTATACGACAGCGGTCTGTAGGATATCTATTTCAGAGACAATCTGATAAAAACCCAATCTAAATTTTTCCCGCCCGCATACTCGCTAATTTAGATCTGGCCTATTTCAAACGAAGGTCACGTTCAGGCGACCTTTTCTAATCATAATATTCATGACGAAATTGTTATGATACGTAACTTGTTTACATCGTCTACGTCACGCAATTTGAAATGAGCCGCTGTGAATAATACCGCTGTTAAATTAGCATGCAAAACTTGGTCTAAAAATAGAAATTACGAAATCAAAATTTGATTAATAGTGTTTCCGTCTAGATGAAAGCTACGCATTGATTGGTCGACTCAAAGTTCATCTCAACGTGACCTTCCACGGAGAAAGTAGAGATCCTGTACGACAACGCTCTACAGGATATCTGTTCAGAGATTGATTTCAAGTATAAGTTACGGAAGGTCCGTGCCTACACATATAGATAAGTCAGTAGCGCAAATTCAGGGTTCGTGGGCGTGATTTCCGGACTAGACCACGACAAAGACTTGTGATTTCTCAAAGGTCGTGATTTTTCGAGCAATTCTGAGGTCGGTCACAACTGTTTCGTCAATAGTGTTAACATTATTTGTCGTTATAACCGTTGTGCAGTCTAAAAGTTTTCTTCCAAGTCAATGCCGCTGTAGGCTTTGTACCAAAAGTTGTCCTCCAAAGTTTCTTCACACATTCACAATTTACATTGTATTTAATTGAACTTCAAAAAGCTGAAAATGCATTTTATGGTTTAACTATTTTTAATAAGTACTTTTTTCTATGTATTTAAAATTACAAAAAATATCTCATCGTAGCATTGTTCATTTAGATACATTGACCATAGTTTTATAGGCTGATAACTTTTGCTGCTACAAAAAACAAAATGTACCAATAGAAAGTTCGTTCTTATTGCTTGATTAATGCATAAAATAATCAAACTTGAACTTGGAATTTGTAGAAATTCAATAATAGTGCAATAATAATAAATTACCGAACCGCCCATAATGAGTTATCGATCCAAACCTTTTTGCTCGAGTTTTTTTCCTTTATTCGCTATCGCCATGTACATGTATGTTATGTTCCCTAAGTTAAATATGATCCAAGCTCATAGTATGAAAGAAAAAGAATAAACATTATAAAAGTACATATTATTAATTTCAAAACCTCTCCGTACGTGTCTTTGTTTTCTTTTCTGAACTTTCATGTTCAATAGTTTAATTACAAAAGCGACGCAAATCAACCGGTAAATAAAAACTAGTACATTTTATTCATCAAAATACTAAATCATAGTACATGTATGTGTATTATTTAGTTAGTACGTTATAACTTTCATTAAAGCTGCTCTTTCATAGATTTCATCCAAAATGTATTATTTACTTATACTCTCTAAATTGTTATGAATCATTTTGCAAGCAATAAGCAACGTTCTGATCGTGACAAGTTTAGTGCAAAATGACATACAACTGTGACATACAACTGTGATTTTATGCATAAAATTATGGTATGGTTGATTTTATTGCGTTTTTTGTGACTTCTGTCCAATTGTTCAACAAATCTATGAGACGGTTCGACTTATAATATTAAGAACTCATTTCTTAACAAAATTATCAGGCATTGACAGGAATTTTTTTTGAAAATAAAAAAACGTATTTTTCCAAGATCTGTGAGTGAACAGCTTTAATCCACTAGGATAATATCAATTTCATTGAAATGTAATCATTTTGTTTTTATAATCTTATCATACCGATTGAATGTTTAAAAGTCAATTACTATGTTTTGTTAATAGTATATACCATTTCCAAAAGACTTTTACGTATTACGAATTGACAGTTTAAATAATTAATGAGCAAAGGCTCGCCCTATCTATTTAAGTAACTGAACCCTACAATGTATGGAACAAAGGAGATATTGTAAAAAATATCTAAATTACTAACATTTCCAATTATCAGATCCAATGTCCAGTCTCACACAATCTTATCTACACGTGTTTTTGCTTCGGAAAAAAACCCGATGTTTGACGGAAAAACGCGATGTTTTATTAGTCAAGTACGAGACTTATATCACGGAGGATACGTAAAACACGATTTTTTACGATTAAAGTACGAGGTTTATTCGTGGAATTTACGGAAATATCCGAGTGTATCTTGATAATCCTTTGATCACAAAAAATAAAATTTGATCTGCGTGAATAATTTAGTTGTCACTGATATTGACATGAATAAAAAAACCCAGGCCATTGCGTTCAAACTATTAATAATACAGTGCCGTCCATGCTTTTAAATCTTAATTATGTTATTTGGAGGAAGGCGTTTCTGTGATCAGAAAAAAAGGTGTTTTAAATATATGTATTGACACCAAATTCTTCTTTCAGTTTCGATCTACTTTCACTTTGATATGCAATAGATAACACAAACATATCAAGTTATAATTGCATTTATTAAAGAATCTATTGGATGTGTTTGAAATAGATCTTAATGTTTATTTTCCCTACAGTCTATGGGAAGTGTTGCTTTTGAAAATTGAGCCTTAATGTTTGATTTGTTTTTAATTTTTTACCAGAATTTGAGATATCAAAATCATATCTTTAGATATGTGTTCATGTTCGGCAAAATACACGTACTGAACAATTAATGTTGTTTTCATAAGAATAAATACTTTGAAACTGTGCCATAATATTGCTGCTTTACTTTTTTTACCCAAAAACTAATGTGTCCAAAATTAAAAGTACAAAAACATGTCACTTTTAATAAATCGGTTGTAATAAACACGTGTATAACCGTGTGTACACACATATGGAAACACAAGATTTAATATAAGTAAAGTGTGTAATTATTATACTAAGGTAGTTCAAGCTCAGGTTAATTCTGTTGGGCTATAAATACATCTAAAATAAATTAAATATTTTCAATGAAAAAAACTAGATTATTACAAGAGTAAATGTATTTATTGTTGACACTGTACAGTAGAAAGTCAACTAAAATGATCTTATTGCTTTAATTTCAGAGAATTTCTTAGCCGTCAAATAAAAGACTAAAATATAGTGTCTGCAGTGACGAAAAAGGGCTTTCCGAACATAGAAAATTCACTAAAAACGAATAATTACATCGTTAATTTTGTTAATTATATTACATCCCTTAGTTTAATAAACATAATTCATAAGCATTCGGGACAAACCATTAATAATGAAAGTTTAATTTAGCAAGATGATCTATCAAAGATATTTGAAACAAAAATAAAGATATCAAATAATAAAATGTTCTGAACTGCCTCGATGCTTTAACACTTCTACTCAGCTCTTACATATCTTACAATTTCAATACGACTCTCTTCCAACTAAAGTCACCAACAAAATACGGTCAATTCTCCACAACTTTCACCCGCAAACAACAATGATCCCCAGTAACATTGTAGAACGGCAATCTCTCCACAACTTTCACCCGCAAACAACAATGATCCCCAGTAACATGGTAGAACGGCAATCTCTCCACAACTTTCACCCGCAAACAACAATGATCCCCAGTAACATTGTAGAACGGCAATCTCTCCACAACTTTCACCCGCAAACAGCAATGATCCCCAGTAACATTGTAGAACGGCAATCTCTCCACAACATTCACCCGCAAACAACAATGATCCCCAGTAACATGGTAGAACGGCAATCTCTCCACAACTTTCACCCGCAAACAACAATAATCCCCAGTAACATTGTAGAACGGCAATCTCTCCACAACTTTCACCCGCAAACAGCAATGATCCCCAGTAACATTGTAGAACGGCAATCTCTCCACAACTTTCACCCGCAAACAGCAATGATCCCCAGTAACATTGTAGAACGGCAATCTCTCCACAACTTTCACCCGCAAACAGCAATGATCCCCAGTAACATTGTAGAACGGCAATCTCTCCACAACATTCACCCGCAAACAACAATGATCCCCAGTAACATGGTAGAATGGCAATCTCTCCACAACTTTCACCCGCAAACAACAATGATCCTCAGTAACATGGTAGAATGGCAATCTCTCAACAACTTTCACCCGCAAACAACAATGATCCTCAGTAACATGATAGAATGGCAATCTCCCAACAACTTTCACCCGCAAACAACAATGATCCTCAGTAACATGGTAGAATGGCAATCTCCCAACAACTTTCACCCGCAAACAACAATGATCCTCAGTAACATGGTAGAATGGCAATCTCCCAACAACTTTCACCCGCAAACAACAATGATCCTCAGTAACATGATAGAATGGCAATCTCCCAACAACTTTCACCCGCAAACAACAATGATCCTCAGTAACATGGTAGAACGGCAATCTCTCCACAACTTTCACCCGCAAACAACAATGATCCTCAGTAACATGGTAGAAACAGTCACCTCTCAATAACGATAAACCTTTCAAGTTTTCCATTCTATACGAATTCCCTTCAAACAAAAACAACCTTGTATAACAGCCATATAACGTCTTGTTGGCTTATGTTTAAAGGTTCGACGGTACATTAGTATATTTATACATGATTTATCGATGTTTACATATCAAAAACTTGACGATCTTTTAACCTTCGTGTATAAGAATTGAAACAAAAGATTAGTTTATAAATGTTACGGTTTGATTGAAATCACTGGCAGGACCCATGTATATCTTTATGTTTAAGAATGAATACCACAACCATATTCAATTAGGAATATGTGAAGTTATTTTTGCGTCACAAACTTTATTCGGACATTATTCGTGACAAAAAATGTTCAATTTGTCCCGATAAAACCATTGGTAGCACCAGTTTGCCTCTATCTTGTCAATATAGAAAAAATCCACAATCACGACCGTCGAAATCGCTGGTTTCAATAGTACAATGGTCTTAATATAGAAATATATTTCTATCAAACTCACAGACATCTGACACATCTGGCACCTTAAATTGGCAAACATCGCATGAGTATGCTATCACCAAGGTGGTTTTTATAACGGAACTTTACTGTATATGCACATGTCTGCATTATGAGCTCGTAGATTTTTCAATTAGGGCATGTCGCATTACCTATTACGAGGTACTTATTTCAAATACCCAACGCATATAAATATAGAGAAAGCTTTCGTGAAGACTTGAGATACTTAACAGTGTTCGCAATGATAGTCATCAAATGCCAGTATGAGACTAATAACCGTCGGTACATTAAAAGTACGAGTACGAGTAATACTGACCAGTTCATCTATAGCAAGTATGTTTATTCCGACTTTAATTTCTGTCTGAACATCCGGTCTTGAGATCATATCATAACTAGCATCTAAAACTGTTTCTGATCTTATCTCTGTTTCCTTAGCTGCACTGTAGACACAGTTAACCATTCCTGTAATACACAAAAACACACAAGATTTAACAATTCATCAAAATTTCACAGACCTAGAACTTTGTGTCTAGCTGTATGCTCACAAAAATTACGTAAGCGTTTTAGTCTACACGTCATTAAGTTCGGGCTCTTAGGTTGTAATTCAGTCACAACTGACATTTTTGTCCGAATATATTGCCACTTCGCTGGTTTTGTCAAATAAGAATACACGACCGATTAAAAAAATAAAAACACACTTAATCAATATAATTACATGGATTTTCGATTAAAAATAATTCCTGTTTGCATGGCCACACCGATTTATCTTACTTTCTACCAACATCAACCATTTTGATAGATAACGGTGGCCTCCATGATTATGTGAAAAAATGTGTAGTGCAGCGATCGTCGAGATGTTTTGCATGCAGGAACAAAATGAAAACCAATTCTAGAAAGAATGCACCCTTCGGCGTTCCCTCAACAAATAATCAAAGCACTGATATTACTTATTGGACGGTTTTATTGTAATCATATGGCAAAACACTCGTACTTCATTATACTTTAAAAATGTGCAATTTATAAAAGAGTGTGGTCTTTACTGGCGCGCTAAGTGAATCGTGCGACCAATATTGCAGTCAGCTGATAATAGATTTATATTCTGCTGCAGTCAAGTTTTAGAAACATAATCACACTGAGAGTGCCCACTCTCTCGGACTGCGATCATAATATCACCAAAGTATTCCACATGAGTTTTTGCAGTACTTTTAATCGGACTGACTCGGTTTTGTTCATAAAAGCCAATCAAAATAACTGAAACTACTGATTGGTTACTCTACTTGTTCCTTGATTAGACTCTGTCTATAACTCCCTATAACTTATAAAGAAGTGTGGAATACCTCTGCTCCGGTGTTCTGGTTTTATACTTTTATTCGTGACCCCACCATTCTTGAAACTACATTTAATGCCTATTGTGTTATACATTTTTTTCCTTTTCCTTTGTCCGATTAGATTTAAAAAATACATGTAACTCAATCAGTCAAGTAAAATTCAATCTTACTCTTTAATTAACGGATAATCCCAATACTACAGCGTAGATCAAACATATCTTGTTAAAATGTCAACATAATTAAATGAAACATATTTAAATAATTTTTCATATTTGAACAAGCTTGTTATTAATATATCTATTGATCGAATGAAACTTGGTCCGATTAGCTAAAATAGACGAATGGCACGCGTAGTGACGGACTTTATTCTCGACCATTTTCAAGTGATCTGAATGGCAAATAATTGAAACTTGTTCGGTGAGTCATATTAACAAACATGTTTATGTTACGTAAATATCCGAAGAGTTCCGATTTATTGGCGAAAAAACAATCAGATCAACTCGCACCTATCGAAGCAAGTCTAGCACAATCGAAAAAAGCTGGGGAAAATATATGTAATCAAAATTTGTCAATATATATTACAAGGTCGCTTGACAGTAAGTTGACTCCCCCAAGAATTGTTACTTTCTTAAAGAATTTACTAAGATTTTACAGACGCATTATGAAGTCTAATGCCTCAGTCCCATAAAATCGTTGCTTGTTACGGACTTGTACGTGCAGACAGTCTTAGGCCGTAGGAAGCCTTGCGTTTAAAGGTTACGGTACGCACATGGCACAAAACAACACACACGTATAGAGCCGTAGCTGGAAGATATGCATGTTTAATGCATACTGGGCCATTATTTGGTTCATGATTTGACTCTGAAACTGATACGTGTATCCTGGGCTCATCTCACGGACCCTGGTAAAAACGTCACAGTCCGTACGGGTACGCAAGAGTTCATACGGGTCCTTGCGGAGTTTGATCGCACGGCGCCCGTACGGTACCCTCACGGCTATTTTTATGTTTATGGGACTGTAGCTTATCTAGAGACACATGCGGTTGCCAACTTACCATGATTTAATGAAAAAAAAACATGAAAAATAATATTGGGGAAATTTGGAAATGTGAGCGATTTTTCATCTCATTCAAGCTGAGAAAATGGTGCTTAGTTACGCTAGCATTTAAATTATTTACTATGCTGTCAATGAAATTAAGAAACTTACACAAAACTTGAAGAATATTCAATGTCGGGTTTTATCCGAGAAAAATTTAGGAAAATATTCGTGCAGTACTGTCAGTACTATGATTTTATAACATGGTTATGTATTTTACGTGTAAATACATTGCTGGTCTAAGTTTTGACGGATTTGAGTGTCTGTCCTCTCCTCTTTTGTTCTGTTCTGTTCTGTTCTGGTTCATTTTCTCACTCACATAAATGAGCACGATTGATTAACAGTTCCCATTGCCATTTATTTTTAATAAGCAAACATATATCACAGTACTTATTTGTATTAAAATTTCATTAAATTGAAATACGAGTAAACATCAAATTTGTTTGAGGAATATAGAATATAGTTTTACTTAGTTCTATCAATATCTTATTATATTAATAATTACATTCTTGGTCTTTGATGACATGTTTAAATCAATAATGAGTTTTGACAGTCTAAAATACAGTGCCCTCCAAAACTTCGTGAAAAATCATGTTACTTGGGTAAACCGATTAAAAAACAAAGAGTCATCTGCGTAAATTTCAAAATTAACATTAATTAATTTATCCAAATATGGCTCGGGCTGATTTAAGTATACTTTTTCTATCGTTTGTACAAAAATACAGAAGTGAAGAATAAGCGGAATGAATGTAAGCGCCACTGACAAATGTATAAAATGGAAGAATACTATAGTGATATACATGATCAGTATTTAGCTCGACTATACCAAGAATATAGAAAGCTTTCCTACTCACCCCGGCGTCAGCGTCCGCGTCCATATTTTTGATTAAAGTTTTTGTGCAGTAAAATATGTTTTACTATAGTTCTTTCTAAAGGTATCAACTTCAAACTTTAAATATATGTTCCTTATTATCAACCAAATCTCATGTGACAAGGTTCATATTTCCAAATACATTTTTTCAGAATTATCTCCCCTTGAACTTAGATTTTTCTTTAAAATATATTGTATTTTCACTGCATCTGTTTTATTTCTTTAGGTATCAACCTCAAACTTAAAATATATATTCCTAATTATCAACCACATCTTATGTTACAAGGTTCATATCTCCAAATGATTTTTCAGAATTGTCTCCCCTAGAACTTATTTTTTTAAATATTATTCTGAATGTACCTTCTTTATTTCTTAAGATATCTACTTAAAACTTCAAATATATGTTTCTTATCATTACCTACATGATGTATGATAAGATTCATAATAATGATAAGATTAATACCCCTGCTACTTACAAATGTTTGTTACTTATTATATTTTTGTTTACTTAAGTTCCCGGAATAGTCGAACATGCTGACACTACTGACAGTTCTTGTTTTTCAAAAATTTCATTCGACCAATAACTTTAGCAGGGCACTGTATAATAGGGTTTATTATTAGAATTAATGTTCTTGTTAATGTTGAAAAGCAATTAAGATATAAATTGATTAAACGTGTTCTTTACAGCTTTACAATGGTACGTCAAATTATTTGATGAAAATATACGATTGAAATAAATTCTTAACACCATATTTAATACAGATACATATCACTTATATAGCGCAAAATATTGTAAAATATTTTATCGCGGTTTACAAACACTGTTCGCTGATTACCCATGAAATAAATCAAATAAATGTGCTTGTAATATTATTTTATAAAGAGCTTTGCACTAAATATATGAATAAATGTGTCTTGAGTATTGATCTAAAATATGGCTCGTGGTCAACTTTTTAGTGCCGAGGTAAATCTTTCCACCACATTGGAGCAACAACCGCTAGAGATCTATATGTCGTCTATGTTCATCGCATAGGAATAACATATCGACTGTTTATTTATTCGTATAGGGGGGGGGGCTCAGTTTTTTAAATTTTGTCCATACCGAGCATGAACAAAAAATCACATTCAAACTTTGTTACATTTGTGGATTTTCAATAGAGACAATGGAGGAGTTTTGTTCATGAGCCGCCATGTGGGGATACAATACAAACTGTAGAAGTTCACAGAAAAGTGTTTGATTTATAATTGTGGAAATGCTTTTAATTTGTCAATAGATCTTATTGATTACAAATAATGCATTCCCTGACTTGAATATGTACTTTTCGATGTATGAGTGCGCAAATTATTCCACAGGCAAGTTAAACCCACTTGTTATCTGCCCTGAATTACGTGAGGCAAACTTTCAATAAATCATTCATTCTATGCTTTCAATTATTTCAGCACTTTGATTGTCTTATTGTCATAACTTTGATTGCTGCTGTTTACTCTCTTAATCTTATACTTGTTTGTTGTTTTCATTTATTTTTTATGAATACTCATACGTGTTGTATATACCAGTATACGAGATAAGAATAAGAAAGTGGATGCCCCAACAGATCATTAAGAGCAAGCACTGCGTATATCTCATATGTAGAATTTTGGTTGCCAAAAAGAAATTGTTGGTTGTATGAACTATAAAGTGGTTGCACCGGGCAACCGGACACCAACTAATTTCGTAGACTGATATATTGTACATATTCGTGTGTTTTATTGTTTCTTTTTAGTTCTATATAAGATGGTATACTGGTAAATAAAACTTGGGCTTTAGGAGTGTTAATCTTAAAATAAATATCACCATTGTTATTGCCATCACTGATTTAACATTTCATTTCAATTTGCTGACAATAAGCCACAAAATCAAACAACGAATAAGATAAAACATAAAACATTCATTTATCATTATACATTGAAATAAACGATGGCCAGATTGGAATATAAAATAAAATAAAAACACATGCCTCATGCTAACAGGAATTATATCGCTTCAATGGACTTGAAAAAACATCCGTCGTTTGTTTAGACTCAATTGTAACATAGCTTGATATGCAGTTCAGTATTGAAGCAAATGAACAAATTAATTCAATTTACTTAGTTTGCGTAAACAATATACTCAAAACTTTCTATCTATCTAGTTTTAAAACAGATATGTGATACCCATACTTCAGTACAAATAAAACACATGCTCACGTGTTTACAAATACTGCACATTACATTAATATATTAATAAAAAACATCCGCTATATTTGTTAAGTCTCAAAGTAAAAATACTTATTGTCTTCAATTACCATATTATTAAGATTCTGTGTTATTTTATCACATCCTGTTTTACTTCAATTCAATTTCCTATTTAAATTGCATTTTACTTTTATCTGCTACTTTAATTTAAAATACACACTATTATAAAAAAAAACCTTTCAAAGCAGTTCAATGTACCAATTTAAGGTAGTTAAACCTTATTTAGAAAACTAGAATATTTTCACACACGTATATACATATATGTATTATGATAAAATCAACAGAAGTCCAAAGCAGGAAACATTCATTACATATTTTACGTGATTCCTATTATACCCCATCGCTTCTAAAACGATTTCAATTATAAAATACGATGCGATGTGATGCGATACAGCGCGAAGCTATGTGACGCGAATTTACTATATATACTATAACGCAACACAGGACAGCAGCACAACACAATACAACACTCGCAACAAAATACAACACTCGCAACACAATACAACACTCGCAACACAATACAACACTCGCAACACAATACAACACTCGCAACGCGACACAACGCAACGCAATACAACGAAATGCAACACAGTACAACAAAATATTTCTTCATAACAATGTATATAATCCGACCCAAAATCAAACTTGTTATTTAGGGACATTCTTCAAATTGTCAAAATCAAAATGCATGATTTTGCAATAAACCAGGTGGTTTTTATTACTGAACTTTACTGTACATAAATATTTGTGTGCGCATGTAAATAAAGGCAACATCATACTATATAAAAATCGTCCGAAAATCCCAGGTTTTTTATAATGTTTCGTCTAGATGACACCATACATTTATTGTTTGACACAAAGGCCATCTTGACGTGACACTCTTGTGCGGTGACAAGAGGTCATGTGCAGTTTATCAACAAACTTCCCCTTCACCTGACATTCGGTCCAGCAAAATGTTTTATTACCATGCAGCCCGAATGAAAGTTTATGTGGAATCTTACTGATATGTTAAAACATGCTGTTGATTTTATTGACTTAACATGGTTTATCCTTCCAATTAATAAACATTATGATAACAAATACGTGATGTGATGATTTTTATGGAATAAGGATAATAGTGACTGTTAAAAGTTGCTGGACCATCGGACCACACACATTTTAAAAGTCACTGAACTGACAACGGTTTTGATGGACTCACTCCACGTTCCACTGGTTAAATTCGAAGACTGTATAATTCCTATGACAGCTTTCTTGTATATGATATATGTTTACAATTATTCATTTATTGGCCTCGTATCGTCGAATTTATGTCTGTGAAAGATACAGCGATTTGAAGCCAGCAACATTAACTACCCAAGCAAGCAGGCGGATGAAGTGTGAAATCTATAGTGCAACAAATATGATTTATTTGAATGCTAGAGCCTACCTGATAGCCATACCACCATAAAGTAATAATCTAAAATAATTAATATTCATATTCCTATTACCAAACGGAAGAATAATCGCGAATCAAACCCACGACCCTGGATTGACAGGTAGAAGCGTCCACTCGTTGGCTCTGAGAAAAGGCAGTTACTACCTTAAGATCTAAGCATCTGAAATCTGTAAACTAAATTAACTGATGAACAAAAGTAATAGTCCTTACCCTGTAAACTGTATATATATTCATTCAAGTTTTGTCGTACAAACCTATCAGACGTTGCTATTGTTTTATTTGATTTCTACTAAACAAGATGGCTGCTAACTACGGACAGTTTTTTATAGTTCTCTATTTGTCAGTATTTGGATGTTATGTAAAAAGTGAACCATCGTGTTCCAAGTATGATTACGAGGAGAAACTTTTAACTAAGCTTATAAAGATGGAGTTTGAATGGAAAAAATATAAAACAGAATTAAAAGAGTCTCTTAAAAAACTTGAAACTGTGAAATCAGATTTTGATAAAATTGTTCAAAATACAGAGAAGACAATGCAGGAAGGAATAAAAGACATAAACAACACTGTGATGACAAATGTCGATGCTATTAAGACACTGGTCGAAAATATTGATGAAATGAAATCTAAAGGTAAGTATATTATTATTGTTAATGCTTGATTTGAATTATCATAAGTTTATACAAATTAAGTCAAGTTTATTTGAAAAAAGTACCACTCATATCAGATGCTCTTGTGCCTGATTTTATTGGCCTGCTGTCAGTCATGTTATCTTTAATATTATCTTATAAGGTAAACAAACATTAACTGGCAAAGGCATGTTATAATCGTAAATCCAAAAATGAAATTTAATATCGATTTCGTAGGGGGAGAAGTTGTCTACTCCCGTGGAAGGATAAGCGAGTATTGCTAAATGGGTGTCCAAGAAAGCTAGTTAGTCATGATAAATGAAAACGCATAATTATGATAAGAAAATATAAATGTTAACACTCAACAATGCAAAAAATACCATGAATTTAATAAATGGACATAATATAAAACACAATGCACCGTGCATTGTTGGTGAGCTGCATGCATACATACGCTCGGCCATTGAGTCAAATAATTTCATTTTAACCGAACATTTGTATTGGTGGTATACGGCACTTGTACTTCCTTGCATTGAAACAAAATGAAACTAGCGACTGGTAGAGTGTCCGTTTATGACTCAGAAAAATGGGACTTCGATCCTAGCTCGAATCAAGGATTTTCAGCTCGGAGATACACCTTGATATCTTTTTCTATTACAGAAGTTGAAACAACAAATCAAGTATCATTTAAAGCCGCGATGTTAACAAATACAAGTCCTTCCATTGGTGATACACTGGTGTTCAGTAACGTTTTACACAACACTGGTAGTGGATACGATAAAACAAATGGAGTGTTTACCGTACCAGTTGATGGTATTTATATTTTTGGAATGACATTATGTCCTGTCAACAAACACGGCATTGTGACAGGGTTTGAAGTGGATGGCAAGATGGTTACAGCTCATGCATTGTACGGCGGACCAAGCAACGAATGTTACTCTGTAACGACATCAGAGGTTCTAAGAAAAGGTCAACAAGTTAGTGTTCAGAGATTTAGTGGCTATAGTTCTTCTCTAACCATAGATCAAAGCGACAGCTACCGGTGGAACATGTTTCATGGAAGTCTCATTCACCCATAGAAACATTGATTATAACAATTACCAAAAATGTAAGGAACAAATTTTTTCGGGACTCTCCGGCGATTTTTTACGCAAATATACATCGGACATTATAAGGAGAGAAAGTGATTTAATTGACACAATTGAGTATGGCAAACTATTAAAACATTGGCTTACAGAAATGTATTTGTGTATAAAATGAAATAATTGGCGCTTCACATTAATATGTGTGTGTCGTAATACCGGAATGCACGGTGTGTGTTAATTTGTGTTAGTCTTGAATTTTGGAATGGTTCCTCTGTCACATTATACAGCATTAGATATGCATCTGTAGATATGGTCATGTATATTCTATACTTTAATTTTATATGTTGAAATGTGACTAGTATATGCTCGTCTGACTCTGAAAATTGTGTTTTAAAGCAATCGTGTTCGTAAACGATTAATTAAAAGATGACAGATCTGTAATTATTAAGAATTATTATTTTTTCAAGAACGGTACATTTTATGAACATTTTTATGGGAATAGAACTGATTTGGTATTTTAAAACATTTTTGTACTAAATACAAGTTACAAAATGTATGTTTAAAATTTCTTGTCTACAGTTTATTTATTCCTCACAGGAGTAAATACGTGGCCAAGCGATAGTTGATACTATGGTGTGCAGTAGTTAATAAGCCAATTGGCTACGACGTTGTACTGGTAATCATTGGGTAGCCAGCTCCGCGTTGTTTTGAATCCCACCCAAAACCTGTCCAGTTGTTTCCTTGAGCAATATTCTCTAAGCTGCTAGCGAAGTACTGGAGAACCAGGAAGCGGGCACGAAAGTAATTAATCTAAGTTGTAAGAACTTGTTTCACAACCGAGCTGATATAAATTATTACAAACTAAACTGATGCAGTCCAAGTTACCTGTTGCCTCAAAAAGCACAGTTGGTAGCGCGCCGGGATTTCGAATATATAGTGTTCCCGAAGGGGCGCGGACTCGATTTGCTTGCAGTTATATACCCTTTCATGAAAATTTGACAATAATATCAAACTACTCCTCTGTATTTCTAACGATGTTAGAATTACAGTGTACAATTAGATACTCATTTTCTGAGAAAATCTGTGTGGTCATAAACATTATTTTGTGTTAGGGGAATTATACCTTTATTCATAATCGGGGATAAAACCTGTGTTCCACGGTACTTGTTAAATTGACACGATTACAGCTTTTGTCTTATAGTATGAAATACATGTTATAATAGTAACGTAATTAGCGAGCTTTATTGTGAACAAACTACACATTAACCCGTGGTTTATTTCAACTCTAGCGTCAGAAACTGCATGCTAGCATAAAAAGTTAATGTCATAATGCCATACGATCACAGAAGATAATGTGTAATAATTAATATTTTACTTACCAATTGCACGGAGCAATATCAATGCAGTGAAGATAACATCACTTTTGTCCATTTTTCACTTTTTTAAACTAAAGTCACAGAAAATGTTGAATTGATATACAGTATTATATATAATCCTTTTTAATCATTATATTTACTAGCGGGTTTTTTTTGTGAATATATTTATATCAAAATTTTATATTTTAAATCTAGGCTTTCTTCACTAAAACCAGATCATATTGTATATGGCTGACAATAGCTTTAAAGCCTTTTTATTATATAAATACACTTACATGAAAATAAATGTTCGATATTTAAAAACAACTATTTGAATAGATATACGCAAATCTATATTTCATTGACACGAGGCTCAGAATAATAGAAAACAATTTTTTTAATTCTTAAAGACGCACTGTTCTATTTTCTACCGTAAGAACTAAACCCACTCATCCAATACAATTGGCCACGAACAAATAATATTTATATATAGCATTAGATTTTTTTTCAGACATGATTATCGCGTTTGGTTGATTTATCTATGATCTACGCCACACAGGCGAACTTTGATTTCAAAAATCGTGCGTCTAGTAACCTGAACTTAAATTTAAACTATTGTTATTTCAGATTTATCGATAAACCGTTAATTACCAATTTCGCGCGTGTTATTGTCTAATTGCAAAAACAAATTTGCGGATGAAAAGGAAACGTGATAGATAAAATTGATTACATTCAAAACGCTATTTTATTTCAGAGTATCTTTTATCCCATATTCGTTTTCATTTACTAAATGATATTAGATTTCAGCCTAGTGGCTTTTGTTGTGCATTGAGCAAAGCGACCGAGCTCTTATGACCTGCTAGACTTAATTTATATAATTTTCGTGATTTAGGCGTTCATTCAAGTCACAGGTAATTGTAATGAAAGTTCATTCAAATACAGCTCATGACGTTAATTAATGATAAATTATTATAAAGGTAATACATGAGCGGATCCAGGGTGGTCCGGACCCCCATGAATTTGGAAAATGTACATGTCTTATAGTGTGTTTCTTGCTTGTAATTCATTTTTAAGTAGTATGAATCAATTTTTCTCTGTGCTTAACATAGATTTAATGGTTATGTAGATTTTATTATCACTATGTTGCTTTTCTCTGCAAAATGTGTATAATGTGGTTGTGGTTCGAGGTTCGAACCCCCCCCCCATAGAAAAGTTCGGCGGATCCCCCTAGAAAAGTTTGGAGCCCCCCCCCCCCCCCCCTGTAATACGCTGTACTTGTGCCTTGTCAAAGATTACTGAGCACAAGTTTCTTTTATTCTGTATAAAACAATAATTAATTTGGAATATTTCTTAAAATAAAATTAGTTCCGTTCATTTAAAACATAACTTATAATTTTAACACGGGATTGTATTAAGGTGAAATGTATACGTCAGTGATGCAACGATGTTGTTAAAATTAACACAATATAATTTCAATATGGAAAGTACATTGTATCATATAACATGGAATTCACATTACCATCTCTCTCGTTCATTAAAAAATATAGCTCGTTAGTTAAGTCAGGGATTTTATATATCAGGGATTTGCAACCACATAGATTTACATAAAATATCACTGCCGTGGCTATTATTTCAGCTCATACGGATAACAAGTATTACAAGTTTGAATAAAGACATTCAGCTGAACTTTTGTACGTGTAAGTACCTTTCAAATTAACATAAGTTTTGTCAAAAACTTCAGAAACGTTCACATGGAAGAAATGTACAAAAGCATCAATCAAGTTTTCAAACCCTAGAATAGTTTGTACAGTCTGCTTCAGCCAGTTATATACAGTGACGACCGTGAATATTCAAGATATCACTTCGTTTCAAATCTATGTTATATAAAATCACTGGTGAAGTTAACATATCTAGATTTTTAAATCTCATGACAGGCCCGGATTTACCGGGGGCACAGGGGGCACGTGCCCCCCACCTTGTCCCACGGATATTGTCATTCATACAAAGGGAAGGGCACAAAATCGGCACCATCAAAGCAATATCAACTAAACTTTTACATTAATCGTACTATAAAATCATTCATCTGATCTATCGAAATAGATAATGATCTAAATTGATACATTCAAGCATCTCAGGGTACCCAGATCAGGCCTTATCAAGCGTTCAAATCATTGATCGTGCGAGTGTATGGTCCTTCTTTACAGACACATAGATATCAATAGCTATGTATATTGTCTACATTGCACATACATCAACAATATATTTCAGACCGTCACCCATGAAATAACAATGGTAACAAGCTTACGAGGCCTAAGTTTGGTTATTGTGCACTCTGTTACTTGTTTACTAGTGTATATTATTGGCGTTTTCAGTTAGATGGCGAAAGGCGAGGACAGCTAGTCGAGTGCATTTTTACGTCATAATTATGACACTCGAACTTGCACGATTATCTGATGTTTTTTTATGGTATTAGAATTCCGAATAACTTTTAAAGAGTGACCGAGCCTAAACATTAATTAATTATTTTTGGAGAAAATCGGCGTTTTACATAGCAAGTTTGACTAAGAAAAGCCGAGTACAGCCTAATGATTTTTTGTCATAAAAATAATGTACGAATTTTGTTAATATTGGAAAAAAGGAAGTGTTAGATGGTTTTTTTAAAGAAAATGAAGATAAATGAATTAAACTTTAAAGTAACGTTTCAAGAGTGACCTTCCCTACAAGTTTTCTTTCGAAAAACAAGACTAAAATTCATTAGTGGTTAAACATTTTTTTCATCCAATGATTAACTAATCGGGTTTGTTTCGTTTATTTTTAAATCGTTGCTTTAATCTTATATCAATATATAACACAAGTATTTAAAACTCATATTGAATTTTAAATACTTGTGTTCTTTATTTTTTTCAAAGGAATACAAAAATGTGTTTCTTCGGCGGATTTCCAAGTTTGGAATCGTCTCGGCAACTATTCTTGTAAATCCGCTGAAAACGTTTGAAAAACTCACAACTCCGACTTTCAACACAATAAGCTAAGCCTCTTTATATAAAAACATATCTTAAATCGGCCATTTTTTATGTTTAATCGGCGAATATTCTGATTGCATTCGGTGATTTTGTATACAAGTTACCAAGTGTATTTTTATGAAATTCTCGGCATTTTATATCATGAAAATGCTGATTTTTTTCCATTATCGTTTTTTTCAAAACCTCGGGGTACGAAAATGGGATTTATCAAGCCAACAAATTAAATCTAAACAAACAAATACGGACACAATGAGGAATGATATCTCAATTATAGCGCTCAATTGTTCTAAGTACATAGTAGTGCCAAAAAGTACTCAAAATTGCTTTTTTGTCATCATTTTATTTTGTCAGGAGGGATACCCCTCCCGAACCACCCAATTGAACGACTCCGTCGTTCCGACTAGAATGTTTGAGAACAGCGGTATTAAATGGACTAACGTGTTTTTAATTTAACACGGGGTATAGCCAAAAACTCGGATTTACATCATAGTTTTTTACGGGCAGGATTTGACTTTTTTGTTAAAATATAATGATAAATTACCAAATTTTAGCTTTTTTATCCTTTTAAAGAGTGTATAAAAGTGCTCAGATTTGCACCTTTACATGCAAAAATTCAATTTTTTTTCACATCTTCGGGAGGAGATACCCCTCCCGTACCCAGGGATCAGGATCAGGCCCTGTGATCTAACTTACATGCATACATGCCTTTTTTATGAATATTTATAAAAGATAAAAGTAATCAATGACATGAATCGGAATTGCTATGCATTGCATCACTTTTCTTCAGAAGAAAATGATAATTAACTTCATTCCATTTCAGACCATTTTAAAGGGCTCAGATTGGCACCTTTGACATGTTAAAATTTAAAATTGTCCATACCGTCGGGAGGGGATATCCCTCCCGAACCCTCCCCTGGATCCGGCCCTGTGTCCTATTCTGTTTTGTTTCGTTCTGTTCTGTTCTAGTTCATTTTCTCACTCACATAAATGAGCACGATTGATTGACAATTCCCATTGCCATTTATTTTTAATAAGCAAACATATATCACAGTACTTATTTGTATTAAAATTTCATTAAATTGAAATACGAGTAAACATCAAATTTGTTTGAGGAATATAGAAAATAGTTAACTTAACTTAGTTCTATCAATATCTTATTATATTAATAATTACATTCTTGGTCTTTGATGACATGTTTAAATCAATAATGTGCTTTGACTGTCTAAAATACAGTGCCCTCCAAAATTTCTTAGAACAAAATCATGCTACTTGGGTAAACCGATGTAAAACAAAGAGCCATCTGCGTAAATTTCAAAATTAACATTAATTAATTTATCCAAATATGGCTCGGGCTGATTTAAGTATATTTTTTCTATCGTTAGTACAAAAATACAGAAGTGAAGAATAAGCGGAATGAATGTGAGCGCCACTGACAAATGTATAAAATGGAAGAATACTATAGTGATATACATGATCAGTTTTTAGCTCGACTTTACGAAGTATATAGAAAGCTCTCCCACTCATCCCGGCGTCGGCGTCCGCGTCCATATTTCTGATTAAAGTTTTCGTGCAGTATTAAAATATGTTTTACTATAACTTTTTTATTTCTAAAGTTATCAACTTCCAACTTTAAATATATGTTCTTTATTATCAACCAAATCTCATGTGACAAGGTTCATAACTCCAAATACATTTTTTCTTCAGAATTATCTCCCCTTGAGCTTAGAATTTTCTTTAAAATATTTTTTTCACTGCATCTGTTTTGTTTCTTTAGGTATCAACCTCAAACTTAAAATATATGTTCCTTATTATCAACCACATCTCATGTTACAAGGTTCATATCTACTAATGATTTTTTTCAGAATTGTCTTAACTAAAACTTTTTTTTAAATATTATTTTTAATGTAACTTCTTTATTTCTTAAGGTATCTACTTAAAACTTCAAATATATGTTTCTTATCATCACCAACATGATGTATGATATGATTCATAACTCGAGCACACATTTGTGATATAATTATTCCCTCTGTTACTTATAAATGTTTGTTACTTATTATATTTTTGTTTACTTAAGTTCTCCGAATAGTCGAGCATGCTGTCACTACTGAGAGTTCTTGTTTTTCAAAAATTTCATTCGACCAATAACTTTAGCAGGGCACTGTATAATAGGGTTTATTATTAGAATTAATGCTCTTGTTAATGTTAAAAAGCAATTAAGATATAAATTGATTAAACGTGTTCTGGTTTCTTTACAGCTTTAAAATGGTACGTCAAATTATTTGATGAAAATATACGATTGAAATAAATTCTTAACACCATATTTAATACAGATACATATCACTTATATAGCGCAAAATATTGTAAAATATTTTATCGCGGTTTACAAACACTGTTCGCTGATTACCCATGAAATAAATCAAATAAATGTGCTTGTAATATTATTTTATAAAGAGCTTTGCACTAAATATATGAATAAATGTGTCTTGAGTATTGATCTAAAATATGGCTCGTGGTCAACTTTTTAGTGCCGAGGTAAATCTTTCCACCACTTTGGAGCAACAACCGGTAGAGATCTATATGTCGTCTATGTTCGTCGCATAGGAATAACAAAGTTAGTATCACTTTGAAACCAAAGTCTATAGCGATCTCGAGATATTTCTGGAACGAACAAATCTCTCAAAATTACACCATATTGTTTCATGATAAAATATATTAATTAACATTGAATTGACTATATTTACAATACGAGATATTTAATCCAAAAAAATGGCATATCGACTGTTTATTCGTATATGGGGGGGCTCAGTTTTTTAAATTTTGTCCATACCGAGCATGAACAAAAAATCACATTCAAACTTTGTTACATTAGTGGATTTTCAATAGAGACAATGGGGAGTTTTGTTCATGAGCCGCTATGTGGGGAATGCAATACAACCCGTAGAAGTTCACAGAAAAGTGTTTGATTTATAATTGTGGAAATGCTTTTAATTTGTCAATAGATCTTATTGATTACAAATAATGCATTCCCTGACTTGAATATGTACTTTTCGATGTATGAGTACGCAAATTATTCCACAGGCAAGTTAAACCCACTTGTTATCTGCCCTGAATTACGTGAAGCAAACTTTCAATAAATCATTCATTCTATGCTTTCATTTATTACAGCACTTTGATTGTCTTATTGTCATAACTTTGATTGCTGCTGTTTACTCTCTTAATCTTGAATAATTTTTTGTTGTTTTCATTTATTTTTTATGAATACTCATACGTGTTGTATATACCAGTCTACGAGATAAGAATAAGAAAGTGGATGCCCCAACAGATCATTAAGAGCAAGCACTGCGTATATCTCATATGTAGAATTTTGGTTGCCAAAAAGAAATTGTTGGCTGTATGAACTATAAAGTGGTTGCACCGGGCAACCGGACACCAACTAATTTCGTAGACTGATATATTGTACATATGTATGTGTTTTATTGTTTATTTCAAGTTATATGTAAGATTGTATACTGGTAGATAAAACTTGGGCTTTAGGAGTGTTTATCTTAAAATAAATATCACCATTGTTATTACCATCACTAATTTAAGTTTTCATTTCAAATTTGCTGACAATAAGCCACAAAATCAAACAACGAATAAGATAAAACATAAAACATTCATTTATCATTATACATTAAAATAAACGATGGCCAGATTGCGATATAAAATAAAATAAAAACACATGCCTCATGCTAACAGGAATTATATCGCTTCAATGGATTTGAAAAAAACACCCGTCATTTATTTAGACTCAATTGTAACATAGCTTGTTATGCAGTTCAGTATTGGAGCAAATGAACAAATGAATTTAATTTACTTAGTTTGCGTAAACAATATACTCAAAACTTTCTATCTATCTAGTTTTAAAACAGATATGTGATACCCATACTTCAGTACAAATATAACACATGCTCACGTATTTACAAATACTGCACATTACATTAATATATTAATAAAAAACATCCACTATATTTGTTAAGACTCAAAGTAAAATGCTTATTAACTTCAATCACCAGATTATTAAGATTCTGGACTATTTTATCACATCCTGTTTTACTTCAATTTCCTATTTAAATTGCATTTTACTTTTATCTGCTTCTTTAATTTAAAATACACGCTATTATAAAAAAAAAATTTCAAAGCAGTTCAATGTACCAATTTAAGGTAGTTAAACCTTATTTAGCGGCACAACGCAACGCAATACAACGAAATGCAACACAGTACAACAAAATATTTCTTTATAGCAATGTATATAATCCGACCCAAAATCAAACTTGTTATTTAGGGACATTCTTCAAATTGTCAAAATTAAAACGCATGATTTTGCAATAAACCAGGTGGTTTTTGTTACTCAACTTTACTGTACATAAATATTTGTGTGCGCATGTATACATAAAGGCAGCATCATACTATATAAAAATCGTCCAAAAATCCCAGGTTTTTTATTATGTTTCGTCTAGATGACACCCATACATTTATTGTTCGACACAAAGGCCATCTTGACGTGACACCCCTGTGCGATTACGGGAGGTCATGTGCAGTTTTATCAACAAACTTCCCCTTCACCGGACATTCGGTCCAGAAAATGTTTTATTACCAGCCTGAATGAAAGTTTACCGGACCAAATGGAATCTTACTGATATGTTGAAATATGCTGTTCATTCTATTGACTTAGCATGGTTTATCCTTCCAATAAATAAACATTATGATAACAAATACGAGATGTGGTGATTTTTATGGAATTAGGATAATAGTGGCTGTTAAAAGTTGCTGGACCGTCGGACCACTCACATTTTAAAAGTCACTGAACTGACAACGGTTTTGATGGACTCACTCTACGTTCCACTGGTTAAATTCGAAGACTGTATAATTCCTATGACAGCTTTCTTGTATATGATATCTGTTTACAATTATTCATTTATTGGCCTCGTATCGTCGAATTTATGTCTGTGAAAGATACAGCGATTTGAAGCCAGCAACATTAACTACCCGAGCACTCAGGCGGATGAAGTGTGAAATCTATAGTGCAACAAAGATGTTTTATTTAAATGACAGAGCCTACCTAATAGCCATACCACCATAAAGTAATAATCTAAAATAATTAATATTGATACTCCTATTAGGAGGGGGGGGGTTGTTAATTTCATTTTTTAAAGATAACCATGTGAGACCCTGCTTAAAATATGGTGCCATCAATATGATAATAGAATCAACAACAAAAAAATTAGTGTGACCCCATTAACCCCCCTGTACATACCCCTTGAAAGTCGGACACGCCCATTTTACATAAAAATAACAATTTTTTATATCCAACTGTTATAAATCAATTCTTATAGGCTTTCAATATATCAATATGTAGGTTTGTTAGGCTGCTGAGTTCAAATATGAAGTCAAAATTTAAATTAAACAACTTAATATGGCAGAAAATTCAAAATGGCTGCCAAAATAACCCAAAATTTGGACATATTTGGGTGTTATATTTACTAGGCATTGAATATGTTGAATCATGCCTGCAATATATCAATCTAAATGCGTTTTATGGTGCTGAGTTCAAATATTAACTCCAAAACTAAATTTAACAAACTTATATGGCAGAAAATTCAAAATGGCCGCCAAAGTAAATCATATTTCAGTTATAAACGACACACTTTAAACATGTTACGCAATTTATAAATTAACTCTAGTTAATGAAAACTTAACAAAAGACCAAAGTTATGACACTTGATTGTAAGTGTGCAAATATATTTTATTCATTATATAGCTGAGGTAGAGCTCTAGAGGTATGATTAGAGGTTAAGGTCTGAGAGGTCATTCGTTCCAACCTCACCAGCGGCACATATGAAGTCTTGATTGAAAAATGTGTCTTTGATTGCTTTACTTCATTAAGATGTTGATGAGTCTGGCATAGGAAATGTCTAGGCACTTTGGTTGCAAAGTAGAGTTAAAATTCCCAGGAAATTTTATAGATATTAGTAACTAAATGATCATCATGGGTGATGGCTGTATGCTATCATGCATCAAGCATCTAAGCTACAATATGGATTGCAACTTTTTTTAACACGACTGTTGTGTTGTTAAATTCTGAAAATATAATAAAGCAATGATTTCTTGGTAAAGAATTACTTTATAGCTTATCAGATTTCTAGATGCAATTCATTTATTTTCTCTGTTTCTATGTTTATTAAGTTTGGCTTATGTATGTATCAAAATCTTCACAAAAAGTAAATGGACCAACAATTGCTTTCAGAAATTCAAAGAATTGTATTCTCCAATTTTTCAATATCACAATAGCAATTGTGTCATTCCAATTAATTCTTATTTGCAATTTTGGTTATATCTCTATTAATTTGTTTATACTTAATTGCATTTCTTTTAACTAGCCCTAAAAACTAATGGTTGAGATTATGGTGATAAATTATTGGCCAACTGTGCACGGTTGAAACAAATGCAAGACATTCCGTGATTAGAAAATGAGATTGCTTAAGTGACAACCGATTAAAAGAAAAGTAAAGAAAACAATAATTGAAATAGGCAATTACTTTTTTGAGCAGTGGTTTCTACAATCACAGCCAAACCAAGCAAAATGCAATGTGTTAATTGATTAAACCTTTGAATCTCTCATGAATGCTAAAACAGACAGGAAACCTTTTTAGCTCATATTTCATACACTTTGTAACTAATGAGAATTTTTATATAAGGACATAAACTTATAAATACAAACAGGTATAGAATGGTTTCTCCATAACTAACTGAGGATGAGCAGAAAACATTTGGAACATTTTCTACAGAAACAATACTACAAGAACTTAAACAAAAAACCTTTAAGGTTACATATTGTAACTAAATGTGCAGCTATTTTCTATGGTCATTTGACTTCTGGTATATTTATATGTATATATCAGTTGCCTGATGATGTATAATTTAACATTACACTATTGGACTATGGAAAATACGTAAATTAATGGATCTTTACGATAGCCTTTGAAAGTGTAGGCCACCAATCTGAAAATTTATTTGAGCAATGTCAGGTCTGACTTTCGTGTTAAACTGACATACCTCATTAAATATTAAGATACAAGTTCTTGCAAAACAGATTATTATACTGTAATATATGATTATTTGCTTTATTATTTTACAAATAATCTAAACAATTGCATTAAGAGTGATAACAAACCATGATTCAACATATAGATTTGACCATTGATAACCAGTATACATTGAAAATGTGTTATTTTTGGTAGCTATTTTAAATTTTTGGTCATATTGGGTTGTTTAAATTAGTTTTGACTTCATATTTTAACTAATTACCCTAACAAACTTATAAATTGACATAATGTTAGCATGATTCAACACAATGAATGCCAGGATAAGTAATTACCCGAATATGCTAAAACAAACTAGGTTAAATTTGGCAGCCATTTTGAATTTCTCGCCATTTTGGTTTCTTAAATTAACTTCATATTTGAATTCAGCACCTTAGAAACCTATAGCTAGACATATTGCAGGCATGATTCAACATATTAAATGTCCAAGATAAATAAACTCCCGAATATGCTTGTACTATGGTTATTTTGGCGGCCATTTTGAATTTTCAGCCATATTGGTTTGATTAATTTTGTTTTTGACTTCATATTTGAACTCAGCACCTTAATAAACCTATAAAATGACATATTGCAGTCCAATACCATACAACTTATTGCAATTAAATGTAAAAAAAACTGGTAATTTATGTGAAAATGGGCGTGGCCAACCTTCAGAGGGTATGTACAGGGGGGTTAATGGGGTCAGAAATTAAAAATATATGCTTTTCCTTACATGTCAGTACATGTAGCATTTTTTAAACAGGGTCCCATAAAAAAGTCAAATTAACAACCCCCCCTACAGTCCTATTACCAAATGGAAGAATTTTCGCGAATCAAACCCACGGCCCTGGATTGACAGGTAGAAGCGTAATCGACTGAGTCAATTCGTTGGCTCTGACAAATGATGTTACTACCTTAAGACGAACGCATCCGAAATCTGTAAACAAAAGCAGGGATTTTATATAACATGTTATATATAATCCCTGACTAAATTAACTGATAAACAAATGTAATAGTCCTTACCCTGTAAGTTTTATGTATATTCATTCAAGTTGTGTCGTACAAACCTATCAGACGTTGCTCTCTTACAAACCTATCAGACGTTCCTCTCGTACAAACCTATCAGACGTTGCTATTGTTTTAGTTGATTTCTACTAAACAAGATGGCTGCTAACTACGGACAGTTTTTTATAGTTCTCTATTTGTCAGTATTTGGATGTTATGTAAAAAGTGAACCATCGTGTTCCAAGTATGATTACGAGGAGAAACTTTTAACTAAGCTTATAAAGATGGAGTTTGAATGGGAGCAATATAAAACAGAATTAAAAAATTCTCTTAAAAAAATGGAAAATGTGAAATCCGATTTTGATAAAATTGTTCAAGATACAGAGAAGACAATGCTGGAAGGAATAAAAGACATAAACAACACTGTGATGACAAATGTCGATGCTATTAAGACACTGGTTGAAAATATTGATGAAATGAAAACAAAGGGTAAGTATATCACTATTGTTAATGCTTGCTTTGAATTATCATAAGTTAATACAAATTAAGTCATGTTTATTTGAAATAAGTACCACTCATATCAGACGCTCTTGTGCCTGATTTTATTGGCCTGCTGTCAGTCATGTTATCTTTAATTTTATCTTATAAGGTAAATAAACATTAGTTTACTGGCAAAGGCATGTTATAATCGTAAATCCAAAAATGAAATTTAATATCGATTTGATTTCGTAGGGGGAGAAGTTGTCTACTCCCGTGGACGGGTAAGCGAGTATTGCTAAATGGGTGTCCAAGAAAGCTTGTTAGTCATGATAAATGAAAACGAAAATTTCAATGAAACGAGTGTGTTCATCACATATGATAAGAAAATATAAATGTTAACACTCAATAATGCAAAAAAATGCCATGTATTAAATAAATGGACGTAATATAAACACAATGCATCGTGCATTGTTGGTGAGCTGCATACATACATACGCTCGGCCATTGAGTCAAATAATTTAATTTAACCGAACATTTGTATTAGGGGTATACGGCACTTGTACTTCCTTGCATTGAAACAAAATGAAGCTAGCGACTGGTAGAGTGTCCGTTTATGACTCAGAAAAATGGGACTTCGATCCTAGCTCGAATCAAGGATTTTCACCTCGGAGTTACGCCTTGATATTTTTTCTATTACAGAAACAGCAAATCATGTATCATTTAAAGCCACAATGTTAGCAAACACAAGTCCTTCCATTGGTGATACACTAGTGTTTACTAACGTTTTACACAACACTGGTAGTGGGTACGATAAAACAAATGGAGTGTTTACAGTACCAGTTGATGGTATTTATATTTTTGGGATGACGATATGTCTTACCAACAAACACGGCATTGTGACAGGGTTTGAAGTGGATGGCAAGAAGGTTACAGCTCATGCATTGTACGGCGAACTAGACCATGGATGTTACTCTGTGACGACCTCAGAGGTTCTTAGAAAAGGTCAACAAGTTAGTTTGAAGAGGTTTAGCGGCTTTAGTTCTTCTACCTATTTATCTCAAAACGACAACTATCTGTGGAACATGTTTCATGGAAGTCTCATTCTCCCATAGAAACATTGATTACATATAACAATTACCAAAAATGTAAGGAACAAATTTTTTCGGGACTCTCCGGCGATTTTTTACGCAAATATACTTCGGACATCATAAGGAGAGATAGTGATTTAATTGACACAATTGAGTATGGCAAACTATTAAAACATTGGCTTACAGAAATGTATTTGTGTATAAAATGAAATAATTGGCGCTTCACATTAATATGTGTGTGTCGTAATGCCGGAATGCATGGTGTGTGTTAAATTGTGTTAGTCTTGAATTTTGAAATGGTTCCTCTGTCACATTATACAGCATTAGATATGCATCTGTAGATATGGTCATGTATATTCTATACTTTAATTTTATATGTTGAAATACAACTAGTATATGCTCGTCTGACTCTGAAAATTGTGTTTTAAAGCAATCATGTTCGTAAACGATTAATTAAAAGGTGACAGATCTGTAATTATTAAGAATTATTATTTTTTCAAGAACGTTACATTTTATGAACATTTTTATGGGAATAGAACTGATTTGGTATTTTAAAACATTTTTGTACTAAATACATTTTGTGTTTAAAATCTCTTGTCTACAGTTTATTTATTTTCATTCAGGAGTGGCCATGCGATAGCTAATACTTGGGTACGCAGTATTCAATAAGCCAATAGGCGACGACGTTGGACTGGTAATCATTGGGTAGCCAGCTCCGCGTTGTTTTCAATCCCACCCAAAACCTGTCCAGTTGTTTCCTTGAGCAATATTCTCTAAGCTGCTAGCGAAGTACTGGAGAACCAGGAAGCGGGCACGAAAGTAATTAATCTAAGTTGTAAGAACTTGTTTCACAACCGAGCTGATATAAATTATTACAAACTAAACTGATGCAGTCCAAGTTACCTGTTGCCTCAAAAATCACAGCTGGTAGCGCGCCGGGATTTCGAATATAGTGTTCCCGAAGGGGCGCGGACTCGATTTGCTTGCAGTTATATACCCTTTCATGAAAATTTGACAATAATATCAAACTACTCCTCTGTATTTCTAACGATGTTAGAATTACAGTGTACAATTAGATACTCATTTTCTGAGAAAATCTCTGTGGTCATAAACATTATTTTGTGTTAGGGGAATTATACCTTTATTCATAATCGGGGATAAAACCTGTGTTCCACGGTACTTGTTAAATTGACACGATTACAGCTTTTGTCTTATAGTATGAAATACATGTTATAATAGTAACGTAATTAGCGAGCTTTATTGTGAACAAACTACACATTAACCCGTGGTTTATTTCAACTCTAGCGTCAGAAACTGCATGCTAGCATAAAAAGTTAATGTCATAATGCCATACGATCACAGAAGATAATGTGTAATAATTAATATTTTACTTACCAATTGCACGGAGCAATATCAATGCAGTGAAGATAACATCACTTTTGTCCATTTTTCACTTTTTTAAACTAAAGTCACAGAAAATGTTGAATTGATATACAGTATTATATATAATCCTTTTTAATCATTATATTTACTAGCGGGTTTTTTTTGTGAATATATTTATATCAAAATTTTATATTTTAAATCTAGGCTTTCTTCACTAAAACCAGATCATATTGTATATTGCTGACAATAGCTTTAAAGCCTTTTTATTATATAAATACACTTACATGAAAATAAATGTTCGATATTTAAAAACAACTATTTGAATAGATATACGCAAATCTATATTTCATTGACACGAGGCTCAGAATAATAGAAAACAATTTTTTTAATTCTTAAAGACGCACTGCTCTATTTTCTACCGTAAGCTCTTAACCCACACATCCAATACAATTGGCCACGAACAAATAATATTTATATATAGCATTAGATCTTTTTTTCAGACATGATTATCGCATTTGGTTGATTTATCTATGATCTACGTCACACAGGCGATTTTTGGATTTCAAAAATCGTGCGTCTAGTAACCTAAACTTAAATTTCAGCTTTTGTTATTTCAGATTTATTGATAAACCGTTAATTACCAATTTCGCGCGTTATATTGTCTAATTGCAAAAACTAATTTGCGGATGAAAAGAAAACGTGATAGATAAAATTGATTACATTCAAAACGCTATTTTATTTCATAGTATCTTTTATCCCATATTCGTTTTCATTTACTAAATGATATTAGATTTCAGCCTAGTGGTTTTTGTCTTGCATTGAGCAAAGCGATCGAGCTCTTATGATCTGCTAGACTTAATTTATATAATTTTCGTGATTTAGGCGTTCATTCAAGTCACAGGTAATTGTAATGAAAGTTCATTCAAATACAGCTCATGACGTTAATTAATGATAAATTATCATAAAGGTAATACATGTGCGGATCCAGCGGGGGGTCAGGGTGGTCCGGACCCCCTATGAATTTGGAAAATGTACATGTCTATTAGTGTTTTTCTTGCTTGTAATTCATTTTTAAGTAGTATGAAGCAATTTTTCTCTGTGCTTAACATAGATTTAATGGTTATGTAGTTTTTATTATCAATATGTTGCTTTTCTCTGCAAAATGTGTAAATTGTGGTTGTGGTTCGAGGTTCGAACCCCCCCCCCCTAGAAAAGTTCGGCGGATCCCCCTAGAAAAGTTCGGACCCCCCCCCCTAGAAAAATTCTGTATCCGCCCCTGTTTACTTTACCATCTCTCTTGTTCATTAAAAAAATATAGCTCGTTAGTTAAGTCAGGGATTTTATATAAAAGAGATTAGCAACCAAATAGATTTACATAAAATGTTACTGTCGTGGCTATCATTTCGGCTCATACGGATACCAAGTATAACAAGTTTGAATAAAGATATTCACCTGAACTTTTGAACTTTTCAAATCAACATAATTTTTGTCAAAAACTTCTGAAACGTTCACAAATTGCATGGAAAACATGTACAAAACATAAATCAATTTTCAAAGCCTGGAATAGTTTGTACAGTCTGCTTCAGCCAGTTATAGACAGTGACGACCGTGAATATTCAAAATATTGCCTCGTTACAAATCCCTGTTATATAAAATCCCTTGTTAAGTAAACATATCTAGATTTTTTAAATCTCATGATTACAAACAATGATATTCAAACCTAAATTTAGTTCATGCGACGCGTGCACAAACTTCACTTTGGTCTTTATTGACCAATTACCGTCAACTACATGTATAGATGTGAATTTTGTTCATGCCCTTTATGGACGACTTATAATTCCAGCACGGGCCTGTAAAAGGTGTATTTTGTAGGTCGGCCGTGCAACTCTAGAAGATTCCAGTGCATTGTATGGGTACTAGACACAAAAGCACGCTTTAATATAAACTTATAAAAAGCCTTGATAAAAATAATTTGTCTGCAGGTAGGCGCTTATTAAAATATATCCTTTTATTTTGCCTGGGCGACTATCATTTTGTAAACTTGTGTTTGTACATATTGTATAAATAAATACGTAACTCTTTTTATTCTTCGAATGCAGTTACTTATCACGTATATATGTATGTGCTTCTTATCACCATCACTGATTATTAACGTATTACAAAATTACAAAAATATTACAAAAGTAACAGAATTAGTTGACTCGATCATTTGTCTTTTCTAAAATATAGCTTTTGCTCGTGGATTAATAGTAACAAAGGGACGTAACTCGGAAAAATAAATTCAAAATAGATATTTATATTCATGTATATCAAAATGATTCCTAATGGCGGTATATAGTCAACATTATTTAATTTATGAGCATTTAAATTACTGTTACATGTACATGTATTTGACAAATTTATGTTTGGGATCGGAATGTCATGTGTGTTAACACGGCTAAAATTACGTCATTTGGTCGAAATTCCTACCGCTTTGCAAGAAAATTTTTTAATTCATTTTCAACTTATTAATAAGGACTTTTAGTTTATTAAAAACATATAAACCGATGGTCCGTAGTCATAAAATGACGTATCAATGAGATTATCTCAACCCGTGTTTTACACGAACGGTCGGATTGGGTTTTAGACAAGGCAGTGGCTAGAGTTACGGTACCGTAACTCTAGACCCAGGTTCTAGAGTTACGGAAGTTCCGTAACTGTAGACAACCCCGTCAGGGTTGTCTAGAGTTACGGAAGTCAAATAACATGCGTATGATTCAACTTTTTAACATCGAAAAACTTGTTTATATTCAATATCACTCGAAATAAACAAATATTTACCGACGTGAATTATCCAATTGTTATTAAATCCGCCATTTTGGATATGACTAATAAACTTACCGGATGTTTAACACACGGCGATATGACGTTGTCGTCTTCAAAGTGTCACATACATAGTTTACTTTTCAAGAGCGATTAGTTATATAGAGCTGGATTATAATTTGGAACGAATATGATTCTTCAGTATTTTTCATTAAAAATTTTTAATTGTCCTGTAGGAAAAAACGGCGATTTTCGAATGCAAAATCGACCGTATTTTTGAACAGAATCAAAAGCAAAATGTCTTCAATTTGATAAAAAATGTTGTGAATTATATATTTTTACATCGTCACGTTTAAAAGCGGCGATCTTTACCTAAAACATTGACCAATTCCTTGAATTTAAAAATCTCGGCAATTTTCCCAAAGATTAGCATACAAAAAAAATCATGGCGTTTTACTTACATGTATATTGTACGATAAGTATACTGAGCTTATTTGGTGGAATTAGAGAATTTAATTGAAAAAATAAAAAACGCGATTTTTTTTACTGGATAACTGCCGAGTTTTTAGTAAAATTGCTGACTTTTGGTTATGAATATGAATGGGTATTTTTTAACGAGATCGTTTATATTTTCGTTAAAATTTTAAAGATTTGGTGAGGAATGACAAGCTGGATTTTTTTACAAAAAAATGGACTTTCTAACTATTCATTTAACGTTTTCCCCCAAGTACTAAGCTCTTTTTATCAAGCTATTTTTAATTCCCATTTTTGTTCACGAAATTTAAGTCAATTTAACGTTCGAAAATCGCCGACTTTCTTACTAGACACTTGCAAATTATTCACAATTATAATCACACTCTATAACTTATCGCTCAAGTAAACTTATTATGTGACACTTTGAAGACGACAACGACATATCGCCGTATATTAAACATCCGGTAAGTTTATTAGTCATATCCAAAATGGCGGGTGTAATAACAATTGAATAGGTCACGTCGGTAAATATTTGTTTATTTCGAGTGATATTGAATATAAACAAGTTTTTCGATGTTAAAAAGTTGAATCATACGCATGTTATTTGACTTCCGTAACTCTAGACAACCCTAACAGGGTTGTCTACAGTTACGGAACTTCCGTAACTCTAGAACCTGGGTCTAGAGTTACGGTACCGTAACTCTAGCCACTGCCTTTAGACAATGAAGCCAAGATATTCCGAATGAGCGCGTGCCCAAGATGGCCGAAAAAAACGATAATTTATGCATTCTCAACTAAAATCAGCTAGATTTATCACAAAATTGTAAGAATCCATTGAGTATCGTTGCTTTCTTAATTCACATTTGTCTATTGTTTGTTTATGCTCTATTTCAGGTTGTGGGCATTCGTTATTTTGGTCATTTCAAGCGTTCTATTTTTTGCACGTGACGGCGACCATTTTGGTGAGAATTCCTCAACCGTTCAGCGTAAAATCAGTGCTTTCCTTTTGCGTAAATCAAAACAATCTAAATTTTACTTCTGTTCGAGTTAATTTAGACACTGTAACTAGCATCTGTGACTTGGTCTCATCGTTACTAATCGTTGGTTTGTTTAGTCCTAAATATAAGACCCTACGTAACTTTTTTATCATTTTGACATTTCTCTGTTACGTAGGGTCTTAACGGATAGCTTCAAAAACGCATAGCAAAAAGTTTAGTGTACAGACATCGAATCAGGTCTGAACGTTCTACTCGTTTTAATTCGAAAAATTTGCAATAAAACGATACACCAATAGAAAGATAAACGAAAAATACACATGATGAAAGTAAAATAATTTCAAATGCTAACCTTAGACAGTCGAAAAATCCATTTAAAATTCTTTATTTACGAGTACTTTCAGTTTGTCACAATAATCGTGCAATAATAGCCAAAGCAATCCGAATTTAAATTTGGTCACGCCATTTGTAAGAAATGATTTTGAACGAATATATTAGGTACAGTATAAAAGCCAGTATCCGGACCGTTCCGTGCATACTTGTGACTGTCGACAGTAAGAACGACTACTCTTGAGAGATTAAAATTCGTTTAAGTAAACTGTAAGCGATTCGAAACTTTATTTACCGACACGAATTCAGTTCAAAATGGAGGCAAGCGGCGACAATCCTGGATAACAGGAAAAGTAATTGGAGTTTTCATATGGGAAAAAACTGATTTTTATCTTTTGCTTTATGGAAAGAATAAAAGTAAACTTTTATCTATCGATTGGTGCTAATTTGACCCACATTCATTTACTTTTTGAAAAAAATATTTTGCTATGCGTTTTTGAAGCAATCCGTTAAGACCCTGCATAACAGAAGAACGTCCGTATGATAAAATAGTTATGAAGGGTCTTATATTTAGGACTATGGTTTGTTATGTTTTCACAGGTAAACTAACAATTGAGAAGGGTGTCTAAAATCTTGGGAAAGTAGGCAGTGGCTAGAGTTACATATTCCGTCCAAAATTATACATATTCAGTCCAAATTATAATCCAACTCTATGACTTATCGCTTAACCCTTTACTGGTCAATCCCGTATTTTTACGTGGACTGCCTCAACCGCTCAATCCCGTATTTTTACGTGTACTGCCTGGACCGCTCAATCCCGCATTTTTACGTGTACTGCCTGGACCGCTCAATCCCGCATTTTTACGTGTCTGATATTCAATACACTATAAAACTTATTATTTCCGATAAAACGTTTATTTTTTTTATCATTTTGGTTGAATGAACCTTTTATAAATAATATCCTTCAAAAAATATATGTTTTAATTAATATTTATCGAGTAATTACAGTTTAAAAACAACAAGTACAACTCGCGAGCGCGCCCGGTAATTATCGGCTTTTTTAACTGTAATATATTTGTTCGTGTCTCATTTTCAATGCGCTATAACGCTATTATTTCCGATAAAATGTTTATTTATTTTTTCAGTTTGGTTGAATTAATATTTATCGAGTAATTACAGTTAAAAAACAACAAGTACAACTCGCGAGCGCGCCCGGTAATTATCGGCTTTTTTCAACTGTAATATATTTGTATGTGTCTCATTTTCAATGCGCTATAACGCTATTATTTCCGATAAAACGTTTATTTTTTTTCATTTTGGTTGAATTAATCTTTTATTGATAAAATACTTTTAAAAAAACTATGTTTAAATTAATATTTATCGAGTAATTACATTTTAAAAACATCAAGTACAACTCGCGAGCGCGCGCGGTAATTATCGGCTTTTTTCAACTGTAATATATGTGCAGAAAAGCCGAGAATTATTAGGCAAGTTTAGTATTTCTAGTTTCACTGTTTGTATTATTTTATTTAATTGTATAAACTTTTTAAACGTGTGATAAAAAAATTATTTGGCCATGAATTATCTGAAAGGGACAAGATTATACACGCTGGGCGTATTTATAACAAAACAAAACAGCGGGTGTTATCAACTTTTCACACTCAATTAGCGACAATTAAGAGATTAAATTTAAAAGACTTAATACTTGTTTCTAATTAATCAAAGGCACAATCAGTCCCCTAAGTTTTATGATGTGCAATAAAAATGTCAAACATACAGCACATGACTTGACCCCCAGACGATTTGTAATCAGCATCGGTATATTGCCGACAGGAAATGATCCTTTGATCAAGACGACAATACGCATTGTAAGCATTGCATTTCAATGACGGGATTAATATTTATAAATATCTGTAGACACGTGTTTAAAACAAGACAAAGAAGCTTGGATTAAACAAAGAAATTACCGAAACATCGGCGATGTTAGCTAAAAAAAAAATTGTTGAATTTTTTGAAAATGTGACGAAAAATATTTTAATGCATTTTATACATCTCATATTTTTAACATTTTTTGTACTAAGTCTTAAATAGTTACATTGTTAAAAAGGAAATTTAAAGACCAACATTTTTTACTTTTACACTATAATGATTAGATTAAAGATTAAACCAGTAATTGACTTTAAACTAACAGAGGTGTTAAAAAATGCAATGTGATGTTAAACCTTTATCTGCTGAGTGTACAAGTTTAACAATGTTAGTGTATGCACAGTGTTAGGTTTATCTCTATACACTATCTGTCCAGTATCAGATAAAGCGGATGGCTATAACCAGTAAAGGGTTAAGTAAACTTGGTATGTGCCACTTTGAAGACGACAATGTCATATCGCCATATATTAAACATCCGGTAAGTTTAGTAATTTCCAAAATGGCGCATGTAATAACAATAGGATAAATCACGTCAGTAAATATTTTGTTTATTTTCGAGAAATAATGAATATAAACAAGTTTTCTAATGTTTAAAAATTGAAACATGCGCTTGCTATTTGACTTCCATAACTCTAGCCTACCCTTGAAGGGTTGTCTACAGTTACGGAACTTTCGTAACTCTAGAACCTGGGTCTAGAGTTATGGTACCGTTACTCTAGCCACTGCTGGGAAAGTATCTATAGTATTCTATAGAGTAAATAATGGACACAATATGTAAACATGAAATTTCTTTGATCTGTGATTCCAATTACAAAGTTTCCATAGCAAGGTTTGCTCTTTTATCAACTTGGTGATGTCACAGGTGCTAACGCATTTTTTCCTTGATCATTCTTATTTTAATATATAAGGAGAAAAGGTCTCTAACGAAGTCCTATTCAACAGTGGTAGATTTCAAATCTTTACTGCACTCACTTGGTCCGTTGGTCAAAATAACAAAATTCCTTCACTATCTTCTCTAAAAATCGCTCTACAATTAACGAAATGGTCCAATATTTCCTCAAATTGACTTTGAGTTTGTTCAATTTCAATAGCATGTCTACTACAATAATAGAGTAAAATGTCATCATGAGAGGTTAATCAGGCATTTGGTTTAATATTTATCTGAGGTTTAGAAACAATACATGACCTGTGGTATGGAAAACGTCAATTTAACAGTACATTTACTTATACTAGGTTAAGGTTAGTCTTGTGATCACAATATTGTCAAGGTAACAGTATATACATGATATCTTTGTTATAGAACCTTTAATAATGTTGTAAGGTATAGTTAATTACTAATTTCTGTAAGTTTCAGAACTCTTGATTATGAAAAAGGCTTCTTCATGTTTAAGAACATTTCTTCTATGTACTTGTTCTTGTCTTTCAGCTAGATGTAACTTCATGTTTGTTTGATAAATGATTAGACATATTGATATAATGATGGCTTTTGTAAATGTTTACAGAGTTTTAGCTTCTTCAGGAGTTGGGTAGGTACTTACATTGAGATACCCAGTCACTGCCTGGTTTACGAACAAGCTAAATTTGTAATTGATAAAAACATTTTACCTTTACCATCTTGGTTCAGAAGTTCATTAAACGATCGCCAGATGTATTGGACTGAATGCAAATATTGAATTTTTAAATTCTACTAGACACTGCCTTGTGTATTACATTAAGCTGTTGAGAGTGCTACAGCCCTGTAGCTTAATTTTAAAGGTATAACTGTGATGGAATCATCCCATAGCAAGTGGATTATGTATCCATGAAAGAAACGTTGATTATTATTTTTCTGTGTTACTATTAAATACAAAGCATGTTGCTTTAGTCTTAACATACTAAGCAATTAATTTTAATAATGGTAATTTTCAGAGAAAACTCAGTAAAAAATGAATGGAGAAAAATGTATGACTGTGATATAACCTAGTTAATATGGCTGTGAACAAAATGATCTTAGTTATGTTGGCTGTGAAACATGATATTGAAGTAGATGATTCATTTGTTGTTTGAAAAGATATTTTGGTATGAAGCTTATAAATGTTCTTGCTCATAAAAAAATGAGTAAAAGCGTAAATCAAGTTCTATTTATTAGCGGGGAATATTGTTGATAATCCTTGTTGCATTAAAAACTATACAAACCACTTGTTGCTGTTAATTACACTATTTAGTGGGACTATCAACACTTGAGATGACTTATGGTGATTTAAGTATTTTTTAAAGTCAAAAAAGGGTCTATCTTTAATCTCTGTTCTGCAAAATTATCATTAGAAATCCATCAAACCTTATGTTTTGAAATTGGCAAGATTAAATTTGGTTTTATGATCTATAGTAATTAAATCCTTTGAGATGATCAAACATGTTTAAATTTTAAAGTATGTTCTAAAATTAAGATCTATTTAACATACAAGTTATAAGCTTAACTTCTTGACATGCAATTATGTGCATGTCTTTCAAGTCAACCTTTTTGTATAACTTGTGTAAAATCACATGTAAGTAAGACTACAACAGTAAATCAGGTAAGTTTGTATTTTTAGCCTCATATTGTTTTGTTCTTTGGGGTTGATTCTAAAGATCCTGAAAAGTTTATTTTATAAGTTAGTGGGAAACTTAAGCTGGAAACTCTTGACTGAATTCTTAGTATGGTTGCAGCTCCATGAAATTTGGATAGAAGTTAGAACTCTCATTACACAATGTATTGTACCTGCTGTTAGGAAAAGGTAGGTTGACTTTCTAATGATAGATCTTAAACCCGGGGAAAGCACAAGACATAAAGGATAAATAATGTGTTGATTACATCAGTGTAATGCAGGTTTGAAAGAAACTATGCTTGACTGGATGGAAAGAAGGGAAGGCTAAAACAGTCACTTTTTGAACCTGTTTTATATTTGAACTCATATTGAAAAACTAGTAAGTCTTATTATTGTAAGTGTAGCATGGGTTTATTTAAAGTACGATAGTTATAAAGTTGATACAACTTAAATTGCAGAAAAGAATAAATAATGGACAATGGTAATACTGTATAGCACTTAAATTTCTTGATTTTTATATTTTGCATTTTCTGAGAGGTTATTAATTAGAGGGTTTTGATTGTACACATTTGACACATATTTCTTCATTACAAGAAGAATATGTTATATATATATTTGCTGAGTTTAGAATTTGTGCTGTTGTTGACTGCCATTACAGAGAAAATATACCCTAAATGAAAATTTTGTGCTCGACAGTATTTCAATCAACGAAAATTAGTGAGTGTCCAGTTGACTTGGACAACCACTTTTTTGTTCGAGCCATGGATAGTTTCTGCTGGGTTACCAAAAACCTAAAAACAAGATATAGAGATAATACTTAAATGACCTGTTAAGACAACCACTTTCATATCCTATTTTTATAGACTTGTATTAGGGTGTTTTTGTAGTGAAAACATATTCTGAGGCTCTATTATATGAGCTCTTGAGTTCTTGTGAATGGTCTGGTTACAAATATTGTTTTAGGCCAGTTGTACCTGTGATAAATTTTACTTCATGTATGTAAAAGTTAATGGCTCCTGGGAAAAAGTAAGTTAGTTCTGGGTAGTTTGAATTTAGTCTATGAAAACTGGTTTTGAGTGATAGCAGCTTTGATGTATAAGAAAAATGATGATGACAGCTAGCTGCCCAAGATGAGACAGGTTTGTTATAGGTTTATACTTTTCCTGAAATTAGTATAAATTAAGGAATAATTATAACATGATTAAATGCCGAGTAGCAGAATAGTTGGGAGTCGGACCTTTTTAATAATTGTTTGTGTTAATTATTTGATCAGCAAATAAAACTGAAGACTGTTGAGTCTATTTTTTTCAAACCTTGAGGTAAAAATGAATTCTATGTTATACAAGGTAAGTAAGTAATATATTTATCTTAATTTGTTGATGACAGAGAAGAACCTTCCTTTTAGATTAGTTTACTGACTTAATGACGCTGAAACTCTCGTTTAATGCTTTGGAATTCATGGGAATGACATAGTATATGGTAGGTTGAGAATTGTCTAATTAAGTTAATTTAAGAGTATTTCATGTTTTGTCTTGTAAAAGACATTAGCAAACTTCTATAATGGATGTTTAAGAAAGCCTCAGAGTCATAGAAAAATAGAAAATAATGCCAGATGATCAGTTTGACTAGCTTGAAAGATGTGTCTTTACCGAAATAAAATCTTACAGTGTGGTTCTTGCTGCCATATATATATGCAAGTATGCCTAACACAAATTATCAAGTCTTGCCATGGATTGACTGTACTAACTTGTATTTCTCTTCTCTCATGGCAGTAAGCTACCACTTACCCAATCATTACCTCCAACTACCAGCCCAAAGCAGGGGCTAGTGAAAACTGATTTGAGCTAGTGAAATTAACTTATATCTGCACAGTTGGGCTAGTTAGTTGGCCATTACTATATAACTTAAAAAAACAGCAATTGCTTGTGAAAATAAAGGCAATGACTGTCATGAATTGTTTATTTTAAGAAACATCAATAAGACTTAGTAGTCATAATTTGCTTTGGAACTTAGAATTCATAAGAATAGCTGTGTGTTAAGTGTTAGATTAGAACTAAGTTTGGAGGACAACCTTTACGATTTAGAGAAAAAGCAACCTTATGTTGTCCAACAAACTCAAACTATTGTGGACAACTTTTTTCATGGAATGAGTTATGAGATATTAAGTATATACATTCACTCTCTTGTCTTCAAGTTTTGTTTTATTGTTACATTGGAGTGTCCACTTCTGGCTTATAATATACCATGTGTGAAAGCTCTGGCCTCTTTATTATAGGCAACAATTTTATATAATTATATGTTTGCAGCAATTTTATTTCAGCTTATAGTATATTTGGTATATGTTTAATAATTGAGAAACCAGTCTTTGAATCATTGGTACATTAGTATTGATAATTCATGCTTTCTTCTGTTAACTTTATATTTATAACACTCAGGAAAAAATGACTCATGGAAACTTGTTTTCATGAATTTGTTAGAGACAGGGGAGATGGAATTGTGTGTAAGATTTTTTTCTAGTCAATGTCCCACCATTGTTTATTAAATATTTATGTACCAGTCAATTGTAACTTGTACCCCCTTCCTCACCCTGAGGAATAGCAGGAACTTTGGCTTTGTGCCAGTTTACGAAATTAAGATATATGAATGAGATTGCCCAAACAGATCTTTTTAACTGCAAGCACTATATCTCATTAGCAGAATTTTGGTAGCCCAAAAGAAATTGTTGGTTGCCTGAACACCTACTAACTTTATAGACTGCTTTGTGCAGTGCAAGTCCCTGACATAACCCCAGTCCTGCAGATACATGAGAATGATAAAATCCCCAGTCCCATAAATCACAAGCGCCTAGCTGTGGTCCTTGCTATTTTCAGAGCAACAAATTCTCTGCAGTCACCTGGCATTGTTGGGAAGCTGGAAAGTATAAAAAAAACTGTTTACTCCTACTCTGCTAAGGGGTTGGATGTGTGGGATTACGAATGACTAGTGCATTACATAGAAGTGTATTGATGGTATCCTACATCGATATTCAAACTATTTTCTCATTGATTAGTTAATTTATTAGTTCATTATGCTGGTAGCATGTTGTTTTCTTTTAAATTTTCAGAAGCACAAAAAGTTGTAATGAAATAGTATGGTAGATTTATCACATGAAATGTAAATTGGTTATGTCACATGTTTTTTGTATATAGTTATACATGGACAATGTTGCTGAAAAGAGGGTTTTCAGAACTCTAGAGTTTATTGTGTATATACAGTGACTTTTTCAGGTCATTTTGAGCCAAAATTTGGTCCCATCCCTTTTTCCAAAAAGTGTACATTTTCCCCATTGGTTGTAGCAAACTTCCTCTTTTTATTTTAATTTCTGCTGAATGCTTTTTGGCTTATTTATAACATTAAGAAAAAAATATTAGCCCTAATTTAATTTAATTTGGCTATTTTATCCCTGTTAAATGGCCACTTACCTTTCCCATACAGTGAAAATGAAACACACTTGACATGATTAAACATGAGTGTTTGCTGGTCCGTTTACGACAACTTGTGTTGACGATCCCTATAATTGTTCCAGTGATGGCTTAAAAAATAAACGGGAAATATTTACTTGTCTGTTGACATAAATGTACCAGTCCTACAAGTTAGGCATAGGAGTTCCCCACCCCTGCATAAGTATTCTACTGACCATTTAATTAATGTTTTAAGAAAATTGTGTGTTTTCAGGATGTAGATAGATTGTGTTGTTTAGTAGTAAAACCATGGATGAAGAAGTGACAGGGAAAGTTGAACCAGTTGCTGAAAATACTGACTATGATAATGGAGGACAAAATGTTGCTGAAGGTATTTTAACTTGCTTATATTATTATGCACCTCAGGGCTCAACATTAATGGTCACCTGATTACCCCTGGCTGTATATTGTTTGGTTCAGACAATCTCTTACTGCTAGTAAACATTTAGTTCAGTAAAACATTATGCTGGTTGTTAAACCATGCAACCTTGTTTAAAAATTAATGGCAAGGCCTGCACTATCCATCTATGATGGAGGGGACTTGGTATTGAGCCCAGCAAACCTTTGGTAAAGTTCCACCCCATGGAGACATTTAGGGGGCATAGAGCAAAACGGTCTTAACCAGGGACCAGGAAATTCGCCGAAGTCAATCGGTCCAAGGCCGTCAGAGTACCGGATATGGGTTTTAACGTGTACCGTACGGACCAGACTGTTTACTGTACTTTATTCATGACCATGTTAGTACTTATTTTTTGCTCCCCTTTATTAAGAATGTATACGATACATTGGCATTGTTTGTTTAAATTTTTACAAAACTTAACTTCTATCTAGCATGAAAACGTAGTTTCCGAAATTACTCCCCGCAATCGTCGGGTCGGTTAAAAAAACAGAACTTGAAAAAAGGCTGTTTCATCTAGTTCTAATGTTGTTGGAAAACTCGGTCATATGGGGAAATTATTTTAACTGCGCATGCCCAAAAAACGGGTCCAAAGTAGATGTCTCGCAATGTTAAGCGTCGTTCGCTAAATTAAGAAAGAAAACGTAAAATGATGATAAGCTTTTTAATTACAAACGTAGATTAACATGTTTCTCATACAAAGTGACGATCTAGCGTGGGTCGTGAAAACATATGACATCTCATCACAATGGTTCAAGCGGTTTCGTTTAACACTAGAGGATATCAAATCGTGCATAGCACACCTATTTATAGATAAATTAATGACAAAACAGTTCGTTGTGAAAATTATTTTTGTTGAATTTGGAATTTACTAGTTTCCTTTATCATTTGTTCATCAAAGAAGGGAGAAGTGTGGTTGAATTTTGATCATCAACAAATGTACCTTCGATTAATAAGAAATTGCGTAGATACATGTCCTAAGATTATTTCTTATTATTCACACCTCAATTTAAGACGTAAAAATAAATCATGAATCAAGACAAACAAATTAAAGATTAAACGATTACAATAAAAGCAATTAAATTGTTTTCTTTAATTATTCATAAAATATTCTTCATAAAAGATTATTGTTTTTTACAAGTGTACAGGTTTCAAACAGACCGATTGAAAACGTAATAGGTTCGATGGACACGATTAAGTAAGAACATATTCTTCTGCTGTTCTTCAAATTAATCGAGTGCAAATCAAGCGTACCTTGCTGTGCTCGATCAAAAAAATATATCACTGCGTCAACCCCGGATGATACCTGTAACCATGGATACATATACAGGGTCCTTGATGTAATCTGTGGACAATTAAGCAGGATATTACAACAATAAACAGTGGGTTTATGCAACTGATCGATGTATGATAATATTTTATCAATAAGTTCGCTTGAAAATTATGGAAATTAAAGGTTTGACGTCAAAATTTGCGAGTTTCCCGGACAAATTTTTTTAAGGATTTTGAAATCTCAATCGGTCCAATGTGAAAAAATCGGTCCGAAAACCGAAAAATCAGCAATTTCCTGGTCCCTGGTCTTAACTCACTCTTTATTAAATTTGAGTTATGACCTTTTTAACGCTAAGCCCACAATTTGGATGTTTAATCCCACTAAAATTACTTCTACCGTTATTCTCCCTCCTACCAATGATTTTTAATTATGTAGGGCAGTTGTCAGTCACTGATGAAAGTATGTGCTTTGTACTTGGTTAACAGCTAAATCCAGAGATTTATCCTTTCCAGGAACTGTGAGTAGATAGACTGACCGCCGTTATATGACCTTTACAATGTGTTGCTTCTGCGTTAAACCCAACAAAAACAAACAAACAAATTATTCCCTGCTTTGTGACATTTGGCTAAATATGTACAGCTTGTTAATGTAAACAATATGGCATGACCAGTTCCATGAAAACCACATAGGGTTGAAAAACATCGCAATTAATTAGTCCAGTTTAAAACTTACTTTTAAGACACATAATTTTATAAACTATTTGAAAAATGTACTATTTATAATAAATGTTGAATGTACAGGGTGTGTGTAAAGCCATGAAATTTCAGTTGTAAGTGCAGGGTTTTGACACTAATTTAGTTGCAAGATTAGGAGAATCCCAAGAATTTGGATAGAATCCCAGTGATTCTTAGCTAAGGATTCTGTCAAGAACCTTGAAAAATTGCCCAGTTTATGTGAGTTTGAGCTTCCATGAATTGTTCCCAATTTTTTACTGTATCTGATTTTAGTCTTTTTTGTGGTGACCTTCACATTGAGGATTACCTAAATAGGGATTTTTAGGAATCCCTGGTAAACACAGTTGATTAAGGGATCCCTGGTAAACACAGTTGATTTAGGGATCCCTGGTAAACACAGTTGATTTAGGGATCCCTGGTAAACACAGTTGATTTAGGGACCTTGGTAAACACAGTTGATTTAGGGATCCCTGGTAAACACAGTTGATTTAGGGATCCCTGGTAAACACAGTTGATCTAGGGATCCCTGGTAAACACAGTTGATCTAGGGATCCCTGATAAACACAGTTGATCTAGGGATCCCTGGTAAACACAGTTGATTTAGGGATCCCTGGTAAACACAGTTGATTTAGGGATCCTTTGTAAACACAGTTGATTTAGGGATCCCTGGTAAACACAGTTGATTTAGGGATCCCTAGTAAACACAGTTGATGTTGAAAGCTGTTATTTTGACATTTACCTGTACATATTTTCAGGTGAAGGTTCTTCAAGCACTGGCTCTGTAATTCCTGATTTAATGATTGGTAGTGCTTTTGGTATGAAAGTTCCACCTCCAGAATATTCTGGAATACCACAGATAACAGATGAATCTGAAAACCCAGGAGGTATGAACATCTATCCATTACTGCAGTCTATTTTTTGGTTGGGTTTAACTCTGTAACAACACATTATATAGATCATATAACTGCCGTCAGTCAACCTACTCGCTATTCCTGGATATTTGGAATGACTAAATCTCTGGATTTAGCTGTTAACTAACTACTAGGGGCATACTTTCGTCAGTGACTGACAACTGCCCTACATAATGAATAGTCATTGGTAGGAGGGGAAAAGTTGTAGAAATAATTTCATGACCAAGTTCAAGGAAAGTATGTTCCACCCAGAAATCGAACCTATGACCCCTCAATCAGTAGATTTGTGTGCTACCAACTGAGCTTGCCAGGCAGCTCATTACTACTGTCTACTAAAATAAAACAGATAAACAGATTTTGGTTGTCCTGGACAACCTTTCCTTATTTCACCAAAAAGGACATACTATCATAGGCAAAAGTTTTCAGGATTTATCCTGAAGTTCAGGATATTTTTGGTCCTGAGAATTGGTTTATTTTATATGTTTAAAAGCTGCTGAAATATTGAAAATCAGGTATTTCAGAATTTGGGAAATTTTGTACTCTTACCTGTATTATGTTTTTGTTTGTCTGTCCGTAAACAAGTTCGTATCCAGGCAATAATTTGAACTAATTAAAGGTTTTGAAAATTACTTGTCACAAGTCATCCATGCATTAAGACGATGTGTTGCACATTTTCCTGGTCTGTAGCCCAAAAATCAAGGTCTCTTTTGGGCAAAGGTCCTTTACAACTGCTCATACTTAGAGTGTATATTGCTCTGTCTTATAGTGCTTTTGTTGATATTTACTTAGTTTATATTTGCTTGTGATTATCTCAAATACTTGAGGGGAATATATACACCTTCTGTGATCTCCTTACATAGGTGTAGTTTAATTGGGAGGTATGCAAAAAGATGAAATCCAGTAAAAACTAAAAGAAGGCCATGTATTCCTTGTTTTCTTTATATGGTTAAAAGTTTCTTAGAAATACTGATATCAGTAGGTAATGTAAAGTGTTTGAAATATTGAAAATGGTTGATTTCTACTAATTCTGTTATTTGTCATTGTTTGCCCCTTATATAAAGAGCCCTTCATCCCTTAAATGTGGAAATAAATGCTGTATGCATAATGAAAACATTTTTTTTCTCTAAATATTGGATTACCCTGTGCTCTTGTTTCCATTGGACAGAGCTTGAATTTAAGCTCACGTACTTGCAAAATGCGAGTGGATTTTGAAATTTTCAAGAAACTTTTATTTTAACACGCAAATTTTCGTGAGTTGAAATCGCCACAAAAATTTTACTGTCTAAACTCTAATGAGGCTCAAATCAGCATTGAAACATCATTGTCTATCCCACATAAATGCACTAGTTCTATCTATAGTTTAGTATAGTGATGTTGCATATATGAATACTTTGTAGTTACTTTATATATGCTATTAATATTAGTTAAAGGGATATACAGGCAAATGACTGTGCCAAAAGTATAGAACCAAGTTTAGTCTTTAAAACAGTATTAAGAATGTAAGAAATCACTTACTATTAACATTTGTCACTTCATTCACTACATTCAACTGAATGAATTAAAACATGTGGCATACACATGGTTGAAAACGAAAGTAGGATACTGAGGGAATCACCAAGCTATTTATAGATTTGTTACATGTCGTACTTGCCAAAATTAATTATTTTCATTGGTCGCTTCTTGTCTTTTCAACATTCTTAGGCCGTTAGGATATCTTTTTAATAGAATTAAAATTTTTTATAGCTGTGAATGCAATAGACACACTGTTATATTACTTGGCAAAATATTTCTTTATTTTCTCATAATATTTGGGGTGTTTCCTATATATAACAGTGTGTCTGTTGCATTCACAGTTATAAAATTGATATAAAATATAATTAAAAAAACCTCAAACAGCTCGGCCTAGAAGACCTGGACCTCATCTTTAGGGAAAGGAGACTTCAATGGTATGGCCACGTAGAAAGATCTAGTGTGCAATCAAGGCAGCCAGTACCATGCAGGTTACAGGGACACGCAGACCTGGAAGGCCCAAGTTGACATGGAAGCAGATAACAGAGAGGGATCGCAGAGAATGGAACCTCTCTGCGATCGACTCTCAAGAGAGAGACACCTGGAGATCAGGTGTGAGAAACGCCAGGCGTGCAGCAAGTCGGCTACTTGGAAGGGGGCCCACTGACGTGGATAATGCCCCCACACCTGCACGTTAATTAAAAGTTTGATGATGATGATGATGAAATATGAAGTTGAACTTTTGCCTGTATATCCCTTTAATATATGCTGGAGAGAAAAAAGAGAGGGATTTTTTTCCTTTGCAAGTTGAAATAAAATCAACTCACAGATATTTGCAAGTCCAATGTTTTGTTAGATTAGAGCCCTCCATTGGGTTACTGTATATATCTTACTTATATGATTATTATTTCAGGTGTTCAGAAAGACTTCGGTCAAGGTGAAGGTGGTGGAGGTGATACGTTTGCTAATGCTGATGAACCTCCTCCATTGTTGGAAGCTTTGCCATTTAAAAGTAAGAATAAGAAAAAGAAGAAGAAAGGTAATAAGGATGATAATGAGCCTGTTATAATGCCTAGTATTGCTGCTCCGGCGGCCATTACTAAAAATCCACCTAGTAGAATCACTGGTCCAATTGAATTGGATGAAGAAGACATTAAAAAAAATGAAAATGAACCATTGAAATTTCCAAAATTTCCAGGTGCAAGACCTGTTGGTAGAATGGACGAAAGACGAAGAAATGATGATGATCGTAGAAGGGATGATGAAAGAAGGGGTAGAGATGGAGATAAAAGGGGTCGTGACCCTGAAGATCGAAGGGGTCGTGATGATGAAAGGGGTAGAATGGATGAGGATGATAGACCTCGAAGGAGAAGAGATGATCGTAGAAGAATGATGGATGATGAAGATGATTATGGACGAGGTGGTCGTGGTGGTTGGAATAGACCTCGTCATGGTAAATATAAATACCCTGATGATTTTGATGAAGAAGATTTTGAAGACTTTGGAGATGATTACGGTGATTATGATGATTATGGTCCAATGGACAGAGGTCCAAGACGTGGACCTAGAGACTTTGGACCCTATGGACCAGGGCCAGATTTTCATGGAGGACGTGGTTATGGACCTAGACACTATGGGCCTGATGGACCGGGTGGCTATGGTGGTTATGGGCCTGGACATGGATCTGGCCCCCCGCCTTTATTAGGACCAAATCCTTCAATGGGACCTGGTGGTGGACCACCTCCTCTTTTGGGTCCTGGTCCTCCTATGGGACCACCTGGAGGACCCCCAATGGGCCCTGGAGGACCCATGGGACCTGGACATGGCAATTTTCCTGGACCAGGATATGGACCAGGTGGGCCACCAATGGGTCCAGGACCTGGGCCAATGCCACCAGGACCTGGATACATGGAAGGGTATCAGGGGCCACCTGGGCCTGGGTTTCCACCTCAGGGGCCTGTGGGACCTCCAGGACCCTGGTCTGGTGATGGATTTCCACCACAACCCAACTTTGGTATGCCTCCTCAGCCTCCTGGGTTTGCTGGAGAAGTATTCCCGGGTTTTCAAGGAATGCCTGGTCCTGCAATGCCTCCAGGTCCTGAAAATCCAGCTGCTCCTATTGGGCAACAGCAACCTCCATCAGAGTCTGCTGAGAAGCTGATTGCCATGGGAATGAACCCAGACTTAGCCAAAATACTTGACGGTGACAGTAGCCTTCAACAAAGATATGAGGTAGAGCCTACTACACCTGGTAAATCTAAGAAGAAAAAGAAGAAGAAATCTGACAAGACTGGGGAGCCTGGATCTGATAATCCTCCTTTACCAATGTCTATACCTCTTCCTGATGATGTGCCATTTCCTACTGAGACTAAGAAGAAGAAGAGTAAAAAACGTGACAAAGATCTGGAAAATGTCATGTTTCCACCAATGCCTGAAGCTTACAGTGCTGTTGTTGGCCCTGAACCTAAACCTGCCACTCCACCAACTCTCTCTCATGAAGGTGTTAGCCATGTATCCTCTTCACAACCTTCAATGGACTCTGTTATGTTCCATGAGACAAGTTCCTTGGCCGATGCTCCAGGACCTGTACCTCAACCTGTTCCCCCACCATCTTTCATGTCTCAATCAGACTCACAAGGACAAACACAGAGTTTTGGAGTGTCTGCTTCTATTCAACACAGTGAGGCACAAGGTTTAGCCCCACCTGTTGTTGCTGTTACAAAAACAAGAAGATCAAGGTTCGATCCTGACTGGACTCCAGAAAGTAAGGCTGCACCTGTACCAATGCAACCTGTTCCCCAAATTCCTAGTCTGTTTGCTGGACAGGCACAGCCAGTACCTGATGTCACAGCTACTGCTACTATTAGTCATGCTCCAGTATTAAAATCAACAGAAACACCTGAAGAAGCATCTAAAGTTCTCCCAGTGCCTGCTCCTATACCACAACAACATATTCCTCTTCAGCCTCCTGGTCAAGCTTTTGGTGTACCAACATATGCTGACAGTAAAAAAGCTGCACAGAATATAGGTGATATAGTTGAACAAACCCAGAAAGTGGAAGACTTTGCTCCTATGGATATATCAATGGATCAGTCTCCTCAACCTGCCTCTGATGGTAATGTTCAGGAAGACAAAAGTCTTGGACCAACAGTTGAAGGTGATTATGTTGTGTATGAAAATAGGGTACCAGGTAAAGAGGATATGAATGGTGAATCCCAGGCTTCAAAGGAACCAGTTACTGCATCACAGCTACTTGAAAAATTTAAACAGAAAAGACAATTGCATAAAACTGATAGTGGTTCAGAGTTGGGAACTAATGTGGCTGATACAGCTCAGTCTAAAGATGAAGTTAAAATTGATAAGAGTCAGGGTAAATTTACATTTGCCATCAGAAAGCTGAAACAACTTGAAGCAGAGAAGGAAGAGGAAGAAAAACAAGTGCTCACAGCATTGTCTAGTGCCAATGAAGCTAAACAAGACCAGGCTACTAGCAGTATTATAAAAGAAGTCACTGCTGAAATTAGAGAGAAAGTTTATTCAGAGAAGGAAGAATCTAAGTCTAAGGAAAAAAAGAAAAGATCTAAATCACTATCTAAAGACAGAAGATCAAGGTCACGGTCAGATTCTAGAGAATACAGTAGACGTAAGAGCTATAGAAGTGGATCACGTGACAGAAGTGACTCTAGAGATCGTAGACGATCAAGTTCTGGAAGTAGGTCACGGTCAAGGTCTCGATCTAGAAGTAGGTCATACGATAAAAAATCTAAGAAAAAGGATAGGTCTTTGTCACCATGGAGGAAGGACAGGGAATTCTTTAGACGTTTTGGAAGATTTCCAGATCCTGGTGAAGCAGATGAAATTACCTTGGACACCAATCGAGATGATAAGAAAGAATACAATCCTAGATACCAACATCATTCCAGAGGTGGGTACCAAGACAGAGGTGGTTATATAGATCGTGGTAGGGGAAGAGGATGGAGAGGTGGTTACAGAGGCCGTTGGAACTATAGAGGAAATTGGAAGTATGATAAATACAATAAATACCATCAGAACAGAGATGGTAGAAAAGATTACTATGACTACCGTAAGGACAGTCGTGGTTACTATGACAAGAAGAGCCGTTACAGTAAGTACAGTGATGAAGAGGATGAGTATTATGATTACAAAAAAAAGAGTAAAGACAAGAAGAAACATAAAGATTACAGCAGCTCTTCTGAAAGAGACTCTAGTAGTGATAGCTCATCTTCAGACGATGATAGAAGGAAGAAGAAGAAGTCTAAGGACAAGAGACGTACTAGAAGCTCAAGTGATGAAAGGTACAATTCCAAAAGCAAGGAGAGAAGTATTTCTGTTGAAAGAAAAAAGAAGAAATCTAAAGGAAAGAGAGATGATAGTGACTCTGAGGCTAGTAGAAAAAGTGATCGTGAAGATGATTCTCAAGTTAAGCAAGAACCTATGGATACTAAAGTAGAAACTGAAGTACCAAAAATGTTTGATGAGTCAATGGGAAGCCGATATGCTGAAGATAGTGTAAAAAATAGTTACCAAGAAGAAGAAAACAGAAAAATGGATCAAGAAGCTAATAATGTTCAACAAGTGCAAGATGATGGTGGTATATATACCACAGCTGAAATGGTGATGTCTGAAGGGCCAGAAAAGACATCTGAAAGTATGGAGCTGTCCAAGACTGATAAAAAATATGAAGAAGTAGAGACAAGAGAACAAGTCAAAGATAGAAAAGAAAGGAAAAGTAAATCTAAAGAAATTGAGCCTGACTCTTCAGAAGAAATAGAAACCGATGATCGACGATCACGATCATCTCGGAACAAATCTGATAAACATGGGTCCAAGTATGAAGATGAGTTTTCTTATAATGATGATGACAGACACAAAGACGAAAAAGGAAGTAAATACAAAGACGAGAAATATAAAAGGCATGACAAGGATTACTATGATAGAAAAGACGAACAGATGGATAGAGAATCTAGAGAGAGAGAAAGATCAAGAGAAAGAGATCGATCAAGAGAAAGAGATCGATCAAGAGAAAGAGATCGATCAAGAAAATACAAAGGTGATGATGATGAACCACAACGTAAAAGACGAGGCAGAGATGAAGATCGTGATAGAAGACAGGATGATAGACACGGTCGGTCTGAAGACACTGAGGAGACTGTTCACACTAAATCTAAATGGGATAGTGGTAGTGAAAGTGAACATGACAAAATAGAAGAACCACCTATTAAAGGACTATCTAGTACAAACCCAAGACTTGAAGATCTAGAACCTGTTCCTGGAAAGTCAGGTGTTGTAAAACTAGAAATAGATATCAGTAAAATAAACCAGAAATTGTTAAGTAAGATGATGAAATCCAAGAAACAAGCGGAATCAGGTAGTGATCAAAGTAGTGATAGTTCTGATGAAAATGAATCTAAGTATAAGAAAAAACAGAAGAAAGAGAAGCAAGAAAAAGCTTCCAAAAAGAACAAGAAAGGAAAGAAAAAAGAACAAGACTCTGACAGTGAAAGTGAGGACTCTCCTGTTAAGAGTAGGAAGAAAAAGAAAGGGAAGAAAAAGAAGAAACACTATGATGATGAATCTGATGAGGATGATGTTCAGACAAGTTCTAAGAAGAAGAGAAAAGAGAAATATGAGACATCAGAATCTGAAGCATCTAGTGCTGAAGATGTGAGGAGTAAGAAAAAATACTCCGGGAAAAATAAGGGAAAAAAGCATGACTCAGATAGTGAAGACTCCCATTCCAGATCTAGAAAAGATAAAAATAAGAAGGCTAAGAAAAGTAAGAAATGTGACAGTTCAGAAGATGAATATGTTTCCAAAAAACATAAGAAATCTTCTAAATATGATGCTGACAGTGATGAAGACACAAGAAGGAAAAGAGAAGACTCTTCTAGAGAATCCAAGAAAAAGAAAAGTAAAGACAAAGGTAAAGGTCATAAATATGAAGACAGCGATGCTGAAAGTCCTGATAGGAAAGATGGTGGAAAACGTAAAAGTAAATATTCTAGGGAGAGAAGTGACAGTGAGGATGACAATGAACATCAGACTAAAAGTAAGTCTCGTGACAAATATCAAGATGATGACAGGAAGAAAGAGAAGTCACGAAGTAAGAAAAATAAAAGTCAAAGAGATACTGATGATGAAAGTGATAGTCATGTTGAAGACAGAAGTGAAGAAAAGCGTAAACGTAAGAAAGATAGAAATGTCAGTGACTCTGAAGATGATGGCAAAAGAAAGACTGGTAGTAAAGGTAAGAAATATGATAGCGACGAAAGTGACTATAAAGACAAAAGTAAGAGCTCTAAGCATCATAAAGATATTGATGATTCTGATGATGATAAATCCAGGAAAAAAAAGCGGAAGAAAGATGATCGAAAAAGTAGAAGTTATGAGAAAGAAGCTGTTATTGAGAAAACAGCTGAACAAGAAATGGACACAGATGACGATGAGAAAGATCATTACAAGAAATCCAGTAGACATTCAATGGAGAAAGGCTCAAAGGATGGTAGACACTATTCTAAAGAAAGGCTTGTGGATGAAGATAAGAGAAGTGATAGTAAAGAAAGGAGGTATGCTGCTGAAGTTCATAAAACTGACAAAGTTAAGAAAAGAAGTAGAAGCCATAGCACAGAAGGAAGGAATGTCAAAGTTTTGAAATCTGAGAAAAAGAAGAGACGTCATTCAAGCAACAGCGAATCTGAAAGTGATTATAATCGTAAAGGAAAGTCTTATGATAGGCATTCAGACAGTGATGAGGACAGGAAAGGTAAAAGTTCATCAAAAACAGTTGATGAAAAAAGGTCCAGAAAAGAAGACAGATATGAAAAATCCAGGGTGTCCGAGTCCCCTGAAGGTGAATTGAAGCAAAGATCTAAAAGAGATGTTAGCTATGATGAGGATTATCGTTCTCGAAAGAAAAGAGAAGTTGATAAAAAAGGAAGAAAGAAGAAATATAGCACAAGTAATACAGAGAGTTCAAGCTCTGATTCTGGATCAGATTCAGAAAGAGAAAGGCGTAAAACAAAAAAGACCGGTCAAAAAAACGTGCAAGCTGGGACAGGACCCGAAATGGGACCTGTCCCAGGCACTCCTCAAATGACAGAAATTAGAGATGTTGCTGAAAGGGAGAGAAGTGTAACACCTTTATTTGATGAAAAAACGAATACCAACATTCCTTATGATGAGAAAAATAATGACAATCTTTCTACTTTTGAAGACACTGATAAAAAAGTCGGAAAACGTTCTAAGAAAAAAGACAAAAAGAAGAAAAAGAAAAAGCATCGTAAGGGATCTAAAAGTGATTCCAATTCTGATAAAACTAAGTCTCAACATAAGGATTCGGCTGAAGAAGAAATGATGAAGTCACCTGATATCGGCTCAGAATTGATCTTAGATAAACCTACCTCTCCACAGCCTAGTAAGAAAGATATCAAGAGAAAGACAAGTTTGTCTGTTGTCGATTATGATACATCCTCCTCTGAAATAGATAAAGATTATGTCAGTGAAGATAATAAGAAAGACAGATATATTGATGACCATTCTGGAACGATTGATCACAAAAAGAAAGCTAAAGCTATGGATGAAGATAATGAAAGAAAAAGTTATAATAAATCTTCAAATATTTACCGATCTGATGATGAAAATGAGAAAATTGTTTGTGATGAAGAAGAAAAGAGCACAGCTGAAGTTAAAATTGAAATAATGGATGTAAAAATTGTCAATGATGGGAAGACAAGTAAGGATAAGCAAAATGTTGCTACTTCTGATGAAAAGATTGAGCTAGTTAAAGATAATCCTGTAGAAAGTGAATTATATGATCCATTTGAAATGATGATGGAGGACAGTGAAGAATCAGGGAAAGAATCAAAGAAGGAGTTGATCCAAAATGTTCCAGACAATTCTGCATCAGCCAGCAGTGGACCTGAAAAAACAGCTCCATCATTATTGCCTTCAGCAAGAAGTATACTGCCTGATATTGCTGCTACAACCATTAACACTCAACCAGTTGTTTATCCTATTCAATCTCTACAAAAAACTCAACCAGTACTTGGTCCTGTGGCTCCACCAAGTGGTGTCCCTGCACCATCTTTGTTTGTGCCATCCATTACAAATGTGTCAGCTTCTACACAGGCACTTAGTCAGTCTGACATTGATACTAGTTCAGCAAAACAACCAGGACCAATCAGTCCGCTTTTAGATACCAAAAAGGACAGTGATAAAAGCTTAAAAAGTGGTACCAGCAAAGGTGGTCCTATAGTTCAAGTGACCACTTTCATCCCATCCTCTGTTAAGGGTGATAAATCAAAGAAAACAAAGTCAAGATGGAGTGCTGAAGATACAGTGAAACATAAGGAAGATGTTGATTTGTATGATCCTTTTGCTGACACTCCTACAAGCTCTCCTAAACCTGAAGACACTAAAGCTGATAAATATGTTGAGTCTTCCGTGCCTGATGGTACTGATGATATTGTGTCTACTTCAGTACAGAAACCAGCAGCATCCACCTCACAATCAGAAAATCTAAACAAGATAACAATGAAGTTTGTCTCTGGTAGAAAAATGATTGGTAAGTCAGCAATTTCTATGGAAGACACAGATGACAAAATTGAAGACGAAGCTGCACCTAAGCTAAAACTAAGCATTCCTGGTACATCTGAGATAGGTGTAAATCTTGTACCGCCTGTTTTCTCCCAGGATGTGCTACAGCAGTCCATTCAAGCTATGGCATCTATTGCCAAAGAAATTGAAAAATATGGCGATGAACCGGTTGATAAGGAAGGAAGGAGACCAACTTCAGAAAGACTTGAGACCAAAGATGATAAAAGAGATCCTGATAGTAACATAGACAAATCATCTAGAGATAACTCACTAGAAAAATCAAGAGGCAGATCTTCTGAAAAAGCAAGATACTCTGATGATGAAAGAAAGTCATCTAGATATTCTGATGATGATAAGAAAAGCCTATCACCACGGAGATCAAGTGGTTACCAAGGAGCCTCTAAAGATAGGAAAAGAAGTCCTGGTAAAAAGGAAAGAAAAAGTTATCAGTCTAGTTTTAGGAGAAGTCATTCCAGGGAAGAAAGAAGTGTTTCCAGGGAAAGAGACAGATATAGAGAGGAGTACAGTCATTCTAGAGATAGACAGAAAAGAAGACATGACTATTATGATAAAAGTCGTAAAAGTCATCAAGGAAAATATGAACCTCAGTATTCTCAGTATGTTGACAAACGTAGAAGGAATAGGAGAAAACGTAACTCAAGAAGTGAATCACCACAATCTAGAAAAAGTCCAAAACATAAGAAGTACAGACAAAGAGATTATTCTGACAGTGAGGATTCTGATGATAGTTCTGACTCTAGCTCTAGTTCATCAGATTCTGACACTGGTGAAACATCATCTAATAAACCTAAAGCTAATATGCTAGAAGTTCCTGATTCAAGTGTAACTAAACCATCAACTATGTCAGCTGATACTGTGGATGGTTCCACTGAGCCTGATATTTCTACATTTAGTTCTTCTTTAAAAGGGGAACCAGCTGACATGGTTGTGGAAAATGTTCAAGGAACTAAGGAACCTATTGAAATTAGCAGCAAGGATAGTAAACAACCTTCTCTTGAAATCTCTTCTTTTATTGATGGCCTTGACTGTGAAAATACTGCACACAAAGAGGACAAATGCTTGTCATTATTTGATGAAAAAGTAGCCAAGCATGATGAATCTAAATCAATCCCAACTATTCCAGAAGAAAAAACAGCTGTTGCATCAACGAAGTTGGGTCTTTTTGATACCAGAGAAGTTCAAAAGGAAGATGAAAAGAAGATTGGTTTGTCTGAAGATAGCCAACTAGAAGAAAACATTAAGGAAAGAAAGAAGGAAACAATCCGTGACAGTATTGAGGATGTCCCAATTACAACAAGTAAAAGATTGACTCGAAGGCAAGCAGCTGAACAAAAAGTAGAGCTACCTCCTGTCATGTCTAAAACTATGCCTGGGAAAACTGGGCAGAGGAGACGTAGTTCAGCTAAATCTGATAGCCAAGATATTAGGACAGCATCACCAGATGTTGACTCGCTAAAAAAACCAGTGGTATTAACTCCATCAGAGTCTGAAACAACTTCAGTGGTGGCTAAAACAATTCCCCATGAGTTAACTGTTGAAACAATCCCTAACAGTGCTGCTTCTATTGATGAAAATGAAAACACTGTAGCTGATAAATCAACTGATGATCTATCATCTAAACCTTGCACTGATATTGTTGACATGGAATTGGAAGATTCTAATGATAGTGCTAAGAATATTGAAATTTCTAATTCTGATAAGAGGATGGAAGTTCCTGAACCAAGATTAGGGAAAGAAGCTCCTAAAATTGAGACACTGTCTCATTCATTGACAAATGTAGTGTCAGAAGAGCATAGAAAGAACTTGCCATCAGAAGAACAAAAATCTGAGCCAGTGAAAGGATTTTCTCTGAAATTGGTTCCAAATGTTATCAAAAAACAGAAACCAACTTTGAAAGGTAGTGCATTGGAAAATGTCTTTGAGACTGGAGATGGCTTGCCTGTTAAACCAAAATTGAACTTTAAACCTTTGTCTGAATCTATTAAGCCATTAGCATTTGCTTCCACAGACTTTCATTTAAAACCTGCCCCTGTTGAACTCACAACAGCTGTGGCATCATTTAAACCTTTATCTGAAGAAAACTCTTCAGTGACTGATCTCCCTGAACAAAAGTCTGGAAATAAAGAAAAGAAAGATGGTGAGCATGATAAAGCAGGCCACAATGTGGCTGATAGTTCTGCAAGGAATGATAAACCTTCTCACGGGGAAGCTCAGAGACCTGGAATTATTGAAGTCTCTACACCACAAGTTGTTGTAAAACCGGAAAGTTTAGCCAAGATATCACAAATTAGTCCAGAACAGATTGGTAAAGCTATCCAAGTGATTGGACAAGAAAATCTACGCAAGTTGGAACATTTACAGAGAGAAAATGCTAAAATGCATGGTCAGAAGATTGAAGTACTTGGTAGTTCTGTGACTCAAGTGACTGCCAGTACTGGACACGGTCAGGGACATTCTTCTGAAGTCATGGAGAACATGTCTCCCATCACCATGGATACTCAGAAGCGTTATGAAGAATCAGATTTAAATCAACTTGAAATTGAAAAGGAAGAACTTCTTGAGAAACTTCAAGCTCAGGAAAGAAATCCAAGTTATGATTCTAATAGAGAAGATGACAGCTTCTCTGCCAGTTATCGAAGCCCTGTGAGACATGATGCTAGATCAGGAAGCCCAGATGGTGGAATTTATGACAGCTCTCATCGAGATTATGATCGATATTCTGGAAGAGTTGATCGCCGTGGTGATGAATATGATGATCGAAGATCTGGTAAATATAAATACAGAAAATATAGTCGAGATAGGAGCCGAGAGAGAAGTAGAGATCATGGAAGATATCGAGGAAAAGCTAGAAGAAGTCGAGAAAGAAGTCATGAGAAAAAACATAGACCAAGATATAAAGATGAAGAGAGATATTTTAATAGATCTAGGAGGAGGTCTCGAAGTAGATCACATGATCGAAGAAGTCGAAGTCGTGATAGACGAAGTAGGAGTAGAGATAGGAGAAGTCACAGTAGAGGAAGAGATAGGAAGAGAAGTAGATCTCGTGATAGGAGGAGCTGGAGTCGCGAGAAACGAAGCTGGTCTAGAGATCGTCACCGTGGTCGCCGTAGTCGATCAAGAAGTAGAGACAAAAGAAGCAGAAGTCGTGACAAGGAGTTTCGAGGTAGAGATGATAAACCAAGGAAAGAATCAGCTCTTGAAAAGTTTGAAAAAGAATTGGCTGAAAAGAAGAAAATTCTCCTTCAACCAGTTTCATCAGCTGTAATATCCACTCCTATTGCTAGTACACCATTGATATCTCAAACATCTGCAGCTCTTACTCAAGTTTCTTCTTCAGCATCAAATATTCCATTTGTTGATCCATCTGTGGGGACAATGCCACCCTCTGATAATTCAGGACCTACTCCATTTCTACCCCAACCATTTCCAGTACATCAGAATCAGGTACCTCAGATGTTTCCACCAATGGGGCCACCATTTCCAGATCCAAACATGGGCATGTTTCCTCCGGATCCTAATATGTTTCCTAATCCACCAATGGGTCAGCCATTCTTTGGAGATGGTATGCCACCACCACAGATGGGCCCCATTGGTCCTGATGGAATGCCTCCTCATATGATGCCAGGACCTATGGGGCCAATGGGGCCACCACCATTTCAAGGCCCACCAGGTCCAGGACCTCTTGGATTTGGTCCAGGGATGTTTCCACCAGGTCCTCATCCGATGGACCCTAATTTCATGCATCCTGGCCCCTCAAATATTCCACCAGATCAACCGCCTTTCATGGGACCAGGGCCAGGACCTATTCAAAATCAATTTGGACCACCTGGACAGAGTCCCCTGTTGGAGCTTGACCAACGTCCTGAAAACGAATACTCTTATAATGAAAGCAAGGAACCAGGTTTAAAGGACTCTAACAAAGGTTATGATGGGGCTGACACTCAGTCAAAGGTTGGTGTTGGGGAACCAGGCCATTCATTCCTGAAGCCATCCAAGAAAGAAAGAGTTTCAAGATGGTCCAAGGACCCCCCTGTTGTGATTGAAAATCTTCCAAAGGCAGATGAAGCCGAGGTGAAACCTCAAACGGAAGAAATAGTTGATGAGAAACAGACTGAAAAACCTGTTGAGAAACCTCCTGTTGAAAAGAACACTGGCTTCGGAATGTGGCAGCCAGTTGAGAAAGTGAAAGAAGAGAGAACATATGAGTCAGACACTTCATCTGGTATCATGGAAACTTCATATAAAGATCGGAGGCGAGATCGAGATGACCCTGGTATGTCTTCAAGATATGATGACGGTTTTGAAGCTGGTATTGATTCTACGCCACAAAGTCAATCAGAAGACACATCGGACACTGACAGTACTACTGATAGATTAATGAAGGTTAAAAGTAGGTGGAGACGAGCCAGTGAGGCTGAAACTCCGCCTCCTCCCCCTCCACCTAGTAAAAGGTTTAGTAAAAACAGTGATGCTGATGTTGTTGTTGATGACGATGATAAAGCTAAGAGTAAAACTGATGATAATGATGATGAGATTCCTATAAATTTTGAATTGATAGATGAAAATATTCATCTAAATGAAAGGTAAGTTTTTATTTTTTCTTTATTATTATTACTTAGTTAAGTTTAACACTATTGCAACACATTATATAGGTTATATCAAGGCACTATGTCAACCTACTCATTATACCCCCGCTTCGAAGAAGAGGGGGGTATACTGTTTTACCCTTGTCCGTCCGTCCGTGCGTGCGTCCGCTACGAAATTTCCGTCGCAGTTTTCTCAGTAACTATATCGTGCAGCAGCCTAATACTTTGCATATTGCTTCATCCCATAGTCCCATGTGGTGTAAAGCGATTTCATCCTCCTTGCTCATCTACTTCCTGTTTGTCGCATATTTTTATATTTTGGCATGGGTATCACTAGTGAGCATTAGCTCACAGATTTACTTGTTGTTTCTAGAAAGCCTAAATCTCTGGATTTAGCTGTTAACCGTTAACTAGGCTTATACTTATGTCAGTAACAACTGCCCTACATGATTTAGAATCGGTAAGAAGAGAGATAGGCTGTAGAAATTATTTCATGACCAAACTCCACCATAGTGTGCCCCGCCTGGGAATCGAACCTAAGATTCCTTGATCAGTAGACTTGTGTCCAACTGAGCTAGCCGGGAAGGCTCACATGCAGAGTAAATTGGTGTAATGTCAGGTTCCAAGCTGTTAGTCATTCAGCTTACTTATATAAAATTGGACAGAAGTAGAAATTAAGCAGACAATGTGTTTAGCTGCCTAGAATACTCAGCAAAGTAGCTGGTGTAATACTAATGTGCTATTTTCTCCTAGAATACTCGGCAAAGTAGCTGGTGTAATACTAATGTGCTATTTTCTCCTAGAATACTCAGCAAAGTAGCTGGTGTAATACTAATGTGCTATTTTCTCCTAGAAATTTCCTTTTGAGACCAGTTTGAGTCAGGTTAGCAAATATATATTAGATGTGTTGTAAATTGATGAAATATCTAGTCAATACATGATTTAATTTGAACTTAATTTATTTCCTTTTACAGTAGAAAAAGATCAAAACAAATGCGTGAAGTACGACGTATGGTCTGTGACTGTACTACGAGTAGAGAGGATCGGGAGATGGGATACGAGGCTTGTGGTGAAGATTGTTTAAATAGAATGCTATTTATAGAATGGTGAGTTAAAATATGTAAAGATGAAACAATCTTTATTTTGATATTCTCTTGAGCACTAGACTATCTAATTACGTCATGGTGTTATGAGGAAAATTTCAACAGGCTTGACTGGATTGAATTAGTTCTTTTCTCTAGCCCAAACATGTTTTTCAGTTAAGGCAATCACTGATAGAATGCTGTTTATATAGATGTAGATATTTTTAAATACAAATGTACCTGTATGAGACTTATAATTGATGTCACTGTATGTTTATATTATATAGAGGATATTAGTGGATTTTGGAGTTAAATCGAATTTTGTTTCAAGGAGTGAGTGCAGAAAACTTTTCCTGAGCACACAAGATATCTCAAACTAAATAAATATTGTTTTTCTTTTATTCTTTTTTCTCTGTATTGTTTCACCTCTGTAGATCGGCCAGACAGAACAAATTCACTGCACAACAACCTCTTTTGATATTTTCCTTTGGTATAATTTCAATAGAATTTAACCTCTGCAGAACAACCTCTGAACAGCAATACTTATTAGTCCTTCACAGAGGGTGTTGTTTTAGAGAGATTGTACTGTAAAATGATGTCATTTATTGTCAAAGATGACATCATTTTGACGTTATATTTTCACTACAATTGCAATATAAGCGTAACACTTTCATCGTATATTTATCATCGCATGAAATGACATTTTACTGTAAAGCATGAAAGAAAACTATAATGTTGTTGTATTATTTTAGTGGTTCCAAATGTCCATGTGGAGTACATTGTACTAACAAACGTTTTCAACTAAAACAGAATGCCAGTGTAACACCATTTAGAACAGATTGGAAAGGTTATGGTTTGAAGGCAATGGAAGATCTAGAGCCGTAAGTTATTTTTTGTTTAAATTGTCATAAACCAATGGCTCTTGAAACTAGGCAATTTGAGCTATGAAGTCGCTATAAGTGTGTAAACTTCATCATTCTTGTAAATCAGAGCAAAAATTACTTGGCTGGCTATTTTTGTCAGTTTTGAACTAAAGTCGGCATGCACAGTCATAATGATTTCCTTGTTGCATCAGCTTTTATGAAATGAATAAAAAATTGATTTGCAGTTTAGGCTTCCAGGTCGAGTTAAAAGATGCATAAGTCTTAAAAACCCTGCTGCCATTATTCTTTATTCTCTATTATCTTCAAATAAATGTACATTTCTGTGCCTAAATTTTAAAATGCCCTTGCAGAATTCATATTGCTTGAAGGAAAAGTTTTTCTGGCAGAAAGTTGTAACTTGGGTAGCTTAGACAAATTTTGAGGCCAGTCTACATTAAGATTAGGAGATTACAGTCTGTGAGTTGCATGAATTGGAAAGTCTTGATCTCTGAATTAAGCTGTTAACCAGTTACTAGGTGCATACTTCCATCAGTCACTGACAGCTGCCCTACATTATTTAGAATCAGTGGTAAAAGAAAAAATTGTTTCCAATGAACTTGTGTGCTACCAACTGAGTTAGTCAGGTGGGATATTCTAAAGTAGAATAAAAAGGTGCTGTACCATGTCCCCTTTTCTATCATCCCTGTCCTTTTTCTGAGTTTTAGAATAGATGGAGAGGTAGAATTTATTAAATAAATAAATAATGTTCAAGAATGATGAGAAACAATGAAAGCATGAAGTAAAACTATTGTACATGTTTTTATCTATCAAGAATAGCTTAAAAAGGAAATCTAAAGTGAATTTCCTTCTGTCCGTTATGTTCCTTGAATCGCTTTTATACAGGGGTTCAATTTAATAAAATATAAGTTACTCACAATTTTTTAAGTCCACTTACATTTTGCGAGTATGCAAGCTTAAATTTGAGCCCTGCTTTTATATGTTTATATTTTATATAGGGGTCAGTTTGTGATGGAGTATGTGGGTGAAGTATTAGACTATCCGTTGTTTAAGAAGAGATCTAAACAATATTCTAAAGCTGGACAACAACATTTTTACTTCATGGCTATCAACCCTGAGGAGATAGTGGATGCTACTATCAAAGGAAACATTTCTAGATTTATCAACCATAGCTGTGATCCTAACTGTGAGACACAAAAGGTAAAATTTCCATCTACAAAAGTTTACAATATTTATACTGATTTTAGTATGTTATTTATTTTAATTTATTTTAGCTTGATTGTGAAACAAGATAACAAGATCTTGCAACTTAAATTAATCACTTTTGAGTCCACTTCCTGGTCCCCCAGTACTGAGCTTACAGGATAAAGTTTCTTGCTCAAGGAAACAAACAGGCAGGTTTTTGATGGGTTTCCAGCCAACATGGAGCTGGCTATCCAATGATTACCAGTCCAACATTTTAACTGAGTGTCTATGCAGTATTTTGAAAGTAGATGTGCTGTATTTTCAAAATCATAAATCCAAAATTGAAGAGTTTTCTTGATTTTTTCATGCTTTTTTCTGCAATCTGTAAGAGATGAGATGTTTTTACACTATTATTACTTTGAAGATGACATTTATTTTGTTGTTATATTTTCACTACTGGAAGAAAGCTTTCAGTATTAATACTGATTTCAGTGTTTCGAGAAAATAAACACTCAATGTAATTTAAATGAAATCTGTTTCTTTCAGTATTTTGGAAGTAGGTATTAAGTATTTTCAAAGCTTTCAGCTTCCTCCAATGCTAGCACTGTGAAAATTTTAAGATCTTATATTGTCATTGAATAACAGCTCATTTCATCCTAAAGCATTAAAGATAATTGCAAAAAATAATCTTTCAACATATGCTTAGCAATGTAGATTATCTCACTGTTCCTTAAAAAGCTTTATAGCTAAATCTATGGATTAGCTGTTAACTAGTTACTAGGTGCATATTTCAGTCTGTGACTGACAACTGCCCTACATAGACTACATGATTTAGAATCGGTGGTTGGAAGGAGAATTGCCATGGAAATTATTTCATGACCAACTCCATGAAAGTATGCCCTGTCTGGGAATTGAACCCGCACTTACACAATTTGTAGACTAAGTGCCAACAACTGAGCTAGCTGGATAGAAGTATAAGATTTATTGTAACAAATAATATTGTATAGATATTTAATGTTTTGTTATTTTATCAATTTAACAGTGGACAGTGAATGGATCATTACGTGTGGGATTCTTTGTAAGAAAGCCAATTAAAAAAGATGAAGAAATAACGTTTGATTATAAATATGAAGTTTATGGGTAAGACAATCTTCCATACATGGATTAATATCTTTTTACTTATTGTTAAAATTCAGAATTGCAGCAGGGTTTGGCACTAACTGTGTTTTCCTCACATCTCTAAAGGAATATAGTTAGTTATTCAGGGATTCCTTCTAACGTTAATGATACTTTCAACAAAAGAAAGTATATTTGGATACTATTCATGAAAATTCAAATCCACTTAAGAACACGGCAATATTCAAGGATTTGATGAAATCCTCAACTGAAAATGACTGGGATTCCTTACAAGTATTTTTAGGTCTTTCAAATCTTGGGACACTGTTAATGTGGAACCCTGAATTTGAGGCATTAAGATATGCCTGCTTCATCACTCGAGTCTCACTGTCTCTCATGACCCATACAGTCATCTAAAAAGCATACACCATACAGTTTGTACTGTTCAAACGGAAAGACATAGGGGTCATTCCATACCAAGTCACCCAGGGCCTCCCAGTTCAAGTCTTAGATTTTGCTGAAATTTTAGCCACATCAAATTTAATCTTATTCATGGAGAAATCCAAAATTTTAGTGTTGTACTCAAAATAGTTTTTGAGGTACAGATGTTTGAAGTTGGTACGTATTGCACTATTATTGAAGTAAGAAATTGGTCAGTTTTGAGCCATCTTTGAAGGCAACATTTTTATAGAAAGAGAGCTCTTAGAGTCCCTTAATTCCATATATGTACTCACATTTAGGTAAATATTTGAATTTAATAATCATTTAGATTCTTATTTTTTCCTTTTTTGAGAAATATTGATCGGAAAATGGCCCCGCGGCCAATTTACGCAAAAAGTTTATTTAGTGCTGTAAAAGTCTTGATTTATAAATTGCAATATTTTCTTTATTTTTCAGGATATTACTTTAAAAGTTTCAGGGAATATTCTCATAATCATAATTGATATGTATATGGTCTTAAATTATTGTAAACCAATAAAAGAAAAATATTTTTGTATTTTATTCAAGGGTACCCCCTCTTTTTTTACGAAATTAGTTTTTTTCATAAGTTTGGTGTGCTATAATTTTTTTATTTTTAAAGATGTTCTTATAGAAATGGGTATACATGTTCTTGATATTGCCCTCAATCATGTAATTGTATTTAAATAAGTTTAAAACTATTTGTCTTGAAGAAAATAGTCTCTAAAAGTGGCCCAAAATTGAAATTTTTGGTTTTGGCTCTAGTGTTCAAGTAGCCATACAAAAATAGGGACAAATGCTATCGCTCTGAAACTTTTTTATTGCATTATCCAACTATATATTTATATCATACTAAAAAATAGAGAATGTAATTTTCTTCCTTTTATAGAAAAATCATGTTTCATAAAACACCCATTTTTACTGAATATAGCTGCATTCGCGCATTCTTGTTGATAGTAATTTTTCTATGTTTAGGTATTATGGATTCTGATTTCAGCAAATTTAAATTGATTTTATAATAAACTGATAAGTTATAAATATTTGGGGTTAAAATTTGTAAACAAGAAAGTTTTATCAACTAAACAGATGAAGAAATGCAGACTGCATTGACTCAAATTGTAATTCCTTGTAAACCAATAATTGCATCACACTTCTGACTACCCATTGGGTACCAGAGAAACTATTCCATTCTAGTTAATAAAGTTATGAATTTACATATTTTACAAGGTTACATCACATATAATTAGCCTATACTATCCATAACTTTACTTTTCTAATTTTACTTTCCTGCTGTTTACCATTTCGTAACATGACCACATGATCAGGCGTGCACTCAATGGGTCAAACTGTGTCCAACTTTGTTGTCACATCCTTGATAAAAGAGACTGCTATGTTACAGTAGTTTTGAATCCTACCATCATAATTTTCAAATAAGCAGCAAAATAAATTCCTTCTATCCTGACTACTTTTCAAAAAATTCAAAAAATATATTTGCAAGAATTAATTTAAGGGTATAAAAGTTAAGGTATTAAGCATGATATAATTATATCATTTATATAAGCTTAGAATGAAAAGTACATGACATTTTATAATTTATTCTATTTCTAGCATATAAGTGCTATCTTTCTAGTCTCTATTCTATCTTTCTAACTCTATTAGGGGTAACAATAGGGTAAAAACCATATTGCAATATGTAGAACCCATATTACAATTTATTGCAATACGAACTGTTTTTTTGCTTAGACATGCAAAGCATTCATTAATGCATGTACCTCGTTCTGATTGGATCAGCGTAGCACGCATATGGGTATTTTCAAATGATCTTTTATCCAAATGTTAGACTCACAAAAGTAAAATGGTCTATATGTTAGAAATATGTGTGGTTTGAAACAGACTCTTGATGATATTTTTCTTTTAAGTGACTAAATGTTTAACCTTTAAAAGCACAGTAAGAGTATTTTAAGTATTTAATTCATTTTAACATATGTTTAACCATTTAACTATCAGATTCTGATAAATACAAGTAGTATGACACTTAACTACAAAAACCGGTTCAAGGAAAAATGAACCGGTTAAAAATCGTTAGAACTTGTAATGCAATATTTACCAGTATATTGGTTAACTGTTACACCCCTAAACTCTATACAGTACAGCCTTACATTTTTTATTGACTGAGAAAACACACTGCTCATTATTAATAATTATCATTATATTGACCAGGTTCAGGTACTCAGTATGCATCTTCTATTGTAGGCCATTGGAATGTAGGAACAATGCCATGAACATGCATGAATATAACAAGCACTGTGCTTCCCCACCATCTTGGGACAGGTCCTTTATGTTCCCTACCAACCATTTCCGATCGTATTTGTAAACAATATACAATGTATGGTCTTGACTGAAAATGCATGATTTTGGTCAATTTTAGTTGCAAACTTGAAAATATTGGTGTAGTGTAAGTAGCAACAGTAATTAATGAACTCTTCAAACACAGAGTGTGTCACTGGAACACATAACACCTTCAAAACTTTTGATAGTCTTCATGTTCATGCTTGGCTATTTTAAAATGAAAAATAATTGTACATTTTTTATGTGCTTACAACACCAGTTTAACAATTGTCTTGGTATTAAGAATTAATTGTATCAAAATATACGGTTGAAGTCATTAAAAGGTTGCTAAACTCTTGACAATTTATATCGCAGTAGTGCCTATGGAATATTAGAAACTACTGAGTAGAGCTTGATTTGCACTTTATGGATTGTTGTAACAAGAGTACTAAAACTGTAAAATGATTCCAATAGTCATTGATTACACAAAGACATGCTTGTGTGACCAAGATTTTATGACCATCTCTAAAGTAGGCAACAAAAGGATGAAGTGTTGCTTAGTACTAGTAGTTGCCCTTGTGAAACCTTTGAGCAGCATCATGTACAGCTATCCTTTATCTTAATTATATATTCAAAAATAAGAATTAACTAAAAAGGTCAAATTTTAACTTCATATTCAGAAAGATGTTTTAATAATTTAGCAATGAAATGCCAAGTTATTAGTTTGTCAATCTTCGAAACAATTTATGACCACAAATTTGATGATGTCATTAAATTGTGTGTGTCAGTGATCAGTATATGTATATTAAATATTATTGTAATAATAACCAGTACAGGTTAACTTTTTCTATATAACAGCATGGTAAAATTGATATCAATAATTAAAATTATAAAATTGTATAATATACAAGTGTAGTTGTAAGTTTTACATTGAATTATATACCATTTTAATTGTTATGAAATAGCTAAAATTAATAATCATATAGTTAATTCTTTAAATAAAATCATAGAAAGCATATTATACCAAGTAAAATGTGTTAAACAAGATTGGACTTGTAAAGACCAAGAAAATCAGTCTGAATTTGGTAAAAAATCATGTTTACATAGAAAAATTACTATCAACAAGAATGAGCGAATGCAGCTAGATTCAGTAAAAATGGGTGCTTTATAAAACATGATTTTTCTATAAAAGGAAGAAAATTACATTCTCTATTTTTTAGTATGATATTAATATATAGTTGGATAATGCAATAAAAAAGTTTCAGAGTGATAGCATTTGTCCCTATTTTTGTATGGCTACTTGAACACTAGAGCCAAAACCAAAAATTTCAATTTTGGGCCACTTTTAGAGACTATTTTCTTCAAGACAAATAGTTTTAAACTTATTTAAATACAATTACATGATTGAGGGCAATATCAAGAACATGTATACCCATTTCTATAAGAACATCTTTAAAAATAAAAAAATTATAGCACACCAAACTTATGAAAAAAACTAATTTCGTAAAAAAAGAGGGGGTACCCTTGAATAAAATACAAAAATATTTTTCTTTTATTGGTTACAATAATTTAAGACCATATACATATCAATTATGATTATGAGAATATTCCCTGAAACTTTTAAAGTAATATCCTGAAAAATAAAGAAAATATTGCAATTTATAAATCAAGACTTTTACAGCACTAAATAAACTTTTTGCGTAAATTGGCCGCGGGGCCATTTTCCGATCAATATTTCTCAAAAAAGGAAAAAATAAGAATCTAAATGATTATTAAATTCAAATATTTACCTAAATGTGAGTACATATATGGAATTAAGGGACTCTAAGAGCTCTCTTTCTTTAAAAATGTTGCCCTCAAAGATGGCTCAAAACTGACCAATTTCTTACTTCAATAATAGTGCAATAGGTACCAACTTCAAACATCTGTATCTCAAAAACTATTTTGAGTACAACACTAAAATTTTGTATTTCTCCATGAATAAGATTAAATTTGATGTGGTTAAAATTTCAGCAAAATCTAAGACTTGAACTGGGAAAATTTTTGTTTTTTGGGTGATTTGGTATGGAATGACCCATAGTTGTGCTCTATACTATGTAATGTGCTGAGCTATCAAGAAGTATTGTATATTCATTGTATCAGGACATATTTTCATCTATTAAGGATATCACAAAAAAGATTGGTGAATGTTCTTGTTTCCATCATGATTATCATTACTTATCATAGTTTTATCACTATATACAGGAAAGAAGCACAGAAATGTTATTGTGGTACAGAGTTGTGTCGTGGTTGGCTGGGTGGTGATAAACGTGTAGAATTAAAATCTACCAGAAGATCTTCATCTGTGGATGAACTGGAGAAGAAGAAGAAAGAATTGTTTGATGATAGTGATAAAGTAAGAGACTGTTGTTGAATTTAGAACCTTATTTCAATGTCTGCAAACAGATATCATATTTATTTTTTTTGTCTCAAATGTGACCAAACTTAGACCTTTTCAGAATGAAAAAAATGACAAAATTCACAATAACATGACCCAAAATTTCACAACTGATAGCAAGATTATTTTCAGCCAAGCTTAAAGCTATCATTCAATGTCTGTGTTCTGTTAGTGGCTGGGTCTAAAACATTTATCTATGTGTTTCAAGTACTTTTTATTGAAAATAAATAACTTGTCAATCAGGACGTTTGCACTGGTCAGTCGCGACATCTTCACTGGTCAGTCAGGTTGTATATGTAGGTCAGTCATGACACCATCATTGGTCTGTTAGGACATCTGCACCGGTCAGTCACGACATCTTCACCAGTCAGTCAGGATGTATATGTTGGTCAGTCATGACACCATCATTGGTCTGTTGGTACATCTGCACCGGTCAGTCAGGATGTCTACACAGGTCAGTCAGGACGTCTGCATCAGTCAGTCAGGACACCTTCACTGGGCTCTCAGGACACCTACACCGGGCTCTCAGGACACCAACACCAGGCTGTCAGGATGTCTTATTTATGAAGGTGATCACTTACTTGGGTATATTATGATGTTACATATGTTGTATTATTTTAGCTTGAGGAAGAAATAGAACGTATGTGTGAACTAGAACAAGGTTTACGTAATAAGAATGATGTATTAAATATGTGTAGATTAATGGTGAGAGTTGAAGATCCTAAACATAGATTACAGATTATGAAAGTTTTAGAGGTAAGTCAAGCCCAGTGGTTGTGGTAGGGAAAACATCTCACAGCTAGAATTGAAATTACGTTAAGGTTACTATAACCTCACCCATTGACAAGTAGCTAATTTGATTAACTAAGTAATCATTTGTGTCCAAAGACGTGCAACTATGTTTTTCCAAGTATATGCTAATCCTTTCATTAGTGAACAGATTATGAATATTTTGAAATGTAAGGTCTGGTGTAATGTCAATTTAACAATAATAATGTAAAATGATGTAAGAGACACAGGTCTCGACATTGGTCATGCTGTTGTCCCTGATGTCCTATATTTGGGTTCAGGTTACTTGTTACTGCTTGTAAACATTTGGTTATGGCAAGTAAAACATATATCTGGTTTATTAAATTCTAGATTTTATTTAATTGAGATTCTTATTTACATAACAAAAAATATTTTGACCTTTTCAGGGTTTTTTAAGGCCATTTTGGGGCCAAAATTGGGCCCCATTCCCTCTCCAAAAAGTATATATTTTTCCCTTTCCAAGGTAAAACATTCCCCTGTCAGAGTGTCCTAAACTGTTTTATAGCATTTTTGGCCATTCATCAAGCATTACAGAGAAATCACAGATGAATATATGGGTTCAATAATTGAAATTTTATATAGGTAGACAGAAATGTTACTCTGTTAGAGGATCCATGTTATCTCAAGTATTGAAAATGAAGAAAAAAAATTCCCCCTAATTTCGTTTTTGTCGCTATTCTCCCCTCAAAAAGGGCCTGCCACCTTTCCCCTTAGAGTGAAAATAAACACTGCTTTTTAATTGAAAACTTTACTAGTGTTTACAAGGCACTAAGAAGTTAAATATTGGAGATTAAAGTGTTTTCTCCTATTAAAGAGAAAGTCTAGAATTAAAAGTACATTAACATGCCATGTTTCAATAATTGACTTATATATGTTATCATGTGATTGTTTATTTACAGGCTACCACAGAACCTGCATGTTTACGTTTATTCTTGGACTATCATGGTTTACCTTTGATGTGGTGTTGGATGGCTGATGTTAAACAATCTGAAAGTTCAGATCTTAAACATATTGTAAGTAGAAATCTCTACTATTTTTAGCTAGACTATTTGGTTGTTACACTCCACCCTTGTATATGTGGGTACTGTGAGGGATCACCTGCTTGAAGGTGATTTCAATGGTCAGGGATAATTGTACAAAATTGTAAGGTGGGCTGAACATGTAATGGAAGCAGACTTTAAACCCCTCTTTAACTTTTAACTTCAGTCTTCATAAATTCTCAAAGAAATTGAACTATTGCATATGTTACTATAAATTGCAGTGTAAGTGCGCTGATGTAGGCTCAATGTCAGCAATGTATTTCAGCATTGAGCAAGTGTGCCAAAATATGATATCGGCTTTCATCCTACTGTGCCAAAAATCCATATCGAGGTAATTTCCCATTACATCACATCAGATGTTCAACATTTACTGACTTTTGCATGTGAAATTTGTTATGTAATTAGCAAATAGTAAATATCCAACAATATGATGTGATTCTTTCCTCCATTGAATAAACCAAAGACAAGTGACTTAACATGTCGATATTGTCGCACTTACCCCAGCATAGGCCCCCATCCTAATACCTAACCAAGTTGATATCTTCCTTAAGACAAACTTACCCAGTTAAATAACCTGTAATTATTATTTTTCATATTTTTCAGACACTAACAGTCTTAAAGAAGCTTCCTATTACCAACAAGACAGTATTACAAAACAGTAAAATATTAGATATTGTTACAAAATGGTCAGATGCTCCCAATGACCCGTTAGAACAGTCTGAAGTATCTGACGTCTTAGAAACCTCTCAGGGAACTATCGATACAGACAATACCACTGAAAATGAAGATGACACGCTGGCCACGCCTCTCATATTATCCAACAAAAATCCAGTTTCAATATTGGCCTCAATAAGAGACAAAAAAGCAGTGAAAAAATCAGTGAAATTTGCTGAAGTTGAATCCTCATCTGATAGCGAGTCTCGTGCTAGTGCCTCAGAAGGTGATGTCATGTTGGATTCGGTAGATTCTGACGTGTCAAGCTCCTCCCAGTCTGGTTCCAGGGTTAGAACTAGAAAACAACAAAGAGAGCTTAGGAGAAAAGTTTTAGTGAAGGAACCAGTTGAAGGTTACCCTTCTGAAATTGGAGATGAAGGGATACAGTCTGCAGATGCTGATAGTTCATCAGAGAATCAGTCAGAAAATGATCAAAACGAGACAAATAGTGAAATTAGTGAGGATAAAAGTGGTGAAGGGAGTGAAGACAAAGCTGATACTGATACTGATCTTGATTTAGAAAAAACAAAAGAAGAAAGTACTGACATATCTGAGAAGAATGTGGAAATTAATGAAGAAGGTAGTTTAAGTGAAGCTGTTACTGTAGAAGAATCTACGAGTTCAGGAACATCTGGAATCACAGAGAAAGAAACTGAAGAGTTAGAAAATATTGTTAAAAATGCTGAAATTAAAAACTTGGCAGCTGAACTCTTGGAACAATGGTCCACATTAAAGGTATGAGTAATGTGATGAAAATATTTGTTTGGAAACTCAAGGTGATTGTTTGTATTGGATGTACCTGTGTGGAATAAAGTTGAAATAAAACTGTGTGTACACAGAACTAAAGGTTTTGATCTGTGTTGCATACTTTTCAGCAATAATATGTAAAATAACTTTGTTCTGTGTGGATGCATTCAGTACAAACAAATATTATCCAGCTGGATAAAGCCTTAATATGAACATCATTAAGTGTTTAATACTTACTGGTTAATACATAGCATAGGTGATCTAGATAGTGATTAATGTTGGGCTGGTATGAATAATGCTGTGAGAGCTTGAGCTTGAGGGTATTATACAGTCTGGGATGACTATCCATTAATGTGTCATCCCGTCTATCGTGGGTATACTTTAAATTAGGCTTTTGTAATTTAAAGTGGAAAATATTTGGAATGATTTATATATTTGTTACTGGCGTCTCCATAAATTTTGATGAACACTGGCATGATGTTTAATGTTATGTAATGTAAAGTTCTGTTAAAAAAGGCACCATGGTTATTGTAAAATCATGTGAAATTTGACTATTATCATCATCATCATCATCCGGTTTATTTTAAACAGGCCGTTGATTATTCCTTTGGTAAGGGTGAGGCCTGTGTGTCTGGTCTTGAACGAAGTCTTCCTCTCCATGATTGGCGTTCTTCAGGGTTGATTCCATTCATTTTCAGCGCAAGCCGGTCACGCTTAACCAGGTCTTCCCAGGTTAGCTTTGGTCTGCCTTGGCCCCGGTGTGCAGTGACGTTCAAATTTCTGACTTGGGAGATCCAGCTTGTTCTACGTGGCCGAACCATCTCAGTCTGTTTGTTTGGAGAACGTCGGCAGTATCTATATGTCCTAAATGCATAATTTGAGAAGAAAAAGGCCCATGTATTAAGATTGTTCCACTATATGGTCCATCATTTTTGATAGTCTTAATAGTGGAACTTTACTGTAGTTAAGGGCAAATTATAAACTTGGCCTAATGTATAAAATAATATTCACAAGCCATTATCAATTTTCACTAGCCCAGGCTTTGAGCTAGTGAGTTTAAACTTTAAGGATGACTGTAGTTGTATTGTTAACATCCTACTACGTAACATTCTACAATAAATATTACTTGTTTATTTTAGGAATTATATAAAATACCAAAGAAACAAGTATTAGAAGAAAGAAAGAAAACAGAAAGGGAGCTAGGTATGGTTTGTTTTAAATCTTGACTTTTAAGTCTAGTGTCTTGGTTCCATTTATTGTCAGGATTCATCTTTATATATTTATTTATTCTTTATAAATGTTACACCTGTCACTGGGGATCACTCGTTGACATTCAACAATTAGTGTATTTAGCCTTTATTTGAGCAAGATTCTATCGTCATGTGTCGATAGTTAGTGGTATTATCATGCTATTATCCCGATACATTGTTGCACCTAGAATATCGCCCTAACACTAGACTGTATGAAGTGTTTAAGATGAATTCAATACAATAATGAATCAGTGCTTCCTTATATTACAGGGGCCATTTACAGGTGCCTTCCCCTTTCTAAAATTTCTTTGAAATCATGCACTTTTCCCCCTTTGGAGATTATCTTTGATTTTTCATTTCCCTATCAATGAAATTGCAATAAAATTCCCCCTATTGTTCTGTATAAAATTAGGCCCCTGGCCCCTTGCCCACTTCCTGTAAAAATGCCCTGTGAATACTTGTAAGTTATTGTTTAACTTATAATCAGAAATTATAATTTTTTTCTTTTCAGACACACATTATGAAAAGTATGCTAGAATTGAAGCTCAAAAGAAGAAAGGTATGTTACATGAAATATTGTTTAAAGTCAAGTTCTCATATTTGTTTTATGGGTGTTTATTTGAAACTTACATATACTACTTCACACATCTTCAATTGTATAGATCTGTTGTGATTTCACATTCAAATGTCACTTGAAAAAACATTAGAGGACAAATTCAATGACTATTTATCATTTTGAATGAAGTTATTGATATTTCACCTGTTTAAAACCACTGAATGCTGTGGGACTAGCTCGGTTGGTAGCTTACAGGTCTATTTATCTAGGGGTTCAATTCCTGGGCTGGGCATACTTTGGTGGGTAGTCTTTCCAGGAACAGTAAGTAGGTTGACTGACTACAGTGATACGACCTATACAACCAAAAACAAAGAAACATGGAAATTGTCATAAGTGGATGGATTAAACATGCTGTGTTGAAACATCTCAAACAGGTTATAATTGTAGCGATGCAATATTTCATTTATATGATGAGCCATTTTAATTGGAGGTTGTTATAAGCGAAATAAAATGTCTTTGAAATAGTTTCAGGAATCAGTATTTTTCTTTTAATTTTTGGCATTATTATTAGTGAATTACCAAGCTGCACAGCTTTAGCATAGATTTTGACTGCATTGTGGCCCTTTTATACTTTCACTGTAAGTTTTTCATGCAAATATTATAAATTCAACCATTGAAAGCCTTTGCTGTAAATTTTGCTTATCTCAATTGATGGCATATCAATGATAAATTTTGTTAACATGAGCACCCTGAATAGTCAAGCGTGCTGTCCATGGACTGCCTGTGAAAATTTTTAACTTTTGACCAAACATAATGTTTATATTTTCACAGTATCAGGTTGGGATACATTTAAAGCAAGAAAAAGAAAGAGAGAATCAAGTTATAAAGATGATGCTGAGGATTCTGATTCTGCTTCAAGGTATGGTAGCTTAATTTTATTCTTGACTTATCTGAAAGGATGCCACAAAAAACAGAACAGGAACCTAAGGGGTGACTACTGACAGTGGCAAAATAAATGCCACTGGGGGTTAAAACTAGGTGCACCAGCCACACACTTGCCCCCAACAAGTTTGTATAAGAAAGAACAGTTACAAATTATCTGGGTAAAAATACTCTTTCTCTGTGAACAGATATCCTATGAACTCCTGTTGTGCATGATCTCCTAACATCGCACTGGGGATAATGTTTTGATGACCTTTGTGTCAATCAATTAATTCATAGCTTTCATCTAGACACATAGCATTGTTATTATGTAATTTCTATTTTTAAACCGAGTTTTGTGAGCTAATTAGATGGTAATTTGACATAAATGTCACTATTCCTTCATAAGAAAGGTATATATATATGGATCCTTGTCATTAACCAGTAGTTGTCTGCCTTATGAAAGGGTGGGTGAGTACTGGTTATTGCAAGGGTCCAAGTTAACCAGCTAGGTTAGTTGCTCTGGGTGCCATAATATGTTTTACTTGGCGTTAAACCAAATATAAATAAAGATAACCCATTAATAAGAATATTTAATAAAGTCTATTTAATATGATTTTAACAGGAAAACATTGTTGAATACTCCACCAAAGTTAAGTAAACTTGAGAGACGTCAGTTATTTGAGGCTCAAGTTAAAGCCCAGGATGAGATGGCAGCAGAAATCCAACGTTTACAGGAACAGAAACAACAAGAAGAGATTATGATGCAACAACAACATCAGAGACAATTAATGCAAGATCCAAGTTTCTGGTACTATGCTACACAAGATCCAACATTCCTACCTTCTATTGGTATAGATCCTCATCAATTTTTACAACAATGTGAGTAATGCCCTTTGTTTGTTTTCGGTTAATAGTAACTTCTTAAAATTCTGTTGTTGTTTTTCTTCAGAAATTTATCAGGCAAAATTTCTGCTGTCAAGACTTCTATTATCATAAGTTATACTTAATCAAGTAAAAATCAAGTATACATCAAGACTTTATTTCCTTATATAACAGGGGCCATTTACAGGCATCTTCCCCTCCTGAAATTTCTTTAAAATCTTGCAGTTTTCCCAAAATTTGGAGTTTACATTTGATTTTTTGTCTCCCTATCTATGATATTGTTATAAAAATTCAGCAAATTTTCTACATTAAGAAAGGCCCCAGGCTCCTTTCCCAAATACTGAAAAAAGTCACAACATCAATAAATTTGATGAGCTGTCTTAAATAATTTCAATTTAAAATCCCTTACAACAAAATGGGAAGTTATTTTAATGGACATAATATCAGATTCTGTAGCTTGACTTATGATAGCAGATATAGCAGAAATAGCAGAAATGAAATTCTTGCATCAATTTCCTTTAAAACGGTATCCTCTATGTATAAATTGATGTATTTTATACTTACTTTATCCTCTATGTATAAATTGATGTATTTTATACTTACTTTATCCTCTATGTATAAATTGATGTATTTTATACTTACTTTATCCTCTATGTATAAATTGATGTATTTTATACTTACTTTATCCTCTATGTATAAATTGATGTATTTTATACTTACTTTATCCTCTATGTATAAATTGATGTATTTTATACTTACTTTATCCTCTATGTATAAATTGATGTATTTTATACTTACTTTATCCTCTATGTATAAATTGATGTATTTTATACTTACTTTACAGTGGCTGTAGATCCTCAACTACTACAACAATTAATGGCAACAATACCCAACTTTCAACAACAATTAGAACATTTAACATATATGTATCAACAAGCTGTTCTACAGGTATGTTAGGCCTCGAACAAGTTGATCATATGTTCTATGGATTCGCTCGCACCTTAATTTTGACAGTTTTTACACAAATTTTTATTTTTATTTCCTCGCTCGCTCGTAAAAATTTGGTTAATCTGCTATATAATGCAACTAAATTAAGATTTTTTTAATTTTTATTTCTTCGCTCGCTCGCCCCATTTTTTCTCCAGAAAAATCCATAGAACACATGATCAACTTGTTGTGGCCTTACTGTATGTTTAATATTGCAGAGGGTGTAGGCATGTGGTTACAACATTGGGTTGGTTATCATTTGATTGCCTTCCTCAATTTTGGTTGGCCAAAAAAATCTCCTATTGACATTGTCATAGCTTCTCCACATTGCTCAGAGTCACATGTTGATTAATGAATGCTTTGCTTTCGTGTTTAAGATACACTTAATAGATTGGATATAAATAATGTATATTTTAGCATCATCAGACTTTAGATTATGGTGCTGGTGTGGGGGCATTATCCACGTCAGTGCAGCTTGCTGCACGCCTGGCATTTCTCACACCTGCTCTCCAGGTGTATCTCTCTTGAGGGTCGATCACAGAGAGGTTCCATTTTCTATTTTTAGCTAATTTGACACGACATGTTTTTCTTAAGTTGTGATTGGACGATTCTTTCCAAATTGTGTCTCATTCTATTCAAAGACGATGTAAATAAGTCAGTTAGCACAATGAATGCTGTGTGAATATTACAATAGCAAAATTATGAATTTCAGGATATAAAAATGTTTTACTTCTACCTATATTATTACATGTATATTTTAGGCAAGTCAAATGGATATGGCCATGCCACAAGTTGAAGTACCTCTGATAGATGACAATGAACCAATGACTGAACAACACATGGCTTTCTTACAACAGGTAATTTCTTGTAGTCACGGCTCAACACTTATTTTTATTAAGTAGGTTGCCCAGTTAGACAACCAGCTATATGTTTTAATTGCCCGAACCGAATGTTTACTAGCAGTTACAAATCTGTACCCTAATAAAGGTCGTCAGGGGCTTGTGGACTACCTTTAATGTCCAACCCTGATAGTGAACATTTATTTGGGTATACATTCGACATTGGCTTGCTACCACCTGGCCATCTGAGTGGGTTACATGTCAGACTGTAACAGTAATAAGAATCATTTTTTAAAATGCCATTTTGATTCACAGTTGCAGACGTTGCCATTTGTCCATATTGTTTGTTTGTTTGGGTTTTACGGCGCACCAACACAGAAAGGTCATATCGAGCCGAATTGTCCATATTATTAGGGGCCAATTGGTTTGGGTGCTAACTGTTATTAAAACGACATATTGTGGATATTTACACTTGCATTTAAAGCATATTAAGTTTTAATCATTGAGTCGTACATTAAAGAAGATAAACCCATTCCAGGTAATGAAATTGATTTTTTTATTTATAATTTAAAATCAGATCAGATAATTATACCCCCCAACTATGTTTTTATACCCCCAAAAACTATATCTGGGAGGTATATAGGAGTCAGCTTGTCAGACAGTGTTAAATTGTCAGTCTGTAGCTTTTACTTGCCCTCTCACTCCCCTAGAATCTGTTGTATGGATTTGATTCAAACTTCACTCATAGAGGGGAGCAGACACGTGCAGATTTATTTAGGTTACAGTCCAGTGATTGTCTGCAGAGTTATGGCCCTTTGATGAAGAAACATGTGGGCTTATTTTGTCTGCCCCTTTTGTATGGATTTGTGACATGGATAGTAGATTAAGCTTTGTACACTTATAATTATTTTAAATGTGATATCATTATTTCAGGTTGAAGCATTCAAACAACAACATTTAGAACCACCTGAGCCAAAGTTAGACATTACAACAGAAGAAGATGTCCCCCCTCCACCATCACCACCTAAAGGCAAGGCTATAGTATTACCTCCTAACTGGAAGACAGCACGTGATGCTGAAGGCAAGATGTACTACTATCATACTGTCACTAGGTAAGTCATTATTGTACCTTTTTACAAAAAATCTTACTAAAAACGTTATCGTAAGTCAATTTCATAAATTTTTCAGTTGAAAGTCAGATGGATTATAAATACAACTATGATATGATATTTTCATACAATCAGTAGGTATGTCATTAGATCGTGAAAATGTCTCCAACCAGGGTCGGTAGGGCAGTTGGAAGCGCGCTTGGGTTTCGAATCTAGTGTCCCAAAAGGGGTAGCGAACCTGGATTTTGAATCTAGTGTCCCAAAATGGGTAGCTTGCCTGGATTTTGAGTCTAGTGTCTGGAAAGGGATAGCATGCCTTGATTTTGAGTTTAGTGTCCCTAAAGGGTTAGGGTTTGAATCCCATCGAAGAGGTTATACCCTTGTCCTATTAACCTCCATTAATTAGGTATATGGAGAAGTTCCTGGTCCTTGTGGAAGGGTAAATGAGTACTGAATATAGAAAAGGGTCCAGGAAAGCTAGGTTAGGAGTGCTGTACTCCGTAAATAACCTAAAAAATTGTGTTAATACAGTGATAAACCCAGTAAATAAAATGAAAATGTCTCCACACTTAAGTTGGGCACTGTATTTTATAAATATACAGTACATTTTAGTGATATTGTATAAATATAGTTAATAGCTTTAAGTTATCAACTTGCCTAACTATATAAAATGAGTAATTATACCCCCGCTTCGAAGAAGAAGGGGGTATACTGTTTAACCCTTGTCCGTGTGTGCGTCCGTCCGTCCGTTACAAAATTTCCGTCGCAGTTTTCTCAGCAACTATAACATGCAGCAGCCTAATACTTTGCATATTGCTTCATCCCATAGTCCCATGTGGTGTAAAGCGATTTTATGGAATTTATGCTCCTTGCTCATCTACTTCCTGTTTGTCGCATATTTTTAGATTTTTGCGGGGGGTATCACTAGTGAGCATTAGCTCACAGATTTACTTGTTTTCACATGCCCAAACAAATTTCACCAGCAGGGGTGTAGAAGTCTTCTGGTTGCTGGTAAAATTAACCAGCTACTAGAACATGTCAGCTGGCTATAGAGCTTTTCTATAGAAAGTTAGTCTCCTATCACAAATGGAAGAACCCTCAAACTTCCCTGATCAGTCCTGGGATTTGGGCTAGTGGGTTAAGATGATGAGTGTTAATATATGATGTATATTATATTTCAGACAAACTCAGTGGGATCCTCCTACATTAGATACTGGTGATCATACAGATGATATGGATCTAGGAACACCAACATTGGATGATACAAATACTAAGGTTTGTTTATAGCATAGTTTATAACCTTCAAGTTTAGTTTATACAAATTTATTTTAGATCTATTGTAAATCAAGGTCTAACAACTTAGAATAATCTATTTTGATTCAGCTTCCTTGTCCCTCAGTACTGAGCTAGTAGAATAAAGTTTCTTGTACTACCGAAGAAAAAATATTTCTCTTGTAACTGAATCTTTTAAAATTATCCCACCCACCCTCTTTAATTTATATCTGTCGTCAAAAGATTAATGTTGGTGGTTCTAGGAAATCTCTGCCTTGTTCGAGTCTAGACTGTTTACTCTTTACCCTGTTGTATTAGTAAAAATACATTTGTTTTTTTAAGTTTGACTCTGTGCATATAGTAAAAATCATGCTGTTTTACTTCAATAAGTACCTTGATGGTCGTTGGCTTTGATATTTTAACCCACACTGGTCACATAAAGTCTTATGTTGGCATCATGGGTACTTGCTTAACATATTTTATTGTAAATCAAAGAGCCGCCTTACTAGCTCAGTTGGTAGCAAGCATGTCTACTGATTAAGGAGCCTTGGGTTCAATTCCTGAGCTGGGCATACTTTTGTGGAGTTTGGTCATGAAATGATTTCTACAGCCATTCTCCCTCCTACCATTGATTCTAAATTATGTAGGGCAGTTGTCATTCACTGACATAAGTATGTGCCTAGTAACTTGTGAAGAGCTAAATCCAGAGATTTCACCTATCCAGAAACAGGTAGTAGGTTGACTGACTGCTGTGATATGACCTATACAATGTGTTGCTATAGCATTAAACCCAACCAAAAAAGTAAATCTAAGACAGCTCTTCTTTAAGTCTATATTTAGGTTTATTTATATTTTCTAGTATTTTGTTCCTAATATATTATATATGGAACAAGAAGCCATTGGGTCACATACTGTTGTGGTAAGGTTAATCATTGTCTTTGTTATTGTTGACTTCTAGTTCATTTTGTTTCTATGTTTTTTATTCATTGCCATGGCAACCAGTCAATGTTATCTGTCATTTTTAGTTTTTGTTGATTTTTTATGTTTCTACTCAGAAGTATGAGTTGCTTTGTAATAATGTTAAGTTTTGTTTAGTTGTTATCTGTTCTATTTCATTGACTATTTACTTCTGTGGTCGAGTGGTTTGGGTCATTGACTTTAAATCTCTTGAGCTTCACACTGATACATAGACATAGAATCAAGTACATGTAACTGACAGTCTTATTAGTAGAGCAACAAAGTGTCAAAAAGTGGCTCCGTTAAGAAGTTACAGGACCACAAAACAACAAGTCATATACCAAACTGTTTGGGACAGTCTGAAGTTTATCAGACTGTCGGCATTAATTAAATAATTTTAGTGTGTATTCGAAAATATGATTTAAATTTGCAATCCAAAATATGACACTTTGCTGCTCTACTATAACCCCTGTGGGACATAATTGAGCCTAAGCAACTGTGTCTTCAAGGTGCTTGGTATTATATCATAAATAGCAGATCAAGCAACCAATAAACAAAAAATGATAGTGAAAACTGTAAACAAACAATGGTGATGAATAATCAAGGCAATTAATTCAATGATTACGTCTTGGTCCTTGCAACAATTTTAATCAGCTCAGTAAAATTCCTTACATGAAAACTATCCATTGTTGACTGGACTACCTGCAATTGTTATCTGTAAATAGATTTGCTTTTGATATATCACTATTGAAGCTACAACTATGGTGATCTATCAATCAATAAATCAAATCTGATAGTTTATTTGTCATCTGCTGCCGGTGTCCCAGAGAATGGGGTAGGCAGCAACCCTGTCGTTTCTGCAAATTCTCTGTAGGTCAGCATCTGTTGTGGCCTAGGTTTCACTACCATATAGTAACACAGAACCAACACAAGTGTTGTAGACTTTCCTACATACTGTTGGGGATATGTGCTTTGATGTCAAGATTGGTATTAGCTTCTTGAACTTACCCCAAGCAGTACAACACCTGGTTGTGATGGCGAGAGTGCCTCCAGCACACAGCATGTCACCCACTTGCTGTATATAGTTTGGTGATTTATTGATTAATTGTTACACCTCTAAGCTGACACTGACTGTTTTAATGTAAGAAAAAGTCCAGTTAAGAACGTTGGTAGTCCAATACTGATTTTAGCTTGATTATTTTAATACATGCCTATATTAAGTGTCAATTATTGTAAGTCAACTTGTAGCACTATGTCACTTTGTGAACAGCTTTTTCACTTGTAATTTCTAAAAAACATCTCTTTCTATGCTTTGTGACCATATGAAAGGTCAAAGTTTTTACTGTTGCTGATTATGTTTGCTTACATCTTTTTGTAGAATGTTGTATCTTTGTATTTTATGAACTGTTTATTATGTCTCATGTTATTGTTTATTTTGTACATTTTAGTTAGCTTGCATAATTATAACTTTGTTATACATACTTCATTATAATGTGTAAATTGTGAATGACCAATGGTATTATGTAAACATTTATTGCTGACAGCAAGAGGCATAGGAAATAATTGTCTTTTGTGATGTCTTTCCTCTAACACTTATCATGTCACCTTTCATTTCTAAACTAACTTTAAAGGATTCTTGTTTACTAAGTAGCTATGAGGGACTGTTGGCATATCATGCTGAATTGTAATTTGCTATACTTTTTAGATATTCGGGGTCAATATTGTTTAAATATTAAAATTGTTGGCAGCAGTGTTCATTATGAAGACTTATGGTAACATAATGTGACTTTGATGTGCCATGTGACCTTGACGTGGGATAATGCCTTGACATGGAATAATGTGACCTTGACATGGGGTAATTTGACCTTGATCCAGGACAGTGTGACCTTGACTTAGCATAACGTAACCTTGACACAGGGTAATGTTACCTTGACTCAGGATAGTGGCCTCGACACAGGATAACTTGATCCTTGACACAGAGGATAACATGTCCTTGACTCAGAATAATGTGACCTTGACTCAGGATAATGTGATCTAGACTCAGGATAATGTGATCTAGACTCAGGATAATGTGACCTTGACACCTGATAATGTATATTTATATTTCACAGGCTGAAAGTAAAGAAGAGAAAACTACAACAGCAGCTGCTGACACTTCCAGTGAAATGTCCAGAAAATTAAAAGAACAATTTAAATCAAAGGTAATAATAACAGTCTTAAAAAGTCGTAAATATTTGGAGAAAATAAGTAATTTTCACTTGTTCAAATCAATTTTCACCAGGGTTTGGCTCTAACTAATTTTACCAGGAATCCCAAAGGAAGGTATCCCTTGTCAGTTACACTGGGATTCCTACCTAATGTTTAGATTCCTCTTATAACAGAAAATAATTTTAGATACTGATTTGTTGTCACTAATTGTAATAATTCCTTGGAAGTAAACTAGAACTCAGAGATTTTTTATTTTTCTATTATAGATGTCATCATGGATTGTTGTTTGTTTGAATCCATTCCGTAAAGGAGATTGTAAACTAGGTAAAATAAGTTCAACTGAAGACTTCAAACATCTAGCTAGGAAGGTAAGTTGTCCACTTTGTTATTTTCTTTTACTGGTACATACATTAAACCTGCTGATTTAAATATTCACTATTGTACTTCTGTACTCTTGATTGATTAAACAGACATCAGTTTTTATGTATGAAGATTATATAGAACAAATATTGAGTATTTAAATCAATACAGTTAATGTATGCCACTGCCAGTTGAATAAGATTTAAATCAACATCAGGGTTAGATTTAGAAACCTTACTCTGGGAAATGTCCTACTGGGTTGTTTTTTTTGGGGGGGGGGGGGTGATGTCCAACTTGATACTTCTTGTTTGATTTCCTCTGTATGCATGAAATGATGCATTTCATATTCAAATAGTATGTTGATAGAACTTTATGTCCGATGATGTCGTCAATCTATGATCAGAAATTATATAAATGTAAAAGATAATGACATTTTATAGTGTTAGTTTCATGCTAAGGCATGAACACCAACTTTACAACTATTACCCCCAGTCATAAAGCTACTGGTATCTATCTATAAATCTCCCTTGGAAGTATATTTCTCCGTTTTTTTTTGCTGCCAACATATTGGCACTACAGAATTATACCACCCTTGCAGGTATCTACCTGGGTAGATTGAAGCAATCATTGGTAAATTTTGCTTGCCCAAGGAAATTAGCAGTGCCCCTGGTGGGGATTGAATCCGGAACCTCATGTCCCTAAGCTCGCATTGTGCCATTGGACTACTGTTCAAATATCCACAGGTACAATTTCCTGTTTCTATTCAAAGTTTTAAATGTACCATAGAAATTTTGTCTTTCAAAATAAAAGCATTCTTTATTTTAAGAAAAACAGAATTTTAACCCGAAGAAATGTCCATGTATATATAATTATATATTTTTATTTTTAGCTTACTCATCATGTCATGGCCAAAGAATTGAAACATTGTCGTCATGTTGAAGACCTTGAAGTGAATGAAAATGTCAAATATAAGGCTAAAGACTTTGTGAAAAAATATATGACCAAGTTTGGATCTTCTTACAAAAGATCGGGCAACTCTCCAACATATGACTGAGATTTCTGATCAAAGATTAGATCAGGAATGATGGAGACTGAATGTAACCATATGAATATAGTGCCAAGAAGTTTGGAGTTTTGGATGGGAAACTTTGTTTCTGATCATTTGTTTTAGTTAAACGAAGTGTCTGAAGAATTGACCTTTGCATCTTTTACATAAATTCTTACGAAAAAAGTTATTGTAGGTCATTGTCATATATTTTGCAGTTCAAGGTCGGATGGATAGTAAACAAAAGTATGATATGTTAGTCAAAAGGTATACAATATTCTACATAATTCATGATATTTGAAATTGATTGGCCAAAATGAACGTATTATGAACGTTTCCTGCTTTTGACTTATTATGATTTTTATCGTAAGATTTTTTGTGAAAGAGTTTCTGGTTTGTAAATGTTTCAAATGATGTGATGCTATGAAGTGTTAAATGTTAAATTATTGAATTTGTGAGTTTTTCCAGCTGAATAATGTTTGTTTGTACCAGATGTATCTGTGAAGAAAGAAGTTAATTTACATATTATTGCTGAAAGGTATACAACACAGATCAAATCCTAATGTTCTGTGTACACACAGTTTTATTTTAACTTTGTTCTGCACGGGTACATTTGGTACGAACATAGTTTTATCTGATGAGAAATCCATAACTTTGTGTTTCAAATCAAATCTATTGAGCTGACCAATGAGAATACTTTGATTCTAATAATCATTGAAAAATCATCCTGTGTTTAGAATGTGTCATCAACTCATTTATTCATGTATGTAAAATATTCTCACTTGTATAATTTCATCAAAAATATTCTTATTGTATATTAACTGAACTGTGTGGTTTGCATTTAAAATAGTGGTGTTTTTGTACACTTACAATGAATTTTCTATCCATAGTTCTATTGTGATTTTGTAAAATATTTTCACACCATTTTTTGTATATCAGGAATTCATATATTCATCAACTATCCTATTATGATAGAATTTTCATAAAAAAAGTCATTTATTTTTCATGAACGAGCATAAGTTTGTATGACCAAAATTTGTTTGAATTTTTTAATAAAATCATGATTTTTGTGATCAAGCATTATAAACTTTTTGATAAATTCATAAATTTTCATCACCTGTCAGTGTGTGTTTTCAAGGGTGTGAAATTCCTGTGCCTGATTTTTCTGACTCTTACATTTATGTCTGATGACAAGTAACTATGTTGATATTTTGGTACCAAACATGCTGATTTTCACATTTTACATGTCTGTGGACAAGTGGAAAAATTTTGCAAATCGACACTCTTGGTTTTAGATAAAATCATTGATTTCCATGAATGAATGTTACACAAGTGTGAATGACTTGCTAATGATTGTCAGTTAAACTGACATCGAAGTGTGAATGTATTTTTTTATACAGTAGTGCTGGCTTTAAGTCAGTGAAACTGAATAAATGTGTACTACATTGTTGTTTTGGGTTTTTTTTAGGGACTGAGGCTGATTGAAATCATTAGTTAATGACTAGTCTGGTAAATGACAATACATTTGTAATCATTTTGGGATTTCTCTTGATGCATGTTTATATCTTGAGTCACTAAAATGTGTCATACCTAATGCTCTAAATCTGAACAAAAAACCTTTAAATCAAAGGTTTACATGTTAATAGAGAATTATTATTTTATCGATATATCCAACTGTTAAAGAAAGGGTGAAGTAAAATCATTAAAAATATCTAGAAGTTGGGTTCATGTATTGATCTAGTTTATGACATACCTGTATACTTTAGGGGCCCTGGCTCACTGACATTATTAGTTAATTGATTTTGTTTATAGAAGTCATTGTTGACTCAAATTATGTTTGTTCATTTTGGAGGTTGGGGATATGGTTTAGTTAATAGTTTGTATTCATGAAATTTAGTGTTTGGATAGACTTGGTTGTTAATATTATATATGTTAATAATATTGTTACCAATGAAAGAATGATTGTTTAATGTGAACATAAATAGCAGGAGACATACTTGACCTGTAGATAACCCAGTCAATCTATCCAGGGAATTTCTCCAGAGTTGTGTCCCTTTAATTAGAAAAAGGACACTTGACGCTCCGAACATCACAGCAATTTTCTATGAAGATTTGCCTCAGATATCATAAGTAGTAGTAGTACAATTAGTTATAATGCATGGCAAGTAACTCGCTGGCTAGTAGTGATATTGTTGTTATAACATTGACATGCTAAGCCAATATTAAAAATTATGTTGCTTGCTGTTCTTCTATTTAGCTACAGTACAACTTTCAATATGTCTTCCTTTCTGAAAATGGCTCACTTGCCATGTTTCATGATAGTTATAATTTGATTTCAACAGAATCCATGTTCAGTGAAATTTAAATTTACAACAAACTCCTTATGATGTTCAAGGTATATTTGAGTGGAAAGTTGCTGAATAGTTCCAAATGATATTTTGATACATGCTTACATATTGTGTAGTGTAAGAATTCTTCTAACTGGAGGATTAAAACACTAAATCAAATAAGTATTGTATTAATTGTATAGAATTTGTATATGTTTTATTTTCATATGTTTAATAATGTAACAATTAGTAGGATTGACTTGGATCATTGATATAAAATGTTTGATTAAATGTAAATTTTGATATAGCTTGTGAATGACCTGAGACAAAAAAATAAAATTTATATATCATTTGTGTACATTGAATCAAATCATGTAATGTAAGTCTTGGGTCAATTTGCACGCAAACTAAATAGCTGTATTTACTTGTTATATGGTGTGTTGGTCAATATTTTAGATTGTAGTCATTCTATCACAGACCATTATGAGACTAATGATTGTTGTGGCACTCTGAGGTCACAGTTTTTGTTTATATTTGTATATAGATTGTAAATTTTTGTTCTTGAACTTACCAATGTTAACTTACATTGTACTTTATTTAGTTGAAAAAACTACAATCCCTGAATCTTGACCAAGCTTTTTTTAATTAAGCTTTGAGTCTTGACAAAGCTTCAAGCCATAGCTAAGCTTTGAGCATTGACTTGACAAAAATAAACTCTGAACCCTGGCTTAGCTTAAGCCTTGATTGAGCTTTAAAGCTTGGCTAAGTGACATGGACTAAGCTCTGAGCCTTGATTATTCTTTGAGCTTTTTACCAAGCTTTAAGTTTTGTCAGAGCATTTTGCTTTGGTGGAGCATTCACCTTTGAGCCATGACTGTTATTTAATCTACTTCAGTAGATTTAGGAATAGATTCATGTACATCGGTACAAATGTAAATGTATATTGACTATATAAAGTTAATTATGTCACATTCAAAAAGTTTACTATTCTCTTTTATATTGAAATGGATGGAAATAAATTTTCTAAGTTTAAATACAACTTTTAGTCCATCAAAATTAATCTAATACTCCAGGTTTATTCAGAACAATTTTACATTAGTTAAAACAAAGCTAGTTTAATCATTGCAAGACACTCAAGTTTTGCTGTATCCAGTTTTGCTGTATCCAGTTTTAATGATATTACACACTATCTGTTCAATGATGGAGTTAGCTGATGATGTGTTAAGTGATCCATTAAGTCAGGATTCAGAGATTCTAGTTTATTTAACTTCATGTTGATATGTATACTGTATGTATTTTATATGATTTCATTGTCATGTAAAACAATGGCACACGTAATGATATAAAATAAAATATTTTATGCTAATATTGATATTTGTTGTCAATTTCTGTCTAGTTTTGTTTTATAGCCACTCGTCCAGCTAAGTGAGTAGCTTACAAATCTATGGCTCCTACCACTGATTCTAAATCATGAAGGGCAGTTATTAATCATTGATGGAGTACAGTACGACCTCTCTTGAACAACATCCAATGGACAGGTGTTATGCTATTCAGGGGTTGTTGCTCTGCAGAGGTTGAAATAAAATTATGCTTGAGGAAAAATCAAAAGCTGTTGTTATGTAGAGGATTTGTACTGTAGAGGGCTGCTCTGCTGAGGTTATACTGTATGTGCCTAGTAAGTAGCCAGAGATTAAGTCTCCATGAGAAATGAGTAGGTTTGTAGGTTGACTTGACCACTGTGATACATGGTAAGAAATTGTTTTGTGATCGTATTACAATAAAGTAGTATCAACCAGAACACAAAAAACTTGTTCATTTATTGAAACTGGCTTGGACCTGGTAGAAGTAGAAATTACAAAATCGGATGACAAGCTACAACCTGATGAGTAGAAGAGTCATGGGGATGGTGTTGCATAGGATGTGAGTAGAACCAACTCGAGGCTGGCTATCCAATGATTGACTAATCCAGCATGCTGTAACTACTAGGCTCCACCAGCCCCTGTATTGTCAGTTACAAATTAGAATCAACATTTTAGATCAAATTACATAAGACAATGTGACACGCCGAAGATGATCATACAAAAAGTTAGTATTTTATACCTTGCCACTTTCTGGCGATCTACTCACGTCATAAATTTACTGTAGTTTTAAAAATCACTTGAGACAATAGTTTAATGTTTATAAGATAGGTTTATACTTTTAGAAGCCGACATTGTTTAAAAAGAAATGATACATGCTTTTTCCTTCACTTCTGGGAAATATTAAAAAACTTACATTATTCGGATAATGCGAAAATATTGGATGCAGTTTTCATAACATAATTTAAAAACAGGGATTATAGCTTTAAAGATTCATTTATCAAAAAAAGTTCATCATAAATCTTTAAAACTCTTATCAGAACAGCAACAAATGTAAGCATCATGATAATGCTGACCTTTCATGACTTTTCCCTAGTTGGCATTGCTGTGCACTTAAGGTGAGGTTTTTCAGTGACCGCTGGACTTTCAGTGAATATAATCAACTGAGATGTGATGTTTTATTAGTTCTGTGTATATACTTACAATCTATGATGTCAAAGTCTTTTTTATCACTACATTCATTCTAAATCTGTTGTAAAATTAGCGGATTATATTTGTTAAGGGGAAGTAACTCGTGACATTTTTCCGTCACGAGTAACGTACGGTACGGTACGTTCTTTAGTTGTAACTGAAACTAACCAATGGAAACCACGCAATTGGCACAAAAATGCACGTGAATTTTCCCAAAATGCGTTCTCCATCTGGAGCTAAAGACATTTCTTCTGAAAAATAATGGAATTATCTGCAATATTTTGCAACATTTTAAGCATCTCTTGTCTTTGGAATTGCAGGTAAAATTGTTGGCCGAAATTTGAAGATTAAGACTGAAATAGAAGGCCCGAGATTTCCGAGTGATTTAGTGTTTTTTATTTCGGAGGGGGGGGGGGGTGTGGCAGTCAAATTTTTGTACTGAAGTCTTTTAAATTTTAGCAAAGGAATTTAGCATTATTTTCTCTTTTAATGCGCTGGACTCACTTTGGGTCATTGTAGTTCATGCTATTACCCGGAGAAATAGAAAATCAGAGACGTATTTTCATGTTTCATTTATCTATTCATAGACGTTTCATTTGGTTGAATCTTCAGTCACTAGTTTAAAAAGTTCTGGTATGAGCTCAATACTCCAATCATTTACAAGCTGCTCCTCAACCCTGCCTGTGCTGTGAGTATCCATGCGTTTGAGGGAAAAAGAGCTGTGTTTTCAACTTTTGGAACCTGGACTGCAAGGATCTTGGGTAAGATAATATATTGGTGTTTTATACCTGATGCAAACTATTTACAGAAGTGTGCTCTGAGGGTTCCCATATCGATTGTAGAATCGTCCCACTTTACACAAACCCTCCCAGTTTTTATGTGTAGGATTGACCCTCTTTTAAATGGAGTAGTTCAAATTAAGTAATGTTTTAAACTTTTAAAGCCTCTGTTTTCATCTCACTCATTATGTACATTATACAATAATTATTTAATCCTTTTGCATTCTATTTTACATAGCTAATAAAGTTGTCTGGAGTATTCAGAATGGATTTTAGGACAGTCAAAGTTGATGCTGATGTTGATATCCTTCCTGTTAAAAAAATTGTAGGTTGGACACTCTGAAATTTATTTTTGATCAGCCTATGGACAATTTTAAACTTTAGTTTAAAAAAAACCATTTCAGCCCTAAAGCATTGTCTTTATGGTACAGTAAAAATTTGTTACCAATTATAGAAACATAACACGAAAGTTTGATACACGAGACGATCTTGTCTTTATGTGAGTACAATATGAGCGTCAAACTCTAGAAAACTGATTTATAGCTTGTTAAATGCTTCACTGACCAATTGCCGTATACACCGGTATGAAATCTAGCGGCTGTTAAAAAACAGCGGGTGCTTTAAAATTTAGTTGACTGTTGACAATTAGTCATTCTTTTCATTTATACTAGGTGAGGGCATTATGCCGAGACTATTTTCATGGTTTTGGAATGTTTGACAAGTGGAAAAATGAATATTGGTGTGTTTTGAAGTATCAGTCCTGTTTTTTGATCATTTTTATGATAATTGTGGATGGCTTTATGAGTCAAGCTATAATGTTATGGGAAAAAATCATCTTTAAAAAAGGTAAGTTTACAAAGTGTTGATAAAGTAGTGCTTGTAATTTTTGTATTTTAATTTTTTCTCAGTTTTATCAGGGATTTTATATAACAAGGATTTGCAACCAAGTGCTATTTTGAATATTCACGGTCATCACTGTCTATAACTGGCTGATGCAGACTGTACAAACTATTCCAGGCTTTGAAAACTTGATTTATGTTTTTGTACATATCTTCCATGCAACCATGCAACGTGTGAATGTTTCTGAAGTTTTTTTTTTCAAAAATTTATTACAGTTATGACCGAAAATATTATTCTAGTTGATGTAAAATAGGGCTGAAATAGCTGATTGGTGGAAAAATGCATAATTTTGTGAAACAGTCTGTGAGCGTAATTTGCCTCAAAATCATCTAGAAACATATTTTGCTAACCTTTTTGTTAATTTGAAAGGTACTGGTACAAAATTTCATGTGAATATTTTTATTTAAATTTATAATACTTGTTATCCATATGAGCGGAAATAATAGCCATCACAGTGAAATTTGATGTAAATCTATGTGGTTGCAAATCTCTGTTATATAAAATCCCTGTTTTATCACGACAAATTTACCTATGAAATGACTTTAATGCACCAGTTGTAAACTTAATCCATCCCCAGGGCAGAGTGGGGGATGAGCCAAGTCTTAAGTTTTACAGCATCATTCTGATCACCTGCCCATAGCCCAAAAATTTTCTTTATAAAAAGCTCTCATAGTTGAATTTAAGACTTACTTAACAGCATTTAATTACTTTATTAACATTTTAACGTATCTGTATTTTATTAATTTGAACTTTTTTATGTTTGAAAAATGAAAGATTATTATGAATATTAATTACTTTTAAATTACTAACTGATACTATAAGTTTAAAACTAATTAATTTTTGAAATGTAATCTATATTACTATTTCTAAAATAAAAGTCCTTGTATGTGAAAATTGTGAATGAAGAAAACAGTATATATTAATATATACCTGTATGTACAGCATATAGCTGGCTTTTGATGGATCACAGCTTTAACTTTAAGGTTTCAGGTTATAAGTGTGGTTTAATCTGGGTCCACTAGCATCCTACCACTGGACCACTGTTCCTACATCTAAAGTACAGTCCCCAAAAGTACTATCCTGCTATAGGCTACTGTAGAATGGTTTCACTATATCAGATTGTATCTATGTGTCCGGCCAGTCCAAATATTGTGATTGATCATACACCTACTACAAAGTTTTATTTACCAACTGGTCAATTTTATGATTGTTCAATTGTGTTTAAAGTTAATAAGTTTTTCTGCTGTGTGACCATGAATACAGGTATAGAATAGGGGTGAAGAATTTTGTCACTATTGTTACTGACCCTGATATTCTAACTTTTGGATACAGTTTAATGAAATTTAGAGGTTTTTCTGTCTTCATATGGAAGAGACCGTTGCTTGTTGATTTTGTAAATAATTATTATTTATACAAAATTGTGATATCAAATGGGATGTTTACTGATACAAAATAAGTTCAAAAATGCAAAAAAAATTTTTTTTAAGTTAGTTTCGACTTTTTTTGTGCTAAGCCTGAGAAATGTACTGCTTATTTGGTAAATGAAAAGCTTGGTGTAAGTTCATCTTTGGGAATACTACATGATTTTAAAAGAATTAATTGGGAAGATCCTTCATTTGGGTCTCTGTTAAATAAGACTAAAAGTCCATCTACTGAATACATTGATGTTGTGTGGGGTCCAATAATAACCTATGGTTTATGATATAGTTCATGGATATTTTTTTATTGGATAAATATTAACATTTATTGGTTTGTACTTAAATTTTTATTATTTTTTATATTGTTCACATGTTTATGATAGATAGTGTACATTGTAAATGTATATTATTAAATTTGGTTTTATTTTTTCGCTAGGTTCAATTATAAGCCCCCTAGCTAGCTCAGTTAGTATCGCACTTGTCTACTGATCGAGAAGTTGTAGGTTTGATTCCCTGGTGGGCATACTTTTGTGGAGCTTGGTTATGAAATAATTACTATGGCCATTCTCCTTCCTGCCAGTGATTCTAAATCATGTTGGGCAGTTGTCGCTGACCACCGTTATATAACCTGTACAACGTGTTGCTACCTTGTAAATCTCAACCAAAAAAAATGAATGTATAATAATAAAAAATAAACATAGCAAGCTTTTGTTTCTGTTCCATATTTATGAATATAGAGCAATAGCCAGGACTGTATTGGTCACTGGTGGTCAGTGTATACAAGTATATCGGATAAAATTTGATCTTTTAATATTGTCAATATTTTTATACTAGAACAGTATTTACTTTAAATTAAAACCTTATTACATTTAAATATACTAATATATTTATTCCTCTGACACTATGCTAATATATTTATATAATTATTTATGTAATTAATCCAAAGTTTATTTAATGAGCTTAAAGCAGCTTAATGTAGCATAAGGTTTTAGATCAATAAAATAGAGGCCAATGTACGATGAATTTGGACAGCTTCCCTAGTTTACAACTTAAGTTATGTTTTGGTTTTTTATTTTTTTATTTTAAGCCACCTATCAACATAGTGTTTAATTTGGTTATTTAAATTATGGCTACTAAGTCGCCTTACCAACTTACCTTGTCTGAATAGCAGGATGGTCTAAAAATGGCTTCAATGCCTGGGCAGGGCATCCTTTAGTGTAGTTTGCTCATGAAATGATTTTTACAGCCATTCTCCCTACCACCACTGATTCAAAATCATATTGAGCAGAAGCACTGACAGAAGTATGGGCCTAATAACTAGTTAACAGCTTATTCCTGAGATTGAGCCTTTCCAGGATCGGTGAATAGGTTGACTGACCCCCTTGATTTGCACTATACAATGTGTTTCTATGGTGTAATACCCTACCTAAAAATATTGACAATCTGACCAGAGTGCAAACTAAATAGGTAAAGTTTCTTATGTTAGTGTAATTGTCAATTAAAGATTTCAGAGCACTGTGAACAATGAATTAGTCTTGGGTTATAATAATTGATGAATATCTTTAAGCTATAAATGACACTATTACTTAATGAAATAAACGAGATCAAAGTACTGTAAGGATCTAACCAAATATTTCCTTGTTCTCTATCAATATAATGATGATAATTATTGTTGACTTTTATGTGATTGTTTATTGTTGATCTACCATGTTTTTATGATACATTTTTTATCTGTGATGACCTCAGGTCTTTAGTCTACATAGTTAGTACAGATATTCAAACAGTAGCACACTAGTCTACTGATAGAGGGGGTCTTACAACTGCCCTACACAATTTAGAATTAGTGGTAGGAAGGAGAATGGCAGTAGATATTATTTCATGACCTAGCTCCACAAAAAAATGCCCTTCCAGAAAATCAAACCTATGACCCCTAGATCAGTATATATTTTGGCTACCGACTGAGCTATAGCTGGACGGCAAACAGTTTAATAACAACTATTACAGGAATTCATAGCCACAGTACATATTTCTATGGCTGTTTTAAATATTTGTATTTTAGCTCACTTGGCATTTACTGGTGACTCAGGTCTTTATCCATTTGATTCAATTGACCCTTGTTTACATTTTCAGCATTCTTTAACAAAGAGGTTAATGAAATATTTCCTTTATCAATGAAAAAGAGCTACTGTATTCCTAATTTAGATTCACCCAAGTTTCCATTTAAAACTTATTTAAATTAAACACTTAATGTAAAAACATGACTGAGTGCCTAGTAAATTGTGTTCAGGACTGTGGTTCTATGGTCCTAAAAACTCCCTTTTTTCAAAAACAGAAAACCTATGCTTGTAAGATCTTGTATTTTTTATCAACATTTTTGTTACATTACTCATTTATATCTTGTGTGACTTAATGATTATGAGTATCTGACCTTTGTCACAATTGTGAACAAGCAAAGTGATTATTATGTGACTTATCAGGGACCCTAATCCTTGTATTTGGTGGAAGATTATGAAGGTAAAATCTCAAACAAAGCCTTTCCTTCAGTTGTATGTTTACATTGATGAAATAAAATCTACCCACTTTGATAAATTTATGTAATTTAATTATCAGCTTATCTTTATGTACCACAAAATTGGTTTAATTTGATGAATTTGAAGAGTAAATAAGGGAGGTAATTTCAAATTTGAATAGTACAAAAGGGAAGTAATTTGGATGAGAATAGTAAATTAGGGAGAGATGGTAATTGAGTTTGAAATTTTGAAGATTGCCTTAGGTATTGTTTTAAGAGGTAAGTTTGAAACTTACAAAGGGACATAATTTTGATTAACAAGAGAGGTAATCAGCATGGGCAGAATTATGAAGGGAGACAATTAGGTTTGGAAAGTTAATAAAGGAAGTTATTTTAATAATAAGGGTCACAAAAATATAGTTTTAATGCAGATGGTAAAGAAGAGTAATTTGGATGTGAAAAGTCACAAAGGGAGATAAATATATTGTAATGAGATTTATCTTGAAGACTTACTTCGACATTCGGAACACCTCGACCTTTCATGAATGAATAATCTTGGAAGGATTCATGGGGGGTCTTCACTGGATTTTTGTGATTTTACTACCTACACGAGGCGAAGCACGTAACGGTTGCACAAAATAGTTCTTGTAGTATACACACAGATCTTTGTGTAAACATATTCATTTGTTTTAAATTGAACCAAATATTGTTCATCGGTATCATTGAAATGTGTAATTTCAAATTTACAGACTAAAAACGAAACTTCAGTCATCGCCTTAACGATCGTGTATTTGTTTACTTCAACACCGGTTTTTCCAAAATGGTGTCTAAATAAGTCCGAAGTTATTCATAGTGAATGGCCGAGGAGTTCCGAATGTTACTTCGAAGAGTAAAAAAGGAGATAATTTAAGTGTTAAGCATTACAGAGAAGTAAGACTACATCTCACTCTTGATTGTTTTAAATATTTGATGACAAAATCAATTAGATTAAGTTTATTGTTTTAATCATTATACAGATAGTAGATTATAGACTGATTGGTTATTGATTTTATCATGAATTATTTAATGGGAGAGATAAGATGGGAGCTTCTTGGATAAATTTTACCATGCAAGTCTTAAAATGTGTACATCAGATATGTGACTCCCTGGAACATATTTATAATATTGCATACATGTAAATAGTAAAGTTTCATTATTAGGATCATCTTGGTTATGGGAAGTAGTGCAATTTTTGACAATTTTTAAGTTCTAAATGCTTAGTATGAGAAGAAAGAGGGATCTATATTAAGACCATTACACTTTAAAACAATCAATTTTGTTTATCATTTTATATAAACTTTACAAAATAAAAAAGGTCTAAGTAAACATTTCAGTAACATAACCTGTAGTTAAAAATCACAGACTTTTCTCACTGCCAAGGAGCATAGTGGGATATTTTTTTATGTATTAGACGTTTCACTGTACAAGTCCTTAAAGAGACCTCAAATAAAACTCAGTAAATTTACTCTTTTTATTGATATTTCGCCTAAAAGGCTTTTTCAAAGTACTCAAAACACTACGGTAAAGAATGGTACGGTAAAGTTCCGCTATTAAGACCACTTTTGTTATTTTAAAATCATGCGATTTTTGACAATTATTAAGACCAAAATGCTTAATTTGTGAACAAAAGGGTCTCTATAATAAGACCGGTCCGCTATTAAGACCACTGATTTTGCTGGTCTCAATGGCAGAACTTTACTGTATTTGTAAATGGCACTATATTCTGATTTTTGACAATTTGGCGCCAAAGTTCAATGTCGTGACGTCAAGTTGACGTCATGACGTCATTTCCTGTTTGTTGACGTCGTTTCAAATTTCAATGTGAAAAAATGTAGTAAAAGTGTTTTGAGTACTTTGAAAAAGCCTTTTAGGCGAAATATCAATAAAAAGAGTAAATTTACTGAGTTTTATTAGACGTTTGTTATAAAAAGGACGCCACGAACAAATATTGAACTTAAGAACCTAATGGATTTTGACCTTGTAACAGTCAGTGGGCAAATAATTGCCTCTGGGTTAAAACAATATCCTAGGGTGCACCAACATTACACTTGCCCAAAAAGGTTTTAACAACCAACAGTAACAAATTGTCTTTGTAAAAACCAGAAATAATTCAAAATTTACATAATTGTAGCTTGGTGGCCTCTAACAAAATGCAAATATGTGATTTTCCTCTGATTTACAGACGACATGGCTGCTTAGTAAAATACTGTTGAACATTGAAGTATGTCTTTGTCAATGCTTGAATAAGTTCAAACTGTATGGGGCTTTAAATCTGTCCCCTTTTTAATGAGTTTTAGGGAGTTACTGCAAATTTTATGCATTTCTTTACAAAAACCAATAAACTTTTTGTATTTAAAATGTCAAATGAAAAGCTGTTTTTGTTCGGCACAGTGTCATTAAAGGAGATAGGAATTTTTATTCATGAATAAGATGCTTACTTAAAGAGATCCTGCATAAATAAGAAATGACTATCGAACAATAAAACATACCTCGTTCAATATGTCCGGTTCACTTTAATTATCATTTGGGGGTCTTCCTTGATTTGTGATTTGCATTTCATCAAGGTTTAAGTAAATAGAAGGTTGGGAAATTTTTACTCGATTACTTTAGTGATTCATTGTCAATAATAGCTTTCAATATTGGCTTTATATTGGCCAACTTTATTAGTCAAATGGTTAAGATGGGTAAATGGTTTGTAGGGGAATTTTTTGTTCATTTGTGAAACAGTGAAATTAAAGAATTTGTGGTCATCCTAAATTGGAATTTAATATTTTAACATTGTTACTAACTCTGTAAGGAGTGTTGAAAAAGTTGCCATAGGTGAGAATTTTTAATCATTTTTGTTGTGAAGGAATTTTAAGCTCCAAGCTCTGTCAAAAATCATCTGATTTATGGTTGTATGGAAGTTATTATAAAATCATTTTATCTCGTTATTTTATAATTATGATAGATTCACAGTTTTCTTTGATCTATCCATATGTAGATGTTAATGCTAATTCTTGCTTATGATGACAATATAGGGAGTGGGTATGGCTGGGTGGTTACCCATGAATCTATTAGTAAGAGGTTAAGTGATTTGAAGGAGAGTGAATTTGGTCAAGTGGTTATTTTTGTTGCCCTGTTAATCACTGGATTATAGTCATCATGTTGGTTCAAATCACATTCAAAACTGTACTTGTTGTTTTCTTAAGCAAGAAACTTTATCCTACTGGTTCAGTACTGGTAGGTCAGGGCCCAGTTTCACGAACACTCTCATAACTTAAATAAATTTAAGATAGGAATGCGTTCGTGAAACAGGGCCCAGGTAGTGGACTTAAGAGTGATTAGTATAAGTTGTAAGAGATTGTTCCACCATCAAGCTTAAATGAATTAGTAATATCTGAATTTATCTACGATCTGATCTAGGTCTAGTAGCCAGGGAACAACCCAAGATGTTTTAAAGGCTGTTATCGTGCAAATATATTATTAATTCTTTTTTCAATTTTTCAAGAGATTTTGAAATTTCTTAGTGTCCAGGTCCAGACCCTTGATCTCCCAACCATTCTGAATCTGCTTTTGGTTAATTCATTTGTATTAATTTCTTAAATAGAAATCCTGATTGAAAAAAAAATACATGTAAAGTTCATATCATAAAATGGTAATTAATTTTCTGGGGAACGGTGAATGAAAACAATTATACAGCTGTGACATGAATACTTTCACTGACAATTGTAACATTCATTGCCATTATTATTTTCCGATATTTGATCACATGTCTTACCTTTGTGTTCTCTGTGGAAAGAAAATGATCTGATCTGTTCTGTTTTAATAAAACCATGTTTAAATATTTCACTATACTTGTACATGTACTAAATAACTTCTAAAATTTCTGCATAAGTTTAAAATTTATTTTCTACATGTATTTTATATTATTTTTGTTGCTATGGAAAACAAAGAGGATCCTATTAATTTATTTTAACATTAATTGTAATAGAAATACAGTTATGGTTCTTTACTGACATATGTCCTTGATACAGTAAAACCTTTATACAACAACCTGTAAGATCATCATAATCATCATCATCATCATCACCATCATCATCATCATCATCCAGTTTAGTTTAAACAGGCTGTCGATTAAACCTTGGGCAAGGGTGGTCTGTCTGGTCTGGAGTGAACTTTTCCTCTCCATGATTGGCAGTCTTGAGGGTTGGTGCCATCCATTTTCTGTACCAGCCAATCTCTGTTAACAGATATCCTATAGATTGCTATCATAGGATCAGGTTTACTATGAACTATTATGATGGCGGGTGTAATTAACAGGTGGTAATTGTACCATGCCTTGTGAGCAATCTGATTATAACCTGATCTAAAATTATCAGCTCACACACTGGCTTATTTTAGATGTGACTACTTCATATTGTGGGTCATGTTCAGCTGACCTTTGCTTTTATAATATTCATGATTAAATCATTTTGTTCAGTAACTTGTTTACATCATCTATGTCACACAAATTGGAAAGAGTGGTCAAATCACAGCGTATGATTAACACCAACGTCAAATTTGCTTGCAAACCTCTGTCTAAAAATAGAATTTACAAAAAAACAACAAGATGCTATTAATAGTGCTTCGCCTAGACAGGGCTCAAATTTAAGCTCGCATACTCGCAAAATGCGAGTGGATTTTGAAAATTGGGAGTAACTTTTACTTTAACTCACAAATTTTTGCGAGTTGAAATCGCTGCAAAGATATTTCTGTACAAACTTATTCCGCTCAAATCAGCATTGAAACAGTCAAATAGATCAATAGCATTAGTTAAAGATTAACAGTACAAACTTGTTTGATATTCTTTGTCTATCCCACAATAGCGCCCTTGTTCTATCTATAGTAATTTTAGTTTTATGGTTTTTTTATATTGCATATAATTATGAATAGTTACTATGTATGCCATTTAAATTTAGAGAACAAAATGCGAGCTATTTTTTTCATTTTTGCGAGTTGAAATCAAATCAACTTTAAAAAAATTGCAAGTCCAATTTTTATTAAATTCGAGCCCTGGCCTAGATGAAAGCTACCAATTGATTGGTTGACTCAAAGGTCATCTTGATGTGACCCTTTGAGTGATGGCAAGAGATCCTATACCACAGCAGTTTATAGCATAAGATATCTGTTTACAGAGATAGTGAGTTGCAGCATGAATATTGTAATATAGCAAAGTCAAATGACGAAATTGTAAGTACTGCAAGCTATTCAGATGCCAAAGAAGCAAGTACTGAATGGTTGAATGTGAGATTTTAATCCGATTGTGAAACTATACTAAATTGACTGTTAAAAGGGACATGGCTGCAAATCACATAGTCACTTTCATTAGAAAATATCTAAGCATATTTATATTTAAGTTGACTTGTTCAGAGGTGACATTTATTCTACCGTGGCCTTCAATAGAGGTTTCACTTTGGAGGTTTTTAAAATGCATCTGAATTATTTCTTTTTATTATTGATATCAGGTATCTCTGCTGACCCATGGTTTTATTTTATGTATTTTTCAGTGTCCAGTGTCCTCTATAATTGAAAGAAAGATCATTTGATCCATGTTGGAGATAGCCACCTCCATTTTAATGCAAATTTAGGTAAAATTAAACTTTCTTTATTTTCATTGCAATGTATATCTTTTAATGTATAGAAAAATGAGAACAGAATAAATTGAAAATGATAGAACCCTTTACCTTGAGGGAAATTGAGGGAAAACTGTAAACTTACTGATGTATTTAGTACAGTGGAAATAGTGACAATGATCAAAAGTCTCATAAGGGACACTTGAGGATATCTTTAAATCAACATAATGAATTCAGCAAATCAAATTTACATGTATTTGGTTTTATATTGGGACCATATTGAAAATTGTTGTTTTATTCACAGTATATAAAGTTGTCATAATTATTATTCACTCAATTTACAAGGTTTAAATGTTGCTCCTTTTTGTAAGTGTTACTAAGTTTATGTTGTAGCCACACCTTCAAATATCTGTATGTGGTCACTGACAAACATTAAGTATTGTTGTCAAGTTTTCAAGAAAGGTATATCTTGCTTCAACCAGAGATTGAATGTTGATAGCTGGATATTCTTCTTTTTGTTCACGGCTACACAAGACCAGTCTTATGGATGAATTATATGGTCCATCTAAGTTCAACTACAGTACCATAAAGTTTCTCCTGTAAAATTGTCTCAGTCGGCCATATTGCTAGTCTCTCCTGGTGGTGTCTTTCACAGGTCTGAAGGATGTGCTCTGTGGTTTGATCATCATCACCGCATGGGCATGTGGCTGTCAGTGCCAGCTTCAGCTTTTTTTGCATGTGTGCATCTAGCCAGTTGTGTACTGTCCTAAGTCTCACCATTACTACTTGTTCTGGCCTGCTAAGAAAATGATAATCATCCTTTTCTTGGGTTGTCTTGATAATGGTGATCTTTTCCTGGTATGTCACATTTGCAATAATTATTGGTTGTAGCTGGATATTAAATTTCAATGTTCTATCAACTGGACCAAGGCTTCATTCATTGTGTAACCCTTAATATAATAGGGGTTAAGTTTATGTAGGAATTTATTGTATTGTGACAAAATGACAATTGTTGATTACTTTTATCGTAAATTATCTTAAATATAATCATTCCCCTTCCTTGACTGATAAAATTATATGCTTGACCGTCTCTCTATAAACAAACTTGACGTTAAAGAATGTGGACCCATTGGCCCTTTTTATGGCCCTTTATTTGTGATGTTAATGATACAGTCAAAGTGTTAGTGGAATCCATGGATGACCGCACTTGAACCATAAATTAGGCGTTATTTGGTATTCATTGTTGTAAATTTTAAAGTCAAACTGGTGTCGTCTGCTTGATGATAATTTATTATTTTGATTATATCTGATAATAATCTAAAATATTGTAATTATTGGTTATTTTAATATTGTTCTGAATATGATTGGTTTAATTAAATGATTTTGTGATCATTTGAGTCTGTGTTCAGAGGTCCACATGGAAGAATAGTTTTGTCAAATTGTATGTAGCCTTGTTAAGTAAAGTCTTTATTATTATTACATTAATGTTCTCATTATTATGTGGTATAGTAGATAGAATTAGGGGAGGAATACACTGGTTCATATCCTTTCAACATTGTTTATGCAATAGAAGGTCCATACCTAACTGTTTTAAAAACCACTTTTTGTTTCTGCCAAGTACTATCCAATGGTTTTGCTTCAAGGTAAAACTAAGATCTATGGCCGTCCAAAAATGTTAGGGTTTTCCGAAATATAATCAGGTACTATGTTGCTAAAAGTACCCAGGAAATCTTATGTATAACACTGCATAACAATACCTTTTTTAATTGAAACCAAGTTATGAATTGGATTTAGTGTATCAAACCCAGGACCTCATAGCTCCTTGCATATCTGAGTAAGATATATAGAATTAGCTAAACATACCTTAATACTATGACTAACAAAGTATTTAATATCTAAAAATAGTTACGTTGGGTCTCAGATGACTGATTTAGGGTCCTCGGGCCTTTTTCGTATGTATATATATAAAAAATAAACAACATAATTTTTTATTTCACTTTGATGGGTCTAGACTATTGATGAACAATATTCTACCGATTGTCAATTATCACTCTGTGCACATCGTAGGTGTTACAAATTAACATATTTATGTTTCGTATTGACATTCATTGACATAACTATGATGTCATTAACTTCTTATCACCGTTGAAACAAAGGAGAGTAGGAATAAATTATGTCGAGGTTCATGTTAGTGTTATCTTCAATGAGAATAGTTTAACTTGTTGTAGTAGGTGACTCCTGTTGTACTGGGGAAAGGTTGTTAAAGCTACTTGATCACAGATTTAGTTAATTATTTTGAATATAAAAAAAATAACTTTAAGTCTTTTTGGACATTTTAAAATTAACTGTCAGTGTTTTTGGATATTTTAATATTTACTCTCAGTGTTTTCAATATTTGTGACCTAAAATAAAGTCTCAATATTTTAAGGCAACCTGACCTTTTGATTATGAGAGTTCTAAAATTAAATTCACATGGAGGCATTAAATTCATCTATACTGTTAATAAAGGGATATGTTTTATAATTAAAATCACTAACTTTTACAGTTTTATGTAAATTTGTTAAGATATTATCATTTTCAGAACACTGTTTCACTGCTTCCAAAATGTTTCTAACGAAATGAGTTTTAGAAAAGTTGAATTGAAATCTGTGAACAAGTAGCTGTAAAACATTTTATAAAGTAAAAAACAATGTTAAAAGTGCTTTTTTGTTTAGTGTCAGTTTTTAACTACTTGGATATACCATGAACAAAACAAATCATTGACTCCTTTTTACTTGTTCTGGATGTTTAACAAATTTGTACTATTGTATGTAGCTGGACATTAGTTCTGTTAGTTGTGTTTGTTGTCATGGATTTTTAATTACTGGTCAGGCATGATGGAAAAAAGATGTATAACATGTTGTTAAAAATGTATACTGTATTTTGGATGGTGAGGATTTACTTGAAATATTAATTGTAAGTAGCTGGGGTAGATAATGTGGATATTCTTGTTTAAGTGGATTTTCATTACTGATTTGCTAGCCTGATGAAACTGTGTTTGTTTCTTGCTGACTGAAGTTGAACTGATAAGTTTTGTTTCTTTGTTTGGGGGTTGGGTCAAAGACTAGCAACACATTGTACAGGTCATATCACTGGCAGTTAGTCAACCTACTCACTGTTCCTGGAAAGGCTAATACTCTGGATTTAGCTGTTAACCAGTTACTAGGCGATACTTCCATCAGTGACTTACCACTACCCTACATGATTAACTATCAGTGGTAGGAGGGAGATTAAAGGGGGGTAGAAACAATTTCATGACCAAACTCTATGAAAGTATGCCCCACCAACTTCTGTTTTATGTAGGTTGATGAATAAAAAAAATATAACTGGTCGTTTTTGTAGAAAGAAAATATTTAACATATAGCCGTTAATAGCATAAAGGTTAAAACATTAAACTAGTTGGTAGACATATTTGGACATTAAATACATGTTTTGATGTAAAGAAAAACATTAACTGTTGGTCAGCTGAATGAAATGGACCCTGGCTTTAGTCATATCAGTAAATCAAATTAATGGTCAGTCATTTTCTCTTTTGAATGTTTAAACAGTGGTAGGATGTATAAAAGATTTTGAAATGTTTAAAAACTTCAAAAGGATTTATTGAAGTAAACCTTGCCTGCATTAATTGTTATGGTTAGCTTTTAATCAGGGATTAATTAGCAAGTTAATATTGTACATGTTATTCTTTGATGCAGTTTAATACAATCTGGACTATTGTGGACTTTTCATATTGGACTAATGGTAAATAAATTTCAAGGTTTGTTCTTATGCTTTTTTGTTTCTGTTGAAATTTGGGTCTTGTCATAAGGTTGACATGTGATTTCAAGCTCTTGAGTACTTCAAAAGCCTAAATAATATTCAAAGAGCCAAAAGACATTTTAAGAATCAAAATATCATTTTAAGGGCAAAAATTCCATTCATTACCAAAAATATCATTCAATACCAAAAATAAGTTATCAAGAGTCAAAATACTTTTTCAAGACTCAAAATGAAATTAGAATCTTAAAATGTCAATTTAAGAGTCTTAATACCAGTACAAGAGTGAAAACAAGGTTATTTTATACAGGATATGTCCAGTCAGTTTTATCATATACCAGCCACGTTTCTGATGTTCATATCTCAATGTTACATGTAAACAGTGGGGTCAATGATAAAATCATCTTTTGATCATATACTCTATACTTGTCACCTAAACTATTTCATATACCATAAGACTATACCATAGTTTTACATGTATTGTTATGTTATATTAGAGATAGCTTTAATGAGTTTTGTATACTTTAATATTCATTGAAAAGTTAAACAGGGAAAACTTTCAAGAACTATAGAAGCCTGCAACCCGGGTCGATAGCGCAGTTGGTAGCCTTCCGGGATTTGGAATCTCGTGTCCTGAAGGAGGTACAGGTTGGAATCCCACATAGGTTATACCCTTCCAGGAAAATATGACAATAATGTCAATTTTCCTCCATTGATTAGATAATATGAAGAAGACAACTTACATTCTAAAATAAACAGTTGTTGGACCATATGACAACTCACATTCTAAAAGTTTCTTGTCCATAGTCTACTGGCTGTATTGGAAGACTGACCACTCCATGACTGAAAGCCATGAATTCTCCCTCGGCTACTTACCATGTTTTTTTAACAATTTGCTTATGGACAATGGAAGTCTAGTACTGAAGCTTCCTAGGATAGGTAGTGAGGTTTGTCTGTCCTCTTTGTATAGTTGACTGTTGAAAGGGTGCTTTAAATTTATAAAAGCTGAATAGTTTTAATGGGTTGGTTTTACTGACAGTATATTTATAAATCCAGTTTTGAATGCATCTACACTCATACTAAACACTAAGTAATGTTACCAAACCTTTTTGTTTTTTATTGCACACATCCCTTTGGGGATAGATATATCATGTGATAGGGTCCACAGATGACAAAATTGACAATGTTGGACCCTTTTTTAGTGACAATTCTGGTAATTGTTATGACACCTGTGTTTGTAGACAGGTGTTGAGAATTTGATGTATTTATTTGTTTGAAGTTAGGGTCTTTAACTAGACATTAAAGGTTGTCCTATTTTACCTGACAGCCTACAATATTTGGGTTCCGGCAACTTGTTACTGCTATTTAAAATTTGGTTCAGGCAAGTGAAATATAGCTAATATAAATAGCTGTTGGTCCATCAGGGCAACTTACTTTAAAAAATAATGTGAAGCCCTGAAGAGGCATTGTCCCCTCCCTCTCTCTACATTGAAAATATTTTAAAGGTTCAGCCCTTGATAATTACATAATAGAATGAAATAAAGTATGACTGATTTGTTATCTAGAATTTATTTGATGTATAATCTCATTGATCATACAATATCTCTAGTCATCTGATAAAAAATGATAAAATCTGATAAAAAATGATAAAAAAACAATACAATTTGATATCATATGAAATTAGATATAAACCTACACGACACTGTGACACTGACACTAGGTATAATGTCTCTCTCAAACCAGGATGTGAAATTTTATATTTCTCTGAAATTTGTCTGCCTGGAATATTGTGGCTTACCAATTACTTGGAAATGGATTTAAGGACATAAAAATTGGTGTTGGAAAATTTTGTTAGCTTTTACATTTGCATTGAAGTTTTGGTAGGTGAAAGTTTTCTTTGATTGAGGAACTTGATGTTTACTTTTTCTATATAAGGTAGATGGAATAGTGAAATTCAGTAATTTTAGAATTATAAGAATTTTTAATTCTCTCACCTGAGTGTTCATATAGTTTTGATTTACCATGCAGATAGCTGGAGGACATTTTAAAGTTTTCATACTTCTTGATTTTGGGAATGTAGTGTTTTATAGGTTTATTGTTTTTGATACTAGAAAACATGTGTATTTACAAAGGAAACCATTTTTTACAATTCTAAATTTTACAAGTCTTGTACAGCAATGTTTTTACTTTTGTTTGTTTGTAGTGTAGTGGTTTTTACTGTTTAAAGTCAAAAGAGGTGGATAGGTCACCTAACCTTCATACCTTGTATCCACCAATTCTAGACTTTTCTTTCCAGGGCTAGGCATTAACAGCCATCTGATAGTCCTCGACATTAATGTTTAGTCCTGTTTTCATTAGCGACTTTTTATTTTCTTATGTACTAGCTGTTCCATTATGAATTTGTAGCTGGTCTTAAACCCACAGCTTCCTGACTGTGAAAGTTATAATAGTGATTTGAAGCAAATGACCTTATCCACTCAACCATTGAAACAAGTTCAAAAAATGTGAATGCAAATGTTGCAGGGTGAGCAAAGTATGCAGTCTGAAGGAGACTTTAACCCCAAACCCCTCGTTCACAAGGCAAGTGCTCTCCTAACTGAGCTATGCAACCCCTTAAATATCCTTTTCCATAATGTGAACAAATAAGTACTGTGACGTAAATTCTCAGAAATTACTTAGTGTGTACTGTACAACCTGTCTTGAACAACACCCACTGGGAGGGTTTAAATTGTGTTGTTGTTCAGGAATTGTTGCTCTGCAGAGGTTAAACAAATTGAATATACAGTGTAACCTCTGCAGAGCGACTTTCGGCGGAGTTTGAAAAAACTGCCGCTCTGCAGAGGTGCCGCTCTGCAGAGGTAGACTTTTTCTACCGATCACGAAAAACGGCCGTTTCGGTACGGAAAACTGGTCGTTATCCGTTCCGTAATGTAAATACAGTTATTATCTGGCGCTGATCGACAAAAGTAAAAAGTTTTAATATGATAACATTTTTTTTTAAATTAATCTTTATCACCGGTAGAAATTCCTAGCATGATGGTTAGTTTTACGCACAAGAAAGCAATACACCAGCGAAATCGTTTCTTTTACCGTCATAATTGTTTTTATACCTGTCTAATGGCGAATAATATTTAGCATGGATTATCGTCGTCTTTTCGGGAGTAACTATCTGATTCGGCTCTTAAATCTCAGATAACTTTAAAACTGAATTCATGTCATCGAAGCTTTTAATAATAAGTACAATAACAAATAAGTTTCATTTAGTATCGTTAACTAGCTGACGTATGTACATCTGATACTTGATGACATCAGCCTACCAAACAAAGCGCTCCTCATCTTATATCCGTTCGTTGGTGTCATGGAAACCATATGTCACTTGTATATTAACCCCTGTTAGTCAAATGATTTAACAACATGACACTTTAGTGTAGTATTATACGATTAAGGGTATTGCTTATTGTTTAAATCTTCCGGTCATAGATAATTATCGATAATTGATATTAACCTTGCTAGACTTAGTGTCGCTGTACAGAGGTAAAGAATAACAATGGGAATTTATCTCAACGGCCGTTTACCGCTCTGCGGAGGTGTCGTTCATTAGAGGTAAATAATAGTGCAAAATCGACGGGGGGAAATCTAATATGCCGCTCGTCGGAGGTTGCCGCTCGTTAGAAGTGCCGTTAGCAGAGGTTATACTGTACTCTTAAAGAAAATATAACAATATGTTGTTGTGCATAGGATATGTTCTGTAGAGGGCTGCTCTGCTGAGGTTATACTGTAGCTTTAAAACAACAACAAATAGAAACTGTATGAAATGTTGTTACACTGTTTGTTGCTTGAGGGTAGAGTTTGACATGACATGGTTTCAATTAATACATTGTTTAAATTACTGTGAATAAAAACATCTTGAAACTATTTTATAATTTATTATCTAGAGTGTCAATGTTGAAATATGTATCAATGTTTGAAATAGTTTTACACTTTGGAATGTTGTTTTTAGGTTTTTAAAATGCTGAGGTCTGTGGATGTAGTTTAAATGAGGGAAATTAATTAATTGTGAAGGTATAACAGTATGACCTTACTGTCAAGAAAATGAAGTTAAACTCAAATTCTTTCAGTATCAAAGTTAAATTGTACCATCTTTAAACGTTTATTGTTCTGTTCAGACTTTATTTACCCTTAAATAAAATTCATAAATATGGATCTTGACCATACAAGCTGAAATACTGTACATTAAAATTGTTTATTATTTCAAACACTGTAACATTCTGCTATAAAAACCTCCTTGGTCATTGCACAATCATTTGAGTTCTACTCTAAAAATATTGTTTTTATGTTTTGTCTATTGTAATATGTATTGTTTGTTTATTTGCAGGATTCTTACTATTTGAAGCGAGTAATGTTCAGAATGAATGAAAATGGAAAACAAAAGCATTTACTTATAAATGAAGATGTCTTAATAAGTGAAGATTGAACATAATGATGGTAATTTTTCATTTAAAAAAAAATAAAACTAGAAGTTTTATGATCTTTCTAATTCAAAGTTTATAGAACTATAGAACCCCACTCAACCAGCCCAGACAGTAAAACTCAAACTCTACTGATTGAGGGGTCATGGATTTGATACCCATGCAGGATATACAATCATGGAGTTTGGTCATGAAAAAATTTATTTAGTAATTTCCCTCCTACCACTGATTCTAAATCATTCAGGGCAGTTGTCAGTCACTGACGGAAGTATCCACCTATAATAACTGGTTGACAGCTTAATGCAGAGATCTTAGCGTTTCCAGGAACAGTGAGCGTAAAATCATTGACTGACCGCTGTAATTAAAGCTATACAATGTGTTGCTTTGTGTTCATCGCAACCAAAAAAAAGTTCCCTCTCCTTATTAAATTTTCTTGACCTGGGTTATGTGCTTTGAGGAAAATATGTTAGAAACTTTTTGTCATTATTTAAAATTCATGTTTGATTAGAGATTAAAACTAGGTACACGATTCTTAAATGAGCAAACAAAAAATATTTGAAAGTTACGTAAAATGGACGTAATTGAATTTGACCTAGATAGCATTTCGTGACTTTTTGTTTGAAGATTTTTACATTATAAACAATAGTAGCTCAAAAAATGATGTTTTTATCTCCACAGTGTTTAAGTATGTAAATGTTTTATTCTTGGATTTACTTATAGGTGAAAGTAGGAGTGAATTAAAAGGCTAGTAAAAAGTACTACAAAATTTCACTGGAGGAAAAACAGGAATTCATTTTTATGTGGAATTTATTTTTGGATTTATTTTATAATACAGTGTTGTTTTTGTGAAAGAAAATATTTTATGTGATTTTTTATATAATGTGAATTTGTTCATAGTTTATTTTTGAAATATTTTTAGTGAGTAGTGTTACATTATATTACTTGGAATTTAATGTTCTACAAGGATTTTATAAAAAGCTAGTTAGCTGTAGAAGAAACATGGCTGGAATTGTAGAATGGTTTAAACAGTAGGTATTTTTTTTTAAATATTTTAATGTCATTCTTATATGATGATAATGTTGTTGTTTTGTTTTTCATTTGGGTTTGTATGCTGCCATCGTCGGTTATCCCATGATTACTGCACCATGCTGCGTTATGTTCCGTGGGCCATTTGGTTAGAAAAGTCTTGTTATCATGAATTATTAATGAGGCAGTTTCATTGGTTCCGCAAGGAAACCACTGCTGAAATCTAGCATTTTATTGAAATTACATTTTATATTAGATTCAAAGGTTTGGTTTACCATTCAAAATTCAATTTTTTTCTTAAACGGGTGATGTACGACGTCATTGTTATTGAAGAGTATTTAGTTGTAACATGCCATTTCATTGGAAGAAGATTGGTCTCCCCCTGCCTCTCGTGCATATTTATGAAAACGAGGTTATTGCCAGTCAAATTGCCCAAACCACATCACTTGTTCTCTCTTGTCTCCAAACTAGCTTTTTATGATAACAAGGTTGAGTCCATTCATATTCAACTACATGGAGGGTTGGACCCCAGCTCACTATTAGCATAAAATTGGTGTTGGGACTCGAAGTGTAGAAATCTTGAAATTTGTATATTATTATTATATTATTAACCCACCCAAATTTGTTGTCAATTAGTTTTAGAATTGTTGTTGGAATTCTCAGTAAAATAATCATGAAATCAGTGTATTTTTCTTGGACACTTCGACCACTAACCCACCTATATTGGTTTATCAATATGTACAATGTATTGATTATGGTAATCAGTCTCTATATCATCGGTGAACTATAAATATTGGACTTGTGATATATATGTTATTAGCTTTGTACTTAGTTGACAAAATTAACTTTTCATTCTAAATTGATCATGTTAATAGTTCTAGCAATAAATGGAGCCATTGTTGTTTTGTAAATATTTAGCGTTAAAATCTCAATTAAAGCATAGTGTCTGTTTTATTGATGGTAGGAAATTAAATCTCATGTAATAATAGTTTTCACAGTTATTGGTTAAAAAGTTGTAAAATTTCAATTACTAAGGTATAAAAGAAGTTTACTTACTTTCAATTTAGTTAGGACCATATAGTATGGATACATTTTACTATTTCATTATGTAATGTAGTTTTATACCAGGTTTTATGACTTTTTTGAGAGTATCAAAGAGAGTCATTGCTAGTTTTTATTTTCTGTGTTTATTACATTGGTCATTGGACATACAGTCATTGTATTGACCCACTAGCCTGAAGTCTGGGACTAGTGAAAATTGATTTTGGCTTGTGAAATTTCCTTGATAATTATAGTCAGGCTAGTTGTTGATGTTGCTCTTCACTATGTTACGTAACAAAAGGACGCGACATTAACATGTGAAATAGGTTGGCCATTAGTACAACCAACTATAAACATAACTTGCTGAACCAAATTTGAACTTGCTCAAACAAATGGTCCTTCAAACAAAATTTTAGTATTATAAATATGTCCTGGCTGAACAATGGAACGACTTGTGCTTAAAACATGCTGTCTGAATCTAAAAAATTGATCATCACAGGCAATCAGATGACCATTAATTTGTTGCTCTGTAACAAGAGAAAGTCAAGGCAATAGCTGAACATATAAATTTAAGGGTTTTAAATGCATTTTCATCAACATTTTACTCACTTATTTCAACAGCCTGGATGACTTGCTTGCCATGGCAGCTTTCATGTTCTCCAGTACTTTCCTAACTCAGTCTGAGATTGATCTAGCCTTCATATTCCTCCTTTTTGGAGACAAAACAAGATTATTTTAAAACTTGTTTGGATAATATGACTTGCCACACCACTTACAAGTTATCAAACCCAAATCATTTTGTTTTGAAATCTATTGAATTGCTGTCTTATGGTTGAATCATAAATATGTTCTGTACTCTTTGTCAAAGTTCCTACAAAAAACAAACTAAGAATCATCACCATGGCGTCAGACCTCTAAATGTACCAGGAATCACACCCATAAAAAATCACCCTCTACAACAATGTTAACTTTTTTGTTCATCACATTTTCATGTAAATTCTGACAGTTTATGTTACATTTTATGTGTTCTTGTATGAGTCAAGCTAAGTGCACTAAGTTTCTTCATAAAAAGTATGCAGAAGATCATTTTGAAATGAACCCAAAGATCAGATAAATGAGCCTAAAGATGAAATAATTACCAAAAAGATATTAAAACCAATTATCTTTTACTGCTATTGTATGATTAATTGTTAGGTCACACACATAGGTTTCAAGGTCAATTTAAGGTTGTTTAAGTTTCCGTTTTAAATTGAATGGAGTAGAATTGAAAAAAAATATGAAACTAGTCACAATTTTGTAATTAATACCAAGCTTGACTCACTTTGGGACCTTGGTTTTGGATCAGATTTTAATCAATTTTTTTATTCACTAACAATTATTGGTGTCAGAAAAGGTAGTAGGTTTTAGATTGACATATTTTAGGGTTGTTAATTACCATTTAGTGACTCGTTATCATGTAGTTATTGGATATTTAAACAATCTGAATAAAATGTATGATATACTTGATACAATTGAGATTTCTGATGGAAAATTTGTTTTCCTAAGACTAGATTTTATTTCCTTATAAAACATTCATTGAGATCTTAGTATTGCTATTGTTTTCAATGATAGCCTGTTCTGTTGAAAAGGCACAAAGAACGGAAATATTTTTTTTCCATCTCAAAAATATAAAGAAAATGGGGTTAGTACTGGCAATTAAGACTATTTTTGGGGTCTAGTCTGTAAAGTTTATTATGATACAGACCGCAAGTAATTAATTTTTAATTAATGTTTAAGTGATAGCCAAATTTTACTCAAAATGAACTATTTAGAGCACATTGCCAATGGTCAAGTCTGAAACTCTCTTCAGCCTAGTAAACATAGCACAGCCTCCTTCTATACTTTGATTTATCTGTTGTCAAAAAAATAACTGTAGAGGACAAAAATTACCTGTATTAATAATATTATACTGAAAATAAATCTAATGAAAAATACAAAAAAACATTGAGGTCATTGTAAGAGAACTAAGGAAATGTTTTACTTTTTTACTTGGACTAAATACATAACAGATACCAACAAAGAAAATGTTAGTTTTATGATATGTTTGTTGTTTTGTGACATTTTAATTATGACAATTATATTTAATTATGTCAGGATGATAGACAATACTCCTACATGTACAATTCATTAGTAAAAATTATTGTTTAATTAACTGTCTAATCTGTATGACCTGATTAATGAGTCCAAGTGCGGACCAATGGAGGTTGGGTTGAGTTGAGGGGGGCAATGACGCCTGTAGACTTGTATTGCATGAGTAAGTATGATGAAAAAATTTGTATGATTACTCTATCGCTCACTAGATACAGTCTTGTCTTTTGTTTTATTTCTAACTTTTATGTTGTTTTTTACAATGTACGAGACTGGTTAGAAATAATAGCTTTTCAAAAGTAATATCCTAAAAACAAAAGAGAAAAAAAGACATATGTGTGTATGAAGTGTCATTGACCAAACCTTATTGTAAATAGAACATGAAGGAAATGTCAATGCTATCTTTATCAATGTTTATTTCGCCTCCACAAATCTCTACTTATATTTAGTTGTATGACTGACATATTTGTTACTTGTTTTTTTTTAAGGGTTTGAATCTATAGATGGTGTTAGCTAGCTGGGCTAGATGTTGGAAAAGTTGTACACTCTGTGTTTTAAGGCCATTTTAGGGGTCAAAATTGGACCCCATTCCCTTCCCATAAAGTATGTATTCTCACCCCTAAAGTAAATTTCTCTGTACTGAAAGGAAAAAATTCCCCCTAATTTATTTTTGTTGCTATTTTCCCCTTAAAAAGGGCCCTACAACATTTTAACTAAATTTCACGAAAATAAATGCTGATGCTGGAACCTAACCTTATGACCACCTCAATTTTAAGACTGATTCTATATTCAATGGTCAGAGATAAAAAACCACCTCACCTTTACCTTATACCACCACTTCTTGCTGACCTATTACATTAATTTAAAAAAATTATTGATGTTGGGAAAGTTTTTGTATTTGAACCATTGTATTAAATTACAATTGGGACCAGCGTGTTCATACATTGAATGTTGTGACTTTGGGCAGCAAGTTATGATTGATAACAAGGAACAGAATCAATATTCTTTCATGCTTTAAGGTGAAATATGGTGTTATTCAATGAAAATATATGATGAAAATACCAACTCTTATATTTTCCCTGCAGTGAAAATATAACATCCCAATGATGTCATCTCAAAAGATAAATGATGTCATCTTAGAGGTTAAATGGCATTGGGTTATACATGTATTTGTGTAAAATATCTCATCTCTAACAAAACACAGAAAAAACCTAAAAAAGTAACTTGAGTATCCAGTCTTTACGAATGAATTTTCAAAGCGCAAGACATTCGGTCTTGTAAAGGCCAAAATTTTACCAGACCGAAAAGACTTTTACCGGACCGAAGGCTTACCAATCATATTTTGTTTTTATATGTTATTTTAGACTGTACTGCTTATGTTTCTACCTCATATATGATATTATTATACAATTAACATTGAATAAAGAATTGCTTGACTTACTTGCAACTGCAAGTTTTATGTTCGATTATGCATTTTTAGTAATATTGCTATTGAAATTTCCACCAGACTGTCGGTCTTGAGATCCGTATATTTTAACCGGACCATCAGTGTTTTAGACGGACTCGGTCTTCGGTCTGGTGGCTAAATTCGAAGACTGGTATCAGTAAACTTGTGAGTTCAGAAAATGACATTTTCTCTGGTGGCAATGCCATTATTGAAAATATGTTTTCTAAGCTTATTTGGTGAAATGAGACACTTCGTTATTATTTGTTCTTACATAAACCTGTTAAGGCAAGCCTGAGGTTGGTACACCTTATGAATAACCAAAACTTAGTAGCTTACAGGGGCTGCCGGTCACTTGGATCCCTGGTCAGGGCTTTGCCCTGAAACATTTGGTGCCCTTACAGCATCTGAATCCCCATTCTGCCTGTTAATTGTCCACCCCCTCTAACTAGAATTTTCCGCACCCTCCCCCCACTAACTAGAAATCATGGATCTGGCTATGGCTGTTCTGAATGTTTTTACACTCTCTTTGGTTAGCTTGGTTTTGAAGTCAAAACAAGTGTGTTACCCCTTCACGATAAATGTGACAATTCAGTGATCATGTAAATGTGTATAATGATATCAGTCATTGATCATATAAACAAGATAAAACCTCCAAGTTACTCTATGTCTCTATGTCTCCAATTAACTTGTCTATATTTTATCTTTCATTGATAATTTATCATATTTTGACATGGGAAAATATTATCTTCTAAACGTATGACAATTTTATATTGAATACACTCTCGGTTTTACACTGTTGTTTCAACATTGCAGGGCTCAACTTAAAAGGTTGTCCTATCGCCCCTGAAAACCTATATTTGAATTTGAGCAACTTGGTTTGGGCAAGTGAAGTACATAGTTGGTTGTCCTACTGGGCCACATGCATTAAGCATTAATGATGAGCCCTGGAATTGTGTTGGTATTGGATGAAGATATGTGATGAAAATATGATATCTTATATTTTCATTGTTGTGTGAATATAAAATAAAAAAAAGCAAATGATGTCAACATGATAGAAAAATTTAGTCATTCAGAAATAGTCATGTTCACTTCAAAATATGTTTTCTTAGCTTTCAGTAAAGTGGTAATAAATCTTATACCAAAATAGACCAAGTTCTTAAGTTATTTGTAATGACCAGCTCACCTAACCAGCATTTCATTATCTTTTCTTTACTATTTCTGTGTTTCCCTTCCACAAAGAGCTGACAGCTTTTATGTCATGAAAACTTTAAGGGAAATCAACATTGCCTTTTTTTCCTTTTTCTGTAAAAAAACTTCATGTTTCATTATTCAATTTAAAGCTAGTCATGATTATTTCTCATGTATAGTTACTTACCCTGTATAACCTATTTATCTTACAAAAAAACTTAAATTACAAAAAATGTTGACATTTTAAATTGTGATATTCATCCCTTAAAATGTTTCACTTAAAAGTTTTTATCATAAAAAAATGTTGCGCTATGATACTTTAACAGTATGATTCATGTTTTTTCTAACGATACTATCATAAAATTATGATTAAAAAATGATTTTCCACTGTTTTTGTCAGTCGCTATTTATCGTGTATTTAAATGAAAGGAATAGGTATTCAATGAAAGGAAATAGTAACATTCCGTCAACTTTGTGAAAGTCTCACCTGAGTGAACTGCATTGTCGTAAAATGATTTTTGATCAGTTTACACGATATCTAAATATATATTAAATTACGAAATTGTTTAGTCCCGATTTTTTATAATGGTTATAAATATATAGCACTTGTCAATAGGGAAATGAACAAAATAACTGTTCGTTTGTTTTTTCTTATCGAAATAAAAAGGTTGTTACATTGTGTGTGAAATTTCCATTGTGTCGTCTGATAAAAGAACAGAGGATCATGGGGCTTTGATCAATGTGATACACTGACTCGCAAAATCCATTTGAAATTGACGGGGACGGATTTAGAATATATGACATACGACTGACAAGTGTTTATATATTGTGTGAAAATTTAAATCTTTTTCTCAACATTTTGGGATTTAAATTTATTGAATAAGATTATGTGTCTTATATACTGTTTTCTTGATGTGCGTCCATAAAGGGAGTTAAATCATGAATTACTATAGGTGAGATGTTGGTTTTAATATTGTAAGAGTTATCTCAAACAATTTACTAAACTTCTGATTGCCAAAACAATCTTTTGTTTGTGGCATCATAGTGTCTACATAAAAAGAGTGGAAAGCAACTGGTTGTTGAAAAAGTTGCATTTAATTTTTAAAGTCTTTGAAAATTATGCTCTGTCTTTAAAAATGAGTTTCAACTTTGATAGATTGTACTTAAGTTTTAATGTTCTTGATTAATACTTGGAAGGAACTTCCAAAAGTTCCATCAAAATTGTTGATCTTAATTATAGTGGAATGATCTTCTTATAAGGACCATTTTCTCTTAAAATTAATAATAATTGTCAAAATTGAATGACTTTGAAGTTAACCAATGTAGTCTTTATAGCGAATCATTACTGTACATTGTATAACATAATGTGACCAAGGATTTTAAAAAGGATTCAAATGATAATGTTGTAAATACTGATTGCCTTTTTTAAGATGGGGTAGAACAGCTAAATAACTTGGCAGTTTAGTGCCTGCTTGCTGAGTTGACATCACCTTGGTATTTGTATAGGAGAACATATTCACTCAATATGTAGTTATTCAAACTGATTGATTATAATAATAATCATATTATAATTTCTCTTTATAGATCTACCTCATATAAGATGGGTCCAGGTAAAGCTATCAGTGTTTATGATGGTAGAAAATGGCCAGTGGTAAGTTGATTACTTTATTTTATGTTACCATAACCAACCATCATTTTATAATTATTCCTACAAAATTTTATAATCATTATGAACTGTCTATTTTTCTTCCATTAAAGTGGTGTTCATTGTCATTTCAACAGAATGATAATCAGATCTATTTGATAAAGCCATTAAAGTTTCTAAGAAATGCTGCTTGATGGAAGATCTTGTCAGAGAAAAGAGGGTGACCATTTTTCATTGCAAATCCTTCTATATTACTTTTAAAAAAAATGTAAGAGTTTTGAAAATATGGCCTGCAGGATATTTATGTGAAAGAATCCTCTTTTGAAAATATATTAAGTTGGACCCCACTCTCTGAAGAAAAAGATTTTTTTGGACCATTGGAGAAACACTTCATTTTAGCCCCTTCCCTGATCTGCCCTATGCAAACTTTTAATGTGTTGTTTTAGTCATTGCTAACTGCTTAGATCTAGCATCTTGTTATCTTTGTAGGGCATAGATCTTGTTTTTGTTTTGTTTTAACACCTTGGCATCAGTTACAATTTAATGACCTTGACATTGTGAGGAACCTTAATGAGTTTTCTCTTTGATAGAAATCTCAATAAACAGGATTTGTTTACTTAATTAGAGCTTTGATGTTTGCTTAATTAGTAAGTTATCTTTGAATACACAAAACACTGATAGATTTTTTACATTCATAATTGATAAACTGTCAATGTAATTAGATAAGACATGCTTTTTTATCTCTAAGTGGAGAGTATTCTATCTTTTATTGAAGATTTTTGTACCTTTAAATAGAGAGTATCCTACCTCTAAAAAGAAGATCTCTTCCTGTATCATATTTCATGTTGACTTTCTATATTTTCTTTGATGAAGAGTTTTTGTTATCATCAATCTTACTTACATATCGTGCTTATGCATAATGTATGGTTTTAAATTTTTTATGTTTTTTTGGTTATTATGAAATGTTATACAAATGTGTATTGTTATCATGTGATATTATGTGATTATACCGGTACATGTAAAAAAGCGTTATGAGGGAAAGACATGCAATCAAGAAAAAAAGGATTGGCTAGTTTATGTAGTACAAATTAAAAACTAGATTGACCATTGTCATTATATAATATGTTGGCCAGACCCTGGCAGAATCAAAATGTTAGTGGACACAGGACCTGGGGTTTTACTTGAGTACTCCAGGCTTTGTCAAAATCTTTGATCTTTTGGACTTGAATGTTTCTTTGCTTATGAGCAGGGTATGAGGTCCCACTCTGTACCATGAAAAAGCATATGGGAATAAGAAGACTCACCATTTACATGGGTAGGAGCAAGGGATCAGGTACAAACTAGAAGTCAGAAAGGAGTCTTGCTAGATTTTAAAATTTGATTTGATTATTGAACCATACACAGCCCTGATTTTTGTGAATATTTCATTAAAACTGTTTGAATCAACAAGTAATATATGCTATATATCTCCATGTTTCTGGTATCAATAATGTCCCAGGTAGGTTCCTGTAGAGATGTCATACAATAGATCTAACATTCTAACATTATGTGATACACCTTATACAATCGATACATTCATGGTTACCTCTACATACTTAAATACAAGAATTACAGTAAAGTTCTACCTTAAGGAGTCGAAGATCATCTAAATCAATGGTGTAATAGAGACATTGTTTAAATATGAAGGTCTTTTTTACTTAGATTAAGCATTTAGCTATCAAAATGTAAAAGTCACTTGATTTTGCATAACCAGGGTGGTCTGTATAGCAGATCTTTACTGTATTAACAAATAAACTGTGCTACCATGGCAATGAGTGTTTGTGATATGAACCCCTTGGCATTTCTTCAAGACTTTTAATGTAGAAGACTTTTCTTACGCAGACCAAATTTCAATGACGATTGTAAGATTGTTACTTAACAATACATGATTGCAAAAACGTGCTAGAGTGTTTTATGATGTCATACACAATATCATTGAATATAATTATAGAATGTTATTGAATCAATCTATTCTCTGAGCAGTGAATATTCATCAATAGTACCTTTGAATTGATTGATACAACTTTTATAAGATTGATTTTTTATTTCTTCAAGCTGGGAAAATATCATTTATTGAAAGACTGCCATCACCTGGATGTCAATTTCTAGGCTACTGTACACATCAGTGTGATATGGATAATCTTAACTTTATATCGATATTTTATTGAATTTGTAATTGTGATGAAAATTATAAAATATTAAAATCAGCATGGGCGGTTCTAGATCAAGCTGTAAGGGGGTGGGTGGAAGAAACCATTCCCCCTGGAAGTTCGAAAAAAGATGGCTTAAAACTAATTTGATCAAAATTCATTAATTTTAAAGCATCACCTTAGTCATTGGGTTATTGGCAAGTATCTGTCAAGTTTTGAATGCACAGACAGACTTGTTAAACACTATTTGCTACGTCACTCGCTTTTGAAAGAAATTATGACCTGCCCCTGCTCTTAAATGATACGAGACTCCATTGTGCCTAAGCTGCAGTCAAGGTAATGATTAATAATTCTGTCAGAGCCGTAAAATTCCAGTTATTGCTCACGTTGCATGCAATTTTTAGCTGATTTTTCAACGTAAAAATACAACTAATGATTAGTTGTATTTTTACGTTGAAAAATATGAAATGCTCACGTTGCATGCAATTTTTAGCTGATTTTTCAACCTAAAAATACAACTAATCATGTAGTTTGGCGATACCCGGGCTAGCATCTTTGTCTATACTATATGCACAAGTTATTTGAAACCCATACCACCCTCACTCAGGGAATAGTTGGACATTGAGCTGTGGAAGTTGGAAGGTAAAAGCATGGCTCTTTTCCGTTGCTGTCTTATGCTCTGCCCTGGGGTCAGGGTTGGAGTCTTAGTTACAAATGTCTGCAAGTTGCAAATGGCTAATGTTGTCTTCATTGTCTATATGATTGGATGAGTTCAAATTTTAGGGTTTATTTTCTTGGTACTTTTTATTGCCTGATCTTATTTAAAATCCATCAAACTTACTCAATTCTTTTACAAGGATGACATGATTTCAATGGCATAATCCTGTCCTTTTAATCTTTAAAGGTCATAGACCACCTAAATTACTGAAAGGATTATATCCCCCCTTTAAAACTGATGTGTTTTTTATGTTTACCTCAGTATGACGTACTCCCCATGTTTTATAATGTTTTATTATTATGGGTTCTTTATTTAAGGACTGCTCTTCATATTTACTCTCTCCACCTGAGATGGTTGATCAGTAAATGGACCAAATAGTTGTCTGTATCGAGTTGTCAGTCTCGACTGATTTATCATTCGCAATCTGTGTTTTCTATTTTACGGTTGACAAAATTGGAGCAGATTTTCAATTGTCGTCTGCTTATTTATAATATTTACCTATTTGTTCGAGATTAAACATCTTTCTGTTAACATTCAGGAAAAGTTATTGAATATTTGTTAACAGTTTTGGACAAGTTTTGTAAAATTTAGAAATTTTTACTTTAGGCTGTGTTTGTTTTATTTCGAAATAAAAATTTAGGATTATTTAATCGAGCTTCTAAGTTGAAGATTTTATTGAATAAAAGAAGATTTAGAGAACAGGTGTCATGACATTGTTGACATTTATATGAAAGTGGTAGACTTGATTATCTGTGTTAGAAATTATATGACGTATAACATCGGATAATATTATATTTGGTAAAAGTTACAAGTACTTTGTTATTCACCTACTGGGGATACTTTGCTCTCTAAAAAGGTAAAACATTTTTTTGTCATTAGATTTTCTGAGTAGTCATACATCTCTTTACGAATTGCGAAATCGTAAATATGTAAATTTTGTACGAATGATTTGAATATCATTATGGTTATTACAGTTTAATTGGTTTTCCTTAAAGGCAGTATTCACATATTTTTGAAAGCTATGATGTTTACTTGTCTGAATGACTTGTAAACATCAGCCATGTTTCCAGAGGAATGGAATTGAAAGCCTATGAAATATCAGTTTCATTTTAAAATAAGTTCTGAAAGTGCTCCATCTTTGAAAATTCATCAAAAAAAGGATTTTTCTTAACATATGAAGATTTATTGCTAAGGTCCTTATTAAAGGAAGGGTTATTTGTTGCTGTAGTAATGATTTAACAAGAGTCCAAGAAAACTGGTTTGATGAACAGGCCACTATGATTTAACTAAATAACTGGTGGTAACTGGTGGTAATTTGCTTATTTAATTTTGTGAAAACATTAGTTAGCTAATTTGACAAACTAGTGTTGTTATTTTTGGAAGGATACATTTAGCTTAATGAAAACTAATTCAAGAAATTCTTAAAATCCTCACTAAGTATGTCACAGTGGTATGGCAATGTTTAAGGAAACTTTAGATCAGTTACTTAATACCTTATTTGTTAGAGAAGTTTGTATATAAACATCATTGATTCATCTGTATTTAGATATTTTGAAATATACCATACATGGCTACCATCCAATATTTCAGTATTTATTTATCATGTTGTAAATCAATAAGATCAGGTACTTTGCTTATTCTATGTTTGTTTTGCTGTTATATCTAATTTTATCAATGTTTTTCCTATGGCTGGTGCCCAGCTTGGCATACTGGACTCAGTTATTACCAAGAATGGTTTATCCTTCCACGAGATCACCATTGGCAACAAGGAGGTAGGTTTTAAGCTGGTTTTGAACCAACTCTGGTGCTGTCTGTTTTAAATTTAGGAATTGTGGTAGAAGTCCCCTCATGCTGAATTTCCTGATGTGGTGGATGTTTTGAAATCAACACGATGTTGCAAAAGCATATGTTTAATACTTGGTTTAATGCTGTGTCAACACAATTTAAGTTATTTTAAAGTGTATAGCACACCTAACCTAGCTTTCCTATACCCTTGTCTATAACTAGTATACACCTACCCTTTCACAAAGCTGGAAACTTCTCCAAATTCCTTATTAATGGAGGAAAATTGACATTATTGCCAAATTTTCATGGAAGGATATAACCTCCCCGGGTGGGATTCCAACACATATCCATTGGGACATTTACTTGGAAATCCCAGAGGGCTACCAACTCCTCTACCCAATCCAGGTTTAATTCCTACTTAAAAGTCTTCATTGAAATACAGTCAGCAAATTATGAGTGTTATTGATATGATTTAAGTTATATTAAATTACTTTTACTTTCTTTTATATAGTCTGACATTACTGACATTGGCAATATTCCAATCTATATTAGTCAGCATGTCCTCGTATTGTGGGGAGGCCTGAACATTAAGGAATTAAAGAAGTGGGTGACAAGGTTACAATGTGTTTTCTACAGGAAGGAGGAGCAGTGATTTATTTAGCTCTCTGTACCACCTCTCTGTACCACATCTCTGTTTCCACCTCTCTGTACCACATCTCTGTACCACCTCTCTGTATCACATCTCTGTACCACCTCTCTTTATCACATCTCTGTACCACATCTCTGTACTACATCTCTGTACCATTTCTCTGTACCATTTCTCTGTACCACATATCTGTACCATTTCTCTGTACCACATATCTGTACCATTTCTCTGTACCATTTCTCTGTACCACATATCTGTACCATTTCTCTGTACCACATATCTGTACCATTTCTCTGTACCACCTCTCTGTACCATTTCTCTGTACCATTTCTCTGTACCACATCTCTGTACCATTTCTCTGTACCACATCTCTGTACCACATCTCTGTACCACCTCTCTGTACCACCTCTCTGTACCATTTCTCTGTACCATTTCTCTGTACCACCTCTCTGTACCATTTCTCTGTACCACCTCTCTGTACCATTTCTCTGTACCATTTCTCTGTACCACATATCTGTACCATTTCTCTGTACCACATATCTGTACCATTTCTCTGTACCACCTCTCTGTACCATTTCTCTGTACCATTTCTCTGTACCACATCTCTGTACCATTTCTCTGTACCACATCTCTGTACCACTTTTCTGTACTACATCTTTGTAAGGCCCTACTCTGAACTGCCCGACTCTGTTCGCCCTACTCTCTGTACCATCCGACTCTGTTCGCCCTACTCTCTGTACCGCCCGACTCTGTTCGCCCTACTCTCTGTAACGCCCGACTCTCTGTACCTCCTCTCAGTACCACCTCTCTGTACTGCCCACCTTACTGTACCGCCTGCCTCTCTGTACTGTCACCTCTCTGTACCGCCCGATTCTCTGTACCTCCTCTCTGTACCTCCTCTCTGTACTACCTCTCTGTTTTCTCTGCTCTAACACAGCTATGTGACTATGAGGGGGGTCACATTTATACTTACTTCCATTAATTGAAGTGTTTTTCTTCTCGTACACTTGAAATTAATTTCCAATCTCACTAAAGGATGTAATGGCCCCTTGACCATTTGTGTGGAGTGAATGTTTGTTATATTGACATATAATATTGTTTTCATTTTTATTGTGTACGAAATTATTGACGTGTAATTAAGAAATGAAAATAATATTTCTACTCCCCATTGGCCAATTCAACATTGAAAATCACTTTAAATTTTGACAGTTAACGAAAATATTTTTCCTCCGTTATAACTTCTATTGTGCGTGTAACGGAACTTGGAACTTTTTATTTTTATTTCTTATATCGTCTTTACAGTAAAAACACCTGTAGAGGACTTGTTTACTTTAGCGGAAATATAATGTTAATATTTAATTAAAAGATTAATGTTTAACTTAAGCCACAAGGCAAAAAGTTAAAATCTTTGAAAGTTTTATTAAAGTAGAAAATTGAAGTGTGGTTTTCATATGTTTACTTAAAGTCAATTGATTTCAAAATTTCAACAACAGTTTTTTATTTGTCTATTACCCAATCCATTCATCAATTTTTAAGTTTTTGTAAATATTGTCAAACATTACAGAGTCAGCTTGCTCTTATCTAAATTTTAATGACTTTTCAATTTATTCATGTGGTTTTAACCAATTTTATGCATACCTTTGTCAACTCCAATTAAAGAACTTTTTTTGAAAATTGAACCTAATCATCAAAAACTAGAGAAAAGAATAAAAATAAAAGGAAAGTTTGTTCATATGACTTATTTTGTAGTCAAGATAAAATTATGAGGTATGGATTTTATAGTAGAAATTCCCTAAAAGGAAAAATACATTGGCAGTGATAAAACTGTACTAATTAGGGGTCTAGGATTCCTTTGCCAAACATGTCTTGACTGATGTCATGTATGGTATGTTTTGGACAAGAACAAGTGGAATATTCCATCCTACTTGTTCGTAGACAAGCCACATTTTTTAGGTTGTATATGTATGGGGATGACAATAGTTATGTCAAATGCTTCTGATTAAAATTCAACCTTTGCATTGCTCAAAAAACATGTTTTTTTCTCGCAACATTATTTATTGGATGTTTTTTCCGTAGATTATAATCTTGTATTTAGTGACATTTAGGGGAAAAAACAATTTTAAGCATTAACTTGTCCTTGGACAAGTGGGAAAAAAACTTGAAATTCAACACTCCTGCATACTATGCTAAATTAAACACAAAATCAATGTATGAACCACCCTAATACCTGTATGTGACTACTTATTGTTGTTGTATTATACATTCATGTCACTTACAGTCTTACTGTAACATATTTACTATGTCAGATGTAGAAATAAAAGCTACTTCAAAAAACATCTATTGTAAATGTGTTAGGATTCCCACAATAGTGTGGACTGTTTCTTATATTGGTGTTGAAATTAGAATATTTTAGTGGTGTCATTGTTGAGGTACTTAAGTTTAAATTAAAGTTTTATGTGACTTGTAGAGATACCTTTGGCTTGTGAGAACTGGTTTATATAGTTGGTTTAATGAATTTAAGATTACCTTATTAGCATAGTTGTAGAGAGTGGAGAGAAAATTTAGTATACATTAAAATTTTGTATGAAAATAGGTTTATATGAATTTGGTTATGTTCATTTGTGAAACAAGTTTTGCCCACTTTAAGTGCCCAGATTTTTTTGGTCACTGGTTTTAATATCAATCTATGATTATAGAACCATTGGATTCCAGTCTATCAACCAATTATTGTTCCTGAGATGATAATCAAAGACGGAGCACAAGATTCTTACTGCTATACTGATTTAGTCCATAACCTGGTGTGATAATCAGTTTTCTCCCTCTTGCCCAATCCCCCTCCCCGGGGAAAGGCTTAGTTGGCATGGTTTTACCCCTGGGACAAGTTAACATTGTATCTGAATAGTGAAATCACTTAATTTGTGTAGTCAGGTGTGTTGATAATTTTGCCATTTACTAGAGAAAATTTAAAATGAAGACTACTGGAGATACAGCTAGGCTTCAATGTCCATCTTGAAGCTAAAGTAATGGCTCGAACTTCATGCTAGTTTATTGTAGGCCATAGGGTACTGAAAATGTTTCCTAACTCTTAACATTTTACCATGATTGACCTTACTAGAATGTCTGTATAGTTTATTTAATGGTTCACAGTTGACCTCTCTCTCTCTTTCTCTATCATAATAAAAACCTGAGATTGTATTACTATGTCATAAAATGTATTTAAATGTTAGAAGACCGAATGCCCTGCTGAAGTCACCATGATAATACAGTTTTTATTTCTAGGTTTTTTATTGGCAATTAGCTTGGTTATATGACAGGATGACAATTTTACTTTTATAGCTATTATCTCTCAGTCTATAGTTCTCCTGCTGAGAGTTTTCAGGGTATTGTTGTAAAAATTAGAACTAGGGATTGTAATGGTGATGTTAGTCACTCTCTGAAGGATATAGGTGACTGGTTGAAAATATTATCAACATTTTTTCGGCGTAGCTGTCTAAGCTGGATTTTGACCTACATTTCTGTATAATGACGTATGTCTGGGAATTTCGGAAATCCGCCGTTCTATTGGATGATTTTATAAGCACTGAGAATGACGTACGGGGGAAACAGAGAAAACCCCCTCTTCGATTGGATGGCCCTGACACGCGCGAAAAAATAAAGGCCACACTTTTGTAATGCAGTGTTTTACGAAATTTTGCTTCGTTCGTAGATTATTTTTTTTGGGTAGACTTCTATTGCTTTCCAAAGTGTTTTTTTATTTTGTAACAATAAAAAGTTACGTGTCAAACACACTATTTTATGGGTAAAATGAATTACGTCTCCAGATGTGAACCGGTTTCTAGTAAAAAGTCTGACATATTACCCAATAATTATTAAATTAGCCTCACTACGTCTAGTTTCCGGGGTTTACACTTTGAGAGTCACAGCTCCACATATACCCCAGTTCATTGTTATTGTTATGATGTCTATAAATAGTAACAAGGAGCTGATAAAGACTACAGGTAACCGTTCGCTGGTTGGCAAGAAATGATAGCGAGTAAATACAATGAAAACACAGTAATTTTAAAATTGCAATTACTAAGTCATTTTTCATCAAACAATTTTGCATTTTATATCACTAGAAAGGTCTTGAAATTCATATTTTGAATATCTAAAAATTATTTGTCAAAAAGAATTGTTTTTTGTTGGCGAGTGTTTTAATGATCTGCCCTATGAAACATTTAATATTCATAGCTCGAAGAGTTATGTTTAATCAATTTAATCGTGCGGTTAAAGTGCTACTAGGGTATCAGTATTTTTTGTGAGCCACAAAATAAGAAATCTAGATGAATCGGTCTAGTAAACGCAGTTGTACCCCTTGTATATAAGTATATTAAAGGTATGTTGGAAAAATCAAAGGGAGGTAACTTGACAAATCCCTGTGGTTATCAGTGTACGGCAATTGCATTGGCTGTCATATTGTTTATGGTAGGCAATCATGTGCCAAGTCTGCGAAACTGGTCTGCAAATGTTGTTGATGAAGTGATGATGCGTGGTGACAACTTGTATGAGCAAATACTATCGGAATCTGGCAATCCATCACCACGTCAAAAAATAGGTTTTAACATTAGTGGTCCTATGTAAATGGCTCTTCTGTGACCTTTGACCTTTTCCTCAGGTGAGCACCCAGGGCCCTTGGCCCTCTTGTTTTTAAATCGACGCCGTTTGTCTTTTTTAAAGACATTTCTTGTTTATATTTTTTTTATGTTGGACAACACACCTAACCATACTTGCTAGAAACTTTTCTTACCAATATAAAATGCTTACACTTTCCTTAACTGTTGAAATTCAGCACATTTGTACCTGAAATGGTCTTTTAAATGTGCCTTGTAAAAAGTGGGAGACTTCAGGTTAACAAAAAGTGGTGTTTCTAAGGGGTTAATAGAGTCTTGTTAACCCTTTTTCCCCAAATTTATAACTACAATGTACAAGTATATACTTGCAAAACCATTGTACGCCAAAATTACTAATATAACGTTTTTTCAAACAAACAAATACAGAAAGTTAAAATTAGATCCAAAAATTTAGTTCTCAGATCCTTCAAGTATTAATAATAAGATGCACACCCTCCATGGAAAATAGTTTCCAACCCTCCTCTGTATGGTTGGTACATAGGGTGGTGTCAGAATCCATTGTTTATGTTGTGAAAGAATGTAAATAATTGTTAAAATTGCTGGTTAAAGGGTGATAAGTTGGTGACAATAAACACTTTAAATGTATATTTGCTCTGTTAGGGATGAAACACTTTGAAAAACTTGTCAATTTTATTGGTTTTTGTTGGGTTATGGTCATGCAGAAATAAACTTCATTTGTAGATGTTAGGGTAAAGAGGTTGTACAGACTGTTGTATGTTAAATTATGGCTATTATTTAAATCAACTTGGATTTATAAATTTGTCACAGGTATTATTAAAGCTATCTTATTGGATTTATTATATTGTTATGTTCATGGTTTTGACTATGGAACTTCTAAATAAGTTTGTCTTTTATGATTATAGACACTGATTATTGCACCTTTAGGCAATTTCTATAAGATGTGGACTATTATTTTTCAATGTCCCCTCCATGCTGGAATTAAGCCCCTTAGCTTAGTTGATTTATTTCAACTCAGTTGGAATTTTTAGCTTTGTTGATTTTTCCCCCGCAGATTGATTTATTTTAGCTTGGCTTAACTTTTTTCAGCTCAGTTGATCTATTTCATTGTAGTTGATCTATGCCAATGGGGTGATCAATTTCAGCTCTTTTGAAATATTTCAGCTCTGTTGACATACTTGGGCTCACTTGATCTATTTCAGCTCAGTTGATATTTTCAGCACATGTGATCTATTTAACCTTGATTGATTTATTTCAGCTAAGTTGAATGTTTTCTCAGAACTATCATATTACCTAGCCATCATGACATCTTTAATTTACTTATTATAGATTATGTAAAGTCATTATTACCCATTATCTTCTTGTATGATCTCCGTCTGTCTGTGTGTGCATGAATAAATTTCACGAAAATTTGATTTTTGTTGACAAAATTGATTGTGACTAGTCGATGAAAATTAGTCGGTAATTTTGTTGCAGTTTTACTAAAACTAGAGTGAATCAGCTGTTTTTCCCTTGCCTTAAGGTAAAACAATTAGAAATTCAGGATTTAATACACTGATATTTGTGGTACAGTGCATTAAGATATCAAAATTGATACAAAAATTGTTTTGCAAAAACACAGAAATTAATTTGTGACCATTAGTGATTTTTCTCTGCTCTAGATACAATTTCTTCATCTAAAAGCTTTGACTTGTGTGATCTGGTTTCAACTTACAGCCACAGCTGGTCTTAACCTCCCCAGAATATTCCTCAAGCTTATTTTTAGGAAGGACACCCGGGTCTCTTGGGCTGTTGGTGGCATACCGGGATTTCGAATCTAGTTTCCAGAAGGGAGTATGGGCTCAAATCCCAACAGGGCAGTTATACCCCTCCATGAAAATTTGACAATAATGTCACTTTACCTCAATTAATAAGGTATATGGAGAATTTGTCTGTCTTGTGGAACGATAGGTGAGTACTGGTTATAGACAAGGATCCAGGAAAGCTAGGTTAGATGAGCTGGCCAATTTTGAATTATCTTTATTGTGTTGACCCAGCATTAGAACCAGTTAAATAAAGTACTTTAAAATCTTAAAAGAATGTCTACCTTTGTCTACTGCTTTACAGTTGCTACTGTGTCACTGTGTGAATGCATCGTTTGGAATTTTGAAATCAATATAAAAACTGAATACTTTTATATAAAATATCTTTATAAATACAATACATTTACAAAACTTAACTTGTTCCCATTAGAAAGTCATTGATGAGAAGGAATTCCATTCTGAGCTATTTTGCTTTTATGAAAAATATTTAGTTTTATTTATTTTTTCCACGAGAGAATTTTTATCACTGTAAACAGAACACATTGTATTTAAATTGAATAACAGTTGTAATATCAATAAATTTGAATAACATTTTTTATTCAAGTATTTTATAAAAATATTTTGTATTTATATGGTGTGAAAAAAACCTTTAAATTGTTTGTAAACTAACTTCTTTGTAACATTGTTTGAAGTTAAAAATTGTGAGAAAATAAACAGATTTTGTTATGAAAATTATTTATCTTTTTTGTAACAAATTATCACACTCATGTACATGCTCTGTCATACTTCAGTATGGGTAGAGTTGAAGATTTGCTGAAATGGCTTCTGGTATAGATTTCAGTTTTTTGAAAAATCCTCTTTTGAAGTATCAGTCATATATAGATTGCATTTGATAAGACATTCTGTCCTGATATTTATCGCTTTAACAAACCAGCACATATCCCCAGGACTAGTGAAATTGATTTGGTCTTGTGAAAATTACTGATATCATATAGTGGAGCTAGTTGACTGTTTAACATAAAACATCAATTGGGCTATTGCTCATGGAAATTTGAAGCACATACTGATGTTTTATGCTCAAATGATTGAATTTTAACAATTTTTTATGCTTTACAGTTAAAATGTTCACTTTTGTCACTAACATGATAATTTCGTTAAAACTTATATGAAAAAGTGCTTTAAATACTGTGAATACTAAGTTCTGATTAGTTGAATAAGGAAAGACTTCGTCTCATCTTTCCGTAAGTTTTATTATATATCTGATCTCTGTTTGCCCCTTTAACAAGTTTTTTTGTTTACAAATTTATTACTTGAACTTTATTTCCAAACATAAAATGTGTCCCAAAGTGTTGTAAACTGTAAGTATGACTTGAAAGGATTCTTTAATTTAGTTTACATACTTTGGGGCAATAAACTCTTGAAACTCTTCAATTGGAGATAAGAAAAGTTATATATATTGACTAACTCTCCACCCTTCTGAAAAGGAGGATTTTAATTTTTTGCTATGATTTATTGACATAGAGAGTTTTAAGGTCAGGAATTTTGTTTTTTTATTCATTTAAATGAGGCCAAAATTTTAGACGGATTAATGGAAATCAAATCTGCAAGGTAAGATGGGAGTTTTTTTTATTAACTCTTTAATTTTGAAGTCAGAAAAGAGTATTATTGCATGTCAACCAACAATTTTGGTCTCATGCAGGTATATATTGGTGAGCCTACAATTGTAAAATATTGACCGATTTTCACCTGAAATGAGATCATGAAATATTTTTTGCCGAAATTAATTTTTTTAAATACCTGTATGAGACCACTGATGGTTGTAACAAAAAACTGATTAAAAATTCTCTGTGCAGGGGTTTGCTTATTTTACATCTGAAGAGCTCAGAAATACTGGTCAATGTAAAGGTTGTCTCATTGTGACCTTCTGTGCAATGTCAGTTGTCTCTAGGATATCTGTTTATGGAAGATTGAATGCATATTGTACAAAGCATATTTTCAAAGATGAAATCAAAAAAGTTTGTCAGATTTAAAAACTAAAATGTAAATGTTATGTATTCTGAAAATAACAATTGACATTTCTATATTGTTGAATCTTGTTATCAACACTGCACTGTTGTTGATGGTCATGTTTTGTTGTTTTAAAATCCATATTGTTTGTGTTGGGAGATGAACTTTAAAATGAGATTTTTTTAAAAACTTTTGTGAACTTTTATATATTTAATATATTCAATGCTTACCTTTTGATGCAAGATTTATCAAACAATTAAGCAATCTGATTGGCTTAGAGAGGGAACCTTCATTGTCAACATATATCTTCACTTCAGTTTTCTTTGGGTTTTTTTTGGCTACGCCTACGAAAACCTGTATGAGACTGGTGATCATTGTAGCTTTAATAACTTTATTACTATCATTGTACAAAGATAAAAGTAAATAATAATAAGTCACCTTTCTTACAACCAATAATGGCTTGGGATCTCTAAGATAATCACTGATATTGGCCCCTTCGATTATGGCCCCTTTTATGTCCTAATCTTATCAACATATAATTATGGTATAGACTCCCAAGCCCTTTATTTGATACCTATATCTATGATGTCAGGTATACATGAAAGTATTTACTTAATTTTGTTTGTCATAGGATTTATTACTTAATGCAATAAATTCAAAATTTCAGGATAATAAAGTTAATATAAAGACGGTGTTTACTGACTTTTAAAGTAATTTCAATGATTATCTGCTGGTTATACTTAGTAAGGAATGTGGTTAGATCTATATTTAAACAGTTCATTGCCAAGTTTTTATCTTTCAAATGTATCCTTCATTTTGAAGAGTATCTAAACAATACTATTTACCCCAAAGATATTTATCTAACCCAAACAGTCATAATAAGCCAAAAATGGGCCACCCAAAGTGGTTTTAATGGGGAAACTTATTTAGTTACTGTGTTAAAATTGAATCAATTTTTTCTCTACAGTTTTAATGTTGTCCATTGTTCTTGTGTACCTGTTTAACAGTAATTAAATACAGGGTTTTTGTTGTTGAGATCAAAAGGTTATAGAAACATGTATCTAATTGCGGAAATTGGAAAAAAGCTACAATTAAGCTACGACCTCTCCTAATAGGAAAGAAAAAATTATCGTTAGTTGATATATACCAATTTTTCTCAATTTTCATTAGAGTTGCGTGTCAGAAGGGCGTAACAAGTGTTTGTTAGACTGGTTTATTCTATTTTATCCGATAAATCATATAAAATTGGCGTAAACACTCAAAACGGTAAAACGAAAATTGTTGAATCTTCAGACAAAGAGGATAGAAAAGATCATATAACGTGTGACTTGTCAACGTCAGAATAATTTATTATTTATATGGTTACTATAGAGTTTTGTGGACATTATATGAAAATACAAAAGTTTTGCGTGAATGTTGAGTTTATGACACTTTGTTGAGGAAAAGAAAGGAATTTTAATTTGAATATAATTCATAAAATTTATGAATTATTTGGATTTTTATACATCAGGTTTGTGCAATTTTATTTTAATTTTGAGGTAGTTTTGCTATTTATTAAATAGTTGGCTAAATAATTTAGAACAACAATTGTTTATTTTTGAATATTTTAGTGATAAAAGTAGTATGTTTATCGCCGTCAAGTCAAATCCTCGTAACTTTTTGGAATTGACAACAATGTAATTATCTTTCTAAATACTTGCAAAATATGTTAAAGGAGTCTTCAAAATTAATATTTTTCTATGTCTTGGACATCTTAATAATTATTATCATAGAAGGGTTTGTGACTAAATTTGGTCATAAAATCTGATTGTTAATTATTTTGGTTGATAATTTGGGTCCGGTATGAATTCTATAGTTAGGCTCGGCTTTGCCTTTGGGTCAATATCAATCTAGAATTGCCAAGTCTTTGTTTATGTGTAGCACCTGCCTTTGATTTAATCATCACCTTGTGTTTGTATGATTAATAATATCATTTTATCAACTGAGTAAACTTCATGATAGTGTAGATATTATGATATTCGTGAACACGCATATTTTGATTTCTATTATTATTTCTGATAACATGATAGGGCATGATGAGACACTATAATGATGATGACTTTAATAGCTATCAATTAAGCTATTAGTTTTAAGTATTATATTGATTCTAGATTAAGTCTGAGTTTTGGGCTTGGAAGAGGGGGGTGCATGGAGATGGGGGGGGGGGTATTGGCAGACCCTCAAAACTTTTAGGAGGGAGACTTGACTTCTGATATTTGTTGTTTTCAATCTTAGTTTATTTATCTTTGTCTGTAGCTTTAAAACTAATGGGACATAGGCAGAAAAACGATAAGACTGGTTTTACGTTGGCATGAACCTTTCCAAAAATGAATTACAGTTTGCCATATAGATTTGTCTTGACAGAAGGTTACAGGGCTTGACATTAAAGGTCAGATTGCCTCTGACAACCTTAGTTATATTTGGGTTCAAGCAATCTGTCACTGCTAGTGAACATTTGGATTGGGCAAGAAATAAAGCTGATTGTTCACTTGGGCAAACAAGTTTGATAAAAATTAATGTTGAGCCCTTGGTTTAGCGTGTTGGGCGACCAGGGGTTGGTTCCAAATTTTGCACCATTTCATTAAAAATCTATAAACAGACCTAATTTCGAAATAAACAAAAAGCAAATAATCAACAACTTGCTATTTAAAACAAGTCCTTAATGACATTATTATGACATGTTTTTTTTGTCATAACTTGAACTTGCTATGTTAACATGAACATTTAAATGTATGTACTATATGTAATGAAGATATTTTACATCATAACATTGTTTACTCCTTAGCTTGAGGCATTTCATTTTCAATTAGAATTTTCCCACTGTTTTATTTACTTGGTCATTTGGTTTGTTGGTTCATTCAGTATTTAGTTGACTCATTCAATCTGAATGTTTCATTCACTCATTTGTTCAGTCAGTGAATTAGATTGGTCAGTTTGTTGGTCAGTTGTATGTGTCACCCAGTTGGTTACCAAGTCACCAAGCAGTAGGTTTATTTTAATTGACATCTTTACACTTAAGACACTAATTTAAAGTGCTTTTGGGAGACCGTTGAAGAATGGACATCATCAATTCTTCCTGTATGAGCCTTACATGCCTACAACTTAGAATTATCTCTCTTGAGTCTGCTTTCTGGTCCCCAGAACTAGTTGGAACATCCGAACTAGTAGGGTAAGTTTCTTACCCAAGGAAACAGTGAGGTAGGTTTTGGATGTACTAGCCATCCAATATTAACTTGTCTACAGTCTTAGATCTTGCCCTTGGCTTGTTAAATTTTGCTTCAAGTTCACCAAAACTACCATCAAGGCGCTAGCCATTCATGAAAACAAAGGTTAAATGCTTTAAGGGAGTTAACCATATTTCCTATTCATAAACTGTAGACTACTTATTCTTTTATAAAAAAAATGACTCATTTTCTTATCAAAATGGCCCATACACTTTTTTAATGGAATATTTTTCTCTAATTGACACTATAGTATTACTAAATAACATAAATTGACAAAGTTTAAATGAAAAATATCCTGGTATACTTAAACTGCTAGGGTTATTTAGTATGCTCTTTTCATTATAGTAAATTATTTGACATTGAAAAGCTCTACGCTGTTTTTAGATCGTTATCAAAGTACTGAATGGCCTGAACTTTTGATACATTTCTTGATAATGTATTTTTTTAACTTAAAGTGGAACCATTTTAAAATATGAAAGGTTTATTGATGTAAATTGATTGATTTGTAAATATTACTTCTCCAGATAGATTGTAGCTGATTTTGGGGTCAACAGTCTGGAAAATAGTGGGGCTTTTCTTCTCATCTCTGCTTTGGATTGGTTCAAAAGATATTAAGTTTTGAGGTGCAACATTTTTTATATCTTTTATTTTAATATTATAACTTCAACTAAAGAAATTATCTTGTTCTCAATTGCATTGCATATTTGCATATCAATGCCTGAATTTGTTTACATGAGCACACTGAGAGCTCATCAGGCTATCTCAGTCCACTGGTGAAGGGGTCGTGGGATCAATTCCTAGGTGAGGCATACTGTCTTTGAGCTTGATCATGAAATAATTTCTATGGTCAGTCTCCCTTCTACCAATTTGTAGGGTAGTTGTCTATCACTGACAGAAGTTTGGACCTAGTAACTGGTTAACAGCTAAATCCAGGAACAGCAAGTAGATTGACTGACCACAGTGAAATGACCTATAAATAACAAAAAAATACAGCATCATTTCATTGTTTGGTGTCTCTGTTACATTCTGTCAATGATTCAACTAATACTGTATTTATTTTTGTTTATATCTCCTCAGGATGTGAACAAAACCCACCATGATACCTGAGAACTATTTAATTAGTGTAAGATTTACCATGGACAGTACTTTGACAAGTTATCCCATCCCTCTGACAAACATTGTAGAAATACTTTGGATGAGATTGACAACTTAGGCCAAACATAATATATTCATTTGTGTACTAGTATGCTGGGTTTCGCTGGGTTTTGTAAATTGGAAAGTTTGAAGCTTTTTTGATTGTTATAGTCATTGTTTTAGGTTGATGGGGGAAGAGAGTGAGGTAGAGGGAAGAAGAGTGGGCGGAAGGGGAGAGTGAGAGAAGGGAACAGAATATGAGTGAAGGGGAGAAGAGTGTGAAGGAATGAGAAAGTTAGGATGGAGACAAAACAAAGGAAAGAGGAAAAGAGAGTAAGCCCAAGGACTAGAGGGATGGAGACTGACAGGAATGCAAGAACATAATGAGGATGGAGACATGTTGGGGAGAATGAGAGGGAGGAAAAGATAGAGATAGAAAATTTGATAAATAAAAGTTAGAGAGAATGTATTAGTTATATTGTAGGAGGGTTTCTCATTACTCCAAGATTCTGTGCTTGCTGGTGCGATAGAAAACCCAGTTGTGTGGAAAGTCAGAAAGAAGTGTACATCCAGAGTAATAAACGAATGTTTCATTGTGTAAGCTTTTTAGGTTTTGCCTTACTGAGAAGTATCCCTGATTGAAAAATAATTGAGTGTTATTTGACACCTGGAGGAATGATTTAATACAAACTTGATTTTATCAGTAATGAAGGAGATAAATGATTGTCATGTTGATAAAAATCATGATATTATAGCTGATTACTATCTTGGTTCAACAATTATCTATGACAAGTCAGTAGGTGCTCTTCTACATGGTTTAATTCCACCTGTTTTCTTAAGTTTTATTTGGTTTGGGTTTCATTCTTTTCTTTGATTCTCATTCACAGTTGGGTTCTTTAGTTTTCTTTAGTTCAGTTCAAGAGTCTTAAGGTATGGAGTATCTTGAAATATTAGAATAGAATTTGGTTTATCAGATGACTTGTAAATGGTTGTGGTTACCAAAATCTATTGACTTTTTTTAACCAGGATATTGCTCATGCACATTATTACGAATGCTTGAGTAAAGTCTGATTTACAAACCTACTTCCACCATATCTTCATTACTGTCCTCCACTTTACCTTTCCCTTGCAGCTCTTCTCATTCTTACTGCCCCCTATCCTCTTTTCTCCCTCTCCCATCTGTCTCTCCACAACTCCCCTCCTCCCTTACCCTTTCTTTATGCTCCCTCCAGTCTCTGCCTTCACTCACTACCCCATTTCCCCTCTCTTCCCTTTTCTCCATCTTCATTTCCCTACTCTTCTCTTACATCATAGCTTCTCTGCCTTCACTCGCTACCCCATTTCCCCTCTCTTTCCTCTTCTTCATCTCCATGTTCCTACCCCCTTCTTACATAGCCTCTTTGCTCATTCCTACTTCTCCATTTCCTTTCCCTCTCTTCCTCTGTTCTCCCTTCTCCATTTCCCTATCCTCCTCTTACATACCCTCTGCTTTCCCCAACCTCTACCTTGCCTCTCCCCATAAAGGAAGCAATAAAGTATTTCTGATATGTCTGTTATTAATGATGTAATATAATACATGATGGCTTCAAGGCAGATGTCACCAACAATATCATCCTTCACTTTTGTCTGTTTTAAGTTTTAAATTACCTGTTATATCTCAATTATGCATTTATGCATAAAAACTACATTCATGAATGAAATTATTTTGCAATATATACTACCAGAGATGTAGCTTCGATGAGATACTGCAAATTTGTGAAGATCATAAAAATTTCTGAGGGTAAAATCAAAGATAACTTGATAAACCATGCCCACATTACTCCCACAAAAACTGACCCAGCATAATTTCATCCCCAGCTATGACACTGAAAACAATTAAGTAGAGGTTATAAATTATTTCTTTATTTGGGCATTAATGCATAAATTAAACATTAATCTAAAGAATATTGCATAACACATTTTCAAGGCACACATAGTTGTTGTAACATCTGTCTGTCTATAGTTTATAACAAATTCAATAATTTACATTTATTGGTCCAAGTAAAGTTATTATTTGAACAAAAATATTGAGGAATGTTGAAAAATATTTCTACCCGTTAAAGAACTTGACGTCATTTCTTTAGATAGCAATGTTTACTTTTTGAAAATTGTTTCGATAAATTGATTTACATTGAGATATCTGCGGATCATGACTTGTCCCTTCAACTTACGATTAAAACAATCGTGTTGCACCATTTATCCGTCCTGGTGAGTGTGTTAAGGGTTTAAACACGTGACAAACTATTGAACATGTTTGATCAGCTCTTTAAAGCTCTTCAGTTTTATAAGATATAATGGGACTTTCATATCTTCAGGATGATAAAAATGAAGAGTTTCAGGGATCAGTTGTAATAGTTTTGGTCGTATGACAAACTTCCTGTTGTGTTGACATGTGTGTGGTTCAATGTCCTTCAACATCTTAAAACTCATTGGTTCCATCATTAATGATAGAATATCAAAATTATGTCACACACTGATTGTGATGATGTCATATACTGATTGTAATGATGTCACACACTGATTTGATGATGTCACACACAACTTCTGATTATGTCAGACACTAATAGTGATGAAATCACACACTGATTGTGATGATGTCACACACAACTTCTGATTATGTCAGACCCTATTAGTGATGCTGTCACACACTGATTTGGATGATTTGTTATGATGTCACCACAGATTGTTATGTCACACACTGATTGGGATAATGTCACACTGAGATTGTGATGATGTAACATACTGATTGTGATGATGTCACACACTAATTTGGTGATGTCACACACTGATTTTGAAGTCACTCACTAATTGTGTTGATGTCACATACTGATTTCGATGATGTCACTCACATTTTATGATGATGTCACACGCTGATTGTGGCTGTCACACTCAGATTGTGTTGATTTCACACAGTTTGTGATGTCACACACTGATTCTGATTATGTGAGGCACAAAGTGTGATTATGTCACTCACATTTTATGATGATGTCACACACTGATTGTGGCTGTCACACTCAGATTGTGTTGATTTCACACAGTTTGTGATGTCACACACTGATTCTGATTATGTGAGGCACAAAGTGTGATTATGTCACTCACATTTTATGATGATGTCACACACTGATTGTGGCTGTCACACTCAGATTGTGATGATTTCACACAGTTTGTGATGTCACACACTGATTCTGATTATGTCAGGCACAAATTCTGTTTATGTCTGAGTTGATCGTGGTGATGTCACTCTTTGATTGTGATGATTTTTTACTGTTTTAACAAACTTTTCACCTTACAAAAAGTTCTGGTTTTTTTTCTTTTGATTACCTTCGACATGTTATTATGAGTTACTTGATTATTTAAAAGAGCAGTGAAAAGTAAAACATACATGGATGATAAAACTACTTGCAAGTTGTTTACATTATTCATTTGGCATAGGCACTGTGATGTAGCTTCCACTGCATGTTATAGGATTCTCATTAATTCAATGTAAAATGAATCTTCCATGTTTATTGAATGGTGTAAGTTCACCTGCTGTAACATAATCATGTGTCAATCACATCTGTGGAATTTTATCATAACATCTATGATTGATTTTTGTACAATCTAATATAGCTTTTCTGTCTGTCTTTATAACAAATATGGCGTTCAACAGAGTTGGGTTGCTATGTCACAATTATGTAATTTTATAGCAGTTTTACCTTTTTTTGATGACATTACATGTGTATTGTTTCCTTTTTTCACAAAAAATATGATTCCTCTTTTCTATAGTATTGATGGATCTTTGATTAGAAGGGGGATGGGGGTTGAGGAGGGTTTGACTATTACTGTAATTTTCTAAATACATGAAAAGAAAGGTTGAGGATAGAAATTATTTTTTTTGAGTTTTTGATGTACAATACATGAAGATGACTTAGTTCTTCAAACCCTTTGCAGTGGTTCTAAACTGTAATACTGGAACAGTCTCTACTTGCTCTTTTCTCTCATGTTGTTCAGAATATGGAAATTGCTTTACAGTTTTGTTGAAATACCACAAGATATTCATATGTATTCTATCCCTTCTTGTTGCTTCTATGTGATTTTTAAGACAATCAATCTATCTTTTATTTTCTTATAGGAAACTTCATCTATACCCAACACTCAGTCTAAGAAAAATCCTTTCTTCTATGGAATTATCAGAGTCGGTCTCCATAAATTGTTATAAATATTTTTTCTAATTGTTGTAAATATCTGATTTGTTAATAATTACCTAGCAGAGTAGCAGCTGGTTTGTTTATCTTCTATAGAAATAATTAGGTTGTGATTCAATGTTATCTTGTCAGGTAGCAAATCAAGAGGTACTTTTACAAACTGAGAAAAAAATGTTGTTTTGTATTGAGGTCATAGATTTTATACTTTCTTTTTTGTCCTCATTTGTATGAGGTAGTCGTGTTTTACTTGCATTATCATGTTGTTGTTTTTTGTTCTGTTTAATTGTCACAATGTCATATGATTCTGTAAGATCATTTTGCTTTTTATTATGTCACATAACTTCAATGATGACCCTGAAAGTAGCCGAGAGTATAGACTTTAAGCTCAGCATACCTCCTGGTAAAGTTCCTACCCTGCTGTTGACTTTTTTGCTTGGGTTTAATGACATAGCAACACATTGTATAGAATATATCATGGTGGGCAGCTGACCAGCTACTTTGCATTTACTTCTGTCAGTGTCTGACAACTGCTCTAAAAGATTGAGAATCAGTGGTAGGAGGGAGAATGGCTGTAGAATTATTTCATGACCAAACTCCATGAAAGTATGCCCTGTATGAATCCATTGTACAACCCCTTGATTAGTAGACTTGTGCCCTATCGACTGAAGAAGCTGGGCTGCTAGGCAGATTAATGCAAATGACTGGTAGGTATTGCAGAGAAACAGCCACTCAACCACCAATAGTAGCTTAAAGTTCTGTATGCAAAGTACAATAACTCTATCTTGACTTCTTTAAGAGTTATTTCCATTTGAATTGATAATGATGCAGTACATCTAACCTGCTATCTTGTTATCTAACAAAGTAAGGTAACAGATGGTGAATATTTCTGTCATTTCAACATGTGACTAAATTCTTGTAATTCAACCTATTAACAACGTACTTTTACCTGATGAAGTTTTTTCTAAGGCTTTAATTAACATTTGCATAAAAAATATTTAATTTTTTTCGCATTTGGATGGCGAATGTGTTCTACATGTAGACAGCAACTTTAAGATTGTTATTATTTTATGAAAGTATTACAATTGTTTTTGGAGTAATGGTTTTGTTTATGTAAAAAATGTTGCAAATATGGATTTTTTTCAAGCTATTTTATGCTGGTTTATGTCACATTTTGTCAGTACTGTTTGTCATTTTCACTCCATGGATTTGTGAAATTCTACATATTATAACTTTTTTGTCACAATTATTTAGATGCTATGTTGAACTTACATTGATAGTGAAGTAATAAACTAAGCTGGGAATATGCTAAATATAAGCTAAGCTCAATGCAATAAAATTTAAGCAAAATAAGCTTTAAGTAAGCTAAGTTGGAAAGTGTTGTTTTTCAAGTGCCTTGATGTTGGAGTAACAATTTTCTAGCTAAGTATAAGCTAATTAAGCTTGGAATAAGCTGAGCTGGCAAGTGTTTTATGCAAGTGACTTGATTTTAAAGTTTCTTGAAAGTGACTTGATGCTGTTGTAACAATTTAAAGTGAAATATAAACTACTTATGTTTAGAGAAAGCTTAGCTGGCAAGTGTTTTCTTGCATGTGTCTTGATGTTGGAGTTATTAATAACTAAAAGCTAGATGTTAACTTGTAACTATTTTAAGCTAAGTATTAGCTCAATATGCTTTTAATGAGCTATAGCTGGCTTAGTGATATCTTGCAAGTAACTTAATATTGGAGTAACAAGTTTGTGATATTTTGTGGTTGCATTTTGTCATGGTATTCTAAGATGGCTTGTGATATTGAAGGGGTAACCATGAATACTCCTTATATAAATGTAAAGGATTTTATAGAGAACTGGCAGGTATACTAGTGTTTTGTTTTCTATTTTGCATATTTATGGTAGCTTTATAGTTCATATGCTTGAACCCAAATATAGGTTGTCAGGAGCAATCAGACAACCTTTGATGTTGAGTCCTGCCATAACCCAGCCAGTTGTGGTAAGTACCTATATTGTACACTCCTTTTTCCTGGCTGTTAGACACATGTAACACTGTACTGTCCTTCAGTTCAGGTTATAAACCTGGTAACAGATGAGACTTGATATTGTATATGACATATTTTAACATAGCAACCAACATTTCATTATTGCTAATTAGCAGTATCTGTCACATGGTCCATAGGCAATCAACGAAACAAAATCTGCATCAGTTCTGAAAATGGTCTACAAATTTATGTCACAGAGTCCATAGGCAGTCTACTATATAAAATCTTCATTTGAAATCGGCCTACAAATTGATTATTTGGTGTTTGCTCAAATACTGACCTTTTTCTTCTCAAAATAAGAATGTACGTGGGACTTAAAAACATCAAACTTTGCATGATTTTGCAATAACAAAGGTGATCTTTATAATGACTTATATCTAGCTTAGCCTACATTCAGCTTAGTTAAGTATTAAACTTTCTATTTTCCTGGTCTTGGAAATTTAACAGTACTCCTTGATGGAGATCAAACCTAAAGGAGATTAAACCTAAGTAACCTTTTGACCGTTGATCCTGTTGCCAATGCCACTGAACCTTTGCTCCTTACAAGATAATAACATTACATGTATTGTGTCCAGAACCTATCTTCTGTTGCTGGAATGTTTTATATCATTATAACAAAAACAATCTTGGTTCAATATTTCTGTCTGCCATCCATTAATGACCAAGTATCTAATTGAACTCATAAACTTCTCACATATCCTTAATTAAATAGACAGCCACTTAGACAAGTTCTAAGTTCACATTTTATAGACAGTTGGTGATATAGAACATTTTTCAGAGGGGTTCAATGAAAAATGAGGATTTTTTCTAAGAATAGGTTGAACCTCTCTTTGCCTTTGTCTCAAACCACATTCACTGTCTGTGGCTGATCAAAGGATTTTTCCAATAGGGGTTTCTAGACAAATTATTTGTCCAACAGAATGGGGGCTGACCATTTAAATCGACAATTTCAGTATCTTTTTTCTGAGGCTGCCTGACGCAAGACTTTTCAGGCAAGGGAAGAGCAGTGCACTAAAAAATGATTTTTAATTTTATGTCCAATGTTTTTTTTGTGTTTTTTTTAAGTTAGGGGCCCCTGACCTTTCTACCCTCGACTGGATCCTCTATTGTTTGTTTGACAGGCTTATCAGCAAAGAACAAAGGTTTCTGTTTCTCTCTTCCATCTGTGCTTGCACTGATAAGAAATGTACTGTGTAGTTTTGGTGGATATATTTCCGCTGACCTTGGGTTAGAAAGAAAGTCATTAAAATATATCGGCTAATTTATTTACAAACACTTCATCGCTATTCATTTAGAAGTCTTGTTTTTACATGGAGTGAGATAGAAAGAGAGAGAGAGAGAGAGAGAGGGTGGCTGGATATTTTTCTTGGCAACTGATTCAATGATTACTTTGGTCAGTTTTATCACTTGATGGATTGTAACATTAGATTGATTGGATATTTTGTGTGATAGATTGTTGGTTTTGAGGATTAACTAAGAAAGTTAAGGTAGGAGCATGGTATTACATTCTGTTTTGGCTATAAGAAAGTTCTTTAAGGTGGGCATTTTGTAATAAGTTCTGTTTTTAAAGTATTCAAGGCTATTTTAGCTTGGTTTATATACCATTTATTTCAAGATATATTCATTTTATCACTCATGTTCAAGTGTGCTTACTTTTTCTTGGTACTATGTTGAAATAGAGTGTAGTGCCTTGATTTAGGAAATAATGATTTGCTTGCATTGTTTTGGAAGAATCTTTAGACTGACACTACTAGGGGCATGGGCTCATTATTGCATAGTATCTTCATCTTGTGAGAATGTCATTTTCTGAGGACACATGTTGAAATAAAAAATCTTTTTCCATAATTGTCAAATATTGCTTAATCTGTTTCTTTCATGGTTAGTTCTTTGAATCTTTGTTTTGTGAAAGAGTTCTTTTTGGTTTTGTTAAAGATCATGTCATTTTGACATTATATTTTCACTACAATGAAAACTTACAATTTTATATTTTCATCATTTACACCACATTTCACAGTAAAGCATGAAAGAAATATCATATACCATTATGATTGTTGATAACTTTGTTCAGAAACTGTTTTGTTTGATGTGTTAACTTGTTCTTCAGTACATCACTGAGTTTATTGATTCAGTTGTTATTATCAGTTTTCACATTCCTGCGTAATTGTTTCCCAAACAATTATATTGATCTTGTAAGATTGTATTTAATTGAGAAATTCGTTTAATTGTTGATTATTGTAACAACGTTTATAATGTGTTGTGTCGTGATGACAAGATGACGAGATTTCATTGCCGAGGTCAATGATGCGGAAACTTTGATTATTGATTGACCAATTAACTACAGTCATTACACTTTAAATATTCTAAACTATCCCATACCCCAATTTATTATTGTTTATAGTTATGGGCAAAATTATCTACTAGCCAGACTGTGTGAAATAGCTACTTGTTTCTAGTCTCACGCTTTGGGCTTGTGGACAAAGGCTTGACTGAATTTATTCTACTTGGGGCAGGGCTTGACATTAATTTTGAAAATAGTTGAGTTGGACAACCAGCTATGTATTTCACTTGCTCAAACCAAATGTTTATTAGCTGCATCAAGTTGCCTGAACCCAAATATAGGTTGTCAGGGTAACCAGACAACCGTTAATGTCCAGTCCTGCATGGGACATAAATAGTGATAAAATGTTAGTTGTACCCTGGGAAATCTTGGCTCATCAACTGTGTTGCCTTGTTTAATAAAGTTGTTCCTTACTTAAAAGATCCAGAAATTTATTGGTGGGGGAGTTCTGTGTTTTTTTCAGTATTTCAATATTAATGAAGGTTTGTTAAGTTGAGATAAATTGCTATTAACTAGCCTTTGAACTTTTTTTTTCAAAGAATTTCACTGAAGTTTTCTGCATGTTTAGGCTTGGAATATTCCAGAAAAAAATACCATTATGAATCTTTTTGATGCATAAGTTTTTATTTGAAGTACAATTAAACTTTCTTTTAGTTTTTTTTATTTTGAAAAAGCATGGAAGTATTTAGGAGGAAAAATTGGTCTGTTTACCATTTGATGTAAAAATAGTTTACAAAGACTCACCTTGGCAACCCTTCGCCACTAGATCACTTGATGACCTCTGACCCTTTTCCAGGCATGCATTCATTGATTCATTGGCAATCTTTGACTACTTCTTTATAACTTGGCTTGCTTTGGCCTCTTTCTTTGCATGCAAGTCTACTGATCGAGGGGCCATGGGTTCGATTCTTGGGTGGGGCATACTTAAGTGGAGCTTGGTCATGAAATAATTTGTACAGGCACTCTTACCACTGATTCTAAATCATGTAGGGCAGTTGTATGTTTCATTGATGGAAGTTTGGGCCAAAAAACTGCTTTACAGCAAAATCCAGAGATTTCCTTTCCAGGAACAGTGAGTAGGTTGACTGACCATCGAAATATGACCTTAATGTTCAATGTGTTGTTTTGGAATTAAACCTGACCAAAAAAAAAAAAGTTGACCTTTCTGCTGGAAAATCAGTTCAGTTCTCCATAATTTTCTAATTTCAATCAAGGCTATATACATAAAACAATAGCTGACCTTTTGACCTCTACATCTAGTGAAGGTATCATCTCCCAGGATGCATCAGTGTCATCATTAATTTAGTTCAGTTATAATTATGATAATAGCTGTAACCATCTGGTTCCCAGGTAATCAATATATGGTCAACTTTCAGTGTCAAGTTTGATTTAATTAATTATACAACCATTCTACTAATGACATTAATATAAATTGGTTCCCAGCTTCGAGTGATAATCATTTTGTTTATATACTGGTGGTACCTGGCATCAGTGGTACTCAGGTACTCTGCTTTTTGTAAAGTTATTAAGGTTTTATATATCAGTGGTACTCGGCTTTATGTGAAGTTATTATATTGTCAGTCCTACACATAAGGGACAAAATCTCTGAATTTCTGGAAAAACTGATAACGGTACACTAATTGACCACACTCCATGGTTTGTTATCATTACCCTGAGTTAAACTATTAATCTGTCATGGCATGTTAAAAGCAAGATTGTTATCTTACAGATGGTGTAATTTATGGTCAATGAGAATCTCTTGCTCTGGTCAGTTTTCATGTTTACTTCATGAAGCAGGAAGATTTTCTTTCTCTGTCTGACTTTCTGTTCAATCATTGAGACAAGATAATACACACAACTTATTTTGATTTAAATATTTTATTGATATTGATATATAAACAGTTCACAAAATTGAAAGGAAATATCAAGGATATTATACAATATTTTGTCAATTTCACATTTTATTTAGATTATAACAATGTTTAAACAAAGAAACAGAAATGATACATTTGTAAAAACACTGTACAATAATAACATGATTTGTGATATATTATAGTCTGATTTTATTCGGTGAGCCGTGACAGGTTGGATGAGTCTAATCATAACCATGACCATAGGTAAAACCAGTAAATACTACACTAAAAATCAATACAAATTATAATATCTCAAGTATATATGCATGATATAATTATTCAAAATCATTGCTCAAAATAGCACAGTCGGTAACGAGTCAGAAACATATGGCCAATGCATAAATTTTACTGCAGTGGTTCGAACCTCACCGTCTCCACATTTTTTAATTTATTATTAAATTCATGTATAGTTGTCCGTATCATATAATGCTTGTTGTGCTATAATTTGATTTTGTTTAATTTCTATTTGTTTTATTTCCTTTGTTCTTTATTTTTTATATCCAGCAATTTACATTGTACTGAATAATAATAACACATTTATATTATACATTCGGCTTCAAATGCAGTGGCTGAACAGAAATCAAACTAGGATACAATCGAACGATTGTGCCAAAGTTACATGCATTCCATTGCAATTCTCTTTCTTATTAAATGCATGTGCATAGAATCATTTCTATAAGACACGGTCGAGACAGTTAAGTGTATGACATCAAAGTAATAACTAAGCACTAACTCAGGCAAATATGCATATTCTATTTTATATACATTTGGCTTTGTGCTGCACAGAGATTTCGAGTTGTACATTTCCATGATTGCAAAAAATAAAACAATAAAGATAATAAAAAAAGAATAAAGGATAATAAGCACGATTCGAACCCGGGGTAGCAAAAGCAATGTCTATCAATCCAAGTGTCTTACCGCCACGACTATTGAATCACTTAAATCAAACTTGAATAATTATGATAAAGGCAGTAATCAGTTGCTTTGTTGATAAGCTGTGTTACCTTTTTGTAGGAATATTCCAAAAATCTATAAATACAAAAGTACAAAAGTGCAGTCACGGCTCACCGGATAAAATCGAACTATACCATACCAAATAATTATCATATAGATAGATAAATAGTCTTCATTACAGGTCGTATTCTATGTCATGCGTGTTTTTGTACTTTAAACAATTGACTAGCTCAACTACAACTTTGATATTTAACTTTTATTTAAAAAAGATGTATGTGCACACTATAGATTTTAATTAATGATGCGTTTATAAAATTTTAGTAAACTGACTTAACTATAAATTTGTAAAAATAAATCACCCCTAATTATTAGTGCGTAATGAAACTGACAATGCTTATATAAGAAATGTTTACGTGGATGAACGGAACCTCCAAATTTAAAGAGTACAAAATAAATTCAAGTACACCTTTGTACAAAAACATCAATGAACAAATACAGATTTAGAAAACAAACTTTATATGATAAATATATACAAAGAAAGAAAACATGTAATGTACTCACACTATAGCATACGATTTACATGCATGATGAATAATGATATTAATAATTTGTAACCAATAATAATTATTGTAATTTATCACGGTATCCAAATAAATTCATATTCATATTTATCCAATTTTATAATCATATTTTAGTTTATAGAAATGTTGTTGCTGTTAACGTAACCCTTGTCGAACTCAATGAAAGCGAAACTTGCTAGACAAGGGTAAACAGCACAAACAATGAAAATATCACATATTCCAATTTATCATGGTCATATTAAATACTGTTAATATGAATATGCAAATAACATAAAAATGATTACAACTGTATCAATAAATGTGATTGTACAATGTATATCATAATTGCAAGGGTGATAGCGAATTTGACAACCTGCAGCTGGAAAGTTCACATGTACCATCAATATATGCACCAGCTTTCCAATCCTCTAACACTGTTTTAAATGTACCTGTTTCAAGATCATCTCTTAATAAGAACCTTTGTATAACTCCATCTTTAGACAAATAACATTTTAAGGAGTCATACTCAACCAAAAGTATTCTCTCTTGGTAAACATTGTTTCTTCTTGACCCTGTAAAAGATCCTTAGGCATATATCTTCGAAGCTGGTTTCCAGTGATTTGTTTCTGGATGACAGCAGCCCAGATTAAATTATTACTTTTTGAAAATGTAACATCAAAAGTAATATTATTTTCTACACTATCTGGACAATAAATGTCAAGGAATGTCTTAATATCACTATCTACCACTGTGGCTGAATGTCTTTGTCCAGCAATCAATATTACATCAAAACCCGGGTCGATAGCGCAGTTGGTAGCGCGCTGGGATTTGGATACTCGTGCCCGAGAGCCCAACCGGGGAGGTTATACCCTTCCATGAAAATTTGACAATGATGTCGATTTTCCTCCATTGATTAGATAATATGGAGAAGTTTCCGGCCTTGTGGAAGGGTAGGTGAGTACTGGTTATAGACAATGGTCCAGGAAAGCTAGGTTAGGCGCGCTGGACGCCGTGAAATGACCTAAATTGTGTTGATACGGCGTTAAATCCAATAAATAAATAAATATAAATATAAATATTACATCAAATTCATGTGTAGCTTTCACTCGAAATGAATTATTTTGCAAGTACTTCTTTGAGGACTGAATCCAGGACTTGCCACATTCATGTAATTTCAAAATATTTTGGTACAATGAAAACTTATGTTTCAAAATATCTTCAAATGAGAGTTCACCACAACCTAAAGTGTTAGACACATAATTTTCAAACCAGCATATTATTCTCCACTCAGAATCATTGAACTGTGTTTTATAATCCTTACCAAAGTTGGAATATTTGGTTCACTGATATGAAAAGTTTCAAATAATATAGATGATTGAAATGGTTTGCATTTTGCAACCAAATGATACAAGTTCAATGTTGTACTGTAAGAACTTTTATCTGATTTACCAACAAGTTCTTCTTCTATTAATTTAGTTTGACCAATGTTTGACAATATGTTGAAGATGTATTATTAAACAGGAATTTTAACGAAGATGTTACAGTAGCACATTCATTATCAAAATGCAATATTTTCCCTCCTTGGTTGGACTGTAAACTTCTTTTTAGATTCCACTTGTAGGTATAATCCTTCTTATTCAAAATATCAAATATTTCATCAAAAAGTATCAATTTCTTCTGTGTGCTAGTATCAACGAAAATATTAAATATCTTGTTAAATTTCATCATTGAAAACCTGGAATAAAAAGAGAGTTGCGTTGATTTTTTATACAGTTAAAATTTTCTAATCAATTCAAGTATGAATGGTTTTTAAAAAAAAAAATTATTCACAAATTAGAAAAAAAGATATGACATTTAAAAAAAATGTTGGAACCATTCTAATTGGTTACAAATGTTTCAGTTTAATCCTACGAAAGAAGTTATTTTTTATTCTTTTTGTCAGTTTATCATTCTTCAAAGATTATCAGCTTTTTCACATAAATAAAGATTTTAATGTAACTTCAAATACTATCACAAAACCTTGTAAATTTCAAGCTTGTTACATAATTTCTACCAAAAGTATTAAGTCAAATGATTATACGAAGTTAATAATTATTCCATTTGAAAAATTATTAGGTAATATAGATAATGATTGAATAATAAATGAACAATAATTATGTTACTCTTACCTTTTTTTCCATTCTTTTAGTTTGAAATCATCAGTTAATTCTCTCGAAAATCAACTTTTCACAACAAAGTTTTTCTGACTGAATGTACTAATTATAATTAGGATTACTACAACATTCAAGTACAGCGTGCTTTCAATAAAAACAATGCCACATGTGTTTAGTGAGATACTTGGCTTATCAGATTGAAATGACAGATTAATAGTTCATCCGCTGTTAAATTGGCTGTAATGGTCAGATAATGGTTTCATGGTGATTCTGGGCATAACGGTACCACCTTTCTCCGATCTGAGAAGAATCTTGGGCTTATGTGTAGGACTGTTGTCATCTATTAGTGGTACCCAGCCTTTGTGAAATTATTAAGGTTGATTGTAGTGGTACCTGAGGTACTGTTATATGTGCTGAAATCTGTCTACAAAGACTAGGAGTGTGTTGTTGTTTTTTAAATTAGCTGTTTAAAGAGAGGTTACTGTTGCATGAAGTGTCATTTCCATGAGTAGTGACCAAGTGGGAGAAATATGAAAAGGGGGGGGGGTCAAGCATTGGTAGTCATTTGTGATAGATCATTAAGACATGTTGCTATGTAATTTTACTGAACCCGGCTTGATGTGATAATATGTGAGAAAAAAGATGTAGAACTTCTAATCACTCATTATCGGTTCCCAGCTTATTAAGTATTCATATTAATAACAGGAATATGTGATAATCTCTCAATAAACTAATGGTTCTTACGGAAATTCATTAATTCAGTGGAAATTTTAATGTATTATTCATTACGCTGTGATTTTATTGGAATTTAAAGTGAGGACTTTTTTACAACAAGGAAATGTGATTTTTTTTCAAGAGAAAACGTGCTTTACATGAAAATTGTGAATATTGTTGTTGTTTGACTTGATTTTTTTGACAATAGGGGTTATCTATAATTCATGCATAGGAAATGATTCTTAAAGAGTTTTGAGAAACAAAATGTTATTTGTAAAGAATTTTTGTAATAGTGTTGTTTCATTGGTTTGTTGATTGCTAATTGAAATACTCAATATATTTGTTCGTAATTTTTGTGACAACTCACTGCAGTACTTCTGTGATAAATATCAATAAATATATTTATCTGTATTTATGTACAGGCATTATATAACAAATATCAAAAGTTTAAATCAGCAGGTTTAGTGTATGCCCCAAAATCAGTTGAATAAAATTTACCAATTAATAGGATTAAATTCAATGTCATGATTTTGTTCTAAAAATAGATTCTACTTTCTTGTTTTTGTTGTTGGGAGATATTGAGTAATTATTGTAATTAGCATTATCATTGTTAAATTTTGGCAGCAATCTGTGTATCTCGTTAAATGACTTGAATAACTAATTAGGCGAAAACAATTAGTGGTTAATGAACGTTTATATACTTGAGTTTCACAGCTGCTTGATATTGTCAAACCTTTTTCTGAAGACACTAGTCAGCAGATGCTCTAAATGGCTGTACAGATGACTGATAAAAGTCTGCTTCCATATTAATGTTCTGCTGACTTTATTTTGTACGATAATGCCTGATCATTGAAATCACCTTCAGGTAGGTGATCCCTCTTCGTACCCATTTATAACTGGATGGAAAGCCCCTAGTGGGGTTCAAACCTGGGACTTCTTGATCTCTAAACATGAGTCCTAGCACTGGATGACTGCTCCTTCTAAATTCTTGCTCTCAAGGAAGTAACTGGTGATGGAATTCCATGAATGATGATCAGGTGAATTGACCTCCATATATGACTTGATCTGATTGTGGAAAAGGGACAAAGAAGAGCAACAACAAAACTTGCAAGAATAAACAAGATATCTCAATATTTTTCTGTGTTCAATTGACTGAGGTCTGATAAGAACCTCATTATATGTCAATATAATGTCATGATCTGAGTGCAATGGACATAATACACATAAAAAATACTTGCTAGTCTTCATTTTTCATACTTCAATGTTAAGATTATCTGAGCACTATGTCTTGTACAGACATTATCTTAAATACAAGTCATTAGATGGATAAAAACTTCTAGCTTGTAATTCTTGTCTTAATTACCCACTTTAGATATAAAAATACAGGATTTCTTACTTAGTATGGACAATTATCTTTACTGCTACAGTCAAACTTGCCTTGGAACAAGGGCCCCTCCCTATTGGTCCCTTATGAAATTTCTAAAAAAATCATGTAGTGTTCCCCTGAAATCTGAAAATATTCATGGGTAATTTAAAGATCCCTGTTAAAATTTCTTAAAAATCCCATAGTGTTCCGGAAATCTGAATTTAGTCAGGGGTCGTTTAGGTTCCTTCTAAGATTTCTTAAAATTACTGCACTTTTCATAAATTAGGAAATAACAATTGAAAAATTCTCTGAATGTGTTGTATAAAGTAAAACTGGTGATTTGTTTCTAAAAAAGCTCTAGATAAGCAACCTATCAAAGGAAGAACAGAAATGGCTACTTAAGACAGGTAGCTGTCTAATATACCAGAAAAACTTCAAGTTTTGATATTTATTATTTAGGTGGTTATGTCTGGGTCTTGCTTAATTAAAGTGACTACAATTTTAAGTTTGACTGTAGTTGGTATTTGTAAAATATTTAACATGCACTTGTATTAAAATGTGTATGCATTTGTTTGTGCAAATTATTGTGATTTTTTACGCAAAAATATAATTTGTTTAATGTTTATAGATAAGTAGGTGCTTCTAGCATTTTAAGTGCCCAATGTCATTAGTGAAAGTTAGAACTTTGTTTCTTCATAAATAAATTATGTGTAGATATTTTCTGACAAGTTTTAAGAGATAAATGTGAATAATGGATTCCAATTAATCTTTGAGTGTTGCCAGGAATACTTTGATTAAATGTTTTATCTTGTGATTTGACTTTGTTAAGATAAATTTACAGTGAAAGGAAAAAAAAGAGGGGAAATGGAATATTTTTTTAATCATTATTTTAACAAGAGCTTTATAGTTTATTCTTGTTTTACTTTAGCTTGATTGTGAATCAAGATCTAACAACTTAAATAAATCCCCTTCAAGTCCACTTCCTGGTCCCCAAGTACTAGCTGAGCTTGTAAGATAAAGTTTCTTGCTCAAGGAAACAGCATGGTAGGTTTTGGATCAATCTCCGTAAACAGATATCCTGTAGAACAGGATCTCTAAGATCTCAATGGAGGGTCACGTCAAGATGAACTTTATGTCGACCCATCAATGCGTAGCTTTTATCTAGACAAAACACTATTAATAGCATTTTTGATTTCTAAATTTCTTTTTTTAGACCAAGGTTTGCGAGCTAATTTGAAAGGGGTATTATTCGTAGGCTATGATTGGAAGGCTCATTTCAAATTGTGTGACGTAGACAATGTAAACAAGTTACTTGACATAACTATTTCGTCATGAATATTATAATGGAAAAAGGTCACTTCAATGTGACCCTCGTTTAAAAACAGCCAGATCTAAATTAGCGAGTAGGCAAGCTGACAATTTTAGATCGGGTTTTAATCAGATTGGTTTTGGTTTGGAATCAAACCAATGAATATGGACTGTATTAGAGTAAACATAAAATACTTCTTAATAAGAATTAAAAAAAAAGGCAATCTTATACTTGTAATGGTCAAATTTAAATCATGTCATAACCACTCGGCCATGCTTCTTCCATACTTGTACATGTAGACTCTATGAGTCTAATTATATTCAACTTTTATAAGACTAAAGATCATTGTTACTCTATATCAATGTTAAATGTAAATTATAAAACTGTGATAAAGTATACACTGTGTAAATATTATTTATGTATTTAACCTGTCAACCATTATCTAACCTAAATTTGGAACATGTCTTCTTTCACACGTTCTGCTGATTAGGGCGACGTGCAAAAATTTGTTCTTAAGTAAATATAGAAAGAATTTTTACATTAGAATAAAATGTTTATTTATCATCGAGGACTTTAATTCAAGATAATGGAAACATTTCAATGATATTTGGGCGGTGTATGTATCGAATAGTGTTTGTATCAAATATTGTATCAAATAATTTGTGTACGATCTAAGATTGGGTGAACCGATAAGAAATATACGAGAGCATTGAGAGAGGAGGACACCCGCTGATTTGATTAACTTATATAGTTGACATTGTAACTGTCTTTATCTACACAATACAGGTGGGAATTTGTACGTCTGCCCAATTTTAGAAATGTTTTAGCTCACCTGAGCACATTGTTATCAAAGTTAGCTTTTTGTGACTGGTCATTATTAGTTATTTGTCAGTATGATCTTTTGTGTGTTTGTTTGCTTCCATGCATCTATGAATCCTTGTATTTGTCAATAATAAGGGCTTAAATTATTGAATTTTGCATCTAGCATTCATCATTAGGTTCCCTTCAAAGGTTTAGTAGAATAATGCCCCTCGAGTATAATGAGCTTTTTACCCAGCTCAGTGAGTTGACTGTTTTACTTGAAGTAAGAGAAGTGTTTTATACCTAGACTTACCATATTTGGCATCTTGCATTATCTAAATGTCCACTGCATGGTTCCAATTATTCCCCATACAAATCAAAACTTAGTGTTATATACTGATGTAAAAGGAGGAAACTATTTGTCTGAATTAAGATGAGCTTTCTAGATTCCTACGTTCAGGTGAGCGGTCTGGGTTTATAAGTAACCTCTTGTTGATTATAAACATTGATGACTGGTACAGAACAATACAATATTCTGACAGATTAAGTCACAAGGTATGAAATAAAATAATTATAGACTTGATAAATTATTGATCATTGTTTTAAATGTGTATTTTTTCAGTTTGTTTGATTGAAGTTTTTACAGTTAATTTTAAGAGGTGTAAGGTGTTTTTTGTGTGAATTTGAACTTGGAATTTATCCGAAGCTCTGTGAAATTTGTTTTAATTTTGTCGTAAACTTTGAATGTATGGCTATGACATTGTCTTAAAAGTTTTGTGAAATTTGTTCCAATATTACAAAAATCTTTGAATGTGTGGAATTTACTCCAAAGCTCTGACCGTGAAATTTGTTTTGTTCTGATGAAAAACTTAAAGTTCTAAACTTATTAAATTTTACTAAAATGCCATTATGCATTATGATTTAATTGTTTTATTAAAATATGTGATTTATATGTTTTAACTTAATTTATGTTTGAATCTTTATCAACATAACTGTGATAAGAGGGGAGGGTCGGGGCAGGAGAGAGGGAATCTGTATGAAAAATTATTCATTTTGAATCAGGTGTTCTATTTGATGTTACTAAGTAGTTGAACATAATTTTTGACAAGTGATAAGGGTGAAGTCATTATTTTCTTGACAAATTTCTATCTTTGAGTCAGGTTTTCCTGCCTGTTTTTATCCAAGTATTGTGAACTTTTAGATATATTTGGCGGTGGTGGACATTTCAATTTCTCAGGCCTTGCTGGATCTGCCACTGGAAAGTATTTAATGCCTAAATTTATGATACTTGTTAAGGATATATATTTTCACCATATAGTTATATGTTATATCATAATATAATTTTAGACGGAATTAACATAAATTGTCATTACGAGCGTTTTATACCTAGGAAGTATTACCTTTCACATGAAGTGTCTGTTTTAAGGCTTAGAATTGTATAATTTTACAATCAAAATGTATCTGTGCCTCTAACATGTTCTATTTTAATTGTATTTGTGGAACATGAATAAATCCATTGTATTGTGATATTTCCTTTTCATGTGAATTACTAATTGCCTATTGTTAATTGGAAATTTTGATTCTTTGTATGAAAGAATGGAATTAAATCAGTTCATTATAAGTGGAGAATTTTGTTCTATCGGATATTTGAATGGATATAATTATGGCTTATTTGCTTTTAAGTTAATTTATATTGGTACATTTATTCAAAAGCTGTTTGAACAATCTCACATCTTCGTTGGTTAGTCATACATGATTATCAACAGTGATAGTTATTCTACAGTTCCCTTTCTTGGACAAAATCCTGTTTTTAGGAGAAACCATTGCATATGCACATAGGTGTTCCTATTAAATTGGAGATATTCAAACCAGCTTAACCTTAATCGAGATTTTAATTGTTCTTGGTCATAATTGAATTGATCGTACATGAGCAACTAAAGTAATCATGCATTTATATTGATTATAAAAGATGGCGTAATTTACTATGCAGTTATTTAAATGTGAGATTTTTTCAAGCAAATCTTGATTTTGTCCATTGTTCTTTTTTATGTTTTCTTAATAAATAGTTTGAAATAATGCAAGTGTGAATAATTAATGTGTTTTTACTGCATGGACGGAAAGCTGCAGGTAATTTGATATTAATTGGTAGAATACAGGGGAATAGGGAATTGTTTATAAAGTGGCGACAAAATTTGGAACATGTGAGATTTAGATTGGAAGCTGGTGTGATAACATCATTTTTCTTTCTTGGATTTTTTAGCGCAACATTTGTTGTTGTATTTAAGATAAAATGGTTTGGATCGTAGCTTGTTCTAACTCACGTAATTCAAGATCTCGGAGAAGATCTGAAAGTGAGGCTCGCGTGGCCGAAAGCTGCGGCACGCCTCTAAAGACTAATAATACAAAAAGTGTTAAACAAGGTGGGAATATCAATGAAAGTGTGAATATTTCACAAAGTGCTAAAGGGAAAAGTGTGAAGCACGATCCAAAACCTCGGAACACTAATGGTCAAGGAGTGGTCAACCATAGTTCTCAAAGTGTGAACCATAGTACACTAAGTGTGAAACATGATTCTCATGACACAAATGGTCAAAGAGGAGTGGTCAACCATAGTTCTCAAAGTGTGAAACATGATTCTCATGACACAAATGGTCAAAGAGGTGCGGTCAACCATAGTTCTCAAAGTGTGAAACATGGACAGTCTACTCATACTGGTAAAGTTTTGCCTTGTCCAGACTATGTGTTGACAAGACATGTAAAGTCTAGAGAACCTACTCAGAGAGTGAGTGTCCCTGAAAAGTCTGTTTTCACACCTAAATCTAATGTCAATGGTGTTTCTCACTTTGATGATACATCAAATCACACTAGTGTGAAACATGAACATGTTGGTGTGAAACATGACCAGAATGGCTTGCAAAATGACCAGTTTGGTGTGAAACACGACCAGTTTGGTGTGAAACATGATCACATTGTTAACAATTCAGATGTAGCACAAGGCTTTGCTAAGCCTTCCTCTAACACTGTAAAATATGAAGTTATCAAGACAACTGCAAACTCACAAAATGTTAATCAAATGGCTTATGTTGGGCAAAAATCTTCTCACACCACTAGTTCAATTTGTGTAAAAAGTGTGAGCTATGACCCTAATCCCTTAACAAAAAGTGTGAATGCAAAAAGTCCTGTCATTGATAAAGTGTGTGAAACATTCACGCCCCGGGAATCTTCTACCCCAAAAAGTATGAAACATAATGACTTGATGGTCTTGGAATGTAACTCAAAAAGTGTGAATAATTCCAAAAGCATGAAACATTACAGTAATTCATGTAATAGGATTAATACAGAGTGTGACAGTCAGCAGGTAATAGTTTAATAGACTTGCTTTAGTCATTGTTGATCTGTAATTTACAACTACTGTTGTATATAGATTTGTGTTCTGAAGTTGTTTCAGCATTTGTTTTTTCTACCATTTGATGTGTTCATGTGCCAGTGTCTGTGTTTCCCTCATTGTCCTATTTGTGTTGTCAGGGTGAAGTCCAATGAGGCAAACTTAGGTATTGTGTATTTAGCAATGACCTAAAGACAAAGTGCAGTGTGCAGGAATTACTCCAACACTTACCCTAGTCACTGCGAAAAAAAAAATGTAAAAAATACAAGGTCTGTTCAAATATGCAGGTTTACAGGACGGACTGTGTGGCAAAAAATTTGTTCTCATTCACCCAGTTTTCAATTTATCAAATTATCTGAATGTCTCCAGTCCTGTAAGACTTAGTTAGGTCCTGTAAAATTTTTATCTTCACTAGACCTAATGTCTAGAAATAAACTGTTAAATTTCGCATTGACTGACTTACCCTCTTTTAATGTTTTTGTGAAGTGTGGTCATGAAATCATTTCTATGGCCATTCTCCCTCCTACCACTGATTCTTAATCATGTAGGGCAGTTGTTAGCCACTATCGGCAGTTTGCACCTAGTAGCTGGCCAACTGCTTAAACCAGAGATTAAGTCTTTCTAGGAACAGTGAGGAGATTGGCAGGCCACCATTGTATACGTATAAACAATACAATGTAAGCAGATATTGTTTATTGTAGATTGTCCTTAGAATTTCATGATAAATTCATTTAACAGTTTTTTGTAGAATTTTTATCTCTAATTTTGGTACTTCTTTTTTAATGTCAAATTAATTAACAAATAGTTTTTCAGTCACCTCTTTATGTTGGATATTTTCTTTGCATGATGAAAAGTAATTTCATATTTAATATTGAAAGATTTTTATGTGTTCAAATTTTTTATTCAAAGCATTCTAAAGTATTTTTAATTGGTTTAATTAAATAATAAATGTGTAATTAGTGCAATAATAGTTAATTAACCATGCTCTGTGTAATTACTCAGAATTTTGTTTAGATATTTTACTGGGTTGGGGGGGCAGTCAGAAACAATGGAGTTTTTATGAAAAAGAATAATTTGATACTTTCTTAAATTTCAATGAAAAACGAATGTGTGTGGTATTAATTTATTTTTATTTTGAATTCGATACTTTAAATAGAGCTTTAAATTCAATCATGTTTTTTTAATTGCCATAATTGGTGACCATTGATTGTTAATATTAATTCTTAAAGTGCTCAGGCACACGTTATATCAAAACCATAATTATTGTCTTAAACGATAAATAAATGAAGTGTAAACAGTTATGTGGTTAAACGTATGATTTAATATGCATGTGATATATCAATTAATGTATAAAGAGGTCGTAGTATTGAGCACGCTTGATAGATTGGATTAATCGTTTGTAAGGTTTTTAAATTCAGAGCCAATAAAGTTTTTTTTCAATATATAGCCAAGTATTTATTTGGATATACTTGTATATTGATAAACCTCTCATGATTATAGATTTGTTGCCAAATAAAGTTCATCTCTTGCCATTGAATGTTTATATTTTGGCACAAAATTTATTTGCATTCTGAATGAGTGTAGAACTTTTGTTGATTTATGTTTTGCTTAATGCTCTAGTGTAGAGAATATTTGTCAATTTTGGTTTACGATCATTTATCTTTTAAGATGACGTCATTTCAACATAATTTTTTACTACAATACTAATTTAAGATTCTGTATTTTCATTTATTAACTCTACATTTCACCATGAAACTCACATACTTATATCCATATCAGAATATTGATGGTTGTTTCTTTATAGAAAATGCTAAAATCTTCATAAAAAATGTGCTTTCACTTAAAACTGCCGAGTGACTAATGTGATTAGCAAAATGCTTTAAAACACAGGGAATTTTTAGTTGAGAGAATTGAAGATTTTATTGCTAGCACAAAAAGTCTAGATCAATAAACCATGCTCCTATAACATGTTCTCACTATTACAGTATAAAACTGTGATAATGAAAATGATAAATTATTATAAAAAATGCCATTAGATTATGATAGTTGTATGATAACATGATTTTACCATTTATAAAATGTATTTTATACTGATCCTTCAAGGTCTGTATTGATTTATTTGTTGAAATGATATGTTTTGTTGAGAACTTGTGTCTGTCTTGTAACTGAGATGAAATTCCACTTTGGCCACTCTTTATGGGGGGGACCTTGGTGCATGCCAGGAAAATTTAATATCCTCCACTCATATTCATAATTATCAAATTGCATGATGTTCATTTCTTTCAAAGATCCATGTTACCTCTTTGTACATTGTCTAAATAGATTATTTACCTTTCCATGACTTTACCTATTTGCATATTTATCAAAGGTTTGCACTTACATTTTGTTCTACAAACATGGTAAACCACCCGACTAGCTTAGTCTGTAGGATAAAGTCTACTGATAAAGGGGTCATAAGTTTGATTCCCAGGACTTCTATGGCCATTCTCCCTCCTACCACTGATTCTGAATCACGTTGAGCAGTTGTCAGTCACTAATGGAAGTATGTGCCTAGTAACTGGTTAACAGCTAAATCCAGAGATTAAGCATTTAGGAAAGTAGGTTACCTGACCATCATAATAATTATGACCTACATAATGTGTTGCTACAGCTTTAAACTCAACAAAAAAGAAACATGGTTTTAACAATTATAGAACACATGAAAATATGAAAAATGCATTTGTTATTCAAATTCAAAGGTCATATAGAAGAGTGATCAATATATTGTTAAACCATTGTCTATTAATTAACGGTTAATCATATTTTGATTGATTATCTTGTCACATCTGATGATTAAAATATGTTGATAACTCTGTTTTTCTTGTTTGTTTTGTTTTTGTTTTTGAAGCATTTTGTATGACAACAAAAACACAACCTGGTAAAGGAAACACCTTGTCTGGTCTGTGACCTGTCTATAAAAATAAGATTTTTGTATAAGTTTTCACAATGATTGATTAAAAAGTTTTAATACAGTTTTATATAAGGTATTTAACCTTTTGAATACTCTTTGTTTTCTGACCTTTGATTGCTGTTTGACCTTTGAATACTTTTTGACCTCAGACCTTAATTATTGTTTGACCTTGACCTTTGGTAACTGTTTGATCTCTGACATTTGGTCACAGTTTGACCTCTGTTTACTTTGATGTTGACCTTTTGTTATTGTTTGACCTTGACCTTTCATTACTATTTGACCTTGACCTCAATCTATGTGAAATCTTATAAAAACAATTGAAGTATTATAGAATTCCATGTTTCTATTTTAATTCATGTAGCTTTTATTCAATGGTATTTTAAACTAAACACTTTGTAATTAACTGATGTAAGGATGAGAGCAAATTTAGCATTCTTCTGCTTTTCTTTGAATGCCTAGGTTAAGATTTTTATAAGGATCCCTGAAATTTGTAAATTTTTAATAAAAGTTTGACCTGACTTGACTTAAAATGTATACTTGTACTTTTAATAGATTAAAGGTCATTTGGGTCAAGTATTTTTATTGAAATATTTTTATGTCATTAACATGAGAATATAAAATGAACATAAAAAAGTTAATTTTAATCTAAATTGCATATTTATTGGTGCTCAATTACTTTGGTCAATTGGTCATTAAAACAGTTTAATGGTTGATAGACTGACTAAACTACTGTTTTGTGTGTGTGTTGAATTTTTTATTACCGTAATTTCCTAATTTATGCACCTTTATTATAAGCATAATATTTTATGTAAAAAAAACAGTTTTACACGAGTTTCTGCCCTTGAATGGTCAATGTGTGTAAGGTAGGGTATGAACTATTAATAGTGTATATTTTAAAGCATGTAACTTCAGTTCTCTTTCTGTTCACCCCCAGATTCAGCAGCAGAGTAACTTTACCTAGCTGATTAAAAGATATAAAGATAAAGATATGTTAAAATACCTTATATTTTTTCACTGGGTGCCATATTCTTATTCTCTTATGACCGTATTTTGGCTTTTGTGTTTTCATCACTATGTCCTTCTTTTCTCTCTGTTTAATCTCACTCAGAAAATTATTTGACCATGAAAAAATGATTTACTGTCTTTCAGCTGCTTGGTGCAGTTTTTAGATTATATACGGTATTTGACCTTGTGATTTATTTTATACTATTTAATGTCAGAAAAATTATATGTAATTAAATCAGTAAATAACAGCAGATTAATTTAAAGGGTAGTAGTGGACCCACCTGAATTGACCAAATAAGTCTCTTAATCATTCATTTAGGCCATGATTGATTTATTGTTTGTTTGTCATTACAGAAACAATGTAATGTGGTAAATAATCTGATCGAACCTTTTGAGTCACATATGAAAGATTTAAATAGTGTAAATCATGAGTAGTTAATAAAATGGATGTACATGTATGTAAGATGTATTCTGACTTGTTTGTTGTAACAGTTCTTACCTGTTCACATTTTAGGGAGTATGATATGCAAAAGTCCAGTTCAGTGAGGTGAGCACTCACCTTGTAATGAGGGGTTCCAGGTTCAAGTCATGGTCAGGCTGTATATATTGCTCACCCTGTGATATGTGAAGCAAGTTCTTACTTACAACTAAGGCAAGTCAGACTTGAGCTCACTCTTGGTCTCACAATTCTAGGTTGTAAGGATTAAATTCTTAGCCAAATGAAGCAATGAATGTGTTTTGGATGGCATTAACACCAATTTAGAGTCCAGAATCTAGGCTTATGAATTAAACATGTTCATCTATCTTACTGCCAAGTCATGCCAACTCCTTTTGAAATGGAGTTAGAATTATATTTTTCTGGCCTTACTGTAAGGTGAATTAATTGACCATGTTGTTATTGATTGCATATTTGACTAGCCCAGTGAATGTGGTCTTTTAACGATTAAATCAAGTTAAAGAAAAGTGTTGATAATTTGTGACATTTTATGGTTAACGATTAGTAAACACTAATTATGCTCATTTAATTTTTCACAATTAACAAATTGTGTTTGTTCAGAAGACCAAATTTGGATGTTTAAACAATTTTTACGAACAAAGATGGGAATTTTTGAAAAAATGGTATCAATTTTATGTATCGTTGATTTTTTGTTGATTATTCGTGTAATTTGATCAAGTAATGAACAATTAATCGATTGTAGACTGGTCTTTATTGTTCTGTTTTGTACAATATTGTATATTTGACCTGGTAATTAAATTTTGTGATGGAGGCGTAGCTTTTAGTTGGTCTGTTTCATTCTCAAGATAAAGTGTTGAAAATTGATATTTTAATTCTGTAATTGATTTGTATTGTTTGTATTTTATTGAGACTGATTTTGTACATGACATATATCAGTAACTACATCCAGGCTGTATGTAAATGATATTTAAATTTTACTGCCTTACTGTAAGTTTTATGTGTTTTCCTTTTTTCAGTAGTCACTTTATATTGTAGCCATACCTTTGAGTATGATTATGTACATGTATATGATTTTAGCCTTGCATTAGAAATACCAATATGAGAATATTGATTGTTGTCAGATTACTGGTGACCCATAATGGCTATATTTGGGTTCAGGCAACTTGATACTGCTAATAAACATTAGGTTGGAGCAAGTAAAATATATAGCTGGTTGACCAACCAGGCAACCTACTTCGAAAATAAAGGTTGAGCTCTGGTGTTGCATGTTTTTCAGGAATAAGGTAATGAATGGAAAGCGCATAAATTTTATATCCTGATTACATCTATTCTGGTTTTTTTGGTGATATTTCTAACCAAAATACTATAATCTACTTTCAGGTTAAATGTGGTGCTGTGTATGTAACTGATGAGGAACGGACTAAATCAGTAACCAAACATGTAGTGTCACTGTCATCTACTTCTGATGATAAAAAGAAACCTAAATCATCTAAATATACTGTTGCTGTTGGATCAAGTTTTGGACATAGTGAGTATATTCTAGTTTTTGCAGAAACTTTAAAGCTTGACTAAAACTGGAAAAGAGGGAATTTTACAAATTTTATATTCATCATTATTTTCATTTGGCCAAGTGGATATGATATTTAAGCGGGTAGTCATTGGATAGCCAGCCAGCTTCGTGTTGGTTCAAATCCCATCCCAAACCTACCTATTGTTTCCTTGTGCAAGAAACTTTTTCCTACTAGCTAGGGGTGTAACAGTTAACGGATACACCAGTTGATATTGCAATACAAGTGCTGACAGTTTTTAACCGGTTCGATTTTCCCTGAACCAATTTTTGTATGCTGTTATTTGCTATGCTGATTGTTTTATCAGAATCTAGAATTGAAAGGTTTGAACACATAAATGTGTCGGAATCTTGAAATTATCTTATTGTGCTTTTGTAGTTTAAACATTTTGTTAAATAAAAGTCTTCTAAAGTCTGTTTCAAGTTGTGCATTTTCTTACATAAATATAATTCATTTTACACAACTCATAAAATCGTTTGTATAAGAGAGCATTTAAAATGAACATATATATGTAATGCTGATCCAATAAGGACATTAAATGTTTTTAATGACTGCTTCGATTGTCTACCCAAAAAAATTGATACTTATTGCAATATTTTGCAATATGGGTTTTGTATACTGCAATATATTGCAGTACGTTTTTTATCCTACTGTTACACCCCTACTACTAGCTCAGTACGGTGAGACCAAGAATTGGACTTCTTTAAGTTGTAAGAACTTGTTTCACAATCGAGCTAAAATAAATAAAATTGGTTTGACTTATTTTCATTTGAATCTTTTATCTTAGATATTAACCTTTGACCTTAGATGTTTGTTATATTTTACAGTTCATACATTTTTAAAGGAATCAGATAATGTATTAAAGACATATGAGACGACTCAAGCAGAAGACAAATGTTTATTACTTATAAAGAAACCAAAATCTGCATCCAAACAGGTACTACAATAAAATATATGTATTTCTGTATGTGTAGATTGTGATTCTGTTTTGTTTGATTTTATTTTAATTTTTATCACTCTTACTTTGGTTTATCTTGCCATTTAACATACTTCTCTCAATTAAGTCTAAAAAAACTTCTGTATGGTTGAATAACTTCTCGGAGGCTTTGGTTTTGGCATCCCAAAAATTTGTTTTGGCAACAGTAATTTTGCACCCAAAAATCATAGGGCTGAAAGTTTGGAAAGCAGTTTTAGGCAACCTTTCTTCAGGGAAGAGGGCTTATTTACGCTATTGAATTGGAAATTTCAAAATTAATGATACCATTAGCCCTTTTATTTGGCTTACTTTTAATTTAATTTTGGGCACTTGTGCATTATGTGTGCATTTCCATAAAAATTTGCTCCAATATAAAAATACTTGTACACAAACAAACTATGATATGATCTTATTAAAAGGTTGTTTCTTGCACAGTTCTAATGTTTAAAACAGACAATTAAAGGGTTTATTTTGTGATATTAAAGTATTATAGCACTTAAATTTTGAGATGTCTACATTTCACATTTTCTAAGGGGTTTTGAGTTCCCTGGGTTCAGAATTTCCACATTTGATGTATAAATCCCGTCTTTACCAGTATAATCTGTATTGATACAGAAATATTTGCTGGCTTTAGAAATGGCACTACATGGCTTGTTGCTGCTGGTAAACATTTGGTTTTGGGCAAATGAATTATATAACTGTTTGTCCAAAAGCAACCTACATTAACAACTAATGATGAGCCCTGCTCTATTGTTGTTGAATGGCAATATACTGAAATAAATGCCCTTGAAAATTACCCATAATGCAGTATTTGGTAAGTCTGGGGGAATAGTGATATCAACAATTTATCAGTGTCATCTAGACTGAGATATGTTGAATTTTCTATTACTATATAAATAAACCTCCAGTGATCTTGTTTTAAACAATGACAATGCATAATGAGAAAAGGAATTATTGATATAATGGGTTTACAATTGATTTCAAGTGAAGAATATTTTATTGGGGGCCCACACTGAAGTGTTAGATGTTATTTTTGTTTTATCTGTGAGAGTGAGTTGTGGTTTTTTACTGGTATTGTTGAACTTTATTCAACTGTCAGTGATGCATACATTAACCCTGATGATTTAAATACTCACTACAGGACTTTGTTCTCACTATCTATAAAAATAGGTATTCATATTTATGTACAATGATTATATTTTTTGAATATGTGGGGTTAATGTAAGCCTCACTGATAGTTGGATAAAAAAATTTTATTTCAATGTGCTTTTATTTTATTTTAATTTTTAAATGAAATTCTATGTGCTATATCAATTGACATTACCTTTGTCTTGTTGAAGTTATTTTAGTAGTTGAAGTTAAGAATTTTTTTGTTATAACTTTTGTATTTTATTTTTTTATTTTTTATTTTAAATTATTCACTTTCAGAGCAAATTCTCTTTAAAGGTATAAACAACTTAGATATTATAAGCCTTTAATATTTATATATATATATATCTATATATCCATATATTTATTGCACACAAAACATATATTACATTGATCTCCTACACTGAGCACTAAATCCAAGTTACATAACCACGTGGCAAAACTTTTGTATTTTAAACAATTTTCATTATTGTTGTTCATTTTGAAAATGGAAAACTAATATGTTGGTAAAATTATTGGGGTCAATTTTCCAAGGTTAGAATTTGTTTAACTTGTATTGGGAATAAAGATGGGGTTTTGGCTAAAGAAAGAGTGAATAAGATTTTTAAGGTTAAAGAGAGGTATATGATTTAATGGTGAATTAACTTTTTACTTTAAAATGTTTTACACAACCTTTGGAATTAAGGAGTGAAACATTACAGTGAATTTTTGAATTTTTTGAATGAGTTGAAAAAAGGCCCAAGATTGTTGAAAAGTGATTTTTTGGTTAAAGAAATTAGACTAAGGGAGATAATTTGTTTTATCATACCTCACTGGAATGTCCCTATGCTAAAGCCCTATACCGGAGCGGGTGATATTTTGTTCGATCACATTGTAATATTACCCGCTATCTAAGGGAGACCACTTATTAACGATTAGTAGCCGTAAATAGCCGCGACCGTGGCGTAGTGGTTAGCATGTCTGACTTCGAATCCGGAGATCGCGGGTTCGAATCCCGGTCGCGGCAGGGTATATTAGTGATATAATTCAGGTTTTTTTTATTGTACTGTTTTCTTTACTGTGTTGTTATTTGTTTTTCAATAAATATTTACATGTTACAGTTTTGTTCGGTATAATAAAACAAATAACACATGGCAGTGAGGGTGACAGTACAGATTATCAACCCTTGAAAATTAATATCAACCTCGGCTAGCGCCTCGGTTGATATTATTTTCCTCGGGTTGATAATCTGTACTGTCACCCTCACTGCCATGTGTTATTTATATATTATTATACCTCACATGATTTGTGTACTATATAGCCTAATGTGACGTCACAGGATGACAATCCACAATGTCACCCTCTTGAAAGTACCTATCAGACCACTTGACATCACCTGCTTTAAGCAATGGGAGATCACTTAGTTGGAATTTGCTAAATATAGGGATCCAAGTTTTAGCCTTTCAATTTGAAAAACTTCCCTTGCGCAGGCACTTGCTTTTTACCAAGCGACAAACTTTAACAATGTGAAAATGTTTTCAAGTTCAGAAGGATATAAAACAGATAAAATTAAACAGTTTGTACCTATTAAATTGTTAACAATTTCTGATTTTTGTTGTTTGGTATAATAAAATAAATATTACATCCTACTGAGGGTGATAGAATATAATGTTCAGGGAGGTAATTAAAACATAAATATTTTATGATATACTGTTATAGTGAAGTGATATGCATCACTGTCATTTATCATAAAATGTAGGATAAAGTGTAGTATATAATATGTATTAACTAGATTTTGTGCTCAGGTGAAAATACTGGTAGATAATTAATTAATTCACTTTAAATAGTTTTATATTAACTGTCATAAAATTTACGCATATATTTCCACTCCTTTGTAAGACATAACATTTTATATAAATATGGTTATGCTAAAATATGAAAAGAAATAAGTTTGGAAAAAAAGACGAGACTGAATAAATACACTGAATGAAAAATGAAGTAAGGATTTATCAAGTCTCATTATTGCAACCTGGTCGGTAGCACAGTTGGTTGGGCACCAGGACTTAATCTCATCTCCCAATGGGTGATTGGTTTGAATCCAACCTGGGGATGTAGTACCCTTCCATGAAAATTTGACAATTATGCCAATTTTCCTCCATTAATATGGTATATGGAGAAGTTTCCAGCCTTGTGGTAGATGAGTACTGGTTATAGACAAGTGGTCCAGAAAAGCTAGGTTAGGTGTGTTGGTTGTCGTAAAATAACTAAAAAACATGTTGACACTGTGTTAAACCCAGTATAAATGAATAAATTCATTATTGCATTCATGTTGACAGTTTAATATCAAAGTACTGTGTTCTTAACATAACTCTTATTTAATTTTGTTATTGATAATTCACAACATTAAGTGGTGCTCTTTTTTTCAAGTTATGTATTATTTCTTTAGTTTTCCCTTCTGAAAAGTTTGAATTGTATTTATTAGTTTTATCAACGGGATTATTACTTAGTGAAATTTCAAATATGTCATTAATGTTGGGCTGTTAATATGAACTTAACCCTCTCTCAATATAACATTGAGCTGGCATGGTACTGTTTAATTAACAATGCTGTAATTGCAATATGAATCTATGTAAATGAAATATGCTACTATTTAACTTTTGGCTAATTTGGGTGGCTATGTAAGCTATGGTTGACTGTTTGTGCCATTGTGCTTTGGCTTCATTTCTGTTCTATAATACGGTGTGTTTGACATTATAACATTGCTTATTTGCTATCTAATATATTGGCATGGGCCCTATATATGTGGGGGCTTGATGAAGGCAATACTCTGTATGATAATGATATGGCTTTGGGAATAAAGGCTTGGTTGACTGATCACTGTTATGTAACCATGCTGTATACATTGTGTTGCTACTTCATTAAACCCAACAAACTGACCCCTCTGCTCGGATGTTTAAAATGCATGTTTTTGATACCTTAGGATACTTTTGGTGTCTGGACCCTTATCCTCTCCCACAAGGAGTTTATAAAACTCACCATTTACAAATATCAATATTTATTACATAACAAATAACTCCTTAGTGGCTACTTTAGTTATAATTCAATTAATCTAGCCTTATAGATCTACTCTGTAAATTGCTAGTTATGAATCAATAGTTTTTACAATTTTTAAGTACATTTTATTATAATTGCTTTTTGAAGTCCAAAATTGATATTTATCTGGAATATTTACAACAAAAGTATTTGTCTTTCACTTCTTTTAATTAGTATTGATGAATTTTATTCATCTATCAGTTGCCCATACAGTAACCTTGCTTATTTAAATACTCTACATTTATTCAATAAAAATTCACTCCAGTCACTTGTTCACACTATTGATGAAAAAGATATCCTTATTTATGTACAAGTATTATCAAACAAATATTCCTGAAGCAAGGTTCAGCTGAATGTGGCCTGTACTGCAAGCTTTTCAGATATAAAATAAGCAAGCATGCAAGCAGATAATTTTAGATCGGGTTTTAATCTTATTTGTTCTGTATTTCAGATGTTGAAAGCTCATTCCTGGGCAGATGTAAGTGTAGGGGACATGCACATTAGAAATTCGGATGGTTCCCTAAAACAAGATCCCTATAAAATATTTAAAGATAAGGTAAGTTGCTCTATTAAATACATAAAACCTGGCTAGCTAAGTTGGTTTCCTACAAGTCTACTTGTCGTGGGTTTGATTTCTGGTGGGACACACTTTTTTTAGCTTGGTCATGAAATAATTTCTATGACCATTCTCCCTGCTACCACTGATTCTTAATCATGTAGGGCAGTTGTCAGTCTCTGAGGGAAGTTTGTGCCTAGTAACTGGTGAACAGCCTAAAAACCTTACCAAGAATGGTGAGTAGGTTGACTGACCATTGTGATATGACCTATAAAATGTGTTGCTACAGGGTTAAACACCCCAAAAGAAAATATGTATAAAAGTCTTACATTATTTGAGGTGGTTAGTACCAGGCCTTTTCACTAACAATCACCTGGGATTCCCAAAAGTCAGAAGGAATCCTTGTGATTGTTAGCTGGGGGTTCCTAAAGATATGTCCCAATCTAATGTAAATTTGATTCTCCATGAACTTTCTATTACAATTTTTACTGAAAAAATGTAACTTAAAATGTAGGAATCCCTAATTTTAAGATGGAATCTATTAAAGAGTGAAGCAGGGTCACGTTTGGGATACACAGAAAAGACAACTTGTGTCTCACCTGGTTAGCATCCTTAACTTTGAAACTGGATGACCTGAGTTTGAATCGATATCCAATGCAAGTCATACTTATTAATGTAAATTTTGAAAAGATGTTCAAAGGGAGCTAACTGATTTATATATACATTATACCATTACTTAGTTAAATCCCTTTGAAGATTTTAAATGTATTGCGTGCAACTGTCTCAAGAAAAACAAAAGTGATTTGGTATCTTCATATGTACTATAACTACTCTGAATAAGATCATTTGTCAGATACTTAAACTGAATAAGATCATTTGTCAGATACTTAAAGAAAAGATAGCTAGTACTTGTGAAGGAGAAAGTTTTTTTGATTAGTCACTAGCCATACATGACCTTATGAAAATGATGAAAAAGGCTTAACAATCAAAACTCTTAAAAGCTTGAAACCTCTAAGACTTTGCTGTATATTCACACTTATAGTTTCTTTCATTATTTTTCAGTTTAAGAAGAAGTCAGACCTTAGTTTACCTCCAGACGAATGGAATACATTACCCAATCAGAAAACACCTTTTAAAGGACCAACATCCAATCAAAACTCTTCTTTCAATACACTCTCTTCAGTGGAGGAAGGAAAGGAGGATAATAAAAGTGATATAATAGTGCATAAAAACCTTTCTGAACCTGTGCCAAACATTTCTAACTCTTATCCATTTATAAAAAGAGGAAACAACCGTAAGTCACAAAGTCTTGCTGATCTTACTGAGGCAGGAACTGAAATCAATAATAATAGAAATATGGGTGGAGCTTTAAGTCAACATCCTCAAAGACCTAAAGTCCCGCCTCCAGGACCTCCCCCTCCCAAACCACAAAGAACTCATGCAGCTGATGTGACAGTGAGTCAACCAATCAGTGGATGTAAACCTGATATAATATCAAATGTGAATATTGTTCATAATAGAAATACCAGTAATGGGTGTGAAAGAACTGATAATGGGCGGGATTTAAGTAATAGTAGGCGGGATTTGTCTAATTGTGGTCGGGATTTAGAAAAAAGTGGGCGTGACAGACGTGCTGTTAGTGATCCACAAGGGCGTGTCAAACATGATTCTGGTTTCCATAGTGAAGCACCACTGTCGTGTGATGAATTCAAACAAGATCTTATTGACACTAGGAATGGTGCACAAATGACAAGCTCTCCAATTGCTGTGAACTTTGAACCACAGAAAGATGTAACCCATGTACATAGGAATCATTCAAATCCTAGGGCTCAACGAATAGGGGCCAGTCAAGGGGGCAACCAGAATAAATTAGAAATGAGACAAAATCAATCTATGGAACATAATAGAGTTGGTAGTGAAATTAGGCAAGGACAAAATGACATGAGAATTGATCATAAAAATTCTTATGAACAAAATAATAGAAATGTTGCTATGAAACCATCACCTCAAACTTACTCTAAACCAACAGTGAAAAGCCAAAGTCGGCGATCTGTTGAACAAAGCCCCAGTAACTTACAAACAGGGCAAAGTCTTGTAAATAAACGTGTTGATCAAAGAACTCCGCCTATAAAAAAGAAACCATCTCCTGTTCAACATCAGAATTCAGTTCCGCCTATGGAAAGTAGGCCAAGGTCGAATGAAAAACTTCCACAAAAACGTTCAAATGAGTTTAAATCTCGTAAATCCCTTGGCAGTGTAACAGAAGGACAAATGCTGAATATAAATAATGACACTGTTACTAAAGCCCAATCTTTAGGTGATTTAAGTGTTGGTTGCACATTCTCTCTTGTAGGTCAAAAGAAAATGGAATCACCTAGTAACTCAAGATCTTCTGGCTTTTCTGGCACTCAGTTAATGAAACATATAAGAAATTACAAAGAAATGACTCAGAATGGAAACTCACCATTTAGGGGCAAAACAGTGGAAGATGTTGAAAGTTATAATCAGTATTTTCAAAATGGACAGGAAGTGTATAAGGGAGGTAACTCTGCTAGCAAACTGAGGCATTATGGGTCACTTCAACATCTTCCTATGAGTTATGATGCTTATAATAACCAGTCTACTCCTAATAATTCAACAAAACCAGTCCAATATCGTGAGAAAACTCCACTGAAACCTCGACGTTTACCTCAGACTCCAGGTGATGTCTATGAAAAGAAACGTCAAATTTCTGACATGATGAAAAGTAGAATGAGTGCAGACAGTGCCAGTACGAGCCCTAGCTCATCTAGTTCAAATAGAGGACCGTCTATTGAACCTCGTCCAGGTGGCATCAGCGCGACACCATCTGTTTCAGACCGTGAAGTATCAGAACTTCTTCATGCTGAAAAATGTGATAAAAGTTGGAAACAGTCAGGTATGCAAAATGTGTGCAATAATGTAGACAATAAAAAAACTGCTCCCCACGTTCCTCCTAGTTATGAGGAAACTTGCAATATGAACAGTTCTTTACTTAAATCAAGTTCATTTGGTTTACATGACCAAGGAATAGTGCATAATTCTGGGGAGAGATTAAGTGATTCACGCCAAATGACATTAACCTCACAAAGTACGATTGATTCTGGGTATATAACAACTGATCCCGACCCTGATACCATTTCTACCTCAAATTATGCAAAAACTTTGAAGCAGTCTGCTCAGTCGTTGTATGTTTCTAATAAACTGTACCAGCAGCCAAAAGGTGAAATGCATCAGTCACAAAATTCTTTTTCAAAGCCTGAAAATCATGTTGAATACAATGGAGTTTCATCTTATTCCAAGGGAATTCATTCTCATCAGATTAATTCAAATAAGAAGGGAGGTAACTCTCAACAATTAAATTCAAATATCAGGGGAAGTAACTCAAACTATATAAATGGCAATCATTTAAATGTCAAACATAACAAAGATGTACATACGAGAAACTGGCTGGAAAATCATCCAGGAACATTAGTGAATGACCAATTAAAACTCAATTTAAAGTTAACCGATGATAAAACGGACAACAATAATAACCGTCATCCAAAAATACCTGAAGATCATGTGTCTAATGATGAGTTAGTACAAAGTTTACCTAGTGAGAGACTTTCTTACCTTAAACAACCTTTGTCCCATCATAAATCTGAAGTGTCGGCTAAAGATGCCGAAAGGTTAAGTCAAGGGTCAAAAAGTTTTACATGTAAATCTAAGGGAATGTCAATATCAATGTCACAAGGCTTGAATATGATTGGACAACAAAATGATGGAATACAAAAAAATGGCAGTTTTCTATCAAAATCTCAAACTAAATTTACTGGTTCCTTGAAAGACTTGATAGGAGCCGACAAGCAAATTATACCAATTGAAACTCTAAGATTAGAGAGTGCAAATTCAACCCAGACTTTACCTGGTAATTGGAAATGTCCGACAAGGACGCGGTCAGAAAGTAGTTTGAAGTTTCTTGGAAAGCCTAGTATGTTTCAGTTATTACAAAATTACAATTTGTATGCAGTACGGCTGAGAATTCCTGAAAACTTTGTTATAATGGATAATATTAGGCTTATAGAATGTGAGGTGGTGTTATCAACTCCATGGCTCTTTGGCAAAGATTCAACATCACCATTGAGTCCACAAGGTAGTTATGCTAAACTAGGTGGACCTAATAGTGCCTTCAGACCTGTGGCTGTGGGTGGAACTTCACCAATCAAATCTGTATCCATGGTTACTGTAATGGAAGTGTCCAATCAGCTTGCAGAAATGATAGAATCTGGTCAGCTACAAAAAGGAGACCTCCTGATTGAGGTAAAGTATATGACTCATCAAACAATACAAACTAATAATATTAAACAACTTCTACTCTTCATTTTACAAGTTTATTTGGTATGATACATGTGAATATTACAAATTGTGTAATTTCATTTAATTTGTTGAGTATATTGTGTTGCTTAGTTTTTTAAGGCACTGATAGCCTTTAGAGAATTTAATGAAGCTTAAAAGTAACCGTCTACAAGAATTTTGCATTTGATGAGATCAAGCTTTTTGTCATTTCAAAATTTATTACATGGATTACATTATGTTGTTCTTGGTATTTGTTTGTACCTCAGGGAAATCCCAAATAGTCCAGATATAGTCAATTATCACTTTCAAACACATTTTAGTAATGCCTACATAATGTTGATTTCAAATGTTGCAGGTAAATGAAGTATTAATGATGGGTGAAGATCTGCCCACTTTGTCGTCTGCTTTACATAATTGTCAAGGGGAGTTACTCTTTACCGTGGCTAGAGACAAAGCAAGAGATGTTGCCATTGAGAGAACCAAGGTGAGTTTTAAGATGTGAATTAAAAAGGTCAAGGTCATTTGTAAAAAAGTCATACTGGCAATGTCATTTGTTACAATGTAGGTCATAATGTAAGCTCCTTAAAAGAATATTACTTTGTCAAGGTTATTTGTAAAAGGTCATAATGTCAAGGTCATCATAAGGTTGTAATGTCATGTTTATTATTTAATATGGTTGCTATTTCAAGGTCACCATATAAGGTCAAAATGGTAGTGTCTAATTTAAAAGATGTCCTTACTATTTTAGATATTCTATGATCTCAAGGTCGTTCACAGAAGGTTTTTATAAAGGTCAATATCTCAATTAAATAATTAAAATATTCTGATATATTATAACTTTTCTTCAACTCATTTGCACAGTTGATAATGCTACTCTCTGCTTAATTTGTTTTGTAGCTCAATCTAGTTAATACCCATTCTTGTTCCCAGAGGTTATAGAGATTGTCCATCTAGCTTGTATTGAGAATCCTGATAGCCTCTGGGTACAAGAATGGTTTATACCTTCCTACCAGACGTGTATCATTTATTTTCCCCACTGTGGTTTAAATTATAAGTAATTGCTGTTTTTGCATTTCAGAATTCTTCATCACCGACTGACGATGACTTTAGAAACATGCAACAGAAACTTACTGAACTTACTACAGAACTACGCAAAAAAGACAGAACATTGAAACAATTAAGTGCCTTGTTACCATGGAAACTACCTGCTACAAAGGGAAGTAACTCTACTGACAATAAAGATCAAGATGGATATATGTGTAACCTCAGTGAAGATGAATTCATTGTTTGATTCTTAGAATATGATAATAATGTGTTGATAATGTTCAATTATATTTTGCCATATTTGGTCTACAGATTTTTTTGGTGATTTTTGGACCAAGTGACGTGGGGATTAATTTCTTGGGCTGTGTGTCTTTAATTAATCAAGTTGAAAAACAATACCAGCTGTGATATATACACTAAGACATAAAGTAAAATTCAAGTAAAAGGATTTTGTTTGAGAAGAGTTGATCTATGGAAATTTTGGGTTTAAGCATGACTCTTATTGAACTTTGTAAGAGTAGTTTCCCTTTAATCAGTGAATATCCTAATTTTGTTATTGTTTTATGGTTTGGACACTTGTGATATGATTTCAGAATATATCTATATTAATTTCCTTACATTTACTGGTAATGTGAAATGAAAGTAGGTCCATGTTAAGACAAGAATGATAGAAACAATGTTTGAAAAACGAGACATGTATCGATTCATTAAACAATGTCAAAAAGACTCTTTTCTTCCATGTGTTAATCCAGAATGTCAGGAATTGTCTTATATTATGTATTTGTAGATGTATTTTAAGTTATTGTAGGTATAATGATATAATATGTTGTCATGCTCCAATTGTATCGATTACTAAATCTTGGGGCCAGTCTGCTAGGTGAGCTCTTGTAATGTCTTCTACAAACTAGCAAACTGAATCCATATGTAGTGAAATGTAACAAGTTTTTTCTTGGTCACCAAAAACATTCATACCATCTCTGCTTTTTAAAATGGCACTGCTCAAAGTGAACAATTTCTTTATGTTAAGAATACTGACATATTTCTTATTTTATGTGCATATTTGGCCATGCAGTTGAATTGAATAATCGTAGTGATATTTTTCATTTGTTACAATTCTAAACTTTTGTTTTTGGATGTCACCATCTTGAAATTGCTAGCTTGAAGCAAAACTGTTCCTAGTATTCCAATGCTACAAAAAAGGTGTTTTAAAAAAAACAATTTCCTTGAAGTGATGTTTTTGAAAAAAAAAAATTTTTTCAAATGTGTCATATTTTTAGAATATTCTTAGTTAAGTATACTGATAATGTTAAGTCTGTTGCCATTTATTTATCTGGCAATTACTGTATGAAAAATTAACTTGATCCAGGCTATTGCCATTTAAATTCCTACCAACCTTGTTATTTATTTGTATTGCATCTATCGGCATGTTTACTTTATTGATTTTTGGGGTCAGTTGGTCAAAGGTCAAGGTCACAGTGACCTGGAGCACTTCCATCAAATAATGCTCTAAATAATTGAGCTCTAGTTACTTAAGGTGTAATAATCAGGTGTAATAATGTCTTTTATTCAGTAGCTTCTATCTGAATATCTTGTCTATTACTTACTGCATGTTGATCATAAAACATTATTTTAAATAGACGATTACTTCATATTATCAAACAGTAAAAGCTGAGAATACCACACAGTGCCAGGACTGACGATACTGTCTTGTTTTTTACATGTGACATAATATACATATAACTTAGATATATTTTCCAGACCAAACATTTTGTGCAGTTTTCTCAACTTTAATCTTTTTACAGTGTGTGAGATTCTCAGCTTCTAATGTGTTTTGTATAACTAGGGCTGTGCCTTGTTGTATTATCTAAAAAAGGTTCAGGTTTCACAAAGATTCTCGAAATTGGATCAGTCTCACATGAAATGTTCAGATGTTAACAACGCCAAAAGTGAACTTGATTTTAATAATTGTTCATTTGGGCATTTCAGAATGTTAAAAAGTTTAGTTTTGTTACTAAACTTAATTCTTGTTCAAAATTTGTTTTGAGACCATTCTCAATTTGAGATTATTTGTAAAACAAAGTTCTTTCTGGAAAATTAGACTTTATTTTATATATTTATTCTAATGTAAAATCCATCTTTAAATTTGTAACAAATAAATCATATGATAATGATATGAAATGGTTGATATTATATTATATTACCTGAATCTGGACCCTGCAGTTGAGTGGTCAACCTGAATATGGACCCTGCAGTCGAGTGGTCAACCTGAATCTGGACCCTGCAGTCAAGTGGTCAACCTGAATCTGGACCCTGCAGTCAAGTGGTCAACCTGAATCTGGACCCTGCAGTCGAGTGGTCAACCTGAATCTGGACCCTGCAGTCAAGTGGTCAACCTGAATCTGGACCCTGCAGTCGAGTGGTCAACCTGAATCTGGACCCTGCAGTCAAGCAGTCAACCTAAATCTGGACCCTGCAGTTGAGTGGTCAACCTGAATCTGGACCCTGCAATCGAGTGGTCAACCTGAATCTGGACCCTGCAGTCAAGTGGTCAACCTGAATTTGGACCCTGCAGTCGAGTGGTCAACCTGAATCTGGACCCTGCAGTAGAGTGGTCAACCTGAATCTGGACCCTGCAGTTGAGTGGTCAACCTGAATCTGGACCCAGCAGTCGAGTGGTCAACCTGAATCTGGACCCTGCAGTCGAGTGGTCATAGTAACTGACTTCAAGTCTAATCTTTGTGATCACCTTAAAAAGTTAAAGTGCGGTTAAAAGTCTACTTTCATATACATGTTCAGCCAACTTTACAATCTTGTACGATAACTCCTGGTCATTGAAATCACCCTCAGGCTGGTGATCCCTCGCAGTACCCGTTTACACCTGGGTGGAGTGGAACAACTGTAGGTTAGTTTCTTGCTCAAGGAAATTAGCAGCACTGTTAGCGGGGATCGAACCCAGGACCTCTTGATCTCCTACACTTACTGATCCAGTATACTATTCACAAAAATTCTTACGCAAAAAGTTATCGCAAGTCAAACTCGTATATTTTGCAGTTCAGAGTCAGATGGATATTAAACATAACTATGATAAAATATTCAAAATGTAAAAAAATATTTTACATTATTCAATAATACTTAGTATTTTGCATTGATGGCCAAAAAATAATGTATTATGTATGTTTCATGCTTTTGACTTACGATGATTTTTATCCCAAGATTTTTGTGAAAAACGCCACAGGGTTGTAGGCTTAATCCAAGCATCACATCTTCGTATCATATTTAGTAAGAAGGCAGGTTTTTTTATAGGAACCCAGGTCGATAGGACAGTTGGTAGCGTGCCGGGATTTGGAATTTTGTGTCCCGAAGGGGGTACAGGTTCCAATCCCACCCTTACATAAAACATTGACAATATTGTCAATTTTCCTCCATTGATTAGATAATTTGGAGAAGTTTCCACCCTTATAGAATGGTAAGGGAGTACTGGTTATAGACAATGGTCCAGGAAAGCTAGGTTATGTGCGCTGGACGCAGAAAAATGATCTAAATTGTGTTGACACAGCGTTAAACCCAGTGAAAAAAAATTGTTGAGGAGTGAGGCTAGACCTGGAGATTGTTTGAAGTAAACTGCCCCTTATTGTTCCAAATAGTTGTCCGAGTATTATTGCTGTAAAGCATGAAACACTGATTAAATCCTATTGTTCTTTGTAACTTGATTACATTGTAAGGGTGAGTTTGTTTGTAATGCAGGGCAACCTCAAATATTTCAATTCTGGATATAGTACCGGGTATATTTTAATCAACTCATTTTGCTCAGCAAGAAACTATCCTTTGATCAGAAGTTGTTACAATATCACATGTGAGTGTTTGGATTGGTTTGGTTCGTTGGGTTTAAAGCCGTAGCAACACATTCTATAGGTCATATAACGGCAGTCAGTCAACATACTCACTCCTCCTGGAAAGGCTAAATCTCTGGATTTAGCTGTTAACCAACTAGTTACTACTAAGCACATACTTTCGTCATTGACTGACAACTGCCGTACATAATTAAATATCATTAGTAGGAGTGAGAATGGCCGTAGAAATAATTTCATAACCTAGCTCCAAGAAAGTATGCACGGCCTGGGAATCGAACCCACGACCCCTCGATCAGTAGACTTGCGTGCAACCAACTGTGCTAGCCGGGCGGCACACGTGAGTGTAAATAAGCACATTGGAACATACTTTTTATCCACATTGTCAAAAACAAGGGGAACATGACTGTTTCAAATATAACATATTGTTTTGAGGGGAAAATATTCTATTCGCCTCAAGAACATTTTTATAGCATAATTGTATTTCATACAAAATAAACATAAAACTTGATTTTGTAGCATTATTGAATTTCATACAAAACAAACATAAACAAATCTAAAACTTGATTTGTAGCATTATTGAATTTCATACAAAATAAACATAAAACTTGATTTTGTAGCATTATTGAATTTCATACAAAATAAACATAAAACTTGATTTGTAGCATTATTGAATTTCATACAAAATAAACATAAACAAATCTAAAACTTGATTTTGTAGCATTATTGAATTTCATACAAAATAAACATAAAACTTGATTTGTAGCATTATTGTATTTCATACAAAATAAACATAAAACTTGATTTTGTAGCATTATTGTATTTCATACAAAATAGACATAAAACTTGATTTGTAGCATTATTGAATTTCATACAAAATAAACATAAACAAATCTAAAACTTGATTTTAAGAAATTTTCCAAATTAAATCAACTTTAAAAAAAAATAATAATGAAAATGATAAGTATTGAACACTTTGTTTGCTGACAATCAGAAATTAAATTGAAGAAAATAATTGATATTGAACAATTCTTAAGTATTCAATCAGAAATTTGAATGATGAAAATAAAAATTATTAAACACTTGTAAAATGAAATAAAAGATTTCAATGATGAAAATACATGTAATATAAAAAAATTATTGGCCACTTTGTAAGCATGAATCAGAAATTTAAATAAAAAAATAGTTATTGAGCGCTGTATACAAAAGAGATGAAATAATTATCTTTTATAATTGAACATATAGTAAAATTTGAGTTACTATTGGTTATCACTTCGTGAACATGACACATGAGATTCATTGTATTTAGATACTATTTGCTAAAACTTAGTGAACATAAAACGAAAACTATTGAGATACTATTTGTTGACATTTTGTAAACCTAAAAAGAGGAATATTGAGATACTATTTGTTGACATTTTGTAAACATAAAAAAGCAATATTGAGATACTATTTGTTGACATTTTGTAAACATAAAAAGAGCAATATTGAGATACTATTTGTTGACATTTTGTAAACATAAAAAAGCAATATTGAGATACTATTTGTTGACATTTTGTAAACATAAAAAAGCAATATTGAGATACTATTTGTTGACATTTTGTAAACATAAAAAGAGCAATATTGAGATACTATTTGTTGACATTTTGTAAACATAAAAAGAGCAATATTGAGATACTATTTGTTGACATTTTGTAAACATAAAAAAGCAATATTGAGATAATATTTGTTGACATTTTGTAAACAAAAAAGAGCAATTTTGAAATACTATTTGCTGACATTTTGTAAACATAAAAAGAGCAATATTGAGATACTATTTGTTGACATTTTGTAAACATAAAAAAGCAATATTGAGATAATATTTGTTGACATTTTGTAAACAAAAAAGAGCAATTTTTAAATACTATTTGCTGACATTTTGTAAACATAAAAAGAGCAATATTGAGATACTATTTGTTGACATTTTGTAAACATAAAAAGAGCAATATTGAGATACTATTTGTTGACATTTTGTAAACATAAAAAGAGCAATATTGAGATACTATTTGTTGACATTTTGTAAACATAAAAAGAGCAATATTGAGATACTATTTGTTGACATTTTGTAAACATAAAAAGAGCAATATTGAGATACTATTTGTTGACATTTTGTAAACAAAAAAGAGCAATTTTGAAATACTATTTGCTGACATTTTGTAAACATAAAAAGAGCAATATTGAGATACATGTACTATTTGTTGACATTTTGTAAACAAAAAAGAGCAATATTGAGATACTATTTGTTGACATTTAGTAAACAAAAAAGAGCAATATTGAGATACTATTTGTTGACATTTTGTAAACAAAAAAAGAGCAATATTGAGATACTATTTGTTGACATTTTGTAAACATAAAAAGAGCAATATTGAGATACTATTAGTTGACATTTTGTAAACATAAAAAGAGCAATATTGAGATACATGTACTATTTGTTGACATTTTGTAAACATAAAAGAGCAATATTGAGATACTATATGTTGACATTTTGTAAACATAAAAAGAGCAATATTGAGATACTATTTGCTGACATTTTGTAAACAAAAAAGAGCAATATTGAGATACTATTTGCTGACATTTTGTAAACATAAAAAGAGCAATAATGAAGTACTATTTGTTAACATTTTGTAAACATAAAAAGAGCAATATTGAGATACTATTTGTTAACATTTTGTAAACATAAAAAGAGCAATATTGAGATACTATATGTTGACATTTTGTAAACATAAAAAGAGCAATATTGAGATACATGTACTATTTGTTGACATTTTGTAAAGAAAAAAAGAGCAATATTGAGATACTATTTGTTGACATTTTGTAAACATAAAAAGTGCAATATTGAGATACTATTTGTTGACATTTTGTAAACATAAAAAGAGCAATATTGAGATACTATTTGTTGACATTTTGTAAACATAAAAAAGCAATATTGAGATAATATTTGTTGACATTTTGTAAACAAAAAAGAGCAATTTTGAAATACTATTTGCTGACATTTAGTAAACAAAAAAGAGCAATATTGAGATACTATTTGTTGACATTTAGTAAACAAAAAAGAGCAATATTGAGATACTATTTGTTGACATTTTGTAAACATAAAAAAGCAATATTGAGATAATATTTGTTAACGTTTTGTAAACATAAACTATTTGCTGACATTTTGTAAACAAAAAAGAGCAATATTGAGATACTATTTGCTGACATTTTGTAAACATAAAAAGAGCAATAATGAAGTACTATTTGTTAACATTTTGTAAACATAAAAAGAGCAATATTGAGATACTATTTGTTAACATTTTGTAAACATAAAAAGAGCAATATTGAGATACTATATGTTGACATTTTGTAAACATAAAAAGAGCAATATTGAGATACATGTACTATTTGTTGACATTTTGTAAACAAAAAAAGAGCAATATTGAGATACTATTTGTTGACATTTTGTAAACATAAAAAGTGCAATATTGAGATACTATTTGTTGACATTTTGTAAACATAAAAAGAGCAATATTGAGATACTATTTGTTGACATTTAGTAAACAAAAAAGAGCAATATTGAGATACTATTTGTTGACATTTTGTAAACATAAAAAAGCAATATTGAGATAATATTTGTTAACGTTTTGTAAACATAAAAAGAGCAATATTGAGATACATGTACTATTTGTTGACATTTTGTAAACAAAAAAGAGCAATATTGAGATACTATATGTTGACATTTTGTAAACATAAAAAGAGCAATATTGAGATAATTTTTGTTGACATTTTGTAAACAAAAAAGAGCAATATTGAGATACTATTTGCTGACATTTTGTAAACATAAAAAGAGCAATAATGAAGTACTATTTGTTAACATTTTGTAAACATAAAAAGAGCAATATTGAGATACTATTTGTTAACATTTTGTAAACATAAGAAGAGCAATATTGAGATACTATATGTTGACATTTTGTAAACATAAAAAGAGCAATATTGAGATACATGTACTATTTGTTGACATTTTGTAAACAAAAAAAGAGCAATATTGAGATACTATTTGTTGACATTTTGTAAACATAAAAAGAGCAATATTGAAATACTATCTGTTGACATTTTGTAAACATAAAAAGTGCAATATTGAGATACTATTTGTTGACATTTTGTAAACATAAAAAGAGCAATATTGAGATACTATTTGTTGACATTTTGTTAACATAAAAAGAGCAATATTGAGATACTATTTGTTGACATTTTGTAAACATAAAAAGAGCAATATTGAAATACTATCTGTTGACATTTTGTTAACATAAAAAGAGCATTATTGAGATACTAATTGTTGACATTTTGTAAACATAAAAAGAGCAATATTGAGATACTATATGATGACATTTTGTAAACATAAAAAGTGCAATATTGAGATACTATTTGTTGATATTTTGTTAACATAATACATAAAATTGTGAAATACTTTCGAATAACACCTTGTTATCTTAAAATGTAAAATGTTAACACTTTGTGAAGTTAAAACAGCAAATATTTAGATGCCGTTGCCATAAGCCAACTTCGTATAAGCACTTTAATTAGACAATTTTTAAACTTGTTGTTGTTTGTGAACAATATAACAATGCTACTGATGAACACATTATGAAACATTTCAACATGTCAACGTAAAACAATGTACAAGTATAGTATATATAGGTGATTACATGGCTGGCATAAAGCGAGACAAAATGGTGAGACTATAAAGAACACTAAAAGCTATATATCCGGTATATATTACGTTCATTATGAGTCAAATTAAAATACATGTTATACAAAAATGAACACGTAAGTGATATTACAGCTAATAAGTATGTTTAATGTGTGATAATTTTTATTTATCTTTAATTTTTTATATATAATGACACAGATCATATGATGTGAACATTTATTGCCCGTGTACTCATATATAGCTATAAAATTGCCAAATCAATAATGAACAAAAGCCATCACAACTGTAACAGCATTAGGACAAAGCTAGATACGAAACATATTCTGTGGAAGATTTATAGTTTTCTGTTATACATGGCAATTAAACTATTCGATTGATACCATATTCCTCAGCGATTCTTTGTCTTTTAGTTTCAAACGTAGCTTTAAATGGAAATTGATTTTGCAATTCATCTGTACCAATTTCAAGCAGTAATGATAAACACGTAACTTCACTTGAGAAAAACTTACTGTTATTGAACCTGGTTAGACTTTCATTGGCTAACAAGTTAACCCCCGGTATAAAGAATGACTCCAAATATAACACATCTGTCATTACAAACTCTAAATAGTCAATAATTTGTTTTGCCATTTTTAAGGAAACTTGCCTTAAATCAGTAGGATTTGAACTATCAAGTACTGCTTGGTCACTTGTGCCATGTTTCTCAACTTGATGCAGAAAGCTAGATTTTAATATGTACGTGGTAAGACTCTGCGTTCTTAAATATTCACCTTTGCCGTACATGCGTATCTGGGGAAACAATAGGGACTCGAGCAACGCTTTCACTAGGATATACCCTTTCAAAATTTCATTTGGTAACGATCTAAATATTTCTGTCTCATGATCGGAAACAGATAGACGAAAAAAGGTGTACCACTCTTTCACATACCTGGAGTTATGCGTCTTCAGAACCACCGAGCTCGGTCCATTTACGTGGTACAATCTTTTAGATGTGTTAAGAAAACTCGAATTCCATGATTTGAGGATAATAGCTGGAACAATGTCAATATCAATTAGTAAATTCTTGTATAATGGCCCAACCCATCTGAAGGAGAGATGATCAATTGAACTTTTGTCGATTTTCAAGTATTTCATGCTGTACAGCTGTCCCATTTCTTCAAGAGGTATTGACATCAAAGCACTATTAATGGAAGCATATAACGCACGTACAACTTTTCGGCCATCAATGTAACCGTCATCAGTAAGGTATTTCCTGAAGTCTTCATTGTGATGACCTTTTTTGATTTTCAATCTAACAAAGCCTCTCAGGTCAGGATTGTCAGACTCGCAAGGTTCAACTGCGCTGTAGAATTTAAGCAAAATAAGTTTATAATCGAATTCGTTTGGTAACCCTACTTTGGTACCCTCATTCCAGCTACCCGTTAGTTGTAATGTAAACTCGAACAATGAATTATTTCGCTTCATTTCTAAAGCCAGTAAATTCAGGAGCCGATTAACGTTGTCGGCAATAACGTTGTTTTCTCCTGTGTCTGTCCACATACCCATTTGTTTGGCATCTAATATATGATTAATGTAAGCTGCTAAGGATCGTCTGTGACATGGTAAATGTGATGTCCAATCATTTATAAAAACAGCGTCATCAACACAATCTACTTCACTAAGGACAGGACAACCAAACCACATATGGTCAACCTTAGAACAATCAAAGTATTTTTCTTCTGTACATTCGGAATCCGATTCAGAATCATTAGGGCCGACAAAAGTTTGTGTCGCAGTAAAGCTGTCGGCTGAAGTAGCTGATATGGGCACTGACTTGTTAACATCCATATTTGCAACCACGTTATCAGATTTTAGCCATGTCCAATTTTCTGAATGATAATTCTTGTCACGAAGAACTTTAAATATCACTTCCTTTCCACTGGCTTTAATGATAACGCAACCAGGGTCCATTGCCTCTGTTCTGCTTTGGCCATCATCGTTCTTAGGTATTTCATTTAAACCCATTTCCATGGCTTCACGTTCTTCAGCTATCATCTCTTTCGTCTTATTAAACGTTCTCATACAATAAGATTCATCCATGAGCAAGTCGTCTTCTGTAATTTTGTATGGTAGGGGATGTGTCTGTTGGACGTTCGAAATATCAAGAACATCAAATAAATTTGTTGCTTTCGATGAAATAGCATATTCACATGCGTTTAGACCATTTGAACCAACAATATTGCGGTCAGCACCTGCTTCAAGTAAAATAGAGATACAGTCTGCTGATTTAAAGTACACAGCCCATTGCAAAGGTGTACATCCAAAGTTGTCTGTAACATTTATATCTATGTGTTTGTCTTTTTCGTCCACATAGTCAAGGATACACTGTAGAACACCGGGATACATAGTAGCCCTATGAATGACTGATTCTCCAGTTTTGGTACGTTTAGTTACGTCGGCGCCATGTCTTAGTAGTGCTTCTATGGTAGGTATTTTCTTTTCATAATGTACAACGTAATGCATTGGCGTGAGTTGATTGTTATCAACAGCATCCACAATGGCACCATGCTGACATAACAGTGTTATTACTTCAGACACATCATTTTTCATGTCCTCGTCGTCTTCGATGTGGTCAGCTGATATAAACACAGAGGGTATTACACACACGTGTAATGCAGTTAGACCAAACTTGTCCTTTGTGTTGACAATGTCACTATGGGCGAGTATGATTTCTACAGCTTTCTTGTTTACCTTGTTAGAGGATGCTGCATAATGCAATACGTTCCTTCCAAACATATCTGTATTCATAGCATCTAAACCCTTCCCAGTGAGATATTCAAATATCGCTATAAAATCAGTACCACTTGGACTACTCCCTAGCGCATGTAAAATGGTTTCACCGGAAATTGATTTCGAGGTCATGTCCGCTCCTTGGTCAACTAGAAATTTTACTGCTTCTTGACAACATGCAAAACATGCATAATGCAATGGGGTCAAACCAGTGCTATCCGGAGTGTTGACACATAAACCATTGTCAATTAACAACTTCAGAAATTTTACACAGATGTGATCATCGTAATTTTCTAAAATTTCTACGTTGTGTACAAATGGTACTAAGTGCATGAGAGATTGTTCTCTAGAATTTAATTGATTAAAAAACTTGCACCTCGTCAGGAGATTGAATAAAGTAACATCCGTAAATTTGTGTCCAAAGTCAAATCCTCTAATCGCCATATCCATTAGTGCAGTATTTCCCGCCTTATTCGTAATATCAACATCTGCACCGTAGTCATATAATAAACTTTGAATACGCCCGTCAATTTCAATATCCAAAGCTGCAAATAAAGGAGTTTCTCCTTCTTCATCCTGAAAATTTACATTCGCTCCTTTTTCAAGAAGAATTTCAACAGCTGGATGATGGTTTGTTCTCACTGCTTGGTAAAGTATATGCACACCTTCGCCACTTTTGTCTAAATGTAACACATTAGGGTCAACGATGTCTTTAGCAGCGGCCAAACTACTGTTTACGTCACGATTCTGCAAAGCGCCTACGCATAAGTCTATTTTCCTATAATTTACGTCAACACTTTTCCCTGCCATTTTAAACTCCAAAAATTAACGGTAAATATAACATACATGTATATCTCTAGGTTTATTCACATAGGAAATCTCACCACAAAAAACACTTGTTGCGTTTAACAAATTCAACAGAGATTAGATCTATACACAGCTAACAAGCGGACGTTTACACTCCTAGCTTTTATTTAAAAGCAGCTCGTCCACAGATTTCAGTTTAAATATTAACTTATCAAAGGCTCTCAAAATTGTACAAAAACAATTTAGAAACAGTTAAGGAGTGGTCATGTACGTAGTAATAATTGTAGTGAAAATTGACATACAACTATAAAAGTTGTGATTTTATGCATGAATAACTACTGCGTTAGTAACGGTATAGATTGTTTTAAAGCAATTTTGTGACATCTGTTTGATATTACTCACGGTCTAATTATATGTTACTTTCCCCAGTGTCTTTCCTTGCTTTCACACAAAATATTGAGATATCATTATCTTAAAACATTTACAGACACTAAAAGTAACACAAAATCTATGAACGAGTAGCTTTAATCGTAACTACGGTTCATGCTTTAGATAACACTTGTAACATTTAAACACGTATGTAAGATAACAACAGTGCATGCATGCGTGTAGATAGCAGATTCATGTATACTTCTGCTATGTCTGTATCTTTACTCATAGTTTACATCGCATGGCGGTTGAGTCAGATGTGATACAGGCCGGGATTTTTTTCTAGGGGGTCCGAACTTTTCTAGGGGGTCCGAACTTTTCTGGGGGGGGGGTCCGAAACTCGAACATTATACACATTTTGCCGAACTTGAAAAATGCAACGTATTGATATGTTAAACACCGAGAAAAATTGCTTTATGTAATTGTAACGTCAATTTTGGCGACGTCATGACGTCATAACGTTATTCATTATGTTATTTATTAATTGTTATCCACCTGAAGAAGACGTATATTAATGTCGAAACGCGTTGTGGAATAAAACGTTTTTAATTGGAGTTTGTCTTCCTTTTTCAAACACTATTTATTTAAACCTGTAATACTTGTATGAGCCGAAATAATAATAGCGAAGACAGAGAAATTTGATGTTCAGGCGCTTAGCTACCAGTACGCAGCTGTGTACACACATTGGTCTAGAAAATCGGAAAATATAGAAATTATCTATGTCTCTGGAAAAATACAAATGCCAAAAATGCAATAAAACTTAGGCCTGAGGAGTGTCTGTAGAAAATAGTATCGCAAACTATAGGACTTGTTACTGCCAGTTTTGGGTTCTGAACCCAAATAAACTACATAGTTTTTGTCGGCAGTTATATTCTCTATTTAACTGCTGAATTCTCTTGTACAACCTTTTTGTCATAGTTGTTTTTTCTTTAGTATGATAATTTGATAATTTACTGTATTGTGATTTTATGTTTTGAAATCGTACTGTTGTTTGTTCCGATGGCAGTTCAGTTGTTAAGCAGTGGGTTAATATACAAAGTTGAAAGCTTAAGCACTGTACAAGTCTTATTACAAATTGTATGTTATTATTACATCAGTAATATAATCATGTAGACATGGTTGGCAACAGAAGACTTAAGATATTTTGTATTGGAAGTAAGAGCGGAATGAAGTACATTTCAGGTTATAAAATTATGTTATTAAGAGCTCTCGGGTGATTTGCCGAAGTGGTTTCCTTCGAAAGAAGGTTGTTCTGTTCATGAGAACCTAAATTTGTATTTAGTATTTTTTTCACTAGTATTTTTTTAGTTCGATTTCGTGAGCGGCGTCAATGCCAATTTGTTGTTTCGATCGTGTTACATATAGATATTATCATAAGCATTATAATTCTGCTGATAGTAACCTTATGTCAAATTACTTTTCAATGGGACTTGCCTTTTGCAAGACGAGTCAACGGTTTAAATTCGTTGTTAGTCTTTTGCTCCAGTCTTCATAATTCTTTAAACACTGGTTGGAAATGAATGATAATTGGTAGGACGAATGATGTCTTCCTACATTTGTTCCCGGAATGGATTATGCAAATTCTTTTTCAATAGTTGCCAAAACGCTCCTGAGATGATCTTCAGAAAAACAAAATCGGGGGGGGGGCATGCCATAGGATTCTGCGTACACATTAAAAGCCCTTGCTACGCCCCTGATGTTGCAAATCCCTGTAATATAAAATCCCTGACATTCTTGTCAGCATTTTTGTCACAAAAACGGTCTTAGTGATCAATATCTTCGTCTTCTATTAGAAGAATGTTTTGTTTTGTTCATTACTCGACCATATTCAGTTGTTTTGATTCATTAGCATGAATTGTACGCGAAATGGACAACAGAAAATATCAATTTATTGTGCGTTTTCGGACAAAAATTGAACAAATTTCCCCCTGGCTAGCTCAGTTGGTTGCTCGCAAGTCTACTGATCGAGGGGTCATGGGTTCGATTCCCGGGCAGGACATACTTTTGTGGAGCTTGGTCTTGACATTATTTCTACGGCCATTCTCTCTCCTACGTGTACTAATGATTTTTTATTATGTAGGGCAGTTCAGTGTCAGTCACTGACGAAAGTGTGCGCTTAAGTAGATGGTTAACAGCTAAATCCAGAGATTTAGCCTTTCCAGGAGGAGTGAGTAGGTTGACTGACTGCCGTTATATGTCTTATTCAATGTGTTGCTACGGCGTTAAACACATAGGGCACGTTCCGCAAGGCGATCGCTAGCTAGCGATTTGTTGCGATTTCCTACGGAACGGTTTGCTACGATCGAGCAAATTGAATCGCTAGCTAGCGAAACGTAGCAAGTTTTTTTCTTGCTAGCCGTATCATTCGGAACGTTTCTGTCTTTTTCAAAATGGCTGCCCCCTGTGGGAATGTTTTTTTTTCAAGAATACTGATATACATTTCTTTTAATGCATATATTTCGTCAAAGTGGTTAAATAGAATAATTATGGTGATAATTGATTTGAATATTTTTCATTTGTTGCAATTCTGAACTTTTTGTTTGAGAAAGTCGCCATTTTGTTTTTGCTAGCTTGAAGCAAACCGTTCCGTAGACCTCTTATGCTACAAAAAATCGCTTTCAAAAAGCGCTAGCTAGCGATCGCCTTGCGGAACGTGCCCATAGACATATAAATCTTTACTATGTCTATGGTTAAACCCAACAAAAACAAAACAAAATTTATCCGAATAATCTCATATCCGAATAAGTGACTTGTTTATGAACAAACTATGACGCGCAATCTCTTTATCTCAATTAATGTCTGTTGTCAAATTTTAGTTTTCTCAAAACCTCTGATTAAAATTTAATGTAAAAAGTTCATGTATTGTAGTTTTAAGATTCTTTGGTATGTGCGGAAAGGTATGATATTTTGTTGTTGTTGATATTTTAGCCAGGTTACGATTCTTTTCGCTCTTTATTTTACTTTCTGTCAGTTAAAATTCGCGCGTCTCCAAATTGGGTAAACCAGTCAGCGTATTTACCACTCTCGCGCCAAATTTGTGATTACTGAGTTCTGAGACGTCCACAAAGACAGGTGAGAAAAAAAATCGTGAACTGCAAGTTGTAGCGCGTGTATTTATCTGTAATTTTGTGTTTTCTTTCATTATTGATTTATTTCTCCATCGCATATCTTCATTTTCCATGATCACTGTTTATATTCTTGTTTTCGGATTTTTTTTGCTGCTCAAAATAGACCCCCTCGATCATCTGTTATTGTTATGACCTGGTCAAAACTTGGTAAAGTTTTTAACTTTGTTTACAAAAAATATGTCATTATGGCTTAAACGGGCTGTTTTTGATTTTGATTTCAGGTTAAAATGTCTGCACAAGTTCAAAGAAAACTCGAATTTCCTGTCAGAAAATCAACAAGAAATGCCAAAAAATCGGCCAACACTGACGCCAATGTAGACAGATTGACTCCAAATAAACGCTCGACTCGCAGATCAACTAGGAGTAAAATACCTGACGAAAATGAACCAACTCCAGTTTTATCAAATTCTCCACGTAAAAGACTTAGTGATGGTATAACCTTAATTACTTTTTATATTTTATTCCTTGTTGATTTGACTTGCATTCATTTGTTTTTTGGATCATACCAAACAAATATATATCTGAATTATAAAGTAGGCATTTTCAAGAGTTATGGAACTGTGACTTAAACCCACAGTCTAAGCATCCAAAAAGGCATGTGTAATTACAGAAGGATAAGTCCCAACAGTAAATATTTGTCATTTTTTTAATTATGATGAATAATCTGATGTTTAAAAGTTGAAACATACTCTTGAATATCATCAGACTTCTGTAACTTGAGCTTTCCTTTGCAAGAAATGTCAACAGTTGGGAACTACCATAAGTTCATAACTAGACCCTAGGTCTAGAGTTTCGGTATCATAACTCAAGCCACTGCCTATAAAGTAAGTACTATTAAGGTGAATTACCGGGATAAGAACAGTATATCTTAGCTGGAAATCAAACCTTGATCGCCAGTAAAGTAAATTGGGGATTAAAAACCAGACTGCCAGGACTGGGGATCAAACCTGGTACTCCCGGGTGGTAGGCCAGACACTCAACCGCGTTGCTAAAGGGTTAACCCAACAGCAAGGCTGTTGGAAGTGACTATATCACCTACGATCACCACACTCTTCCCCTCTTTACATTTTTGGAGCTGGCATCAACTGCACATACTAGCAATTTCTAGCCATTTCCGCTCCCGGTGGCCATATACCCGCACACCGAATTATCCTCGTCACCATTAAAGTAAATTGGGGATTAAAATCCAGACTGCCAGGACTGGGGATCGAACCTGGTTCTCCCGGGTGGTAGGCCAGACACTCAACCGCGTCGGTAAAGGGTTAACCCAACAGCAAGGCTGTTGGAAGTGACTATATCACCTACGATCACCACACCAGGATGGAAGGCCTGACATTAGACCATGTTGCTTAAGAGTAATCAACTGCAAGGTATATTCTACAATCACCAAGTTTGAACAGGACCAGCCTCATTTAAGGGAAAACACTATGTTCCATCTGGCAGAGAAACTAGTCCAGGTGACTTGTGCATGCAGGCCTCCTAGTGAAACCTTTAAAACCTTTAATTTTAGAGCAAACCTTTAAAACCTTTACATTTTCCCAGAAAACCTTTAAAACGCCAAAATAGCGTGTAATTCTCACTCAAAACCTTTATATTTGCTCTGACTGGTTGCCGTGCTAGCTTAAAGCAAGTAATGGATTTTGTTCTGCATTTTCCCTACACTCAGTGTTTATTCTAGGCCGCGGGATCGCGGGAATCCCCCACTTTGATAGAAAATCCCCCAGATTTTTCGATGACGTGCGGGACAATTCCCCCACTTCAATTCACGTCGAAAAATTTAAAGATTAGTCTTACATTTTATACCCATAAAACTTCGTACTTTCATAATGAAAGTAAAACAAAAACCACGACGAATAGAGTTGGGGTTTTTTTTGTGTCCCGCTTTTAATAGATAGTAGAACTAGTCAAATTATGTTTAAACTCAGTGATTCATTTACCTGTTGTCCTGCGTCAGATCATTCGGACCATCCTCGACCTTTCATGAATGAATAATCTCGGAAGGATTCGTGGGGGGTCTTCACTGGATTTTGGTGATTTTACTACCTACGCGAGGCGTGGCACGTAACGGTTACGCAAAATAGTTCTTTAAGTTTACACACAGATATTTGTCTAAACATATTTATTTGTTTTAAATTGAAGCAAATATTGTTCATCGGTATCATTGAACTGTGTAATTTTAAATTTACGGATTAAAAACGGAACTTCAGTCATCGCCTAAATGATCGTGTATTCGTTTACATAGTTTCAAAATGGCGCCTGAATATGTCCAAGGTTATTCGTAGCGAATGGCCGAGGATGTTCCGAATGGCGTCAGATACGCAAGCTTTTTACCGCGGACGCAATTAATTCAAAGTATGTACGCTAATATTTCGCCAGTACATCTAGTTTGCTTTAAAGTATTTTTTTATCAGAAAAAAATTGTTTAGACTAATCTATTTCATAAAAAAATCGGCCTAATTGAAATACCGAATTTGAATTGAGCATTAGCTCAATTTTACTTTCCATGCGTTACATTGAATAATTTGTATAACAAAACAATTGGCGAACAAAGATAAAAAAATTAATATTACAAACTTAACAAGTGTCCATTGTTAAATCCTTTTGAAAGGATTACTTGTTGGCAGTTAGTTATGAAGGTCAGGTGATGACATTTATTAGCACCTTGTAGTGAAAGTTTGAGTAAATTTTGTCGTGATTTTGATGCTGGTAATATTTATAAATATCCATAAAATATTGTAATATTTACGGGCATATAATTTAAGTATACACGAAGGAAACAATCGTCATTAAAAATCAATTAAATGTGTGTCGGCTCTAGTGTGTCTTTTAGAACTGATAGTCAAGCCATATTAACTTTTTTGATGTTTACCGCCAACCTAAATTTGATAATGACGGACGATGTCTTTATTATTGATTTGAGCGCTGTGTGGTCGGTTATTAGTAAATTGACTCTTAAATATTGATAAATGATACAATGTAGATAACAGTGTTGATAACGGGCCGTTGCAACATAACTTTTTAGCGTGTTTCAAGAAAGAGTAAAATTATGCGATCCTATGAACTTTTCAACTTTCGATTTCGCCGAAAATAATCGGCCGTATGTTTGTTATTTTCAATTTTCTTGAAAAAAAATCGGCTGAATTTTTTTCGCCGAAAACTCGGCCTGTTATCTCAATTTTGCTGAAAAATCTGCAGGTTTTTTTCAGATTTTGCTCAAAATTTTCAATGTAACTTGAAGGTGATATGTGATTAAACCTGTGTTTTTGACGTGTGCATTAGACATAATAAATACTGAATGGAAAGTAATTTTAGTTACCGGTAGTCATTTTTTGCACCACCTTATATTCCCCCACATTTTTTCAAAATCCCCCACATTTTTTCAAGAGGTGGGGGAAGATCCCCCACATTTTTCAAATCCTAGAATAAACACTGTACACTGTAAAACAGGAGCTATGTATGATATAAATATGCAGAGAAAATAGGTATACACATTAAATAAGGTATGTATTATATTGCATAATTCAAACAGTATATAACATCAAAAAATGACTTTGGTATGACTGTGGGTTAAATAAAGAAATGAGAACTTTGATGAAAATAGCCTTTATTTACTCTTTATTTTTTCATATTTTACACTAAAAGGCCTTTATTTTCATACATTGGAGCCTTTATAAAAACCTTTATTTTTGTTTTGGCCTGCTAGGAGGCCTGTGCATGTCTTGATTTATATATTTCTCATTATTTCAAGAGATCACAGTTAAGGAATGTGATTTTTGTTTCATTATTTTCAGATGAAGATCAAGAAAATTGTCTTCCTGATGCCTTGAGTCCAAGCAAAAAAAAGAAAGAAAATAAACCAGTAGCAGTAAGACGAGATGAGACACCAATTAGAGGAGCACTTGCAAAAAGATTGGCTCAAACAAAACTCCAAGATGATCCAGCAGACTTGCCTGTAGAAAATAAAGGTGACTATTTTGTGTTCAATATTATCTAAATCTAATACTAAGTGACATACTTGGCTTATCTTCGTAAATTGTATGATGTAGTTTTTGAAATAAAAAGTACATAACTTTAGATATAGTTAATGTATACATGAGCTTTATAGTCTACCAGATTAGAATATGACATTTGTTGTCCAATGAGTTGTTCCAGGCAACTGGACACCCTCTAATTTATTTAAGCTGCTATAAAACATAATTTATCGGGCTAGTACTTTTGAAATTCACGACAATGACTGAAACTCTACGATAACATCCCCCTGGTTGTTGAAAACCTAACTTGTTACGAATACTTTATTATTTTAGAAATTATTAATATTTTCACTTACCGTTGGACTAAAACTTGGAATTACCAGCTCTGTTGACTTTAAAGTTGTTTGGTAGTTGACTTTCATTTATTGTTTGTGCATTTGTTGAGTGAATGTTTTATTTTCTTTCAGAGCCTCTAGCAGCTAAGAGATGTCCACTGTCACCTATTAAACTATGTGATAATCGTGTCAATACTCCATTATCTCCTGTGAAGTCCCCTCAGAAACAAGTTCAAGTTGCTTCTCCCAGAAAACAAATTCTTGTGGCATCACCTAGAAAACAGTTACCTTGTAGTCCTCAGAAATCAATCTTAGAAAGAAGTCCAGTAAAGAAATCTCCTCTAAAATCTCCAATAATGAAATTAGGCAGACAAGAATGTAAGTCATTTGTGAATGTTTTTACTTCAACCTCTGAAATAGACCTAATTTGGAACTCCAATTTACATCTGCACGCAAGCGGTACAATGTTTTTCTACACATTATTGATGTAAAACATAAGACTCAGATTATATCCTATTGTTCTTTGTATAACAAATTTTCATGGTGAATGTTTTTTATACCACAGGGAAAAAACCAAATTTATATATTAATTCTGGATTTAGTTCTTGGACCAAGTGGTGGCATGGAAATGCCTTTTTATTTCAAACTGACTGTCCCATAATACTATTTTGGTTTAGCAAGCTGAATTTATCATTGTCTGAATTAACTCACTGGTTGTCTTGTATAGCCACTGATTGTTTGGGGTCTTAAGACACCTTACTGATAGTTGTACACTAAGGAGAATTTTATTGCAAATTATTGCATAGAAGGAAGAAAATTCAAGGGTGAACAAGGGATTTTAAAACATGATTTTTAAAAAAGAATAGGGTTAAATGTCTTTAAAAATGCCCCTGTTTATTAGGAAAACAGTCCTATAAAGCTTATTTTGCAGCTGATTTATCAGTTCCATGACAGTTTTATTACAGTTTTCAATTTCTGAATTACAGGTGCAGCATATCATCAAGTAAAACAGTTATTTCATACAGCTAAACCTGATCGTTTGATTGGACGAGACAAAGAAACATCTGAAGTACGGTCATTTTTAAAGAGTCACATGTCCAAGAAGACAGCTGGAAGTTTATACATATCTGGTGCTCCTGGCACTGGTAAAACAGCTGTCCTGTCACATATCATTGATGAAATGAAGGTAGGCAAACTTATACAGAAAAAAGAAATTAGATAAATTACATTATAGATTGTTAAATCAAGGTGGAAAATCCTTTTTCAGCGATGCCAATCATTAGTGAAAGTTAACAGTATTAACACTGTGCTTCATGTGTTTCATGTTATCTGCTTTGATATTTTCTTAATTGTCATAGTAATAAATTATAATACAGGGCTCAACATTAACAAGATTGCCAGTGACAACCTAAGTTAAGTTTCGGACAACAAGATTATTCCTCAAGTTGTCCAATAAGGAAACTAGGATACATTCATGACCCTCAATATTTACTTGAAGTACCATTTTGTTATTGAAGTCAATTTAATATTTTGTTTCAGGCAAGTAAAATTAATAACATGTTGCCCAAACCCAAACATAGGTTGTCAGGGGCAATGGAATGACCTATAATGTCGAGCCCAGAGTCTTTCCACTTTACCTCAGCATCTGCTTTCAATTTTTATTGCATGGAAGAAAGTTTTCAGTATTGATACTGCTTTCAGTATTTTGAGAATAAATAACTCAGTCTCTATGTAATTAGGGACTTTAGTCAGTTATCTTTCCCTGATAAAATCTGAAGCAATCCAATTGGTAAGTAGGTCCTTATTGTTGGAATCCTCGGATTTTATCATTGAATTCCTGTGTAAGGATAACAAAATATTTTATCTAATATCTTTCTTGTTAATGAAGAGATTTACAGAAGTGATAAAATTTAGATAGTTCTTAACCCTTAAAATACTTAGCTTGAATTTTAAACAAATTAAATGATTTACAAAAAAGTTATTAAAGATTAATTTTGGCAAATTAACATTGAAAAGTAAGGGTAAAATCCGAGTAATCCAACTAATTGGACCTACCTATTTGAAGAGTATTCAAGGGGAAATAACTGACTTAAGTCCCTAATTTGTTTGAAATCTGTCTGTTTCAATATTTTCAAAATTTGCAACTTCCACTCATTTTAACTATTGATATTTTATGATGGTTTACTTCCAGGGTGTACATAGTTGCAAGACTGTTTATTTAAACTGTATGACATTAGACAACTCATCTCAAGTGTATGGTAAATTATATACAGATATCTCTGGTAAAAATGCTCCTACTTCTAAAGAAAGATTGCGAGCTGTTGAGAGACTTGTAACAAGTGATGGTCCCTCAATGTAAGTACAATGAATTCAGACAGTTTCACTAAACATTTTAGACCAGTGTTAGAAAAAAGCACTTGTACAAATACAACTGGACAAGTTGGTTTCAGCTGTTCCGCTGAGTGTTTGAATTTCTAGACTTAAAACCTAATTTTGCATAAAAAACTTATTATTAGAGAGTTTCTTTGGTTGTAATCTGACTGATTCCAATATATTTGTTCTTCTCAATCTAGTCAATCTTCCAAAGTTTAAGTATTGTAATGCAGAAATAGAATTGTTTCTTATAAAAAAGGAGATAAAATATTGAAATTGATACTGTCATCTATTCAGTTATAAAAATAGCAAAAATATATGTAAATTTTGTCAAGGCAACCAAAAGGCTCTCGGGGCAAGTTGAAGTCAGGTTTAACTCACCCTTTGGGCAAGTTGGTCTGAAAAGTTAAATCTACACTGTTTAAGATAATTCCTCATGGATGTTTTAGGAAGCCATATTTCAAAGGTGTTTGTCTTTTTTGCCTACAGCAAGATTTATCTTCAACCCTGGTTAAGTGACCTACTAAAGAATCAGACCAATCTAGTTAGGAAAACCATCTATCACTTGAGATTTTTTTCCTGTAAATAGAGCTAAAAATAATAGTAATTATGAAAAATTATGATAACATCAAAATTGCACGGTCACCAATGCTTTGGAGAACTAAGTTATCACAGGGGTTGCGAAAGTGATAAAAAACTGCCAGTCATCCGGTCTGGCATTTACTAAAAATTGCCAGTCCGGAAACAGTTCTGCCAGTCCGAAAAAAAAACAACAACAATTTTTTCTTTAACTACTGTCCGACGGCAAACATCAGGGATATTCCTAGGTCATATTTTCAGTGAGAGTTTTTCTCCCATTCACAAGTAAATTATAAGTTTTTTCTGATTACAGTGGAAGAAATTCTCCGATTGGCCAAAAAAAAAACCCCGAGAATTTTCATTGTGGCATCAAAATTCAAAATTTCTCAAATCATATCTATAAAAAGATTTTAACCAATAATATACCCTATTTGTGATTCTACATGATGTAACATACCAATTTTACTAATCCGGATTACAAATTTAACTGGAATATTCCTAGGACGCGATTTCCGCGATTTCCCGCACTAAAACGGCAAAAATCGCATTAAAAGTTCTTAAATGCGAGAAAATATCGCACCACTTTTCTAGACGCTATTTGGCGTCTAAAATTATCAATAAAATTGTGAAACTGTTTGACAAAAGAGTTTGAAATCGGCGGAAAAGAGTTAAACAAATTTTCATAGTATACTAAAATTAAATTCCCTAATTGATCGTCGATTGTTAATTCAGATATGAGTTGTGAAAAATAAGACCGCCCACGGCGATTACAAGCTAATTACATGTCAATTAAACTTAATTGTCGATCACACGCTGGGAGATTAACTCGCCGACAAAAGTATGTAGTTGTACATGTATTGACAAATACCGCCAATTTACGTAATCTAATGTTAAATATTTAACCAATAATCATCAATGTTTTAATAGATATAATTTTTATTGCAGTTCAGAGTCATTCAACTTTGCTTATCAATTTCATATCTAACTTCCATCGTGATTGAAAGGCTTATTGTTTTTATGCTTTCATCCTAATTTAACAAACGATGCTACATGATACGACATTAAGTGTAATTTTAACTTGTTTCCGCGGACGCGCCGTTAAAATAAATCCCCCAACATCGCCGAGCGTCTTAAAATAAAATGACTTGCTCGTGGCGCTAATAACGTAATTCTCTCGGACGAATATAGGTAACTTAGGCATATGCGAACGTAGTCACGCGTGTAAACATAACTTGGCGACTCCAAATCGAATTTATGACATCCTTGTGCATACTTTTGTCGGCGAGTTAATCTCCCAGCGTGCGACCGATAATTAATTTAATTGACATGTAATTAGCATGTAATCGCCCTGGGCGGTCTTATTTTTCACAACTCATATCTTGATTAACAATCGACGATCAATTAGGGAATTTAATTTTAGTATACTATGAAAATTTGTTTAACTCTTTTACGCCGATTTCAAACTTTTTTTCAAACAGTGTCATGATTTTATTGATAATTTTAGACGCCCAAAAGCGTCTAGAAAAGTGGTGCGATATTTTCTCGCATTTAAAAACTTTCAATGCGATTTTTGCCGTTTTAGTGCGGGAAATCGCGCCCTAGGAATATTCTGGTTCACACTGATTGGGCTTGGTATGATTTCGAACCAAAGTATGGTACGAATTATCGGCGAAAAATGTAAAAATGTCGTGAGAAAAAACGACTGCCGGACCGAAACGAATTTTTGCCGGACATGACCGGCGGTCCGGTGTTTTCGCAACCCCTGTTATCATTTACTATTAGTTTTCTGTTTGTAGCAATATAGGTATGCGTATTGAAGTATTATAAAACGTTTTGGCCTACAAATCTATTTTACGATGTTAGGAGATTATTGTGATAAATATTCCCTTGAACTTTGACAGACAAGGACTGATGCAAAAAATCTTTAAAAAACCCAATGATAGTTCTCTAATTACAGATCAGGCATATTTAGGGGTGTTTTAATGATTTGTTTGTGTAGTAATATAATTGCAATTTTTTTATGTTCCAGTATAATGGTGCTTGATGAAATAGATCAACTTGATAGTAAAAACCAAGAAATTCTTTATACAATCTTTGAATGGCCTTCATTGCCAAAATCTAGATTGATTTTAGTTGGTAAGACTTGTTTCATTTGCATAACCAATACAATATTAACTAGATCTAAGTCGTCATCTTACCTCAGTCTTTTAGAGTGTCAGACAATGCTAACATTGCTTATTTACTAGCTTGATGGTATGGGGGTGCAGCTTAATTATATAGAGGTCCACATTGAGGCTTAGAAATACTAATGTGTAGCTTCATGAAATAATAATAATAATATTATTACAAAAAGATGAATATTTTTGTTTACATGCCCAACTCACTGGTTATGTGTTAAGATTTTCGAATTCAAATCTTTAGATAAACCTTTTAGTGACCATGTCTAGTAACTTACATTGCTGTTCTTGTGAGGAATTAGATGGTTGTTCATTCAGGACTGGAATCTAATACTAGTGCATCAAGGAAATGATGTTTTAGACGATGAACCTTATGCCTTGTAGACTGTGAAAATGGTGCATATATTATAAACACTAATACACATATCTAGGAGTGGGCTTGACCAAATCACTAAGATCAGTAGGTAGACAGCTTCTTGTTGGTTCAAATCCCATCCAAAACCTGCCCTGTTTTTCCTTGAGAAAGTAACTTAAATCTTACAGCTCAGAACTTGGGGACCAGTAGCAGATTTGAAAGTGATTTATCAAAGTTGTATAAACTTGTTTCACCAATGAGCTTAAATAAATTATATTTAGTTATTCAGTCTACTAAATTAGTGGGTGTCAAGTTGCCCTGTACATCTTCGTTTCATTCCAATCATTTCTGTTGGGCAACCAAAAATCTTATCAACAAGATACAGTGCTTGCTACTTAAATGATTTGTTTGGACAACAACTTGTCCTATTTTCGAAGACTGCATATCATTATAATGTGTTCATTATTTATCAAAGTGTTATTGATGTTTTCTAGGTATAGCCAATGCTTTAGATTTAACAGACAGAGTGTTACCAAGGTTACAAGCCAGACCAAATTGTAGACCAACATTATTAAACTTTGCTCCATATACTAAAGAACAAATAGCAGCTATATTAAAAGACAGAATAAAATCAGTAAGTAACTTATCAATGTCTTGTTTAGTAATATGGAAAATTTAATTTTGATTTATGAATCAGTGTAGTTTTTTGTTTCTTTATCAAATAGCCATTATTTTATTATTTTTCTATCACTGTAATACAAGGCTATTTGAATTTTTAAATCTGGGTCACCCTGCTAAGGAATGGACTATTTCTGAGACTGGATACCTTAACACACAGGTTTTTGCCTAGACCGATCTCCTCTAATTGAAAAGTTCTTTCTTAGTAAAAGGTGGCCTCTAGGTTTGCTAAGCATGGAAATTTGATGTGAAAGAGACCAAACAGAGAGTTATTGATGCTTTTAAATGGAACTGAATTGATTTTGAAGCGGTGTTCATTTGAAAAAATTCTGTTGGAAAAACCATTCTCTGCCAGGAAGAAGTACTTATGTATCCTGTGGACAAAATGTGTTGGTGAGCCTCTTTCTGATTTAAATATGCTTTGTTTAAGGACCCTCTTTTAAAAAAACAGTTTTCCATTTTTTTGCTTTCCCAACCATTTTCATGCCTGCTTATTTGAATAATTTTTAAAGACTTAAAACAAGACAAACTAGGTAATGTCCTTTACCTTACCCATGTAATGTCAAAGGCATCTTTATTTTGTTCTAGCTTGAAGAAGAAGGCACTAGTGTGATAGACTCCACTGCTATACAGTTTTGTGCACGTAAAATATCAGCTGTGGCTGGTGATATGAGAAAAGCTTTAGATGTTTGTAGAAGAGCTGTAGAACTTGTGGCAACAGATGTGAAATCTCAACGTGTATTGAAACCATCTGAAAAAGGTATTAGTTTTTGCTTGTCCTGAAGTGTAGAAATTTCTTGACCCAAGAAAAATGGCCTTTTCTTTATTACTGCTGCTTAAGTAATAAAATTTGAATAATTTTGGTGTGATTATGCCAATGTTATGTAGACTGTATTTATGTTGCCATTGTATTGGTAAATTTGATTTACTGTTTGTAGTGCTTACATTAACCCGCTGATTTGAATATTCACTACAGAACCTTTGTATTCACGAACACTAAAATTAGATTTAAATAAGCGTAGTAAATGTATGTGCCAGTGACCGTTGAATGAATTTTACATTTGATTCATGGCCAAGACAGGTTACTTATTGAAAAAATCTCCCTCTTTGCATTTTGACTGTCATTGGTCTGGGTTTTTTTACTGTTTTGTTCATGATGTATTTGCTTACACCTTTTTCTCTTTGTTTCATAGGTCCACTAAGTCCAGTAAAGAATTCACCCAAGGTACCGAAGAAGATAAGTGTATTACATATAAACAATGTTTTATCAGATGTTTATGGTAGTGGTGCTGCAGCTCAGCAACAAGAAACTATACCTCTACAACAAAAACTGATCATTTGTAGTTTGTTATTATTATTAAAACAAGGAAAAATGAAAGAAGTCACTGCTGGCAAGGTAAATTTATTGTATATATCAATGTTTTAAGTTTGATTGTGTTACAAGTTCATTTTTGAACCCACTTCCTGATTTTATGTGAAAGCAGGAACGGGCATGGCTGAGTGGTTATGACATTGGACTGGTAATCATTGAATAGCCAGCTATGCGTTGGTTCAAATCCCATTCAAAACCTACTCCCTTGTTTCCTTGAGCAAGTACTTAAGTTAATCCTTCTAGCTCAGAACTGGGGGACTAGGAATCACACTTGAAAGGGATAAAGATGTAAAAACTTGTTTCAAAATTGAGCTATAATAAATGAGTATACCAAGAAACAGTTTTAACAGTTGTAGTGATGTGGCTGCATCTTTGAATCTTGATTTGATTTTGTGCTATAACAGGCAGTGTCTGTATAGGGAAAAGTGGTTGAAGTTGACCCCTTATTGAATGTTAAGTTGAAGACTGGGGAAGAACAGTGTCTAGGGTAGTTGATTAGATGAGTAGATAATCTTATAAAATGTTGATAAAAGGCACTAGATGAGAACTTAATCTTAATCTGTGTGGCTGTTCAAAACAAAATCTTACAATAAAAATCATGATAAGTCAATAGCAAGATATATAGATAGTAAGGTCATTTTTTGGCCAATCAATTCCAAACAGTTTCAAATTGTGTAGAATATATCATGGTAATGTTTATTATCCTTTTGACATTGATATGCAAAAAGTATAAAATTGACTTTTGATAACCTCTTTGTGAGATTTTTTGTGAAAAAAGTGCACTGGTTTCAAGACGTTTTAAGACTAAATAGTCATCTGAACACACTTGCCAGTAGCATAGGACGTGTGAAAATTGATCCTGGCTATTGAAATTTTCTGATACTTATGTCATAGAATTGTATAAAATATGATGCAGTGAATTTCATTATATAACTGTATTTTCAGTTACATGAGACCTATTGTAAAGTATGTAAAAATCGTCAAATGACAGGTGTCGATCAATCAGAATTTCAAGGTATTTTAACATTACTGGAATCAAGAGGCATGATGGGTATCAAGAAAGCTAAAGAAAATAGAATGAACAAGGTAAGTCTTATATACATATACATTTTCTTCTGAATTCCCTGTCACACTTAAGATTTGATTTGAAACCTCCATAAGAAAACTTTGTTTGTACTGGACATACTTTTTGGCAAAAAAAGTTGAAATGAAAATATGTCTACGCAGAAAGAAAGGATTTGATCTGTGTTGCATATGATACTTTTCAGCAATAATATGTAAAATAACTTTGTCCTGCCAGGATACATCTGGTACAAACCTACCTTATTGGAAAAAACAATTAAATCTAATTCTGAAGAAGATGGCTAGTTTTCTTTGAAATTTCCATCAGTTATAGATTACGTCTTTTAAAAGGATGATCTCATTGATTGAATTAAATTTGATGATGGAACTTATTACAGTAATTTTACTTATATATAATATTTCATGCTCACTGGTCATACAGTTGGTACAGTGTTGTCAGAAGATTATTGATATTTATCAATGAGTTCTCTATTATTATTTTTTTATTCCACTTTTTTAAAGTACATTAATATGCCTGTTCTAATATATGACCTGTAGTTATATTCAAGCCATGTTATTGATTATTTTTATGTTGTAAATTTTCAGGTCACTTTAAAACTTGATGAGAAGGAAGTTGAACACACAATGCAAGATAAAGTATTAATGTCAACTATATTAAGTGAAGGTCTTCCTAAGTAACAGAACTGTTTCAGTGATACACCATTTTAACCCTAAGCTTTAAACAACATTGATTGTGAACTAGTAAATTAGGTTCTTATTTACTTGTAACATATTTGTGAAAACATCAATGGAAGCTTTTGATTTTTAAGTGAAATAAGGAGCTGCAAGTGCCATTTTTAATAAACAACAACAGCCAACTACAAATGTGTTTAAGTCAGCATGGCCATTAATTAAAATCCTATGCCATTCTTAAACCAGAGAAAAAGACTGATGTTGAAACCTTTCCAAAGGTGTGAAAGACTTTTTCAACTCATACATTTTTGGGCTGTGGACTACATGTAGATAAAATATGTCATTCTACTTGTCCATGAACATTTTAAGCTGTATACGTATGGGGATGGCAATTTTTATATCAGATGCTGTTTGCTGAAATATCACTTTAAGTACATCAAACACAGGTTGTTCTCTGATAACCAAGATGTATTAGATGTCTTTCTGTAGTTCATTAATTGTGACATTTGTCAGTGGACAAGCAGATTTATAGTATTTGCTTATTCAATCTTTGCTTACTCTGTTTGAGATAGGTTTGATTTGACTTACTTTTTTCAATTTTTCAAAACAAATTCACTTATGATACATTGAGACTTATCTGTCTCATCAATAAATATTTTGTTCTATTTAGGGGAGAATACATTAAATTATTACGAGTGCTTTCATTCTGTTTTTACAGGTCTGCTCTCTGTCTTGCCAAGTTCTGAACTAAATTATGTTTTATGAATTTGATTTGCTCACATTTTATATAGTTAATTTGGAAAATTAATTTGGATATGTTAAAAAATTCAAGACTTGGCTGACAATGATGGCAGGCCTACTTATAGTCAATACTTGTTTGTCTTTCATTAACTTGCTCATGTATTAATTGTAGAAATATAGCTTGTTCACATTGACCCGAGACAATGAATAACATATTGGTTATTGGTTAGCCATAGTATAAAAATTAAATGCTTTAATCTGTCAGTGAATTCAGGTAGTAAAAAGTGTCTGAGCTGCCTTTGTATTTTTTTGGTTATTGTAATATTTCAATTGCCTCTATGCTAAATTTTTGGTTTGTAGAACTTACAAAGAGTTCCAACTGAAAATTTCTCAATCTGTTTAATCTGTCTCCGGTCAATTTGATAAAGTTATGATATGCCTGCATGATTTTATTATTTATTTTTATATAAGATGTACTATGTTTGTGTATGAATGTTTAGCGTACTAAATTAAATTATTTTATGTATTGATTTAGGTGAAATTTGTATGATCATGATGTGACCACATTCAGTAGTCTCATAAAGGTGTTTGTTGCTTTTTCTTCAATTATAAATATTGGATTATAAAAAAAATTGTAAAAAAAAATATTAATTTAAAATTGAAAAGTGAATAAATATTTGACATCCACAATTTGATTTGGTGATTATGATAATTATCACGCATACAAAAAAACCTGTATGAGACTACAGATTCAGTTTTCTCACTATATATTTGATCTGAGTGTGTATATTATGAATGTACATGTATGTTGATATTTATAAAACATAGATAGCTGTACAACTTACAAATTGAATTTAATTATATCTGTTCAAAGTTAGTATTAGGACACAGTGCCATCCATAATTACTTTTACACTTGCTTAAATTTATAAATTGTTTTTGAATTTTTATCAATACTCGAGAAATTATAAACATGTCTTTTAATACAAGTCATACAGTTACAGATGTATAATTGAAGTATCATTATTCTCTGTTAAAATGTAGCAATGTATTATAACTATCCAGTGGGTGAATGTTTTCTGCATTTGTACTGATTTCAGTATTTTAAGAAAGAAATTCTTTATGTACTTTGTATGAAATCTGTTTATTTCAGTACTATGAAAGCATATTTTCTAGTTTTTTCCAGACTTTCCACTTTCACCATGCTATCCTAATGTGTAATAACATCTGATAACATTTCATGATAAAGTAAAATTTACTTGTCTTAGTAAAAAAACTGGTTTTTACTAGTATAAAGGTAATTTTGAATGGTACTGAAGTTTCATAATTTGAATGTGTTATTTTTGTATTATACTTCTGGTTGTAATTAAGTTGCTGAAAAAAAGAATAAAAATTGTAGTATATGGCAGTGATTGTGTGAAAGGGTAGATTTTGCTATTGTATATTTTAGCTGACATTCTAAATGATCATGTGTATATGTTTGACCATTATTGTCCTAATTCCTAACAAACTGTTACCAGTGATTATTCTAACACTGGGCAGGCAGAAACATATCAGATATTACTTGTTTAAAGTAAATATTTCTGTATATAACAGTGAATGTAACAGTAAAATCATAACTTGAAACTTTTAATTCTTTGGGAAAACTTAAGGATGAGAATTTGATGTTTTTTAATGTTTAAAGAAGTCCTTGTTTGACTGGAATTTGGACAGAGTGGGTTAGTGAAATTAGATTTGTAAAAATATTTTACCCTTTGTGTTCATAAATTTTTACTTTATTTTTAATTTGTATTTAATTAATGTTATTTAAATTGTGTTCTTATACTAGCTGTATGTACTTAAAATAGAATTGCATGCTGGTTTTGATTCAATGTGCCATAATGTTGGCTTGATCAGGGTAAATACAAAGTAAACAAATTGTGGACTGTAGTTCTTGTAAGACACTTGAAGTTTTGGAAATTTCTAGCTGAATACATCCAGTTTTCTGTATTAATTCTGATTTCAGTATTTTGAGAATAAATTACTTTATGTATTTAAAATGAAATCTTTAAATTCAGTATTTTAGAGTAGCTTTTCAATATTTTTAAAACTTTCAACTTCCACCTATGCATTTGATAGTAAATTATTTGTTGATTATTACAATGCTTGATTATGGTGTAAATTTGAAATTTAGTAGCATTCCTTACATTGTGAAATAAACTTTTGCAACCAGCATTTTTTTAAGTTGTATATGTTGTGTCATACCATAATACATTTTTGTCTTGATTAAAAATGTGCGTTATTTTTGTATGATAACCGTTAAATTACAGAAAATAAAACAACAGAAAACACTACGATAATTTGTCATTTATTCATAAAAATGTATAAATTGAACTGCTGGTGATTTTTAAAGATAGGTCATATAATCTGATCATTCATTTGGAAAGCTGGTAGGTAGGGCTCTACACCAGTATATATCGAACACCGTATCAGATCAATGACGGTTATACAAATAAAATCCATGGCCTGCAAATCAGTTGATATTTTGTATCGTCAAATTAACAGTCTACTCATAGACGTCATTGATTCTACTGCTTCCGTTTCTGTATGGACTAATTTGTGAATGAACAACCTCAAAATATGACATTCCTTTCTACAAACGTCCTACACCTGTTATGTCATTTTAGGTTCTTCTCAACCAAAGGGAAGTAACTGTTGCTGTTAGACTGTCCTTTATATCGTTTTCAATTGCTCTAGCAATCGGCAATCCGTATTTAAGTGTTAGACTAAAGTGAAATTGGTGAACCATGACATAAGAGAGCCAAAACACTGATGGAAGCTTTTTTAAGTAAAGATGGTGACCATTCAGTTTCTTCCGTCAACAGTAGAAGCTTTCAATAAACAGCCAATAAAGAATTGAAAGTTTTCAGAGACATGACATGACATGACAAAACATCCTAATCATTTGGTTTTAAAAAGAAAACTGGTTTAGACTCCCACATTAGTGCATGTCATTTAGCTGCTTAATATTTGGTTGCTCAGGCCACTTCTGTAACTTCTGAACGGGTAAGTTCAACCTCAAGAGATATCAGAAAGATCATGTCTAGACCCAGACCAGAGACATAGATAACGATAACGTGTATCTAATTCCCTGCCCAGACTCACTGGATGTATTGATATTTCTTAAAAACATGCAAACGTCATGTACTGTGACATTAAAAGTATATAGTGTTAATAAGATAGTGCATTTAGTAGTATGGTGCTACTACAATTGAAATAAATGAATAAAACAACACTGTTTTGTTGTTTTATAAAAAAATATTTATATTATTAAAATATGATATTTTGAATAGCGATCATTTTGTATATGAATGATCATTCTGACCGATATAGAGCCCTACTGGTAGGTAGGTATCTTGTATACCTACTCTCCTATTGGAAACAGTTTAGGGCTGTCACTATACGCCAGAAGCGTATCGCGATATATTGCAACATGCTAGCACAATATTGCGATACGTACCACAATATATTGTGGGTTTTTAGATTTGCTGTATTTAACAGAAACATTGCAATTCTTACGTACAGCTACTGATAGAATCTAGATTCTATAAGTCTGTACAGTCATTAAGGACTGTACTATGTGTTTTCCGTGTTTTGCATATAAAAAGATGCTTTAATTGAAGGAAACAATTGTTCTTGAGTAAGATCTTTAGAAGTGTTCAAATAAAACTTCCTATCAAAAATTGCAAGTTCGAAAATCTCATTTTGAAAAGGTTTTGCAACATTAAGTCCTGTTGTGGTTGAATGAGTAGCCACTATTGTCAATATTATAACACTATTAAATGTTTTAAAAGTAGCTTGTAGTACTCTTATTTGGCAGAATAAAGTATAATTAAGGTTATAGTTAGGCCAGGGAATTAGATACACTATCTATGTCTCTGATATAAGTACTATGAGACTTGTTTTTATGATTGATATGTAAAATATTTGATGGTATCTAGACCTAAAACTGTTAATTAATAAGGGTTTTTCTCTGCTTATTGTTTAAAATGAGCATAGAATATAACATAGCAAATAACATATTTCTTTCTTCTTATATTGCATAAAATGTTTTAAAAACATTTAATTATTCATTCTTAACTATTTATGTAGGTATTCCATCATGAAAATGTCGCCAGTCCGGTAGTGTTACGATTTTATACGTAGATACTAAGGTCAGTCCGGTAGTGAAAGGGAGAGTAATCTTACACAATTTAGAAATGCCAGTCCGGTAGCAAATAACATATTTCTTTCTTCTTATATTGCATAAAATGTTTTAAAAACATTTAATTATTTATCCTTTACTATTTATGTAGCTATTCCATCATGAAAATATTGGCAGTCCGGTAGTATTTAGATTTTATAAGTAGATATTAAGGTCAGTCCGGTAGTGAAAAGGGAGAGTAATCTTACACAATTTAGAAATGCCAGTCCGGTAGCAAATAACATATTTCTTTCTTCTTATATTGCATAAAATGTTTTAAAAACATTTAATTATTTATCCTTTACTATTTATGTAGCTATTCCATCATGAAAATATTGGCAGTCCGGTAGGTTTACGATTTTATAAGTATTAATTAAGGCCAGTCCGGTTGTAAAGAGTGAGAATAATCTTACATATTCATTTCTTTGGCTCTAAGTCGGTTTAAAACGCTTTTTTCACTATTTAAAATTAATCGATTATCAAGATATGGCCTTTTAAAATAATAAAAAAGTAAAAACAAGTAATTTTATTGTTAATCTTTATCAAAACAATGAAATATTTAGGTCAGTCCGGTATAGTCCGGTAAATTACCGGACTGACGGGCAGTCCGGTAAGGGAAGGTACCCGCATGCATGACGTCATTCAACATGGATGCTCCCTAGTCGGCCAAGTTTCGGTAGGTGGATTTTTTTATAATTTTCACGTAAACTTTTGTGAATTAAGCTTAATTATCTATGAACAGTTGAAATTTCAAGTCTAAGGAATAAATTCAGACAGTTGTCGCTGCGTTTAATATTTTTATTTGCCATTAAATATTCATGAATTTGACCAGTTTGCGACGGAGATTTCGTTTGGTCAGGTTGACCTAATTCGGGATCGGAATTTTCTACTCAATGTAAGAATTTTGGATTAAGTTGGCTCCTCTATCCGATATGATTCAAACAACTGTAAGTTTTGGTTGTTAAATGAGTGTTTAATTGTTTTTATAAGTGTATTGATAGAGTTTTTATGGCGAAGGTTTCGTGACCAGTCAAAGTTTGTTTGCTACTGTTAAAAAAGTTTTTTAAGTTTTTAACAAGTTTTTGTAGTCTAGTTTCCATGGCAATGGATCCAGGTTTTGGTTGATTGTGATTTGTTATAACTAACTTTGTTTATTAAATTGTTTGATAAATTGTTTTAGACATTTTGGTCAGTATAATGTATCATACACTAGTGTTCTAGAGCTTGGCCCAGTCAGTGGAGTGGTGGTTTAATTGGTTAGCTCAATCGATTATCTTAAGTTTACTTGAAGAGAAATAAGTTTAAACGACTATGAAAAGAGTTTCAACAAGAGTTGTCCTCCATAACAAATGCAACCGGTGACGTCACGTGATCAAACCGGAAGTTGACATTATCACAGAAATTTAGGTCAGATGACAACAAATTGAATTCAGCAGGTTTTATTTAGGTCAGACGTCGATATTTTTTATAATACCGTGAAAAATACGCGATACGCCGAGCACTGGTATACGCCGAGCACTGGTCCACCCACTCTAGTAATCAGTGGCCAGTTTCCTGATGATATAGCTGCCTTGCGCTCTGTCCCATGATACCCTTCTTTCACCTAAAGGAATAAGCATGTGATATCAAATTGATGGTACCAGGATGTGTAGGACAAGCTAGCTCTTAGTTTATGAAACTGGCGGTCCGTTGAAACACCCTAAAGAACTTAAAACACGCCAAAGAACCCCCAAAAACCCTAAAGAAACCCCAAAGAATATAAAAACCCAAAATATATTTATTGTATTGTAAACTAATATAAAACAATTTTGTTAATTAGGATTTCATTGTTTTCATTATCTAATTTTACTTGAAACAAGTTATATAGCCGTAAATTGTAATGTTTGACCGATTATCGCCATATTAACAGGTTTATTATACATGTATATAGTTTGACTTAATAAAAGGCAAATTTTAACGACAAACTAACTCTTACTTAAGAATATAATGAATTAATTCACACTCACAAAATTATAATGAAAACAATTTGCAAAAAACTTCAGTCTTTGACACTTGGTAGATGACAACAATATTTGCAGCATACATTCGTTTAGTTCACTATATATTAACAAAATCTAAAATGGACTTTATTATACTTCTATTTTGACAAATGTAAAGTTTATAACATTTTTATGTATTTGATAAATGTCTGTATATCATCAGTATCATGATTATGCTCTCTGTGAATTAATTGTTTACAATACTTTCTCGGTTTATTCTTTTACCTTCCAATTCAAAACTACGCATACACAGTCAATATTTCATCTTCATTCTTTCCAATCTACTTCACATAAATACATTGTTCAGCAATTTTAAAGCATATCTGAAGTTAATCTTTGGATTTAATGAGTTTATATGCTTTAATTTGATGACTTCAAAGTCTTTTTGGGGTTTCTTTGGGATTTTCTAAGTTCTTTGGGTTTTTTAGGGTGTTCTAAGTTCTTTGGGGTGTTTCGACGGACCCTGAAACTGGTCTCGGGGTTCAGCAGTCATCACCTTTACCCTCTAGCCATAACTGAAGGGAAAGACTAAAATGGAACAATTCATATTTTGATGGTGTCCCATTAGCAGAGTTGCACTCGTGATTCTGAGAATCCTTAAAAAAAATAGGAATCCTAGTAGTCCTTATTAAGAGATTCTGTGAGGATTCTGAAAATTGCTCTGTTCTTTCATGAGTTTAAGTTTCCATAAGTTTTTCATCCCAATATGTTCCTGCAAATCTTAAAAAATGTCTATCTTTATTTGAGGAATCCCTGACATTAAGTGGGAGTATCTAAATAGCTGATGTATTCCTGTGTGGCTCCTGGTAAAAACAATAATTGTCATACCCTGCTACTAGTAGTGGTTACATTACAAAGTATAAGTAAGTAAGTAATTAAATAAATTTTATTTATCGTCACCAAGATATTATAAATAAAATTTACTTATTTAGTTAAGTATGTGAACTGAAAGTGGTAGTTTATTCACCATTAGATTTTATTAGGTTAAATTTTTTAGGTAAATTACAAGCAATTTGTACTTACATATTTTCATGGATTTTCTACATAATTAACAATGTTTCATTGGTATGAAATATTCATGTGTCATTTTTAAGGCTATTAACTTGATAACTCTATTTGTCAGTAATTTGTTTTTTGATGTTTTCTGTTAATATAAAAATCAAAGTGCTGAAAAGCACTGAAGCAAGACTGTGTTGAAGGCTCAAACAACCATCAATAGTTCAAGCTTTAGTTAAGTCTCATGTATAACCAGTCATTAATTTAGGTATAAATCAAATCTGATGATTAAGAGCTTTTTAAGAAAGATTGGCATACATTTTGTTGTAACTGACTGATCAATTGACTTGTATAATTACTAGTTGATGAAGAGCTGTGAGAAATTTTATTTCCTCATGCAATAGAAATAATGATTTTCAGTAATGTCAACACAATTCTTTCATACATCCTGTCTATAATCACGAAATATTGTACTTCAAATATCAAAATCATGTTGAACACGTGAAGAAAAAATTAAAATCATTATTCACAAGCTAGATGATTCAAAAATGGAAAAAAGAAAATTAAAATGATTCTTGTTTTTGTAATCTTACTTTCATAGCTATCATAAACAGAACAGAACTGTTCTGCTACTATGAGTTACTTTTAAGGTAAGCAGTAGAAATTATCATAAATGAAGTCGATTTAAACAATTGTTGGATCAGCCTGCAGTATGTACATTTTTTTAAAAAAGGACAACGCAACAGCACGAGGTAGAGAACAATATCATTAATTGAAATGAAACAATATAAAGTGTGAAATACACATTAAAAATACAAAATGTTTTCATTTTATAGGTATTTTGCCTTAAAGCTGGACCCAATGAAATATCTAAATAACTATCGGATGGAATTTACTCAAATTTTGTTTATGATTTTAACTAGCATTTACCTCCTCAAATCCAAAAATTCAGAATTTTTCTTAAATTCATAACATACTTTTCATAGACATGCAATGCAAACTTTAAATCTAAAAGAGGGTTTTATTCAATGGGTACGTGCAACAATTAGGGCAGCCATGGATATAGGTATAAATGGTTATAGTTATGACTCCCTGTGTCTTCAACGAGTCGGTATTGACGATGACCATAAAAAAGCGGGTGTTCGGGGACAGTAGCCCCCAATAAAATACAAAATATCATGAACTTAAAATAAGATCACTTTTTTACATATCAGTGTCGTCAGAATCTGATGGTAGAAGCAGTTCATGATTTCTTTACTTTGCACTTTTTTTGGTGTGGAAACAGGTTGGAACCACCATCCGAGGTCTACCAGGGTGTTCTGTGCTTGCCTGCGCTTAAATCCCTGGCAAAAGACCTGCCGAGCCCACTGAAGCCGCGGCCGGGTGCCCAGCCGAGGTTTCCCTGCGGAACTTAGCCCGCCTACGCTGATTCCAGCACGGCCGAGTGCCCAGCCGATCTTACCCCGGTGTCCCGTGCTTGTCTCCGCTGAAATCCAGCGAGAAAGACTGATGTCCGCGGCAGGCTGCATTGCCCCCGCATAAGGCCCACTGATGCTCCGGCCGAGTGCACATCCGATGTTTCCCCGCTGAAATGAGCCGCCTGCCGGTATCCCAAGCCGCCTGGACTAATATAACAAAAATAAAATTACGACTTGCACATTTTTTGGTGTGAAAGGTTGGGACCAACATAAAATGCATACCCCAGTGACCCGTACTTGCCTCCGCTGAAATCCCAAGCAAAATACCCGCAGAGCTGGCCTTAGCCGCAGCCGGGTGCCCAGCCGAGGTTTCCCCGCGGAACTAAGCCATCCTCCGCTGATTCAAGTGAGGCCGAGTACCCAGCCGGGCTTTCCCCGGTGTCCCGTGCTTATCTTCGCTGAAATCCAGCGACAAAGACCGATGTCCACAGTAGGCCGCGTAGACCCCGGCAGAAGGCCCGCGGAGCCCGCTGATACCCTGGCTGAGAGTCCAGCAGAGGTTCCCTAAATATTTTTATATTGTATTTTTTATTACCTTGCTTGTTCATAAAAATTTGGTCAAACCATATAAAGCTATAAAAAGCAAGTGAATTAAGTTTCTTTTTCTTTGCTTGCTTGCGGCATTTTCTTTAAAAAAAGCCGTAGAACATATGATCAACTTGTTGTGGCCTTAAAGTTTTCACAAAACATGCACATTTGTTTATAAAAGAGAAAATACGTGATGTACAAAGCTTTTGTAAATAATATTTTGGTCATCAAAAATAAAAACAATTGTTAAACTCCATCTTATTATTTTAATTTTTATTTGACGATAGTATAGATCTGTAATAGGAAAGTATACACTGTAGCATGTTAGGAGTGTTTGAGTCTGAAACTTATGCTTAAAATGTGTTTTTATCAAATTATTTTTAATGTATACACAGTAAAATTTACACATACATGTACAATGTGTAAATAACACACATAAACTTCAGAAACTTATACATTTTAGAGAAAAAAAATAAATGAAGAATTCAGGTGTTCAAGGCATAAGTATAAATTTCAGACTAAAATATATATCATGTTCTCACTAACATTATACAACTTAACAAGAGCTGTCAGAGGAGACAGCATGCTCGACTTAGTTAGTGTTTGTCACAGGAGTAAAAAATATGTATAAGGAGTTATAAACCTAGTCACATGAGATTTGGTTGATAATAGGAAACAAATATTTTAAGTTTGAAGTCAATACCTTAAAAAATAAAACAGTTGCAGTAAAAACAAACATTTTTTAAAGAAAACTCTAAGTTCAAGGGGAGATAAATCTGAAAAAATATATTTGAAGTTATACACCTTGTCACATGAGATTTGGTTGATAATAAGGAATGTACATTTAAAGGTTGAAGTCAATACCTATAGAAATAAAACAGTTGCAGTAAAAACAAACACTTTTTAAAGAATACGCTAAGTTCAAGATTAGATAATTCTGAAAAAATATATTTGAAGTTATACACCTTAGCTTGTCACATGAGATGTGGTTGATAATAAGGAATGTACATTTAAAGTTTGAAGTCAATACCTAAAGGAATAAAACAGTTGCAGTAAAAACAAACATTTTTGAAAGAAAACTCTAAGTTCAAGGGGAGATAATTCTGAAAAAAATATATTTAGATTTATGAACCTTGTCACATGAGATGTGGTTGATAATAAGAAGCATATATTTAAAGTTTGAAGTTAATATCTTAAGAAAAAACAAAGATATAGAAGAAAGTATTTTACTGCACAAAAACTTTAATCTGTGCACAAAAACTTTAATCAGTTCAAGGGGAGATAATTCTGAAAGAAATGTGTTTGGAGTTATACACCTTGTCACATGAGATGTGGTTGATAGTAAGGAACATATATTTAAAGTTTGAAGTTAGTATCTTAAGAAATAACTAAGATACAGAAGAAAGTATTTTACTGCACAAAAATTATAATCAGAAAGGTGGACGCGGACCCCGGGGCGAGTAGGAGAGCTCTACATTACTACGTAAAGTCGAGCTAAAAATTGAATGCACTTCAACTTTCAATATTGAATTCATACATTTATTGAAATAATTCTTGGTCTAAAATTGCAAAGCATGAAACAAATGAATATAATATCTGATGATACTTTAGCATCAGTACCAGACATTGGACGACACAATATTTTATAAGTTTTTCCTAAACCAATTAAACGCTCTATATGTACTCTTTTACTGGATATTCGCCGGTCCTTCATAACAACTTTTCCTAACAGTCTGTTCTTTTTTTAAAGAAAGTTGGAACATTAATTGTCACATGATTTGGTACAAACAAATATTGCACATTAAATCCTTTGCCGGCCATGATAGAATCTCCAGGATCACACATGATGAATAAAGCACTGCGTTCAACCATTTGTCTGTCACTAGTAGATCGACCATATAAAGGAGATGTATATGTTATGACCCCACCTGGTGAAGCACCTATTAAAGTTTTTACAGTATTCCTGTTTTTATAGGTTGAATATGTTGCCTGTTGAGCTCTTGGGGCCTTCGTTTTTTTATGGGACACTCGGTTCCATCAATTACTACATGTGTTGTAGGAAATTTTGATTTTGATACTAAGTTCCGTGACGGCCAAATATCAATTTCACGCCACTGTTTTGACATAAATAATATCCATTTATATACTACATTTTTAACACTTCCTTCTGATATGTTAAACATTCTTGATAGTTCAAAATGAGTCATGTTTTTTCTAAGTTTCATTAGTGTTATGAACAATTGATTTGGTATGGAGATAGATGTGACATTGTGGTATAAATACGTTAGATAAAAAAGCTGCAGGTCCAAGTGTATTTAATACAAACATGAATTTCATGTAATTTTCTAACCCAGTGTAGAAAAGAATTCCTTCACTGTCATTAACAAAGTTATCAATGTCAAACATTGGTTTTGCTTCTGTTTGTGAAGCACAGTCTCTATTCATTTTTAATGGAACAGCTGTGAATAAGATGTCATCATCCGTGGCTGGAACTTTCTCCTCAATCACATCTAAAGGCTGAGAAAACTCGACCTCTAATTGTCGAACAACATCTGACTCCCTTTTTCATTTACGACTTTCTCTCACAAACGACTTATATCTGATGGGGTTTTGGGTTTCGTCCATTGAAACAGTGTTGGTACAGCTGATGACAATAGCTTCTGTTGACCGCGCTTTCTCCCTACAAAATAAAAGGTACCAAGTCTATGGTCAATGATTGAATAAACATACTAAATCAAAAATCATAATCTCTTAATACTGATCATCATTAACAGAAGAAAGGTTTATCATGTTTATAAAGCCCATCCTGCTAGCTCAGTTGGTAGTATACTGATCAAGGGTCCTTGTTTTGATTCCCAAGAAGGTCATGGACAGATATATGCCTCTACAAAATTTAACTTTTCCATGATCAGTGAGTAGGTGGGCTGACTGCCTTGACATGACCTATACAGTGATGCCATGGATTAAAATTCAAACAAAGTAAACCAAATCATGTTTATATAGGTTCATATAAGTCAACTCTTAGCAGATAAATTAGGTCTCATATTGTATCAATTCTTTAGCTTTACCCCACCCACTACCGCATATCACTATTTCAATTCAATATTCCACAACTGTACGTATAATGTACCCATTTATGTTTATATTTTAAAGTAAAAACAACTTGTGAACAAATCTTACCGTCTTTCGTTAGCTGAAGGTTATCTTCAGGCCTAAAATGCGACTTGCACACAACTGCTGAGGCCGACGGTAATCGGTATTCAGTTTTTCATTGTTTCAACATCGAGGCGTTTTATGGCAACAATCCATTTCTCCCGTCGTTCTTTTTCAGTCGGGAACTCGTGCCCTCCTCTATTATGACAATTTGGTACACAACACCACGTACTAGGCATTTTAAACGAATAATTATGTTAAAAATCGACAAGATTCAACTTCACTTCCTGGTTTGAGGTAGGATAAATTCCGAGTATGCCCGAAGTTTTGGACCGGGTTATGTGGCGACACCTGTGAAGGAACGATAACTCACTGCGATTAACCATTATCACAGCAATGAGTCACAGCAGATCTCGACGTAGGAAATATTCGAATTTCTAACTCGTTATACAATATTTGTATTGTTTTTGCAAAGAAATACCAATTTACTTCACTGAAATAATTATCAAGATATTATGCACATTAATTTCAATGTTACGAATATTCGAAGTTTCACTGCGGAGAACAGTAGTAATAGACTCATGAAATATTCGAATTTGCACGGCGAATAGACTACTTCACAACTAGCATTATTGTGTCATTCAATATTTGTTTATTTTTTTACACAGAAATAAACCATTCACTCCACTGTTTATATTATTATGAAATTTAACCGTTCTTACGAATTCAAAGTAAAGCGTTTGATCGAGTCTTTCCAGGTTTATTGAATTGTTAATCACGTGACTATAGTGCTTGATACGGGGCCGAGTAAAAATTTTCATTCATAATTTTTCATGAATGAAATCGATGTACATGTATACATCCGCGGTAACCAGTCGAGTTATTACTTTTCTAACATAGTTTAATTGTTCACAAAATTGAAGAGATTTGATGTCACAATGAATTTTATGAAATATGTGTGAATGCAATATAGAGGCAGTTATATATCGAGTTTTTGATATTGAACTATTTTCTGGCATGCGGAAAAATGGACCACAACTCAAGATCGCAATTCTGAAATGCCGCTTATAGCTTCGCCTGTTTCACAGTCTTGCTAACCATAAACTACAAGTACTGCATAGGTTATGTGTTAATTTCATCATAGTCCCTAATTTTACTGTCTCACATAAAAAGTTAAAAGTTGGAGCTAGGCTCAAAACCATGATCCCCCAAATTTATGGTAGTGGGGAATTGCTGTTATTTGAAATCAAGAAATATAACATTTTATTCACAGAGGGAGTTTAAGCCTTGGTTTACATAACAATTTTCACAACTCTTGCCTTGGAAATAAATTAAGTTTCAGTTGTAAGTCACAATACATTTGATAGTTTGAATTTCTGAAAATCATTTGAGGCTTGCATGTAAGGTTGGATTTTTGCAAATGTGTAGCCTCTCGTATATTCAAAATTCAAAATATTCCTCATAAAAACTTCATCATTCAAATTAAAAACTGTCCTTTTTTGTTCCATGACTGTGTACATTTAGTTTAACATATTTATTCTAGTTTGACTGGCAAATTTTTTGATGTAAAAAACTTAAACTAAAGTCATCTTTCATAAGTCAATACCTTAAAATACTGTCTTTTTGGGGAAAGAGTTTATACCTTTAGAAGGTTGTATTATATTTGTTTTAATGACTGCAGCTTTCTGAAACAAATTTATAAAATGAGCTCAAACAGTTCTTTTTTATAAATAATTTGTTGATTTTTTGTACGACAATAGATCTGTTCTACACCTGCTCTGATATAAATTGATCAAAACCATATAAAATGTTAGTATACAGTACAATAGTAGTGTATATATATGTTTACCTTTTCTTCAGTGAGTCATCAATGTAACTTGGTTTTCTCTCATTTTTTATGACTATTATATGCATCAAGTATCCTAATGCTGTGGCGATAAAATACTGACAATTTGTTTATTTATTATGTATGGTTCAACCTGTGAGTAGGCAGCCAGAGGTATCGAGAAGGGTTGCATAAAAAATGGCAGCTTAGATTAAGAGATTTGCTTTATTTTATAGTGACATGTCACAAACTTGTTTGATAATACTAGTCATCGAAGCCTAAAGTGCCCAAAGTGACTGTGAAAATAAATTTGGGCTTGTGAAATTTTCTTATTTTATATAGTCAAGCTAGCTGATGAATTTGCCCATTTGATGATATGTAATAAATTTGGCAAGTACTCATGAAACTTTAAGGCAACTGCAATTCAGTCCAACCTAAAATCTTTGTCTGGTTGGAAGAATCTTATAACATTAATGAGGTATCTTTGAATGACTATCTAGGGGTTCCTTAAGGTTCTCTGATAAAAACAGCAAAATTAATGTCCTGATAAAAACAGCAAATGCCTTGACTTGTGTGCATTTTTGAGTGCCTTTAAAAAATTTTCATGCTGAGGTCTGACACTAACTTACCTATAGCCTCATTATGATTTCTTAGTTTCAGTAGTTGATTTTTATACGCCCGTTTTGAAAAAACGGTCGTATTATGTTATGCTGTTGTCCGTCTGTCCGTCTGTCCGTCTGTCCGTCTGTCCGTCTGTCTGTCTGTCCGTCTGTCCGTCTGTCCGTCCGTGGACAATTGCTTGTCCGGATGATAACTCAAGAAAGGATGAACCTAGGTTCCTCAAATTTTATGTGTTGATAGCCCTTGGGTGGAGGAGGTTCCCTATTGATTTTGAGACCCCAGGGTTAAAGGTCAAGGTCACTGGGACTTAAAATAGGTAAAACTTGTCCGTACAATATCTGAACCACCAATGTACCTAAGTTCACCAAATTTAATGTAAGAGTAGCCCATGTATCAAAGATGTTCCCTATCGGTTTTGGGGCCCCTGCGTCAAAGGTCAAGGTCACAGTGGCATCATATGGGAAAAAAACTTGTCCTGACAATAACTTAACAACCAATCTACCTAGGATCACCAAATTTTATGTGAGAGAAGCCCATGTGTCAAGGATGTTCCCAATCGGTTTTGGGGCCCCTGGGTCAAAGGTCAAGGTCACAGGGACATCAAATTGAAAAACCTTGTCCGGACCATAACTAAACAACGCCTGTACCTAGGTTCACCAAATTTTATGTAAGAGTAGCCCATGTGTCAAAGATGCGCCCTATAGGTTTATGGGGCCCCAGGTTCAAAGGTCAAGGTCACAGGGGCATTATATGGAAAAACTTTGTCCGGACAATAAATGAAACACCAATGTACCTAGGTTCACCAAATTTCATGTGAGAGTAGCCCATGTGTCAAGGATATGCACTATTGATTTTGGGGCCCCTGGGTCAAAGGTCAAGGTCACAGTGGCAACAAATTGAAAAACATTGTCCGGGTAATAACTCACTAATGACTGTACCTAGGTTCACCAAATTTCATGTGACAGTAGCCCATGTGTCAAGGATGTACCTTATCAGTTTTGGGAAAACAGGGTTAAGTTTAAATCTTAAACCAGAAGATATCAAATTACCAAGCTGTGACTTCAAATGTTCTATCAATATGTTTATAAAGTCAAAACGGCAAACAATGAAACACTTGTCCAGACAATAACTGAACCACCAATGTACCTAGGTTCTCCAAATTTTATGTGAGGGTAGCCCTTGGGTAAAGGTTATGCCCTATTGGTTTTGGGGTTCCTGGGTCAAAGGTCAAGGTCACAGAGGCATCATATTGAAAATCCTTGATTGGACAATAACTCATCAACTACTGTACCTAAGTTCACAAAATTTTATGTGAAGGTAGCCCTTGTGTCAAGGATGTTCCCAATAGGTTTTTGGGCCCCAGACCCAAAGGTCAAGGTCACAGAGGGATCATATGGAAAAACCTTGTCCAGACAATAACTGAACAACCAATGTACCTAGGTTCACTAAATTTGGCGTGAAAGTAGCCCATGTGTCAAGGTTATGCCCTATTGGTTTTGGGGCACCTTGGTCAAAGGTCAAGGTCACAGGGGCATCATATTGAAAAACATTGTCTGGATAATTACTCAACAATGATTGTACCAAAGTTCACCAAATTTCATGTGAGAGTAGCCCATGTGTCAAGGATGTACCTTATCAGTTTTGGGAAAACAGGGTTAAGTTTAAATCTTAAACCAGAAGATATCAAATTACCAAGCTGTGACTTCAAATGTTCTATCAATATGTTTATAAAGTCAAAACGGCAAACAATGAAACACTTGTCCAGACAATAACTGAACCACCAATGTACCTAGGTTCTCCAAATTTTATGTGAGGGTAGCCCTTGGGTAAAGGTTATGCCCTATTGATTTTGGGGTTCCTGGGTCAAAGGTCAAGGTCACAGAGGCATCATATTGAAAATCCTTGTTTGGACAATAACTCATCAACTACTGTACCTAGGTTCACAAAATTTTATGTGAAGGTAGCCCTTGTGTCAAGGATGTTCCCAATAGGTATTTGGGCCCCAGACCCAAAGGTCAAGGTCACAGAGGGATCATATGGAAAAACCTTGTCCAGACAATAACTGAACAACCAATGTACCTAGGTTCACTAAATTTGGCGTGAAAGTAGCCCATGTGTCAAGGTTATGCCCTATTGGTTTTGGGGCACCTTGGTCAAAGGTCAAGGTCACAGGGGCATCATATTGAAAAACATTGTCTGGATAATTACTCAACAATGATTGTACCAAAGTTCACCAAATTTCATGTGAGAGTAGCCCATGTGTCAAGGATGTACCTTATCAGTTTTGGGAAAACAGGGTTAAGTTTAAATCTTAAACCAGAAGATATCAAATTACCAAGCTGTGACTTCAAATGTTCTATCAATATGTTTATAAAGTCAAAACGGCAAACAATGAAACACTTGTCCAGACAATAACTGAACCACCAATGTACCTAGGTTCTCCAAATTTTATGTGAGGGTAGCCCTTGGGTAAAGGTTATGCCCTATTGGTTTTGGGGTTCCTGGGTCAAAGGTCAAGGTCACAGAGGCATCATATTGAAAATCCTTGTTTGGACAATAACTCATCAACTACTGTACCTAGGTTCACAAAATTTTATGTGAAGGTAGCCCTTGTGTCAAGGATGTTCCCAATAGGTTTTTGGGCCCCAGACCCAAAGGTCAAGGTCACAGAGGGATCATATGGAAAAACCTTGTCCAGACAATAACTGAAAAACCAATGTACCTAGGTTCACTAAATTTGGCGTGAAAGTAGCCCATGTGTCAAGGTTATGCCCTATTGGTTTTGGGGCACCTTGGTCAAAGGTCAAGGTCACAGGGGCATCATATTGAAAAACATTGTCCGGATAATTACTCAACAATGATTGTACCAAAGTTCACCAAATTTTAATGTGAGAGTAGCCCATGTGTCAAGGATGTTCCCTATTGATTTTGGGGCCCCTGGGTCAAGTTTAAACCATCATCCAGAAGATATCAAATTACCAAGCAGAGACTTCAAATGTTCAATCAATATGTTAATAAAGTCAAAATGGCAAACCATGGAAATAATGCTATATTTAATAAGTAAAATGAATTTAGTTCACCAAATTTTATTTGAGGGTGGCCCATGTGTTAAGGATGTTCCCAATTGGTTTTGGGTCAAAACTGGGTCAAAGATCTAGGTCACAGGGGCATCATATGGACAATCCTTGTTTGGACAATAACTAAACAATGATTGTACCTAGGTTAACCAAATTTTATGTGGATCAGCCCATTTGTCAAGATGTAATGTGTTGATAGCTCTTTGGTATTTGATGTTCTCTTTTGATTTGGAAACCCCAGGGACAAAAGTCAAGGTCACAGGGACTTAATTCATACTGAAACATTTTCCGGACAGTAACTCAATATTAATTGTACCTACATTGTAGGTTTTCCAAATCTTATTTAAGGGTAGCCTTAATGTCTAGCATATGCCCCTTTGGTTTCAGGTCCCTGGGTTAAAGGTTAAAGTCAAAAGAAAAATCATGAGGAAAAACCTTGTCCAACAACCAACTTTACCTAAGATCACCAAATTTTATGTATCAATACTCTTTGGGTCAAGGGCGAGAACTTTTGGTTCTGAGGCCCCAGGGTCAAGGTCACTGGAAGTTTGTATGGGAAAACTTTGTGTCGGTGATAAATCAACCATGGCTGTACCTAGGTTCTCAAAATCTTTGCTTTGGATAGCCCTCCTGTTAAGAATGGGACCTATTCTGAGATCCCGGGGTCATTGGTCAAGGTCACAGGGACTTTATATGAGATAGAACACAGCATGGACTGCACACGGGCGTATAATGCCCCGCCCAGCGGAGCTCTTGTTTAAAATAAAATAAGTTTTCCCCATAATTTAGTTTGGCATTTTTTCCTTTTAAAAGGGCCTGAATATGAAAATAATCACTATACTGAGGTTTGACTGTAACTAATATATCTAGTTGGTTGACATTTATCGTTAGTATCAACTTGTTTTAACTAATGATTTTGTCATAAGTAAATATCAGTTAATATATAGTATATATACAATAAAACATTTATCTGTCAGCTTAAGACGTATGGCTTGCCTGGTAGGTTGCAAAATTCATGAGTTTTTTGTCTCGTTTGACATCTTTGTTGGTGATTATCCTTTAGTAGGCCTTGTGAATTATGACGCTTTGTTGAACAGTTAGATATGTTAGCTTTAGGCTGCTATAAAAAGCTCAGTTTGAATGAAATACTTTCAAAGGTTGTTTTTCGCTATTTTCATTACATTTGGTCAGCTGTCTTTGGTTTGGTTTGCCATTTAAATTGTATCGCTTAGTTGAACGGTTGATATTTTGGCTTAAGGCGGCTAGAATACTTTTGTTTTTCAAAGGTATTGCGATCATCAGATTTTTGTTAGAAATCTTTGATCCTGAAAAAGAAAGCCTCCTGAGTTTCTTTGTTGTTCCAGATAATGAATGGCCCGATTGTTTCAATGTGGCGGTAAGAAAAATGTTCAAACATCGGCTGTGTTTTTAATGTTTTGTTAACTTTGCTTTGTACTTGTTGTTGTGTGAAATGTGATGGTAGCTCAGTCAAGGTTGAGATATCTATTTTAAATTCAAGGATTTTGGTCAAACAACTACTAGATCTCAGAAAAGGGCAAAGAGTAAGCAAAAAGTGAAGATCATTGACAGGTTACATCAGGCAATAAATGACTCTTTGAACTAAATAAACAAGAGTCAAAAGTGGTTATTTTCGAAAATCAGGAGCTTTGGTCAAATGAGAGCCCTGCTCACAAAATTGGTTATTATTAAGAAAATGGGAGGAAAAGAGTGAATTTTCTTACTGAAATAGGACAGGATGAACAGGACAGGATGAACTTTCTGCTGTTTTAGAACAATTGCTACCCAATTATCTACTGTAGTATCAATCGGAATTTGTCTGCAAAAGTTTTTCCTCCATTTTCAAATTTTGTCACTATATTCCCCCTAAAAAATGGCCCAGCCATCTTTCCCCTAAAAGTGAAAATAAACACTTTATAAAGGAAACTTTCTATGATACACCATCCTATAGCTAATGTTACATTGTTACTATTTATTTATGTGTGTGTTTTAACACTGTGATCATGTTTCAATTGATTTCCTGGTCTGTCTGGATTTTAAAACTTTCTTACATTGAAACAATTTGTTTGATCTTACCTTAAGGGAAGTAAAATAGTTATTTTCTGAATTGAGTCACTTTCAGAGTATATATATAGTCACATGATCTTGTTTTTGTCAAACTCATAAAAATAGAATTTTTAAGATTTTATGTTCCTGTGCTATAATTTAACTTAATATGTACAATGCAAAACCTCAAGGGAATGTTACCTGTCCTTAGGCTAGCTGTTTTACTTGAATGGAAGACTGGGGAACGAAACTTCTAGAACTCAAATGCCCGGAGGTGAATTACGATTACCCACAATTCAACTCTAAGCTCTGCCCTAAAACCGTAATGGAAGAGTTACATCCCCTGATCAGGTGAGGAACGCAGAAAGAGAGGGCCTAATTAACGACTCTCAGTCATTGGGATTTAGCGACTCAACATTCAATACATAAAAGTGATGTCTGCCAGGCCTTTTTTTCCTTATATAATAGAGGGCGTTAACAGGCGCCTTCCCCTCTTGAATTTTTTTTAAAGTCATGCAGTTTTCCCCAAATTTTGAGTTTACCTTGGGTATTTTGTTTCCCTTTCTATGAAATTGCGATAAAATTTCCCCAAATGTTCTATATATAAAAAGGCCCCAGGCCCCTTCCCAAGTATTGAAAAAAAGCTCTGTCTGCTACATTTCTTTGTCCAAAAATACCATTTTAGCCTGTGAGTTGGAAAAGCCAGATTAAAAGCTAGGGAGTATATAATAATATATACTCTTATAGAATAGCTTCTATCATTGTATTAGCCTACTAGCCCAAAGCCTGGGTCTAGGAAAAATTGATTTGAGCTTGGAAGAATTACTTATTTCATATGGTCAGGCTAGTAGATAGTTTTGCCTACTCTGTATAAAATAATAAATTGGTCTAGTGCTCGAGAAAATTGAAGTTGATAAAACTGAAAGTATGCCTCTGTGTCTGACCAGAATTTTTAAGTATGAATAAGATATAGTTTCATCCATTTATGGGCTTCTCTACTTTGTCTTTAATTATTCCCCCTTAAACCAGTCTCAAAATACCGTGTTCCTATTGGTCAATATGTTTTTAACAGATTTAAACCAACCAATCAGAATCATGTGTTGTAGACTAGTCTTCAATTTTTCTTATTTTCTATGTCTGCATGACTTGACTCATGTTGAAATGTTAGAGAATCAGTCTGGCTTGCTCTAGTTACTGTTGATATCATGAAAAAGTATCCATGTTAGATTAATTCTACGATAAGGAAAGTATGGTCTGGTCGTTGATAGAAATTTTAGAACAAAGTTTTCCATGTCTGATTTTGTCTTACTGATAAAACATGTTCTGCAAGAAACTGATAAGCATCTGGCAAAATCTAATGTTATGTTTTTCAACACTGTAGTCAACTGTTCTCCTGTCTTGAGTTGCCTCATAAATCTAGAAAATTTTGCAAATCTAAAAAAAATTGTTTATGTTTTTTATTACAAGAAAACCTTGTGCTGGTTTTCAATGAACTGAATTGGCCTTTGTGAACTTAGTTCGGATTTCTGCTGCAATAAGTTTTAAAAAGATATTTTTGTAAAAATAATTGGAGCATGAAATATATCATGTATCTTCTTTGAAAACCATATTGCCCCTTTTAACCCATTATTAAGCAACAATGTGTTTTCACAGTTTTACCTTCCCACCCTCTGCCTGCTTCAAAATCTTCAAAATGGTTACTAATGCAATAAACTAGCCTGATTTTAGCTGGATTTGTTAGATTTAGGCCTGGGACTGTATAACTCGGGTTTGTTGTGTAGTAAGCTGTTCACAGGAATTAGACTTCAGTGTCCCGTAATGGCTCTAGTCTCTTCCAGGTTGGATATATCTGTCTGAAAATTTGACATCAATTCTGAATTTCCTACATTAATAATATATATATATATATATATATATATATATATATAGAAAGGTTGCTGGCCTTGTGGGAGGGTAGGTGAGTACAGGTTATAGACAAAAGTACAGTTAGTTTTCAAAAAATATTTCGACAAAATTCTTCGAATGTCAATTGCAAAATTCAGGTTGTGATGTGACCTACACAATGTTTTGCCATAGGTTTAAATGTAAAATGACTGTTGTAAGGAGGTGGTTTTGCTTAGGTCGTGGCTGCTGTTGAATAAAGGTTTGTTAGAAAATGGATATTTCCGGTTGTTTTATCAGCTCAGACGATTGAGAAAAAACATGTAACTGTTAACAGTCCCCACAAAACTCAAAAGTTTATTACTGGAAGTAGGTCCTGTGAAGATCAAAATTTTACAGGAACAAACCAAGTCTTACAGGACCGAATACATTTTTGTGATTTTACATATTTTGATGAAGTGAAAACTGTATGGATGAGATCAAATTCTTTGCTGGACATTTGATTCTGTAAACCTGCAGACGTAGACTGACCCTTTATTTTTACAGGATTTGTCCATCAGCTAGGGCCGTCACGATATATCGGTATACCGGTATATTGCAACACGCAGCTGCGGCAATATGTACTGGGGTAGGATTTTAACATACCGGTATTTGGCAATATTTTTGTTTCATTGGAAAAATCTTCCCTTCGCGAAATAAAAGTAGCGAAATGTCAGTTTTTTCCATTGTTGATTCCATCTAACCTCAAGTTACAAGAGTTTAACCGATTGGGGCACGTCACAGTCCTAAATGACCGTATATACCTAAAGAGGCCAAATTCTATCAGTAGCCGCATATAAGATCTGCAAAGTTTCTGTTAAATACAGCAGAGGCACAACAAATCTAAAAACCCACAATATATCGTGGTACGTATCGCGATACAATGCCAGTGTATTGCAGTATATCGCGATTTGCTTATGGCGCATCCTGACAGCCCTACCATCAGCCCGCTATGTTTGGTGGTGTCTGGGTTAGTTTTTGAATTTTATTGAAAGAGTTGTACAGTATTACTGAATGTAAACTTGATATAGTATATGTGTGTGAACAGAATTTATGAAATTATTTATACATTTCTCACTATTCATCTATTATAGTATATAAATAGAATACATCAGGGCATTCAACCAATTCCACCAAATTGTATTTTAATTGTATTATTTATATTTTGTGGTTTTGAGTTTAAAATTCACTTTTATTCAGGCTTTTATATATCTTTCAAAGAAATGTAACCAAGTTGTATCATGCAGGGCTCAAATTTAACAAAAAAATTGGATTTGCATTTTTTTGCGAGTTGATTTTATTTCAACTCGCAAAAATTTAAGAAAATTGCTTGCATTTTGTTCTCCTAATTTTAATGGCATTCATAGTAACTATTCATGTATGCAATATAAAAACAACATATTACTATATTTAACTATAGATAGAACAAGGGCATTATTTTTGGATAGACAAAGAATATCAAACATGTTTGTACTGTATATTTTTAACAAATGCTATCCATCTGTTTTACTGTTTCAATGCTGATTTTAGCCTCATTAGAATGGACAGAAATTGTTTTGCAGCGATTTGAATTCGCGAAAATTTGGGAGTTGAAGTAAAAGTTACTCACAATTTTCAAAATCCACTCTCATTTTGGAGTATGTGAGCTTAAATTTGAGCCCTGTATTATGTGAACACAAATGGCGGACCTATAAGAGGCTGGCTTGGTCACATGACTTCTGGTATGTTCACTTTCTAATGATAACATTTATCAATATTTTATGTGAGTTCAGGGCTTGTCATTAAAGATTGTCTTGCCCCTGAAGTTTCCTGGGTTCAGGGAACTTGTTACTGTGTGTAAACATTTGAAAATATATAACTGGTTGTCCAATTGGGCAACCTATATTAAAAGTTCATGTCAAACCTTGGAGTGTTAGAAAAAGCAATGGTTTTTAGTTGTGTCAAGTCTTAAATAATTTCATTTAGTCTTCTATCTAACATGCATTAAGCATTCTCTTTGATTGAGCAACAGGGTTTGAGATTAACAGTTACCTGATTGCATGCAGGGCTTTTTTCAGTATTTTGGGAAGGGGCCTGGGGCCTATCTATTATGTAGAACATTTGGGAAATTTTATCACAATTTCATAGATAGGGGAACAAAAATTCCCAAATTTTGGGAAAATTGTATGATTTTAAAGAAATATTTGAGAAGGCACCTGTAAATAGCCCCTTTTATTTATGGAAAAAATGTCTGGTCTGTGAGGACTGTGAGTTTAATTTAGGCAAGTTAATGTTTGGTTTTGGCTATGGATTTAACTTTTGACTTAGACAAGTTAACATTTGTTTTGGGCAAGAAAACATTTGGTTTGGGCTAGTTAACATTTGATTCGGGCTAGTTAACATTTGATTTGGGAATGCAAAATTGAAAGTTGATTGTCCTATTGGGCAGCCTACATCAAAAGCTATTGGTGAGCTCTGAACAAGAATCTGTTCTGATTTTATTTCAACCTCTAATGACCTTCACCTTTTGTCCAACAACTGGATGCTATTTGACTCAACCTTCTTGTACCAAAACTCAGAAGAATTTTTTTATTACTTAAAACTACTGATAAATGGAATAAAATATCCAAACCATACACTGTTTGTATCAGTTGTATCAATTTAACTGATAGGGGGTATTACTTCTTGAAATATTTGTTTAAAAACATCTGAACCTCCGGGATGGATATTGATTTATATATGAGGGGTGTCACGCAGGAAAATTGTACAGGGCTTAACCGTTGAAAAGGTTAACTTATTGCCCCTTATGACCTATATTTGGGTTCGGGCAACTTTGTACTTCTTGTAAGCATATGGTTCGGGCAAGTAAAACATATACCTGGCTGTCCAACTGGGCATCCAAGTTTGAAAAAGTCCTGTTGGTTTTTTGTTTGTTTTAGTTTTTTGTTCCATTTTAACACTGTAGCAACACATTGTATAGGTCATATCACGGTGGTCAGTCAACCTACTCACTGTTCCTGGAAAGGCTAAATTTCTGGATTTAGCTGTCAACCAACTACTATAACAGCGCATACTTTCGTCAGTGACTGACAACTGCCCTACATAATTAAGAATCATTGGTAGAAGGGAGGATGGCCGTAGAAATAATTTCATGACCAAGCTCTACGAAAGTATGCCCTGTCTGGGAATCGAACCCACGGCCCCTTGATCAGTAGACTTGGGTACTACAAACTGAGCTAGCCGGGTGGCTCAAGCCGGGATGTAAACATAACTTAATTAATGTAGTCCAAACTGTCAAAGTTTGAATAATTTCACAGTTATTGATTACACACTATCTCAATATTACAAAAGTGTAAGACAAAGAACATGAAGTCACTGTGAAAATATCCATGTTTTGACAGTTGAGAAAATACCAACTATAATACTTATACAGAGGGGATCTTCTCCCTCAGACCCATCTGGATCAGTCTGCTGATGGAGTTGTTACAAAAATGTATGGTAACCTCTACTCTGGCTTCACACTGACACCACACTGACATCACACTGACATTATATAGATAACATAATCTAGTACCAGATAATGTTCTTAGATGATAATGTCAATCAAAACATTTAACTTGAAAGCAACAAATTAGATTATCTTTTCCATTGATTAAGGTACATTTACACTGTCCATTATGATTATAAAGGTACTTTTACACTGTTTAATATAACAATGAAGGTACATTTACACTGTCCATTATAATAAAAAAGGTACATTTACACTGATAAAGGTACACTTACACTGTTCAATATAATGATAAAGGCACATTTACACTATACCTTATAATGAAAAAGATACAAAATGTACTGTTTTCTGTGCAATTGGCTGATGCATTTTTCCTTGGTTAATAAACAAATAAACAAAAATCTAAAAATAAATTTCTTCGCACTGTTTAAGCATGTCAGGATATATTTTCCATCCAATTAATCTTCAGGCTTACTCCATTCTGTCTCATTATATATTTGTTGCAGAAATAATTTACAAGACATTTTTCTGTTTATTTTACTAAATGCTCTGTTGGCCCTCTGTCAGCAGTCGGCATGCTTGTTAACATTTGATGTTTAATCTTTGTATGCAAATTACTTTTCTATTTATCAAGCATGTTATGTTATTTTGGTATTTTTGCATTCTAGGTCAGAACTTGGAATTAAAATTTCTGTAGTCTATTTAAATTTAGTGTAAGATATTTTGTCTATATAATATGGTTCTGAAACAGCTTTGGCAGGCCTTACATTTTTATACAAGAATCAGTCATCCTGCAAACTTCAAACAGATTTGGGCTGCAAAAATAATAAATTTCATACAGTCTAGATTGTTTTGCTTTTTACTTTGTAACATAATAAATCAGGTTAGTGCACAAGAAAATATAAGGCAATGAGTCTAAATGATTCTATATAATATATTCTCAAATTAGTATTTTTAGGTTTCCCTTTGTATGTACATAATTATGAGGAAACTTTATTTATTTATTGGAGTTAACGCCGTGTCAACACAATTTAGGTCATTTTACAGAGTCCAGCGCATTAAACTAGCTTTCCTGGACCCTTGTCTATAACCAGTACTCACCTACCCTTCCACAAGGCCAGAAACTTCTCCATATTATCTAATCAATGGAGGAAAATTGACATTATTGTCAAATTTTCATGAAGGGGTATAACCTCCCCGGGTGGGATTCGAACCCGCGCCCCCTCGGGCAGGAGATTCCAAATCCCGGCGCGCTACCATTACTGCGCTATCGACCCGGGTTCATTATGAGGAAACAAATTATGTATGTAAATACATTAACAAGAGACTATCACTGAAATGTTTGAATTATAAGAATGTGAACTGACTGTATTATGTCACCTGATATGTTAGAGTACAATATGATTGTACAATTGACAGCTTGTTGGTTAATTTTCGGATACTAGGGTATATAGTCATATGATATCCAGAATGTAAACTAACTCTTGTTTTACATCAAATTCTTGCAGCAGTCAAACAATAGTAAAGATTCAAACAGTGCTGAAAATAACTTTTACATTTTTGTTTGAAAAATGCCCAATGTAAGCCTGTGAATTGTAATTGTTTATTCTAAATCCTCTGCACAAATTATTTTTTGCAACAGACCTAGTTTACGGTTCAAGTCAGTTTTTGTGATCAGGATTAGAAGCTTACTATCATTTTCACTAGACCAATTGGGAATTTACTGGGAAAGAAAGATAGACCATAGTAGTTCTGGGCTTATGATTTGTCTAGAAATAGAAATGGGCAATAAGCTTGTTTACCTTGTTGTAAATTGTTGTAGACCATGGGACTAAAGTCTAAAGATCCTTGATAATGAACCTATGATCAACAGAGATTTAAAACCAACTGCCACTGGTCTATCACTAAAATTAACCATCCATGAAAATACAATATTTTTCTATGTACAAGAAAACATTTTGACCTAGTTTCCTAGAAATTCTTGACATATTTCTCAGAATTATTATAGTTTCCTGCACTGCTGTGTAATTTTAAACTTTTATAAAGATTTTTTCCCATTGTTTTGGCAGACTTTAATCTTTCCGACTGTTGTCTGAACTTTTCAGAAAAGAATTGGAAAATTCTTATAGACAGACTCATTTCTATGATATGAAGAACAAATTGAAACATGTAATTAAATATCAACAAAAAGTTAATGAGGTTTTTTAAATTAAAACTACTCTTGTACAACTGGTTATTTACTTTTTGATATTTAAAGATTAACTGTCAGGATCTGTAATTGTGTTCAGAAAGTGTTTAACAGTGTTCTTTAAGCTTTTTGTTGGGCTTAGTGCCACAGCAACACATTGTATAGGTTATTTCGCAGCGATCAGTCAACCTACTCACCATTTCTGGAAAGGCGTAATTGCTAGATTTAGTTGTTAACCAGTTAATAGGCACATACTTTCATCAGTGACTGACAACTATCCTCAAAACAGTTAAGCTAGAAAAAGAAAAATTCTCTACATCTAATGTGTTTATTATGATTATTCATGATTTTTGTTAACATCAGATGGACAAAATTTTGTTATTTCCAAGTAAATCAAGCCTAGAAAATTGAAGTTTTGAATAGGGGATAAAATGTCTGTCCTTAATTGGTCAAATTATGGTATATATTATTTCACAATAAAACACAGAGAAATGTTACATACGCCATTCAATTGATTATTGAACACTAGGTTGATGTGATGTCATACTGGTTTAGTTACTATGTATAATTTGTTACTCAGTTAATCGGTTGATTGGTTACAAAACTAAATGTATTCTAAAATAAAACATTTATCTTGTTAAATTTGTAAATTTCCTAGATTTCTGTTCTGCTTCATCATCTGTGTAAAGGTATGCTACCAAATTTTGATCTACACGATGTAGGGCTGTCATTGATAGAAATTTTTGTATCGATGTATCAAAAGGCAAGTATTGGTGATATATCGATATAATTGAGAAAAAGAGTGATATAGAAGCCGCTAGAACTCCAGTGTATATATCCCGGGTTTAGCGGAAAACAGTTGTAACTCAATATAAGAAAAGAGCAAGTTACGACCATTTTGCACTAAAATCCTCGATATTTACTATAAATGCCATCATGATGTTTATAATGCATGATGATGAAGTTGTAAAACGAACTAAAACAGTGTTTTCTTGTTTTTAATACTTAACAGAAAACATGAAAACTCGGATATATAAAAAAGCCCTTGACTAGAACCTTTTGTCTGAACATATAATCAAATGGATTGTATTGATATTCCAAATTGTGTATGGATATCATCTATCAAGAATTGGTGATACATCGATATTATGATTTCTGATGATGGCCATATCTACATGTACTAATTTTGTTGGCTTTGCAACACAGAGCTCAACATTAAAGATCCTTCTATTGTCCATGACAACCTATATTTGGGTTCAGGTAACCTGTTACTGGTAATAAACATTTGTTTTGGGCAAGTTAAACATATAGCTGGTTGTCCAACCAGGCAACGTAGTTTTAAAATAATGTTTAGCCCTTACTTGGCCAATTTAGCTGAGACTGCCAATGTTGAACTGCTGTATATGTTCAAAAGTTTGTTTCATATCACAGTCAGGGGCGGATCCAGAATTTTCTTCATGGGGGGGGGGGTCCGAACTTTTCTAGGGGGGGGGGGTCCGAACTTTGAACCACAACCACATTATACACATTTTGCAGGAAAAATGCAACATATTGATAATAAAAACTACATAACCATTAAATCTATGTTATTCACAGAGAAAAATTGCTTCAAGCTACTTAAAAATGAATTACAAGCAAGAAATACACTAATAGACATGTACATTTTCCAAATTCTAGGGGGGGTCTGGACCCCCCTGACCCCCCTCCCCCCCCCCCCCCCCCGCTGGATCTGCCCATGACAGTTTGCTTAAATTGATAAGAATTTGACAGTCTTTTACCTGGATGCTTGTTAGTTTGTTTACCTGATTCATTTAATTGTAAGTAAGTAATTTTCAGTAGCCCAATACAGTTATCACCAGTCTCTACCTTGGGCTAGTTAAGGTGAAGACTGTATTTCCATGTATGTAACCTGTATCAGATTTCACTAGCCCAAGCCTTCAGGATGTTGGGCTAAGATGAAGACTGTACTTCTATGAATGAAATGATTAAAAGATGACTTTTAATTAAATTGTATTTACATAATATCATTAGCTGTTTTATATTGTAAAATAACCAACTTTTTCTTACAGCTGTTACTCTACAATCAACAAACACCATCTAACACCAGCTGTCTATTTTATGAAAATAATGTAAAAATAAACATTGTGTAATTATTGTCTTGTATTGTTTTTTCATTGATCTGTTTTGATTGTCTAGTAATATAACAGTCATTGAGTCTTAACATTTAATGTTGGCCTATTGCCCCTGATGATATATTTGGGTCTTGGCAACTTGTTACTGCTGGTAAACATTTGATTCAGGCAAATTAAATATATTGCTGGTTGTCCAATCCAGCTACCTTTTAAAATTAATGTGAAACCCTGGTTATTGTCTAAACCCACTGGCCCTAAGCCTGGGACTTGTAAATATAGATTTGAGATTGAAATAACTTAATTTCATATAGTGGAGACCTGGTTGTTGATAATTAGGCGCTTTACTGAATAACATAGTAATTATAGCAAGTGCTCTGGAAAACTTATCCTGTTTTGTATTCAGAAATTGCTGTTGTTGAATAGTTGCTGTTGTTTAACCATGGATGTTGTGAAGAGGTGGTTGTTGCGTAGAAATGGAAGTTGTTAAGAGGTGGTTGTTGTTTAGAAATGGATGTTGTTAAAATGTGATTGTTGTTTAGAAATGGATGTTGTTAAGAGGTGGTTGTTGTTTAGAAATGGATGTTGTTAAAATGTGATTGTTGTTTAGAAATGGATGTTGTTAGTCAGACATCGTTTTCCTTATATAACAGGGGTGGTTTACAGGCACCTTCCCCTCTTGAAATTTCATTAAAATCATGCAGTTTTCCCAAAATTTGGAGTTTAACTTGGATTTTTTGTTCCCCTATCTATGAAATTGCAATAAAGTTTTACCCAAATGTTTTGTATAAGAAAGGCACCAGGCCTCTTCCCCAAATACTGAAAAAAGCCTTGTTAGTAGTTAGCTGTTATTTAGAAGTGACTTTTGTTTAGAGATGGTTGTTGATAAATAGACCATCTTGTTGAGAGGTAGGTTTTGTTGAAAGGTGACCTGTTTTTTACCGATAGATTTGAAGAAAGGTTTCTCTGTATATAAGTTTAACCTGTGACCCCATGACTTCAGCATACTGTCTCCATCTAAGTATGAACTAAATCATGTCTTTCAAAATTGTTATTCATGAAAATAATATTTAATGCCTGTAATTGGGTCGGTTGTTAGGAACAATTTTAACTATGCATTCTGTTGCTATGTATAAACAGTTTTGATGTCAGAATAGTTTTCAAACTCATAGATTAAACCTTTATGAAGATGCTTGTTAAACGTGATTAGCTTTACATTTTTATCTGCTTGCATTTTTCTGTGGTCAAAAAAGCATAGGCCAGGCCAATGATTTTGTTTTTCCTGGGTTTTCTACTTTTGTTTGTACCGTTTCTCAGGACAGTAATTGCCTTAATCTACTTGCCTGATGCTTGGAAACTAGTGATAATAAATTCAAGCTCAGTGAAAAATGCATATTTCATAGTTGTCTATCAGTTAGAAAAATGGAAAAGCAACCTCGCTAGCTCAGCTGGTAGCTTACAAGTCTACTAATCTAGGGGTTTTAGGTCAATTTCTTTGCTAGGCATACTTTCCTGGACTTTGGTCATGATATAATTTCTAAGACCACTCTGTCTTCTACCACTGATTCTAAACCATGGAGGGCAGTAAAAATTAAGTCACTGAAGTAAGTGCTAAGAACATTAGTCGGAGATTTAGGTTTCCAGGAATGGGGAGTTAATTGATTGAGTGCCATGATATGACCTATACGATTTGTTGCTACAGTGTTTAACCCAACCAAAAGAAAAAGAAAAGGTTTTTCACACTGAATGAAGAAAACAACAATTTTTGCTCTAGCCTGTTTGATATTAGCAACTAAACAATGAAGTATCAGTTTGTTACTACAGCCATGTTATGATAAATAGAAATATAAGGTCACAGCTCCCCCCCCCCTCTTCCCCCTCAGTCCTGAAATATGTGAACTTGATTTTTGAATGTTTTTTGTACACAGAGTAGATTTTAAACATTTTCAAGTTTTAAAATGTCTTGTTATATAAAAATGTGTATTCATTCATGGTGAAAAAGTTCCTTGTAGGAACATTGGTCCAGTGGTAGAACGTGTGCTTAAGGATCAAGATGTCTCTGGCTTGAACCCCACTAGGGACACTACTTATTTCCTTTAACAAGAAATTTCATGCAGTTGTTCCCCTCCACCTAGGTGTAAATAGGTATAGTGGGGGATTACCTGCCTAAAGGTAATTTCAGTGCTCAGGAGTTATCATACAAGATTGTAAAGTCAGCTTAACATGTATATGGACGTTGACTTAAAACCGCTCTTTTAACTTTAATTTTTACTCTATTATTCAAGTTAAATTAGATTGCAGATAATAAAAAAGAAAATAACTTGTTTTGACAAAGGATCTTAACTAATATTTGTCTAATAAAAGTACTTTGTGACCTTATATTGTACCTTATATCTTACCTGTGGTTTAAATTGTTTTGTTCATCCTTCACATGTATTTAGGTTATACCTTTATAATGTACAGTCCCCTCCAAAAGTCCAGAGACAAAAATCTGTTTTTACCTATTCATATTTTACCAATGAAAAAGAAAACAGGAGTGGTCTGAGCAAATTCCATAATCAGCTTTTATTACACTACTGTAGTTTCATCAGAATTTGATTCAAACTATGCATGGCTGGACATTAACTTTTAAAGTAGATTTCTAGGTTGGACAAACATGTTTTACCAAACCAAACGTTTTCTGACAGTAACAAGTTACCAGATCCCAAATATAGATCATCAGGGGCAATCCGATGACTTTTGATGTTGAACCAGAGCTTTTTTCAGTTTTTGGGGAAGGGGCCAGGGGCCTTTTTATATATGGAACATTTGGGGAAATTTCATCGCAATTTCATAGAAAGGGGAACAAAATATCCAAGGTAAACTTCAAATTTGGGGAAAACTGCATGATTTTAAAGAAATTTCAAGAGGGGAAGGCGCCTGTTAACGGCCCCTGTTATATAAGGAAAAAAAGGCCTGTGAACCCTGACCAAGTTACATGAATAATCTTTAATATTAGTAAAATTACTTGCTGTTAGTATTATCAGTTGTTCTCATAATTTCCGTTATCTGAAAACTTTTGAAGGGTACTGTATATCTATATATCTAGTTTTGCTTGTACAAAGAGGATTTGTTATAAATTTTGTGGTTTTATATATTTTGGTTTCTGGTTTATATACTGAAACATTGACACCTGTAAAATGAGTTTACAAATAAGTACAAAAAGGAAGACTCTAGATTATAAAAGTACATGGAAGAAGGGTCGTTCAAAAATTTCTGATAGAAAGGGTTGACTGTAAAGTTTCAGTCAAATTCAAGAAAGAGTTGACTAATTTATATAAGTATCAGTAATTGGAGTTTATTCACATGTTTGCTTGACATACCAAAGTTGTGACATTAAATTTCAGCAACCATCTTGATTATTGCAAAATCATGCAATTTTTGTGACTTTGAAGGACCACATGCTTAATTTAAGAAAGAAATAGCCCCTATATTAAGACCCTTCTGCTATTACAGGGCTTGACAAATGTTTTGGTAGCAACTCTTCCTGCAGGAGGAGCAGCTTGGAATTTTCCCCTCGTCCTGCTGCAATTCGAACTTGTCCTGTACTTTATTTAAGGAAAATTCAATTAAGTTTTAAACTTGTATGAAGCAGTAACAAACATGTTATTTGTTGTACTGTATATGACAGGCATTTCTAGGAATGAAAAGCAATCTTATCAATGTTTTCAGATTTCGATGAAATTTTCTTCGTTTTTGATAAGACTATGTAGTTAAAACTGAATATTTGATTATTTTGGCTAGAAATTTCTCTCCTGCAGGACGAGTGCTGCCAGAAGATCAACTCACCCTGAGTCAATTTCTACTCATAATTACGAGGGGACGAATGGATTTTATCGAGCATTGCGTTTAGACCATTGATTTTTATGATCCTGTATAGCATTTACAGGAAAATGATTAACTTAAGACATAATTATTTGAACGTTTTCTGCTTTTGACTTAGGGTGATAGTGCTTACAGTGGAACTTAACTGAAATATGAATGATCATAATGATGTGTTTTATTTCTTCTACTTTCAGGTTTAATGTTTCATAGTGTCAAATCTTATCAGCAGTATATTAGAAATCTGAATACAGTTGACAGTTGTGATATCAACATAGATGTTGAAATGTAAGTCAGTAAAAGGTATGTACTATGATAACGTTATTCTCATTTATTCTTTTAGTGGATACTAATGTTAAATGTTGGACTTAGGTTGTATTTGAATAACTTACTTATGAATTTAATCTTCTTTGTCCCTGTTTGGACATAAGACCTTGACAAGTTGAGGCCACTCTCACTGTACAGAGGTTTCACTGTATCTCACTGTACAGAACTTTCACTGTATTCACTGTACAGAGGTTTCACTGTACCTCACTGTACAGATGTTTCACTGTGCCTCACTGTACAGAACTTTCACTGTATTCACTGTACAGATGTTTCACTGTACCTCACTGTACAGAGGTTTCACTGTACCTCACTGTACAGAACTTTCACTGTATTCACTGTACATATGTTTCACTGTACCTCACTGTACAGAGGTTTCACTGTACCTCACTGTATAGAACTTTCACTGTATTCACTGTACAGATGTTTCACTGTACCTCACTGTACAGAGGTTTCACTGTACCTCACTGTACAGAACTTTCACTGTATTCACTGTACAAAGGTTTCACTGTATTCACTGTACAGAGGTTTCTCTGTATTCACTGTTCAGAGGTTTCACTGTACCTACTTGTACAGAGGTTTCACTGCATTCATTGTACAAAGGTTTCACTGTACCTACTTGTACAGAGGTTTCACTGCATTCATTGTACAAAGGTTTCACTGCACCTACTTGTACAGAGGTTTCACTGCATTCACTGTACAAAGGTTTCACTGCACCTACTTGTACAGAGGTTTCACTGCATTCACTGTACAAAGGTTTCACTGCACCTACTTGTACAGAGGTTTCACTGTACTTCACTGTACAACGGTTTCACTGCACCTACTTGTACAGAGGTTTCACTGTATTCACTGTACATGTTGGATGCTCCAGATCAGTCAAGTGGAAATTTTACATCTTACTTTTCTTTAACTATTGTACAATTACTGAGTAAGGCTATGCTGTATCAATTATTTGGTTCTTAATCCTGACCGCCCCCAATATTTTATGTCAAAAGACTATAAATAAGAGTTTCATTTACTTTATTTTATGTCAGTTTTCACTGTGTATTAACAAAATCACTGTATGAGTTTTGGGATTTTTGTTACACGGTTCCATTTACTAAATGAGGTTCAATTGGCCAAAAATCTACTTTCTTTTAAGCATTATTGAAAAATTGTTGTTACATTTTCTCTGTCATGTATCTGTTATGAATGTTTTTATGTTTACCATGCTTGCTGTACATGTTATGTAAAAAACTATTTTTAATGGCTCACTGGAAAGATTGGGCTCTGCCAGACTTTGTTTCCTCTAGTATTTTTGGCATTGATTTTGATGGAACTGTATTATTTAGTGACAGTATAATACATGTATATTTGTTTAAAACTAATGATACGATAAAAATTCCCTCACTTCCTATTTTTGGAAATATAAGACTGCAAAACGTCTCTAGGGCTCTGTTGGTAACACACAAGTCTACTGATACAGCGGTTCTATTCTCAGGCAGGGCATACTTTCGTGGAGGTTAGTCATGAAATAATTTCTATGACCATTCTCCCTCCTACCACTGATTCTTAATCATGTTGGGCAGTTGTCAGCCAATGTAAGTTCTAAGTATGTGCTTAGTAACTGGTTAACAGCTAAATCCATACAGGGCTCGACATTAACCATTGTCCGACTGTCCGGGACAAGTGAAACCAAGGTCCGGACAAGTACTTTATAGAGCCGGTTGTCCGACGGGACAAGTAGTTTGGGATATTAAAAAGCATGTCTTAACCCATTCTGTATGAATGTCTAACTATTTTGCTGCTCTCTATTACGAGTGCCGCGAATATGCGTCCCCTAAACTTCAATCGATACGCCGACAGACTTGTATTAAACCTCTGATTGCCGCGTGACCCATATATCCGTCATGTGTATATGAAAACGATCTTAACACCGATAAGCGTAACGATAAGCACAGCGGGTGAAGATAGATTGGGCAAGTTATTAAATCAAGGTCACTGCCTGGAATTTAATTCGCGCTATTTTAAAAGTTAATTTATTCTGCACAAATATTATTTTAATTTCAAAATGTTTTTATTTTTATTTAATTTGTAACACTTTTCCATTCAAGTGCAATTGTTGGTAAATCAAATTTGACACATTGTAGCGTTTCTTTTATTGAATGTTTCGTTGATAATTGTTATTATTTTTTGTATTATTAATATTTGTAACACCTATTATCTGTTACAAAACGACATTTCCGTGAAAATAACTTTGTGCTGCCAAGTTTATAAATCTGGTTAAACTTCACAACACTTTAAAATAAAACTGTTACAAACAATATTTATTATGATAAGTCATTGATGCGACAATAACATGTGAAGAATGCAAATAAATCGCGACTTGAAAAAACACCGTTTAATTTTATTTAAAAAATAACTAATTAGTAATAGGCACAAACATGTTCTAATGAAACTATGATAACGAACAATTACGGTACGATGAACTTTATGTCCGAAGATTATTTATTGTTAATTAATTTATTAATGTACGCTGTTATAATATCAATGCGAGGAGAGATTAATGGGACATGTCAACACGGAAAGTTGCTGATACGTACCCTTCCTTAAATTAATTGCGCCCACGAATCAATTTTCTATCATACTTGAGGTCCCAAACTTTATCTTGTATAGCGGTGCGTTTTTGAAGTATTCAATATGGCACATGGCAAATACGTCATATGGAGCGGTGCTTCTCTGATCAAAAGAAAATTGCCGCCGCTTATCGTTGTTAGTAGTTAGACAGGAAATCAATTGGAGAGGGGTGTATTAATTATCATGTTAGATAGCAATAAGTTGAAATTTAATTAAAATTAGGTGAGTTTGTCATGGGAAATGATGTCCAAAGCATTAGGTAAAATCAGACTTTTACCTCGCATTACAAATACACATGTAACTTTTTTTCTGGTGCAAATATTTTAATTCCGTTTTCAACATAAGAAAATCAATTATTGCAAGCGCATTGTGTCCGTTTCCGATTTTGGTGTTGTCGATGATTTTTTTCAGAAAAAAATCGCCAAAAAACGTCGGATTCTTTTTTGCAATAATTTAATTTCTAATTAGCAATGACCTTGCTAGCTATTCTATTGTTAAGGAAGATACAAAACTAAAAGTAACATTATTGGATGCATAATTTAATTTTCTTTCCAAAATGTTAACTTTTGTAAAATATCTGTTTTCCATAAACGATTAAATGTACCAAAAGTTATGACTTAACACCATCAAAACAATGTATACATGTTGTATGTTAATTGTTAGTTGTTTGTTGGTTGTTTATTCTCAGTTAAATAAATAGTTATGTTATTATGAGTAAATGTTTCTTTTTTTTAAATAGAACATACACAATTGTCATTACCCTTATTGAAACTATTTCAAATCCATCCAGTATGACTGAAGGTTAGGACAAGTTGGATTTTGTTCAGGACAAGTGGTTTTTAAAAGTACTTGTCTGACAGGACAAGTTAAAAAAAAAGTTAATGTCGAGCCCTGTCCATAGATTTAATTTAGCATTTCAAGGAACAATGAGTTGGTTGACAGATTGCTATTATTTGACCTAACAATGTATTGCTACGACGTTAAACCACACCAAAAAAATAAAACTAGTAATTTGTTTCTTTTGGTCTTATGTATATATGATAGGACGTTTTTTGTTATGTATACCATGGTAGACCTAGAATGTAACATGTAGAAAATTGAGTTTATCATATAAACGACTCTTGTTCATCTTAACATGTGGTTTTAACAGTTATTATTTGGTCACATACAGTTTGTACAAGTTTGGCATGTGTGAAAAAATAAAATATTTTTTATTTATTATTTCGTGAATTTTTGATGGATTTGATACAGTTTTTCTTGATTGTTTTTACTGAGTTAGATAACATACTGTGTTAAACTAGTGGCTGATTTTAATCTGGATTGCAATGTTACATGATTTTGTGTGATTTGTAATAAAAACGTAAATTATTTATTTTGAAGTCTTAGCAATCATTTTAAAGAAATAGAAAATACTATAAAATCAATGAATTTTAATGTGGTTATTTTAGCTGTTGCATTGGTAGGGATTAAATTAGTGTTATTTTTTTCCTATAACTGGATGGAAATTTGAAATTGTTGATTTAAAAAAGCTTGTAATTGACATGAAAGTGTTAATATATTGAAATATGCTGAAAGGTGGTCAGCTCGTAACAGACTTGGTTTTGTGCAGGACCTTTTTCATGTATATTTAGTAAGATTTGATGGAGTTTTATTAATATCCTGTAAAAACTGTCTCAATGAAAGAATTTTCGATGCTTGAATTAGTTTTTCATTCACAATTCATGTTAGCCAAAGGAATCTTTTATATTTATGTTAAATGGATTTAAAGGTTTCAGTAAATATTTTAACAGGTAATGTATGTAAGTTTATTTCAATTCTAATCTTATGTACACAAAGATTGATAATGTACACAAAGAAAGGATAATAAGAGGAAAGTGTCCTATTTAGAGAAAAGTGGTTTGGGAATTTTATTTCTTTTCTTTAGTGAATCAAGAATTTTCATAATGAATGAATCTTGGAGTGGTCAAATTAAAATAACCCACATAGTGGTAAGTTGACCTTATTTTGACCATTGGTCAGTGCTTTAGGGTAGATGTTCACTGTGTAAAATAGGTCAAATTATGAATAAGGTTTTATATAACTGTCTGATTATTCATGATTGTTGCAACTTCTTCCCTGGTCAGCTTTTCTGTCTGCCAGTTCTTTAATAGTTATATTTTAGGTTTTCTCTGGAAATTGGTCTTTATTTTATAGTTGAAATTTTATTCAACTGACAGTGGCACATACTAGAATGCTGCTGATTTCATTACTCACTACAGTACCTCAGTACTCACTTTTGATAAAAATAAATCAGGGCCAAAGCACGCTTCTCAGCAGAAGCAGAATACAGGCTGCTATCCCAAACAAAACTGACTCTTTTTTCCCCAGTTGGGTCCTCAAAACTCCCCAATCCCATAAAATAGAAAGGGAAAATATTTGAGTTATCTTCGCAACACAGTCTTTGTTGTTTCCTTAACCGAATAATAAGTGGATTATCTCATTGATTTTGTAACTCTTATAATTGAATAAATTTATTTCTTATACTTGCAATGAACTGGGTCATTTTCCCCAAATAAATGAAAACCACTCTAATTTTCCCCAAGATAAAGGCTGAGGCCCCTTCCCCCAAAACGGTGATTTGGCCCTGTAAATACTTGTACTTATTTAGATCAGAAGGGTTAATCTACGGGCCCCTGAAAGTTGAAAAAAAGTTATCAATATTAATATCTTCGACTAAACTTGTTTTTAATTGACAAACTTGTTTCAATTGACGAACATATTGTAATCACCACTTGTTTTAATATGTCTGTAACTTGCTACATAGGCTGGCATTAAATAAAGTTTGTTTATTGTCCAAGTTCGCTGAAAGTTTCTTCTGTTTATTAGATCTTGTAAATAAAACCACTGTGAACAGGAATGCTGATTTTCTATTATCCAAGTGATAAATGAAATTTTTGTTTGATTGTTTCCAGTTGCTGGCCACTTTAAGTTTATTTTGGGCCCCATTCCCTCAACCCCTAAATATGTGTATCCTTGAATTCAGCAATTGTTCTTTCGCATTAGAATTTGTTGCTTATGCTGTTGATTGGTATTTTATTAATTTTTGTACAGATAAAGGATAAAGATGTTTTTATTGTGTGTCCCTTACCTCTTTTAAAGGGTCATGCTGCCCTTCCCTCAAGTTTAAGTGAAAAATAATGGTTTAAATAGATTTATGTACAATACAATACAATGCAATGCAATGCAACACAACGCAACGCAACACAACACAACACTCGCAGCACAGCACAGCACAACACAACACAACCCCTTTAGTTATTGTCTGACAATTAGTAACAAATACAGTTTAACATTAGCTATGAATAGCTATTCATACCGACATATATGAAAGGTTTCCATTGGAAGGGTAGGTGAGTATTGGTTATAGACAAAGCATTCAGGACAGCTTGAGGTTTAATGCTCTGTCTTTTGTAAAATAACCTTAATTGTGTTGATACTGCTTAAAACCCAGTATAAGAAAAAAGTAATATTTAAGTAATGTCCTAACTAGGTATTAAGTGAATTCAATAGTTTTTATTGAACCATTTTTTCAATGGATAATGATCAAGTTTTTTATGTACTTAGTTTCTATTTATCGAAAAAATATTTAAATAAAAACAGATAATGATCTTGAAAAACAGTTAAACAAATGTTGTATTGTGTTAAAAAACGATAAAATATTTAACGAAACTCAAAACTTGGTATCTTAATCTGATAGGTCAATGTAAGCCGTTGCTAATTTGTCGTATATTGTTAGTAAATACCACTGTTGTTTGAATTAACTGTGGTTGTTTTTAGTGTTAAGATAGGGGTATAAAGTTCTTATACCATGTTTGAAATACTGATGCTTAACATTAATGGGGTTTCACTTTTACCTTAATTGGCTGGGTTTAATATTCTTATATTTAAGGAACCTGAATGAGATATGCTTGGTCTAAAGTTGTTCTAAATAATAATTTTTAAGTTTTTTTGTGTGGGTAGTGTATATTCATTTACTAGGATAAGGGTTTTCAAGATTTTTTATTATTTGAACTTTCACCCACTAAGACCTTGCTTCTCTAGGGTATGCCTGGCCCTTAGTGGCCCATTATTTGGTTCAAAACATATGTAGTCTACAGTTTAAGACGTTCGGGTAACTCAGTTTGTAGCACACAAGTCTACTGATCAAAATTAATAATGGCTGTTTCAACCCGGATCACAAGGGGTTGTGGGTTTGATTCACAGGCGGGGCATACTTTCATGGAGCCTGGTCATGAAATTATTTTTCAACCATTCTCCCTCCTACCAATGATTTTAATTATGTAGGACAGTTGTCAGTCACTGATGAAAGTATGCTCCTAGTAGTTGGTTAACAGCTAAATCCAGAGATTTAACCTTCCAGGAGGAGTGAGTAGGTTGACTGACCGTCGTTATATGACCTTTACAATGTGTTGCTAGGGTGTTAAACCCAACAATAACAGTCTACAGTTTTATATTTCAAGGGTCTGTAGTCACAAGATTAACAACCAACACATGAAAGTAAACAAACAACTGATTTTTGTATTTCTGTTTGGTGACAAAACATTAAATGGTAAATAAAAAGTTAATTCTTTTCGCTAAAATACTTAGTGCTTAGGATTCAGGGTAAACAATTACAATTCATAGGTTTATTTGGAAATTATCTGGAAAGAATAGTAACTATTATTTTATGTGCTATTAATTTTGGTCCTTTTGTCTATGTTTTGGCTGGTGCATTAAATTGACAAAAAAATCAGTAATTTTTTGTATTCTGAAGATCATGTACGTGACTACAGATATAGAGTTGAACCAAAAATGGAAACCAAGTTTAACCCAATTTTCATTTCGGTTCAACTCTAATGTCTTATATAATGGGCTTTATAAAATGATTGTAAAATATAGAATCATAAATTTTTTAAGCAAAACATTTATTTTATGGTTATTAGTGCATGTCTGTTTATATAGAAAATACTGTATAATTTGTTTTGGTCATGCTTATAAAACCTGATGATGACTTTTATATTAACGGCTCATTAAACAGTTATATATAATACATATATTTAGTTTAATGTCGCTAAATATAAATAAATTTTGAAATTTTACTTTTTTGCACTTGGTTTAAAACCATGTTATCACAATTTAGGTTATTTTATGGCATCCAGGGCACCTAACCTAGCTTTCCTGGACCCTTGTTTATAACCAGTACTCATTTTTCCTTCCACAAGGTTGGATACTTCTCTATATACTTTTTTTATGGAAGAAAATTGACATAATTGTCAAATTTTCATGGAAAGATACAACCTCCCGGGTGGGATTGGAACCTGTACCCCTTCTAGATGCTAGATTCAAAATCCCAGTGTGGTATCAACTGTGCTAAGGACCTGGGTTGAAACAGTCTCTATTTGCTCTTTTCTCTCTTCTTGTTCAGATTATGAAAATTGCTTTATCCTTTCACTTATTAATGGAAGAAAATTGACATTTTTGTTAAATTTTCTTGGAAGGGAATACTGACACTATTATTAAGAATCAGTGGTAGGAGGGAGATTAGCTTAAGAAATTGTTTCATGACCAAACTCCACTATAGTATGTCCTGCCCAGGTATGTTGATCATTAAAACTTGTGTGCAACCAACAAAGCTAAGCCGTGCAGCCAGAGTAGCTGTTCAATGACCATACATGTCTAGGGCACCATTAGACATTTGATAAACAAATGGCCATACATGTCTAGGGCACCATTAGACATTTGATAAACAAATGACCATACATGTCTAGGGCACCATTAGACTTTTGATAAACAAATGATCATACATGTCTGGGGCACCATTAGACATTTGATAAACAAATGGCCATACATGTCTAGGGCACCTTTAGACATTTGATGAACAAATGACTATACATGCCTAGGGCACCATTAGATATTTGATAAACAAATGACCATACATGTCTAGGGCACCATTAGACATTTGATAAACAAAATGACCATACATGTCTAGGGCACCATTAGACATTTGATAAACAAATGACCATACATGTTTAGGGCAACATTAGACATTTGATAAACAAAATGACCATACATGTCTAGGGCACCATTAGACATTTGATAAACAAATGACCATACATGTTTAGGGCACCATTAGACATTTGATAAACAAAATGACCATACATGTCTAGGGCACCATTAGACATTTGATAAACAAATGACCATACATGTCTAGGGCACCATTAGACATTTGATGAACAAATGACCATACATGTCTAGGGCACCATTAGACATTTGATAAACAAATGACCATACATGTTTAGGGCACCATTAGACATTTGATAAACAAAATGACCATACATGTCTGGGGCACCATTAGACATTTGATAAACAAATGACCATACATGTCTAGGGCACCTTTAGACATTTGGTGAACAAATGACTATACATGTCTAGGGCACCATTAGATATTTGATAAACAAATGATTTCATCTTTCTGTCATCTCATTCTTGCATAATCAACCAACCTGACACTGTCAACATGTATTCATAATGACTACAGATAGCCGTAATGACGGAAATTGTGGTTTATCTCTGAAAAATTGTGGTTTTTGATTGGCAGGTGAATTCCCAATTCTTATTTCTGTATTGTATATGTTTTATGTATATATCAATTGCTCAGTGCAAAAGGAGTCTATCTACTTGTAAATAAAGAAAGTTTTAGTCTAGTTTGGCAATGTCAATTTTCCTGGAATTAATAAGGTATTTGGAGAAGTTGTTGTCCTCGTGGAAAGGTAGATGAGTACTGGTTTTAGATTAGGATCTAGGAAAGCTAGGTTAGGTGCACTGGCCTCCGTGAAATAGCCTCAATTGTGTTAACATAGTGTTAAAACTGATGTAGGTTTTTTTATGGTGTTGGAAGTTGAAGAGGAGTCAACCTTATTCATGATTTTTTTTTAAATCAAGGTCAAATTTTGACATTTTTTTGTTAACTGATGTGTAAATGTCGTTGGCCCAGTTTTTATTTCTGAAGAGAAATAATGATTTTATACTTTTAATTGATAATGACAAACTTATTGAGGTTGAAACACTAATTACTGATGTGAAACTGAGCTTGTCTTAGTAACCTCCACATCACTGGTAGGACAGGTGCTCAATTTTCAAATTAAGTTTTTTCTTCAAATTTTTATTTTACAGTCTTGGCCTCAATTATGCCTCAGTCCCATAAAATTGTGGCTTGTTGAGGACCCGTATGTGTTGACAGCCCTAGGCCGTGGGAAGCCTTGCATATTAAGGTGATGGTACGCACATGGCACAAAACAACACACCCATACAGAGGGGTAACTTTAGGATATGCAAGTTTTAACCATACTTGGCCACGATTGTGTTCACAATTTGACTTTGAAACTGATAACTGTATCCATGACTCATCGCACGCACCCTGGTAAAAAACATAACAGTCCGTACGGGTAGGCAAGAGTTCATAGGAGTCCTTGCGGAGCTTGATTGCAGGGTGCCCGTACGGTGCCCTCACGGCTATTTTTATGTTTATGGGACTGTAGCATAACCCACTAGTTTGATTCCTGGGACAAGGGCAAATCATTACAGGTTTTGAAAATTACTAATTTAGTGATGCCTAGTTAATAGTTTAATCCTTTACTGGGAAATGACTAAAAATTTGTTTTGTTGAAATGTGACCTAAAACACTATGCTTTCATTTTTTTTCCTATGTATAAATGCAATGAACTGCCTTAATTTGTAGATCTATCCATGGACTAAGAATAGAACAATTGACTGTAGTTGTATGACTTGACAATTTTTTAAATTGACTTGAAGCTTAGTACATAATATTTTTTCACCTTGTATAAAAGAAGTGAACTGCGTTAATATGTAGGTCTGTCCAGATATGGTCTAGGACAACTGACTGCTGCAAGGGTGAAAGTTTTCAGTATAAATACTGATTTTAGTTTTTTGAGATTTAATTACTCTATGTGGTTTATATGAAATCTGTCTATTTCAGTATTTTCATGGTAGGTTTTCAGTATTTTTAAAACTTTCAACTTCCACCCATGCTGTTGTGATATGACTGCAACATGGTTAAAATGTGATGTTTGTTGGTTTGTTTGGTTGGGTTTAATACTGTAGCAACAATTTGTATGGGTTATAAGGCCAATGTTTGTAAACAAATATTGTTTTGACCACTCTTTCACTGAGGGAGTCACGTTGAGATTATTTTTGTGTTGACCAATCAATGAGAAGCTTTCATTTAGACGAAAACACTGTTAATAGCATCTTGTTTTCCTCAAAAATTGTGTCAGAGGTTTGCGAGCAAATTTGACTGTGGTGTTATTACAGGCTGTTTTTGGACGGCTTGAGATGACATAAACAAGTCACTGAACAAAATGATTTAATCATGAATATTATAAAAGCAAAGGTCAGCTGCACAAGACCTGTGATATGAAGTAGTCACATCTAAAAAAAGCTAGTATGCAAGTGGATGATTTTAGATTGGGGTTTAATCAGATTGTCTAATGGCTGTCAGTCAGTTACTCACTGTTCTCAGAAAGGCTAAATCTCTAAAATGTAATGTAAAACACAGTACATGTAATATGATCATGTATAAAAGTGACAAGTTATCATTATTGTTATAGTATGAGCCCTACTTGATATATCATTATAATATTGACAGATGGTTTAGGTGATTATTTTATATCACTTATGATAATGGTAAACTGCGTAAATACTGAAAATACTGATATACCTCTCTTAGTGGTCATCTCACTGAAACAACTATTTTAGATATCTCTCAATTACAACTCTCTCTCATTTACAACTATCTCTCATTTACAACTATCTCTTATTTTCAACTATCTCTCCTTTGCAACTATCTCTCCTTTGCAACTCTCTCATTTACAACTATCTCTCATTTACAACTATCTCTTATTTTCAACTATCCCTCCTTTGCAACTATCTCTCCTTTGCAACTCTCTCATTTACAAATGTCTCTCATTTACAACTATCTCTTATTTTCAACTATCTCTCATTTGCAACTATCTCTCCTTTGCAACTCTCTCATTTACAAATGTCTCTCATTTACAACTATCTCTTATTTTCAACTATCTCTTATTTTCAACTATCTCTAATTTGTAACTATCTCTTATTTTCAACTACCTCTCATTTACAACTATCTCTCATTTACAACTATCTCTCATTTACAACTCTCTCATTTACAACTATCTCTCATTTACAACTATCTCTTATTTTCAACTATCCCTCCTTTGCAACTATCTCTCCTTTGCAACTCTCTCATTTACAAATGTCTCTCATTTACAACTATCTCTTATTTTCAACTATCTCTTATTTTCAACTATCTCTAATTTGTAACTATCTCTTATTTTCAACTACCTCTCATTTACAACTATCTCTTATTTACAACCATCTCTCATTTACAACTATCTCTCATTTACAACTCTCTCATTTACAACTATCTCTTATTTTCAACTATCCCTCCTTTGCAACTATCTCTCCTTTGCAACTCTCTCATTTACAAATGTCTCTCATTTACAACTATCTCTTATTTTCAACTATCTCTCATTTGCAACTATCTCTCATTTACAACTATCTCTTATTTTCTACTATCTCTCATTTACAACTATCTCTTATTAACAACTGTCTCTCATTTACAACTATCTCTTATTTGCAACTATCTCTTATTTTCAAATATCTATTATTTGTAACTATCTCCCATTTGTAACTATCTCTTATTTTCAACTATCTCTCATTTACAAATATCTCTTATTTTCAACTATCTCTCATTTACAACTATCTCTCATTTGCAACTATCTCTTATTTACAACTATCTCTCATTTGCAACTATCTCTCATTTACAACTATCTCTTATTTGCAACTATCTCTCATTTGCTGCCATCTCTCATTTACAACAATCTCTCATTTGCAGCTATCTCTTAAAAACTGTCATATCTTATTCTTTTTATCTCTAGTCTCAACAATAAAGGTCATCTTATTGCCCCTAACCATCAATATTTGGGTTCGGGCAACTTTTTACATTAGGTTTAAAACAGATATCCTATAACCACTTTCATAGGATCTTCTGACTGGTGTTAAGTATGTACTTGCTACTGGCTGTTATTTAGTGGTATGACTGTAAATGTGATGTCATTTAATGATAAAATTCCTGCCATAGTTTTAAAATATTATCATTGTTTTTAAATTGTTTAATTTACTATGTCAAGTGTTTTAATTAGTTGATAACTTGATAATATGATATAGTTATTATATAATAATGATTGTATTTACAAGTTTATAATATTATCTATATGTGTCTGACTTATGACCTGTTTCCGTGGTGGGGATAAGGTCAAGGTTGTTTAAATCTATATCATTTTACCTGTTTCCATGGTGATAAGGTCAAGGTTGTTTAAATCTATATCATTATACCCCCGCTTCGAAGAAGAGGGGGGTATACTGTTTTACCCTTGTCCGTCCGTGCGTGCGTCCGTCCGTTACAAAATTTCCGTCGCAGTTTTCTCAGCAACTATATCATGCAGCAGCCTAATACTTTGCATATTGCTTCATCCCATAGTCCCATGTGGTGTAAAGCGATTTCATGCTCCTTGCTCATCTACTTCCTGTTTGTCGCATATTTTTAGATTTTGGCGGGGGTATCACTAGTGAGCATTAGCTCACAGATTTACTTGTTTTACCTGTTTCCATGGTGATAAGGTCAAGGTTGTTTAAATCTATATCATTTTACCTGTTTCCATGGTGATAAGGTCAAGGTTGTTTAAATCTATATCATTTTACCTGTTTCCATGGTGATAAGGTCAAGGTTGTTTACTCTAAATCACTATAAGCCCTCTCTGAAATAGGGTCATTTGCTGGTGTATTAGGCTACGCATTATGAAAATGTAGTAAGCTTTTATGACCCACCTCTGTGGTATTGATATGTTGCTGACTTTGGCCTATGTCTGTTCTAAGGCTGAAAATTCTAAGTTCGTGTTTTAAACAAAAGTTTAAAATCTAAAAACATCTCTGTCTTTGCTTTTTTGTGGAAGGTCTGTGATTTTTACTAACATTAAAGATTTCAAGTGATCTTAATAAGGGCCTTTGCTTTACATATAGGAGGCTGTTCAAAGGCTCCTTTTCCCACAAAAAGTTATTAAAAGTTGGCATTTTTCCACAAATATAGTGTTTTTGTTTGAAATTTTATTTCCCGATCAATGCAATTTAAATAAACATTTCCCAAAAGCCCTACAAAAATAAGGCCCTTATTATCAATGGCCCCTGCCTCAAACACTGAACACAAGCACTAAAGGCTGTTTTCTTCTTTCTCGAGAAAAGATATCATCAACCCCCCATTTATTAAATATATGGTAGCAATACCTTAATTGAAATCATACCTGCATAAAATGACAACTAATTTAAGAAGTCAAACATTTTAATGAATAGGACTATATGATTACATAATAAAGTTGAAAACTTCATGAAAACTGTTGTGTTAATTTGGTAATTTTGATTTTTTGTATACAAAATAAATAAAATCTTTTGAAAATTTGACTTTTGCTCGTTCATCAAGGCAATGATACACATAGACACACAGAATATTGTCATCAAAGAGTTGACTGCAGAGTGAAGTATTCATACAAAATATTTTATTTACTTGTAAATTTAATGAACTTATTATATTCTGGGTTCAATAGCCTAAGATGCACTAGTTTCTTTCACGCTTTTTCAAAACATAGACAACTGTATGTGATTTCTTAATTCACTGCACAGTTGGTCTGGTTTTAATAAGCTTAAACTCTCAAGGCTTTAATGTAATTTTACTTCCGTCATCTGACACCAACCCTCTTACTATAGCTCATTTAGGATAAAGTGAGACATTGTTTCAGAGATGAGCCGAGGGGGCGATTCGGGCGACTTTTTCACCCTTTGCGTTAAAACTTGGCTCCATTTACACATCAAAGTGAAAACGAAGTTGCTGGCATTTCTGGAAAATCAACAACACAGATTTATACCCAATTCTGACAGTCATGTCACCTTGGCGACTGCGCCAATCGTCCAATGGAAATAGCCCCTTTTTGGAACATTTCATGCTCTGCCGAACAACACAAGTTTTGTCTTTGTCATGATTTATATATTGTGTGTTTAATGTGTATCTCGACTAGACACAGATATTATTGGTGATCTAGTGAGGTGCAAAAAACAACATGCGCTGAATAATTAAAGCGAACATACTGAGATACTGTTAAATAGGGGTCATTTAAGTTCATTGAACTTTTTTGGCCTGTCACTTCTCCCCCAAGTCTCCCTCACATCTCTGCACATCTTCCTAATTTGCTAGGAGGGAGAAGTCACTTTCCCTAAATTTAGGATCCAGGCTCATCCCTGTGTTTATGTAGAATACCATTTAGAAATGTCTCAAGTTATCCTAAACTAGCTACAACCCGAAGTCATAGACTAGTGAAAGTTTGTGAGAAATGACAACTGTTCTTGTGGCTTGATCTTATCCTTCAATGCCTTCTCTATCATGTGTTAACCTTCATGTACTACCATGCTTTGGTTTGAACAACTAAATGATTTGGATGGCATAAAAGGGCAGGGGGGTGTGTCCAAATCAAATCATTTCATCATAGTATATATAGATTATAGATAGATAATATTTTATAATAAAAATCCTGTTTTTCGTTTAAACCGATTTACATTTTTCAAGAAAAAAAGGTACCAAGAGTCATCTGAGAAAATTCCAAAATCAGTATTAATTAGTTAATCAACATATGATTCAAACTACAGGAATAAAGTTCAATTATAGTAAAAACTACTTGCAGTATATACATGATCAGTTTTATCTCAAAATTTCTAGCGCTGTCATTGATAGAAAGTTTTGTATGGATATATCGGAAAGGCAAGTATTGGTGATATATAGATAAATTGAGTCAGACAAAAAGTATAAAAGAAGCTTCTAGAGTTCCAGTATATATTATATAATGCCCTCATGATGTTATGCACAATATTGAAAATAGTTTCAGACATAAAACAAACTAAAATTAACTGTATTTTCTTGTTTTTAATACTTAACAGAAAACATGAAAACTCAGAAATATAAAAAAGTCCTTGACTGGAACCTTGTACCGGTAAATGGAAAACTGACCAGTTAAATTTCAAATTTATTTAGTTTATAGCTTTATAAAATACTAGATTGTAGTTGCTAATTATGAATCAATATCGGATCATCAATAAAGAATCAGTATTACATTGATATCACGATTTCTGATGACGGCTCTAAAAATTTCATTTCTTTAAAAAACTTTTTGAGGGCACTGTATGTTAGAACAAACAATGTGTTGATTTGTCCAGAAACAAAAACAATATACATGTACAATTAATTTAATTTGACCTTATGGAATTACTGCAGTTTGAAACAATTAAAACAATTCATTAACTTTTAATTGTTATAGATAATTGATATTTTGATATTGTATGTAATTAATTATTTAATGTATTATATGAGTGAATAAATTTCCTGTGCATTTGCACGCAATGAAGCTTCTAATGGCAGAATTCAGCTGGGATCAGAGTGTCCTTTAACCCCCTACCCTGAACTGGAATTTTAGATTTTTTGGAAAAATGTTGAAAGTGGATTTTAAAATGGTATTGGTAAATTTCTTTCACCTGGTGCATTGGCCACCGTAAAATAACCTAAGTTGTGTTGACATGGTGATAAAGCAAGTATAAAAGAATTAAAAACTGTTTGAAAAATTCTAGCATGATCTGCCTGTGTTGTTTGTGACTCATTTCAATGTTTGTTAATATATTCAGATATTGTCTACTGTTGTTTGATAATAATTGAAGTATTTTACATTATATATCAAGATTATATGTTATCTTTTTGTTTCCATGGCAACTCAATAAATACATGCATGTTTATCAATTAACTTCTTTTTCTTGGAAACCTATTTTGCTTGTCAATTTTATATTTTTCCAGTGTGGTTGAATGCATCGGCAGGCCTTGACCATTCTCTAAGAATAACCTCGGACATATTTAGACACCATGTTCGAACTACTTTAATATCACATGACTATACAAAATGTTTCATCTGGTGTAAAAGTTAACAAATCCACTATCGTTTCGTTTCGGCTTATAGTTTTACAAAAGCCAGGTGGGCGGGAGAGCGGGCAATTATGTTAAAGTTTTTCACTTACCATATATTTCTGCCATATATTGTCAGATCTTTATGAAACTTCATACAATGATAACATACCATGCAATTGTTGCATGCTTCATCTGTACTTTGCCTCTCGTAGTGAAAACCCCAATATTCTTGGTGGACTCCTTTAACTTATCCTTCCAAGATTTTTCATTTAAATTGAATGGTTGACGTGTTCGGACAGTTCCCAATGTGGTTGAATATAAAAAAGTCTTCACTCCCCCTCCCCTTCCCCTCTCCCCTTCAAAATCATTTTAAAACACCCCTCTCCCCCCCCTCTCAGCCCCCTCTCCCTCCCATAAGATCAAAAACATGAAACAAACAAAAGACACACAATATCAGTTAAAGTATATTTTAATCTTCAACAAACTGACAGAAATCTATGTGATCAAGATAACAACATGGTACCCAGTGTAAAACATTAAACAGAAACAGTATAATAAAAATATTGTCATGAAAAACCAACAAAATAAAAACCACCACAATGTTATCTTGATTTAAAACATGATCGGCTCCCCCTGCTGAAAAATATACCATCATTTGCAACAGTGCAATTGTATGATATGTTGCAATCATGCAGACTTCATGTGAGCTTAGAGGGGAGTATGGGACAGACTTCCTTGAAATCTGTTGTTGTTGTTGATACCTTGTTGTTATTGGTTTGATAGGTCATTAGTTCGATTCCTGGGCGGGGCATACTTTCGTGAAGCTTGGTCATGAAATAATTTTCTACTGCCATTCTCCCTTCTACCACTGATTCTAAATCATGTAGGGAAGTAGTCTTTCACTGAGGGAAGTATGGGCCTAGTAGTTGGTTAACAGCTAAATCCAGAGATTAAGCCTTTCCAGGAACAGTGAGTAGGTGGACTGACCACTATGATAATATTATAACCTATACAATGTGTTGCTACTGCATTAAACCTTACAAAAAAAAAGAAAAAAAAAGAACATGGTGGCTGTTGTTGAAGGGCAGCTATAGTTGAGAGGTCTTTCTTGTTGACTGGTTGTTAGTGAGAGACAGCTGTTGATAAGAGTAGATTGTTATTTAGAGGTGGCTGTTGTTGAAAGGTAGTTGTTATTGAAGCACTTGTTATTAGTTGACTTTTGTTGAGAGGTGACTTAAAATAAGAGGTAGCTATTATTTAGATATAGTATTAAGAGTTTACTTTCTATGAATTTCGCGATAATAATTTATCAATTAGAATAAGGATGGTAAAATTATATGGATGATGCATTTGAAAACAACATTATTTTATGATTGATAGTTTTCCATAACATGTAAAATGCATGTGGACTTAAATAGTGTGTTACATGCATAAAATAATTATAAACTCATACAAACTGTGTATGTAATGTCAACTTACCCTAATGAATAAAATTACTTGTCCAAACAAATTGATTTTCCGCATGTTATTTATGTCTAGTTAAATTTTCTCAGCCTCGGCTTTATTAATATATTCATAATTTTATTTTTATTTTATACTTTTTCAGATTTGGTGATTTTAATCCAGCCGTGCATTGAAAACTAGAAGAATTGAAGACGTGACAAAATGATTTAAAATTCAAAATCTACAACTGGCCTTGAACTTTTTTTAATAAATTGGTGAAAATAGAATTAGAATAATCAGTCTACGTAACGAGTCCTTAGTACAGCCGTACCCCACCGAAGTCTTAGCACGCAAAGAAAAAGTGAAAAGAAAACTCGAGTGTAAAGAGTCATTATGACTGAAATAAGAAAACCACAGCCTTGTTAACATTTGTTGAAATTCTTTACTGCATAATGATTACATTACGTTAACTGAGATAGAAAATTCATTGTATGGACAACTCACTTTGACGTAAAAAATTTTAATCATTAATTACTTTAACAAATATATCGGTAATTTTAGTGTGTTTACTAGTGTTACATAGTTTCGAAGTGTCAGTGACTCTAACTTGAAGCTTGCCTTGTCGTGTTAAAGAATTTTAATTCGTAAAAAAAATTGATAAATAATTGTAGTTTTTCGTGCAAGGTATTTTATGAATAAACAAATAGACTCACAGTTGTAAACACCACTGTAAAGTGTACCAGTCTTGATGATACGATGTATCAAAATATCTACTGAATGTTTTCGATAGGACTATGACGTTGATTTTGTGATACGCAGGATAAAAGTTAGATAAAAAACGAGGAAATCAAAGAAAGAAATGTGATTGCAGGGACTGTTGTGTTTTCTTTAAGATATTTTGGAAATAATTTTTATGTTGGTTTGAATTTGTTGAAAATAATTCCCAGTGTTCAGTGCTGTGATATGTTGGAGTCTGTTCACTGATGTGGTATGAACCTGTGGGTTCAACATTTATCATAACTGATGTAACATATAAGATAAAAAAGTCGTAGAATTGTCGAATTACGTAATAGATTTTGGAATATTTTTAAGACAGATTTTTTTCTAACGAGTGTGTTTGAAAACTTTGGAGTTTAATTGATATGAAGTGAGTTTCAAATTGTTGAAAAGTTTTGCTGCGTCATTGAGACACGCTCATTACGACCCTGCATGGAGATAACGGTATTTTAGCATCACACAAAAGGAGTTACTAGTAAAAAATTGATTAAGGGGTCAAATTTATAAGAGTGCATACTTTGGATTTACAAAATGGCAAAAGGAACATTTTTTTTCCATTCCGATGTTGGATAGCCTTTTAGTGAAAGAAAAAAACAGTAAAATTAGTTTTATTCTTAAAGTGCTTGGATTTTAAGTGTTGTTTTTTCTCTTTGTGTTTTTTTGTGATAAAAAACAGATTGGATTTAAGTATTGTGTTACTTGACTATGTTAAATGTTTAAAAATTAGTGTTTATATATTATACTTAAGGCACTATGAAGTTTTATTTCTATAATTTGATGTGTTATATTCTACTCAAGTGAGAGGACAGCACAATTTTGTGATAGACAATGGCTGGGAAAAACTCAGGTATAGTATACACTTATAGTTCATTTTATATCAAACATTGTTTTAAATTTTCTGTCTTTAGCCTGATTCATTATGTTATATATAACTGCTTACGAAATTAGGATATAAAAATGGTTGCCCAAACAGGTAATTTAAGTAGCAAGCACTATATCTTGTTTGTAGATTTTTGGTTGCCCATAAGAAAGTTAGGTCGTCCAAAGTAAAAAGTAGTTGTACCGGGCAACCAGACACGCACTAATTTCTATATAGCAAATTATCAACTAGCCTGACTGTATGAAACAAGTAATTTTATAAGTCCAAATCAATGTTCACTAGCAGGGCTCGAATTTAACAAAAAATTGAACTTGCAAATTTTTGCGAGTTAATTTTATTTTAACTTGCAAAATGAAAAAATCACTCGCATTTTCTCCAAATTTAATAGCATACATAGTAAATAAGCATATATAAGCAATAACAACATAATTACATGGTACTATATTTAACTATAGATCGAACGAGGGCATTATTGTAGAATAGACTAAGAACATCGAACATGCTTTAAATGATAATCTTTAATTAATACTATTTATTTATCTGGCCACTTCAGTGCTGATTTGAGTCTCATTATTTTAGACATTAAAATTATGTGGTGATTTCAACTTGCGAAAATTTTCGAGTTAAAATAAAAGTTACTCGCTATTTTCAAATTCCACTCGCATTTTGTGAGTATGCAAGGTTAAATTCGAGCCTTGCTCTGGCTTCAGGCTAGTGGGTCAAGGTGTTGACTGCTAAATAGTACTGATGAGTGATTGGTCTAAAAATCAATTTTGATTATAACTTCACTGCCTGAAGTAGAAACCAACTTGGTAGAACTGAGTTTCCTGTTCTAATAATTTTTTGGTGTTGGATTTTGAGATCCAATGAGAAACTGGATTTCAGTCTAATAGCCCATCAGCACTTTTTGTCAGCTTCCCTGTCCTTTTTCCATGTTCTTTCCCTTTTAGCTTCCCTGACCTTTTTATCTGCCTCCTTGTGATCTTTTCTGCCTCCCTGCTCTTTCCTGGCCCCTATGCCCTTTTTTCTGCCTCCCTGTCTGCGTTCTGCCACAAGACCCTTTTTTCTGAGTTCAAGAACACACAATTGATATAAAAAATCAAAGCTATAAAGCATGCAGTCACTGATTTAGAAAACGAGTATTTTTACTCAAGTACAGCCAAGTGTTTGAAGTGTTGCTGTGTTCTCAAGCTTTGTATAAACTTCCCTGAAAAAAACTTATCTCATACGTTAATTAAAACTTGAGCTGTTACATGTCCTTATCTTTAAAACCCCCTTTTTTACTCCCAGACAATTGAGTCACCAAAAATGAGTAGGCATTTCATCGGAGAAAAATAGAGCTAAACTACAGAGCAACCTCAATATAGGGCATTTTTTTAACACTCAACATCCTACAAACATGCCTATGACTCTTAAATCTCCCAACTTAAGTTATCTTCTAATATTAGCCATAACATTCTGAACTTAAGCCAGCTCTCAACACCTACCACCTCTCAATAGCAGTCACCTCAGCAACAATAATTATCTCTCAACAGTCGCCTGTTGTCAACAGCAACCATCTCTCAATAGCAGTCACCTCAGCAACAATAATTATCTCTCAACAGTCGCCTGTTGTCAACAGCAACCATCTCTCAATAGCAGTCACCTCAGCAACAACAATCACCTCTCAACAGTCGCCTGTTGTCAACAGCAACAACCTCTCAATAGCAGTCACATCAGCAACAACAACCACCTCTCAATAGCAGTCACCTCAGCAACAACAACCACCTCTCAATAGCAGTCACCTAAGCAACAACAACCACCTCTCAATAGCAGTCACCTCAGCAACAACAACCACCTCTCAATAGCAGTCACCTAAGCAACAACAACCACCTCTCAATAGCAGTCACATCAGCAACAACAGTCACCTCTCAACATTAGCCTGTTCTCAACATCAACCACCTCTCAATAGCAGTCACATCAGCAACAACAGTCACCTCTCAACATTAGCCTGTTCTCAACATCAACCACCTCTCAATAGCAGTCACATCAGCAACAACAGTCACCTCTCAACATTAGCCTGTTCTCAACATCAACCACCTCTCAATAGCAGTCACCTCAGCAACAACAATCATCTCTCAACAGTAGCCTGTATTCAACAGCAGCCACCTCCAAACAATGGCCATACCTTAAGAAGTCATTTTAAGTGATCAGGCCTTATGAAGTCATCATAATATGATGATTCATATTTGAACTAGAATTCGTATGGCAGTTGGCAATGCTTGGGGGAAGGAGTTCCAATTCCAGTCATGGTGGTTTAACCATTCCATACCAATAATGTTGGTTTTTCTCCATTAATAGGGTATATGGAGAAAATGTCGGACTTGCGGAAAAGTAGGTGAGTTCTGGTTATAGACAATAGTCCTGGAAATCTAGGTTAGGTAATCTGGTCTTTGTAAAATGCCCATAATTGTGTTAGATAGATAAAGTTGAAAAATCCATTTGATATTAAGTTTCCCTTCTAACAAGCTTCTTTACAAAAAGACACTGAAAAACTGCATAATTCCAAACAAATGCAGAAAAAGATACATTCATTTTCTAAAAATGCAAAAAAAACCCACTTAATTTCATTAAGTACAGAAAAAATATGCTGTTTTACAAAATATTTTGAATTTGCAGAATATACCCTTTTTAATTCAGAATTGCAGGCACCTTGCAATATGATTAACTATGATTAATAATGATCCCACTGATGGCTTTAATGGAGAGGTTACACTGTACAGTACTAATCATTATACATGTATATTTTAAGTGGGTGGGGGTTGATGTGTGATTTCTATCAGTTAGTGAACATTCAATTTAAAACTATTAAAATGTAAGTGTTAACTGTGATAAAGTGAAACATATCATAAGGCTTGATGCTGAGCTTGTTATTTTAGAAAAAATTGTTTTGTAATAAAAACACTGTGTGAATGCTTTAATATTTTTTCTATAATTCAAAGGTCATAAATATGAGTTAACTTAAATTGGTTTCTAAAATTATTTTTTGGGTTATGATCCCTTTTTACTTCATATGTCTTAGACTGTTGAAAAAAGGTGTAAAACAGTTAAACCTAAACCTATCTTTTCTTTTCCTAGTTATAAATGCCTTTTTGGTAATAAAGTTTTTAGGTATAAAATGAAGAAAATAACATTCAAGTAAATATAGAATGAGTTTCATAATTATGAAATTTGTACAAAAAGTTAGAAAATGTAAAGTCTTGAGTGTTCAATTTCACTGAATACCCACATTTATAAGATTTTCATTGAAATGTGGTTTGCTTACCTGAATAGAAGTATTTTTTTCACATGAAGAAAACAAGCCTCTTACTGATCTAGTACAGTTAATCTAGCAAGTAGGTGTTCTAATAAAAAATGCATGCGTTTGTGTAAGTTGTAAAATCAACGTATCATGTATCACGATTATTCAGCAGTATTGAGAAAGAAAGCAAATCTTGATCAAAGTGTCACATTCCTCTGTCTGTAACTTGTACAATAGTGGGATTAACTTTGTTTGTTTTCGTGTTGTTCTGACTACCCAAATTAAAACATTTAAAGCATCCTTGATTTTCATACGCCTTGTCATCAGTGTCATAAAACGCTCATTTCGCCATAGTTACCCTGTACACATATCATATCAAAATACTAGTCGTAATTTAGCGTTTTTTATTGTAATTTATTTTTACATGTAACATCTGCAATTTTATGGATTTATTTGGCGTTATCGTTGCTTGTTTGATTGTCGAGACTGGATTTTATTTTAATGATTTTATGTTTGATTTCCCGCCTACAACATTTGACCTTGTGCATTTTGTGGCCCATTGAAAAGATAAAATTGTTATTGAAAATGTTATATCTTTAATAGGCGTCTGCATTTTTTTACTCATTTGTAATTTTTACTTTTTGACTTAATGATCATAAATATTGACTTTGTACAGGTTTTTTTTATATCTTTTATAACAGGGCCCTTGACAGTAACTGTTGCCCGCCCCTTTTGAAATCATGCAGTTTTCCCCAAATTTGGATGTTGCCTTAGATTTTTCTTTCCCCTATCAATGAAATTGCAATTTCCACACATACTGAATAAAATTCCTGTTGAGTTTTTCATGTAAACTTACTTTTTTTAAACATATAAATATACTGTATGCTACTCTTGTCTCCCTCCTAATAGAAAAAAATGCCAACAAGTTAGTCTTATTGTTTATAGTATATATTGCATCGTTATTTTGTCTTTTTTGCGAAGTTTTATTTTACTTTCAGAAGTTTAAAGTTTGATTTGAAAGCTTTTTCTGTTGATAATGTATAAAACTCTTTGATATGCTTCAAAATGTTTCAAAAAAGTTTCAAAATGAGAGAAGTGTATTCTAATTGCTCTTCAGTAAAAAAGCCATACTTATATGCTCAATTCAACATTGATGCAACATTTACTGATATGTTTAATTTAAGCACATGTACAAGGTCACACATTTATTACGGTTTGATTTCCTCTGTCCCTCTTTTGGTAAAAATTCTCCCCCACCCCTTGGGTAGCCCTCTTTAACTCCTTATACAAATACACAATATGTCATAACATACAAGATTCTAATTGTATAAAATTTGTATCTGTAAGGTTACTAAAAGTGGGTCAGGATGTCTTCCATTTAATGGTTGAAATATTTAAACTGTACAGTCTGTATAGCTGGGAACAAAAAACACTTTCTTTCTGCTCTCGCATAGACATGACAAGTTTGTCATTTATACAGTTCAACTGGTGCTTCTTGCATTAAGTTTTTCATTGTGTTTCATGACAGGATTTCAACTTGGTATTTCTATGTATATTTGAGGGAATTTATGTACCGTATTATTTATAATAAGCGATCCATTCACATTGCGGCTTTTGATTTGGAAAATTCTCAAATACATGTGATATTAGGTGTTAACAAAATTAACATTATTGCACACCAGTTATCCCCTTAACCCACTAGCTGAAAGCCCAGGACATGTGAAAATTTATTCCTGCTTGTAAAAAGAACATAATTTCAATCTTTTTTATGTATTTCAGCCAGTGGATAATTTTGTTCCCTTCAAATAACATAATAAACCAGGATTGTGCTGAAGAAAAATTTAGATGAAGACTTACTTATCACTGCTGTTAGTTAATCACAAATTACAAAATCTGTTCTTTTGTTCTATGTACATTGTACTTTTTAAAGTAATCATAATGGTACATGTTTGATTGATCTTAGATAAAAACCTTTAAATTTGAATTCTCAATGAAGCCTATTGCAATCTACACTCCTTTGTTTGATCATTTACAGTGGTTCACTCACTTTACTGGATTTACTTGAATGTTTGTTTTACCTATACTCATCTTCCCAGTCTATGAAATTAGTGGGTGTCCAGTTACCCAGGACAACCACCCTTTTGTTTGGACAACCAACAATTTCTTATGGGCAATCAAAATTCTTCAAATTAGATATAGTGCTTGCTGTTAAAATGATCTGTTCAGACAACCACTGTCTTCCTGATGACTGGTTCCCCCGAAATGAAAGAAAATCAGCATATTTGTCAAATTAACATAGAAGTGTATGACCCGCTGTAGCCTTATTTGAATCTGGCTGTTGAAAAAATATTTTAAATAAACCAAACAATCTTTTTGAAGTAATACGGTAATTTGTTAACAAAATGTATTCATGACATTTAACTTTTAAGTGTATGTCTAAAATAATGGTTGAATTTCATGACTAGTTAATAATGAAAACATAAAAGTTGTCATATTGTTAATTCTTTAAATTTCTCTATGTACAAAGAATTAACAAAATGACAACTTAATGTTGTAATTTGTAATAAGTCATGTAGATTGACTGTGGTTATGATTATTCTAAAACAGAATAGCAGGGTGCTGTGCCCTGTCCTTTTTTCTCTCCGCAGCCCCTCTTTTGCTCTGCCTCATTCAGAAATAGGAACTTTGAAACATCAACTATCTGATCGGTCATGCTTTTTTGCCTTGCCTCCCCTCCCTTCAGTCTGGCAGTGATATATAAATGATATAAATTATAAGTATGGATTAAAGCAGTCCCTGCAAAACTCAACAGTTTATAACAGGACTGTTGTTCCTGTGAAGATCAACATTTTTCAGGGGCTAAACCATGTCTTACATGACTTACTATATTGTTACTTATTTTAATGAATTGAAAAAGCAAATTTGTCTAATCAAATGTGGATGAGGTCACATTTTTTTCTGGACAGTCAGTCCTGTAAACCTGTAAATCTAAACAGACTTTTTTTATTTTATAAGATTAATCCGTTGGTCCACCATATGTTGCGGTGACTGGATTAAAGGCTAAGTTCCAGTATGAAGGAAATAGTGAATTTGAGACTTTTTGTAATTTTAGTTTTTTTAACAAAGCTGCGTAATAACCTCACTTTGATTTTTGTTTACTAAAACTTGGACAAAATAAACATGTAAGTTATGGTCTGACAGGGAGGGGTAAGAAAGGAAGTTGTCAATTTTTATTCCTGGATATTACTAATTCTAACGCAACTGTTAATCATCATATTAAATCTACATACTAAAATCACAGAATGATGTCATACACTATTTTCCCATCATTCCATGAGAAAATTACTGTCAGAAAAACTTGTTTATAATTAGAACAAAATTTGTTTGATTTTTCATGATGATTTCCCCCCAGCGATTGTTTTTTGTGGCGGATGAACATATGTTTTATTATTAAAATAGTTATTTTATATGAAAATTCATAATCATGATGTTAATTTTTTTTCTAGGTCTTGTGGTATCATATTTATTGCCAATAATACCTTGTGCTTGGCAATTGGTCAGGTTTTATTTCGCTTGCGAATGTTTTGCTTTTTTCATGTGAAATTATTTTTATTTGAGCAATTTTTTATTATTTTTAGGTACGGGATATTGGATCAAATTATTATTATTATTGCGAGTAAAATTTTTCCTTGTGAAAAAAGTAAATGATCTGTTCAGTTTTAGAGAAATAATAATTATTGATATTCCTGAGCTTAATAAACAACTCATAATCTCCAGATTATGAACTTCTTTAAGTAAGTTCTTACATAGTTATGAAGTTCTTCAATATTCATTATTTACTTGCACATTCAGACTGGTTGTTAGAGATTCTACTAACTGAGCGAACTGGGTGGGCTTTATTAAGCATACTTCTTGGTTGTTTTTATTTGACCGAATATTTTTTGTTTTTTGAAACTTCTTATTTAGAAGTATATCAATTGCTATTTAATTTGTATTTTCTTATATTACAGAGAAGAAGGAGTTATTAGATTCTATTGAGAAAGATTTAAGAATTGGTTTAAGATTAGGAAACCGTTCTATACAGAAACAATCATATTTATTACAAGTAAGTATAAACTTCTAGTTTTATTTACTCTTATTCTTGTATGCTTAATAACTTGTCCATAAGTGTGGATTTTTACCTTTAAATATTTTAAAATGTAAGATGCTACGACTGTTGAATAGGTATTAGAGACCTTTTCTCTATATCTATACTATTAAATTTGCGAGTTTCCTGTTTTGTGGAAGAAACTGTGCAGCTTTGAATAAATCTTTTGTTTGTCACTGGGGCACCTATATACCGGCATATCAAGTTGACAATTCTTTTTTGACAAAGCCTCTTGATATTTGCAAAAACTGCCAAAAATCAACAAAAATAGTGGTTTTTTTTTGTGTCTAAAAATAGTTCTAGATAAAACTAAAAATAGACACGTCAAACCAAACTCCCCGCAGCGGTTATCTCCCTTTATCAAATCAATAACCACTGCCACCACAAGTAAAATTCGAGTTTGATTCTCGACGTGAAGTAAAATATTTCTGATCTTTACTGAATCGAATGTAATCACATGACTGTAACTGCTGTATTATCATGGGGAATCAACCAGAATACGTGCAACCTTCTTGCCATTTTTTGAATATTCACCAAGCATGCGTTCTTTGTTCTCGAAATAATACCCATAAACGGCATACTCACCCATGCTTTTTAAACATGCCTGTTTCGAGGAACAGTTTCGAGAACTGTCATTACCTAAAGCCTGTGCTTGCATATATATACTATAATAAGGAAAGTTTGGGTCTGGCACCTGTAAACAGAATCTGTGTACATAGACTAAAAAAGTTTCCTATGAGTAATTTGTTGGATACTTTACTTTAACAAAGGCTACCATTTTTATACCCCCGCTTCAAACTCTAAATTTACCATGTTACATTCATTATGTACTAAAATATCCTTGAACATAGAAAGAAAGAATTTCCATTTATGTGGGTTTAATATTCAAGTTCTGTCAATTGTCAAACTCAATTTCAATGTTATTAATAAGTCTGTTTACTCGCTAGAAACATTTATTACTGTATAGCGGGTTATTTCTGCGGGGCAAAAATTTCGCGTAAACAAGAGAGTTTTGTATTGGCGATGCTAAATATTGGCGGAAAATACTCTGAGCGCCAATTTTAAACCTCCCGGTGAAAGATGGTCAAAGGTACATAACTCTGTCTTTTCCAATAAAAAGGTCAATTTACCTGTATAAGTGGTCACTACCGACCGCGACTTTTCAAATTTTTGAATTATTTAAGTGTCATCAAAGTTGCATAATATGAGCGGACGTGTGAAAAAACAACGCTTACACAGTAGATTATTTATTTCTATGACGATGTATTGACGGGACAAGTTTAATCATGTGATAAGAATCGCCATTAAATGTGAATGTTTTTGTTACAAATATTACCTGGGTGCCGCTAAGTTTGATTGATCGTTCGACAAATTGCATAAGTAAGCCCAACTCGCGAGAGTCTTATAATAATAACAGTTTGTTGTAATGAACAATCAAAATTTTTGCATGTTTGTTAATAGTCGTTGATAACGCCTTTGTCTTTGTTAAAAATTATCGGTATTAAAGTTTGCGGCCACACACTCCTTAAAAATCACCAATTTACCTGAATCCATTGGTCAAAGTCCAACAAATTTTAAAATTAACAGCTTGTCACAAACAATGTATAATCAACGCACCTAGTACAATACAATACAATACAGTCTAGTTGAGTCTTTAAACAGACAAAATCAATTATAAAGCGTTGTCACGTGACGAAATTTGACAATAGTTTTCTTTTGAATATCAATAAATAATAAGCTACATAAACACTAACTCCGCTATTTTTACTCAATTTGTTAAATTATGTGATGAGAAGTTTGTCTTCGGTTTGCTAGCAAGCACTTAAATTAATTGCAATACTAAAGATGACTTTGTTTTTTACGACAATCATATAAGTGTTTGAGCTAAACTCGTGAAGATTCGGAAATGACCGACATACGGGTTTATAAAGTAAACAAAATGGCGGCAGCGTCGTCGAGTTTCGTAACCGAGTTTTGATGGAACCTGTCGTCTAATTGTTAGAATGACTGTGTTGTCTGTCTGTATTTTCGTTTGCTACATACATACATCGTAACTTGAATCAATTCCTTTGTGATATTCAAAATACTAAATTTTGTTCATTTATATAATAAATCTCACCAAATTCACTACATAATTTTTTTATTTTAAGGGAAATAATACATGCACATTTTAATTAATACAAAATTTTTTAAGAGTAATGTCCCTTAGTAAACAATATGGCGGCGACTTAATACTGCGGAGGTTTGTATTCGCGGTGTTTATATTTGGCGCATTTTCATTTTCCGCCAATAAAGCCAAAATTAAACCCCCGCAGATAATACCCGCTATACAGTATACAATACTTTCAAATCAGAACATAATTTCTGTTTTAACTTGTGCGCCAGCTTTAAACTTCTCATTTTTTGTTTGCACTTTTATTGCGGAAGAAAAAAAACGCACTGTGACATTTATACAAAGCCTTTGTTTATAATGAATGTTATGTCATATTTTGAATGGCAAAAATCTCGGCTTTATTTTCAATGATTTTTGTCCTTTTATTTCCTAATTGTATTTTGTAGTATTATGATAAGTGCAGACGTCCTTAGTTACACTATTAATATTTAACGTTCATTTAAGTACTCACTGCAGTATTTGTATAGTCACTATTAATAATCAAGTATTTAAATCAGTGGGGTAAAGTATCAGTCACTGACAATTAAATAAAATTTACCAATATTTGACAGAAATTTCAGTTGGTATTTGTTTAATAGCTGTCTACAATTTATTTTTCAACGTTTTAAAGGCCAGTATTGTTCTTGTTTTTGTTGGAACTAGGTTCAAATAATTCTAAAGCAAAAGTTTGCTGAAACAATTCTCAACATTGCATGACCGATATTTTACCTTTTCTGCCTTTCTTGTGTAAAATTTATAAAAACATTGAGTTCATTCTTATTTTGTCCTATTGAAAAGTTTCCATTTTTTTGTGGTCCATATTCATGCCTTCACTAAAGCAAAGGGTCAAATTTAGAGCATTTGGCGGCCAAATACTTTTAGCATATTAGTGACAATTTTAGCAAAAATGTGCCAACATTTTGAATGGTAGAATTTAAGGGTGTTTTGCCTAGATTATCATATGGGTGTTGCGCCTAGTTAAACATACTGCAATCAGGGATTTATGCAAGGTGATTTTGAAAATTGCGAGTAATTTTTTATTTCAACTTGCAATTTTTCATAAGCTGCAATCGCCTCAAAAAAGTACCTAGCTCAATTTTTCACTTATGAAAAGCTCATTAAAGAAAATAAGTTTATTATGTCACAGGTTGAAACATAAACAATAGTTTTGTACATGAAGAATTAAATATATCTTTGTGTAAGTAATTGTGATATTGTCCTGCAGTGCATACTTGTAAATATAGTCGTTCAGAAAGTCACATAAAATTAACGTGAAATGAACAGAAAAGACAATTTGGTCATCAAGATAGACTTACTGTTTGTCACTTATGATCAATCATGCTTGCTCGTTAATTATGTGTTATTTCCTCATTTAACAGTTTTTGTTAATTGATATTTTATCTAACACCACAATTCAATTTAGACGTCGACTTAAAGGTCATGTATTTCTATATACAGTGACCTCCCCTGAGTACCAAGGTTTTTGTAATTTTGATATATATTTGCGGGGTCACAATATTGGTTATTATTTTTTACTGCTGTTGATTAAGCCATGTTTAGACTTAAGTTGTCGAACAAAAAAACAACAGACGAGTTAACCACAAAAATGACCATTGTACTTAACTAAATAAATGATGCTAAACAGTTTAAATTTCAAATAAAGAAGCAAATGATACAGAGAAAACAGGTGCCTGGGCATTAACATCTAGAATTGACTTTTCTTTAAGGTAGCTTACCCATACTGCTTTTGACAACTGTAACCTTTTTCCATAAGGTATGTGGTCCGTTATGTTGTGCAACATGGCTAAGCTGGTGTGAGCAGTGTCTTAACAATTTAAGAAAATTAAATAAAGCTTATCAGAAACCTGTCAAGTTTTCAATGACAATGTTTTTAGGTTGGGTTTGATGCCGTAGCAACCTGTTGTATTCTTGTATAGGTTTTATATAGGCAATAAGTCAACCTACTCACCATTCCTGGCAAGTTTAAATCTCAGGATTTAGCTGTTAACCATTTACTAGGCGCATACTTCCATCAGTGATTGACAACTGCCATACATGATTTAGAATTAGTGGTAGGAGGGAGAATCACCTTAAAAATTATTTAATAACCAATCTCCAAGAAAATATGCCATGCATGGGGCCAAAGGAACCCATTCTACCACCCCTTGATCAGAAAACTTGTCAGCTACAGAATGAGCTAGCCTGGCGGCTCCAATGATAATTGTAACGATAACTTATAAAGTTAGCAAAAAAAATGTAAGAATTCTACCCTAAGCTGTGTTAAAGTGTATAAAAAAACCAAAAAGTGTGTTAAAATCCTGGTAACATGTAATGCCTATAAAATTTGTAATGTTAATATTGAGTTAGAATGTCATAATGATTATAAAATAAGTTTTAACACTCAGTCGGAATGTTAAATGTTGTAAAATTGACAATATAAAAAACCCTGGTTTGTAGAGTTAGCTGAATAGCTGAAATTATTTTGTTCGTTTATGACTTGTCATATTATGATTTATGATTTATTTAAATTTTGTTATGAGGAAAATTATTTCTGTCTTTCTTAGATAAAGGTCTGAAAAGGGGCTGTCAGAAAGGGCCATTTTAGATGACTGTACTACACAGTTAATTGCACTTTCTTGTGTGCTCTAAGTTTTCTGTTGAAGACAGTTGCTGCTTATTTTGCAGAATCTATCCTTATATTTTAGGGGCCATACGTTTGTTGGGGCTTACTTACTGTATAAACTCTATTTTACAATTTTAGGGATTTGGGTTTGTAAGGGTTTGTTCATGATTGCAATGAAATTTTGGGAAAAAATGTTATGCTTTCTGCATTTATAAGATCCCAACCATTTAGGGCAAACGCACCATGACTGTCCAGCAAGGGGTCAAGGGATCAAGGGATCACTAACCCTTTTTAAATATAACAAACTTTTAGAAAAAAATAATGAAAGCAGGTTTTAGATTATAGTTTTATATTGACCCCCCCCCTCTTTTGCTGGAAGGATTTTTACCCCTGTAGCTGCAAGTGTAATTACAATTTTTAATTAACTTTTCCTCCCTGTATGTCATAGGTCAAATAATTTTAGTATGACACTGTGCCCTTTAGTCAGTACATAAAAATGTTCTGGCCTTTAGTTTTTAGCCGGATTTTTCAACGAAAAAATTCGGCTAATAGTTTGGCGAACACGGGCGGGCGGGAGGGCGGGCGGGTGGGCGGGCGGTCGGGCGGGCGGGCGGGCGGGCGTCCGTGTCGTTAACAATTGCGTTAAAGTTTTTAATGTACCATGTATTTCTGCCATTTAAAGTCAGATCTCTACGAAACTTTATACAATGATAACATACCATGTGATGAACAGAATTAGACAGTAACCGCAACTCTACCTTGCTTAATTATGGATTATTGCCCTTTGTTATTTCGGGTGTCTGGTGTCGTTAACAATTGCGTTAAAGTTTTTAATTCAGCATATATTTCTGCCATTTATTGTCAGATTTTTATGAAACTTCATACAATGATAACATACCATGTGATGAACAGATTAAGACAGTAACCACAACTCTACCTGGCTTAAAAATGGATTATTTCCCTTTGTTTTTTTTGCGTTAAAGTTTTCAAATTGTTGGATATCTCTGCTATTTATGGTTAGATGTTTATGAAATTTCATACAATGATTACATACCATCTGTTGCAAAGAATTAGACAGTAACCACAACTCTACCTGGCTTAATTATGGATTATTTCCCTTTGTAATTTTTGCTTTCAATTTCAAATTGTTTGATATCTCTGCCATTTCTGGTTAGATGTTTACAAAATTGCATACAATGATTAAATACCATCTGTTGAAAAGAATTAGACAGTAATGGCAACTCTACCTGACTTAATAATGGATTATTTCCCTTTGTTTTTTTGCGTTTAATTTTTCAAATTGTTGGATATCTCTGCCATTTATGGTTAGATGTTTATGAAATTTCATACAATGATTACATACCATCTGTTGAAAAGAATTAGACAGTAACAGCAACTCCACCTGGCTTAATAATGGATTATTTCCCTTTGTTTTTTGTGTTAAAGCTTTCAAATTGTTGGATATCTCTGCCATTTATGGTTAGATGTTTACGAAGTTTCATACAATGATTACATATCATCTGTTGAAAAGAATTAGACAGTAACTGCAACTCTACCTGGCTTAAAAATGGATTATTTCCCTTTGTTTTTTTTGTGTTAAAGTTTTCAATTGTTGGGTATCTCTGCCATTTATGGTTAGATTATTATGAAATTTCATACAATGATTACATACCATCTGTTGAAAAGAATTAGACAGTACTGGCAACTCTACCTGACCTAATAATGGATTATTTCCCTTTGTTTTTTGCATTAAATTTTTCAAATTGTTGGATATCTCTGCCATTTATGCTTAGATGTTTATGAAATTTCATACAATGATTACATACCATCTGTTGAAAAGAATTAGACAGTAACAGCAACTCCACCTGGCTTAATAATGGATTATTTCCCTTTGTTTTTTGTGTTTAAGCTTTCAAATTGTTGGATATCTCTGTTATTTATGGTTTGATGTTTACGAAGTTTCATACAATGATTACATATCATCTGTTGAAAAGAATTAGACAGTAACCACAACTCTACCTGGCTTAATAATGGATTATTTCCCTTTGTTATTTTTGTGTTAAAGTTTTCAATTGTTGGGTATCTCTGCCATTTATGGTTAGATTATTATGAAATTTCATACAGTGATTACATACCATCTCTTGAAAGAATTAGACAGTAACGGTAACTCTACTTGGCTTAAATATGGATTATTTCCCTTTGTATTTCTTATGTTAAAGTTTTCAGTATGTTGGATCTCTCCAATAGCAAGTATTCTGGCATTTTCCAGTCATATTTTCCCGCCATTTTGTTTCAACAATTTCACCATTTGCCATACAAGGTATTTTTTTAAACAAAATTCTCTCGCCAATTTCATATCATTACTTTTGCATTATTTTCATCCATAGATTTCATGTCTTATGCCATCTTAGTCAAATACCAACAAAATACTTAGAAAAGATACAATAGGACATATAAATAGTTAATGAAACTCTTTATTCCTTTAAGATTAATTATTGCCCTTTGTATTCCTTCTAATAAGCAATATATCAAATGACTTTCTTTTGTTACAACGTAAACTTGTTCTCGATGTTCCCATATGCAGAAAAATCCGGCTTTAATGTGGCTCCCACATTATCTTTCTTGTTAAGTCTATTTTAATGATGTCATAATTTTTGTCAAAGTTTTTTTTCCATGATTTTTTTTATAACAACGACAAGTATTACTCATGGTGACTAAATTTAGCTAATTTATCTTAACGATTTTTGTTGTTGACTAATTTAGAACTACATTGTTCTAATTATTAAGACAAACTTAATGAGTTAATTATAGCACTCACATATTAATTTCGTCATGTTATGAAGATGGGGGAAGGCTACCAGATTGATTAATGACCCTTTTTCTGCAGTCATTTGTTTTTCAGTGTTTTTATATAAGGTTGCTTCTCTTAGTAAAAATCAGCTGGTTCGAGTTGAAAAAAAGCTTTATTTTGTACCACTTTAAGCTCACATATTTACATGTAAGTGACTGGCATGTCATTTAGTATGGTTTAAATATGAACGCTTTAATAAACTGTTTAATAAGTTATGTAAACTTTATGTTAAAGTATGTAGGAAGGTTGTTTGGTACAATTCTTTTTATTTCTTTGATATTTTGCTGAATTAAGTATAGATTTCTTGATTGATCAATATTCCTTGTAATTTCTGGCATTTTTGGATATCTTTTGCGACATGCGTGAAAAAAGGCCATTTTTTCACCATTACGCGCTAGGGTTATTTCAAGATGCTCTAATTTCATTTCTAATTAACATACAAATATGCAACTTGGCCAAGTTATTCCCTCGGTGAATGTCTTTCAGAAAAACCAAGTTGAGCCTCGATCCCAGTTACCATGGCAATGCTGGGGTGGAGCAAAATGGGCAAAAAATGCAATCTTTGTCATTTTGAACCCCAACTTTGCATTTCAAACAGTAATATTTTCCAAAATTGAGGTCTTAAGTGCCAGGTCTTTTCAGTGACTGAAAACATGTTTTCTTATCAGCATTTGGCGCCATTTCTCACCACTCAATGACCCCCATTTTATTTCTGGCGAAATTTTCTGAAATTCACTAAATCCAGTTAAAAAACACCAAATTCAAGGCTGTGGCAGCCATTTTGAAGGGGGCTCCAGACAATGTAAAAATGCGGGATTGACCATAGGGTTAATATACCCTGTTGAAGTTCCCCATGAAGCATATTGGTTTACAATGGTGTGCTGCCCTCAGCTAACTTCATAAACCATGTACTAAGTTTATTATTTAAGCTGAATAAATATATACTAAGATTTGTTCGTTTGGCAACCAGTATGAAAGTTGGTGGAGGGCAAATTCAATATTGTTTACTAATAATAATAGTAAAAATAATAATATTAAATAGTAATTAAAATAACAACTTTATTCTAGGATTACTCATTCTGGAAGCAAAATTAAGCACTTTAGTCCAGAATTAAGCATTTGTCACCCAGAGAAACTGTCCCATAATGCACTTGTAAGTTTCCAGCATTATCCCTAAATTTAGAATTAACAGAGCTTTAAAATGTCTTTAATTAATTCTATATGAAGTAGATTGATGAACAAAAAATTGAAGATTATGTTGTTGTTTTTTTAGAAAATATGTGAACAAAAGTTATCTAAGCCAAAGCAATCCCAGGCTGGATCTATCATTATTAAATTATCTTTTCTATGTATAAATTTTATTTCCTATTTAAAGTTTTAGTTGACTGTGTTGATTTTAAAGTGACATTTTGTACTCCATGACTTTATCCTAGATTTAAGACAGTCGTTGTTTTTTCTTCATTGTTTAAATGGGCCTTTAAGAGTGCATTTCTAATGTAACTAAAGTCTTTCAAATGAAAATTGTTGATGCTTTAATTGCCTTGTCTAATTACCAGGGTTAATACAAAGGTCTTGTTTGCAGTTAAATCTTTTATATTTAAAATATAAAAAAAATAAGGAAAAAAAGAAAAAGGAAAAAGTGAAAAAATAAGGAAAATGAAGAAAAATAGTTAAAGACAAATGAAAAAGACAGGCAAGAAAAAAGATAACACAGTAAAACTCAAGAAAAAACCATGACAAATAAATTCAAATGCAAAAGTAAAGATGAAAAAAAATGAACAAATTTTTTTTTAATGAATACAAGTAAAATGAGTAAAAAAAGGAAACAATAAAATCAAAGAAAACAAATGAATATTACGAAAATATTTGAAATGAATATAAAAGCTACTAAAAGGAGTAAAAAATAGTAAGAAAGGTAAAGTAAAAAAAACACTAGTTTTTCTGTCGTAGGTGGTTAAGTATTGCAATCAAGAATAATATAAAAAAGTTAGATGTACTTATGTCAAGGTCACCATAAAATTATATATTGGTTTTCATCCCTCTTTTAATGTGTCCAGTTTGGTGAAACCTGGGACCCCTTTAAAGGTTTGGTTTGGGTGAATCTTTGGAGACTTTTTTAAAAGGTCCCTTTTGTTGAATCTTTAAATTTGATACATTTTAAAGGGTCCAGTATGGTGAATCTTTTATAGACCATTTAAAGGGTCCAGTATGGTGAATCTTTTATTGACCATTTAAAGGGTCCAGTATGGTGAATCTTTTATAGACCATTTAAAGGGTCCAGTATAGTGAATCTTTTATTGACCATTTAAAGGGTCCAGTATAGTGAATCTTTTACAGACCATTTAAAGGGTCCAGTATGGTGAATATTTTATAGACCATTTAAAGGGGCCGGTATGGTGAATCTTTTATTGACCATTTAAAGGGTCCAGTATAGTGAATCTTTTACAGACCATTTAAAGGGTCCAGTATGGTGAATATTTTATAGACCATTTAAAGGGTCCAGTATGGTAAATCTTTTATTGACCATTTAAAGGGTCCAGTATGGTGAATCTTTTATAGACCATTTAAAGGGTCCAGTATGGTGAATCATAGGATCCCTTTTAACAGATCCAGTTAAGTGAATCCTAGGGAAAAAAAGAAAAATTATGATAAACTCATGGATAAACATTTTCAGTATTAATACTGATTTCAGTATTTTAAGATTGAAATTCTCTATGTACTGTGTAGGTAATCTGTCTATTTTGAATGTAGGTTTTCAATATTTTCAAACTTTTCAACTTCCATCCAAGTAAACTGTATAAATTCAATGGGAAATCAATGCAAAGTAAGGGGAGAGGGAGGGAACGTAAAACATAGGTCAAATATTTTTATTAGAGTGGCCTAAGAATATATATTACAGAAAGGTCATGCTAGTTATAATTAATGTAGTGTAGCTAATAAATATGACATTAATTAACAATAATTATGATGTATATATCTATATTGTACACTGTTTTTGTCCATAGTTTTGTTGTAATGTTTTTGTTCTATGCATATTTGGTCATTTTTTGATACTTGATGACCGATTTTATGTTATTGAGTATAGGAAATAGTTTAACTAGATTTATTTTATCAAGTTTTGGTTATTTCACTTTTGAAGCCTTTTCCTGGTCTGTTTGATTGGTAGTACAAATATTTCATATTTGGATCTCAAGTTTTTTTTCAGTCAAAAATAGTTTGTTTGTACTGAATGCATTTACCATGAACAAAATTGTTGACTTATTATTGCTGAAAAAATATGTAACAATCTTATTGTTCTGTGCACACATTTTTATACTGTTTTACCCTTGTCCGTGCTTGTGTGTGTGTGCGTGCGTGCGTCCGTTACAAAATTTCCGTCGCAGTTTTCTCAGCAACTATAACATGCAGCAGCCTAATACTTTGCATATTGCTTCATCCCATAGTCCCATGTGGTGTAAAGCGATTTCATGCTCCTTGCTCATCTACTTCCTGTTTGTCACATATTTTTAGATTTTTGCTGGGGTATCACTAGTGAGCATTAGCTCACAGATTTACTTGTTATTTCAACTTTGTTCTGCATGGGTACATCTGGTACAAACAAAGTCTTTCAGCCTGGAAAAAACCATGGATCAACCTGGAGTTCCAAATCAAATCTGTTGCTCTTAGGCCACAACAAATTGATCATATGTTCTATGGATTCGCTCACACCTTAATTTTGACCATTTTTACAAAAAAAATTTTTTTTATTTCCTCGCTTGCCATAAAAATTTGGTCAAACTGCTATATAAAGTAAGTGAATAAAGATTTTTAAAAAAAATTTTTCTTCGCTTGCTCGCCCATTTTTTTTCCAGAAAAATCCGTAGAACATATAATCGACTTGTTGTGGCCTAATAGGCTCCCACCCAGTAACTTGATACTAAAAATAGAATTACCTTATTTTGTATTAGTTGGCTTTTAATCAAAAAGCTTTCTGTGTGAATATGAAAAAGAATGCATCATTTATTCAAACTCACAAATTCTTGCAATGATTATGAATTGTTTAATATAACCCTTTAAACCTTGGACTTCCTGTTCTGTATCTAAAACAACTTATTTAGCCACCCACACAAACTGTTCTCATGTTTCAACTTAAATGGCTTAAGGAAAAATTAATGTTCACGATTTTTGATGTGCTTAGTAAATAAATTTTAGAAATTTAGAATATTTGGTAGGTATATTGTTATGGTAATTGGCATTTTTTACCAAATGTTGCAAAGTTTTGTAACTCATCCAAGCTTTAGTGATAGGGATCATCATTTTAGCTAAGCTTTAGGCTGAGGTATGCATGTTGTCTGGATCGACATTCTATTTCAATATATGCAAGGGCTACATATGAAAAATAATGTCATTTTTGCAATAATAGTGTGTAACTATAGTCTTCTGTTTAGCCATCAACTTAACAGTTTTGGAACGACCCTCTTGTACTCTTAACTCCCTGTATCTATGGTCCCCGCCCCCACAAAATTATAGACATATCGTTGAGTCATTGTGCTGGTTGTCTCAAAAAGATAAATAACCCGATATCAACCGATAAATATCATGAACTGGTGTAAAATGTGGAATATTTTCATTATTTTGATACCATGTTAAGCTAGCAGATTATGTCAGGTTGATGTTAAGACAAACTCATTGTTATAAATGACGGGCTGATTAGTTTGAAAGTGGTTTTAATCACTTTGGTTAAAGACCTGTTTATTCATTAAGTAGCATAATTAATTACTTATGCTATGAGTTTTGTATGAGTCAAGCTTTGAGTGTCATGTCTGGTTTCAGAGACAGTGCCCTCCAAAAGTTTGTATACAAATCCTGTTTTAGGATTAACTAAACAATTTAATTAAGAACTCAAATTGATGGGTTTTTCTCGCTGGAGAACTTTGTCTGTATGAGATGTACCAGTGCTCACTAGAACAAAAATGAAATAAAAATGTTTTATTTTTCACAGAACAAAAGGATTTTATTTGTGTTGCATACTTTTCAGCAATAATGTTTAAAATAACTTTGTTCTGCACAGAGACATTGGGTAGAAAAAATACTTTTTCTACTGAAAAACCAACAAATTCTACTTTGGATTGAGAACTAGTCATATTTATCCACTATAAAAGAGACATTTGAGCCAAGTCCAAAATCAGCATTCATTGATTCATTATCATAATTTTATGATTTTAACTACATGTTACATGAATAAGCAACCCAGGTCGGTAGCGCAGTTGGTTGCACGCCGGAATTTGGACTCTTGTCCTGGGGGGGGGTATGGGTTTGAATCCCACCTGGGGAGGTTATACCCTTCCATGAAAAATTGACAATAATGTCAATTTTCCTCCATTAATAAGGTATATGGAGAAGTTTCCGGCCTTGTGGAAGGGCAGTTGAGTACAGGTTATAGACAAGGGTCCAGGAAAGCTAGGTTAGGATCGCTGGATGCCGTAAAATGACCAAAATGTGTTGACATGGCGTTAAACCCAGTAAAATCAATAAATAAATTCATGAATAAGCTCTAATTTTTGTAAAATAACTTGAAGTAGGCTTGATCAATTTTTCTCAAACTTTTGTTTGTCCACATACATTTGGAGGGCTCTGTGTTTTCATTTAGTTATGGATTAACTCAAAAATCTTAATTTGTTTAAAGAAATTCTTTCAAAGAGATTTGTTACTTACTTCAGTGTTAATAATGTATAAGGGTTTTGTATCGGAATTTTGTTTTGTGTTTGTTTTTTGTGTGTATAATCCTATCTACTGATTGGTTGAGTCGAGACATGCAAATTATGTAAGCTAACAATGATTTGTCTTGAACATAAGTTGAAAAACTTTTCAACCAAAATTGTTGATGGTTTGAAAATTTGTAGTCTCATCTATTCTATTGGTTCAGGTCAGCTGTGATCTTAGCTATATGAATAAATCTCTAATATAAGCCACCCGGCTAGCTCAATGAGTAGGGCACAAGTCTACTGATTGAGATTGCATTGCCCTTGGTTCACATAAAGGTCTGGTTAACAGCTAAATCCAGAGATTTTAGATTTCTCTATTTTCAGTTGTTTGTAATTACAAGTTCTATTGCTCCTTACGCCGTATTACTCCGATGTCAGCATTACACGTTAACTCGTTGACGATACACTGTTAGTTCAAATGATGTATATCTAATCAGTCATATGTAAGGCAAATTCCCTTGTATTGCTTCTGTTTGTTATATAAGCCATATACTTCATCAAAACTCCATATCAAACAGTGCAAATGGGGCTTTCATTTACTCTCCCAAATGAAATTTCACTATTCCCTGGCTTTAGGCTAGTGGGTTAAATCTATGACTGAAATAACTAAATTTGAAGCCTAGAGGAGCATGCCTAGAGTTATGGCCCTTAACATAATGTGACTTAGTATGCAGTTATCATGAAAATTATCAAGAAATTATATTTTACAGCTTGTTGAAACGACTAATTAAAATTCGTATTAGCTCCACCCAAGTGTATTAAAAACACACTTTTCTATATAAATGACAGCGTGAAGGAAATCGACATCACTTCAAAAACAATTTTCGTAACTTTCACTGGCAAATAAAATTTCTGTAAAAATGAAAAATCTTAAAATTTCAAGTGCCGATTAAAATCTTATGATTAATTGTACGACATGTAAAGGTAGTTAAAATCTACTACAACTCAACATAAGTGCTAGAACAGAGAAGCTATTGTTCATTTTTTTACGTTTTTCTTTTTTAGAAAACTTTAAACAGTTGATTGTGTATAGTATTGTGATTACATGATACAAAAAAACTTTTTGAAAGAGTTGATACGAAATTCTGCCAATAGTTTGAAAGTTTGTGAGTTTTAAGCAGAATAGCTTCTGTAGTGTACTAAAACCTGGCCCTTTTTTCTCCACCCGACTCTTTGGCTCAAATTGTTTACAAATTCAATGGACATGGACTCTATTGGTAAACCTTACTCATTTTACTGCTTACTTGTTATCTATTCCATGTATAGAGATTATTGAATAAATACTGAGTATTTAAATCAGCAGGGTAAATGTTTCCGTCACTGACATTTGACAGAAGATAAACAATAACTACATGTAAATTAAGAATGTAGATTAATTTTACACTAAACCCTATGCTCGTTTTGCGTGTATTACATTTCTATGTAATAATTATTATTTTTTATGAAATTTTCTGTAATTTGTCATTTGATGTTTTGTGGTTTTTGAGGTTTTATGAAAACATTAAAATCTGGGAGTTATAGGTCCTGGTAATTTGTAATCTGTCCTCCCTCGTTGAATGTAGTTTTACCAAGAAAAGTATGACATCATGATAAATTTTGGTGGATTTTGAAATAGTTAGGATTTGAATGTTATCTTCCTAATGAATGTATATGTTCAGACAGGCCTTTTTTTCCTTATATAACAGGGGCCGTTTACAGGAGCCTTCCCTCCTAAAATTTCTTTAAAGTCATGCAGTTTTCCCCAAATTTGGAGTTTACCTTGGATATTTTGTTCCCCTTTCTATGAAATTGCGATAAAATTTCCCCATATGTTCTGTATATAAAAAGGCCCCTTCCATAAGTACTGAAAAAAAGCTCTGTCAGGTCTGTCAATAAGCTTCAAGCTATAGACTTTAGCCTCTCCAGGAATCAGTGATTAGGACAACTTAATGCCGCAGTGTGACTTTAAAAATGGTTATGATAGTGTTGGTGGGTTTTTTTTTGGGGGGGGGATGAAGTATAATTACTCCATTCTCCACCCCAAAATGTTTATTTTTTCCCTTCTTCATAGCCTAAGTCCCTGTCTTAATAATTTTTGTTGATTTGGATTCTCCTCTATAAAAGCCAGTGCCACCTTTTGCCTGCAAGTGATACTGAAGGTGGACGAGTGTGAATCTGATTCTCATTATGACAAAAAAATCTTGCTATGAAACCTCATTTTATTTATGAGCTGTTTAACCGACTTAACAAGCAAACAATAAAAACAACATAATTAAAAATAACACATCATTGCACCTGTATTTTGGTTTCTGATATGGTTTTGTGGTGGTTTATACATACAGTGCCCTCCAAAAGTTCTAGGACAAAAATGTTGACAGGAGGAGGAAAAAAACAAAAACAAAACCTGAATACAAACTTGAATATGTCTGACATTAATTTTATTACACTAAATCATTAGCACTTATTCCATTTCAAATAACATGTATGTAATACATAGATAAAGACCTGTCAGTAAGAAATGACGCCATTTAAAATGTTTGATTAAAATGAAGTTAAGTTATAGGTATATTCAAATTAACTAAAGCACATATTTCCATATTGTCAGTGTTAAAGGTTTATTAAGTCCAAAACGAAGAAAGCCTCTTCATGGATTGCCATCTGGAAAACTGCATTGTGGGAGCAGTCTACTTTCATTTTGTTTTAAATAAAAAATTAATCACAAAAAACTCTTGAAATTACAGTTATTTATAAAACTATTCAAAATCGGTCCACAAAGGACTGTTTACATCTTCTGCACTACAGTTGATTTTGACTTAATTTTGAAAAAAGGGTTTTTGATTTAGGAAAAAAGGGTTTTTGATTTAGGAAAAAAGGGTTTATGATTTAGGGAAAAGTTGCACAGGAGGCTCGAGTATCGACAAATAAAATAATACTCGCCTTAGAAATGCAAAAGTCATATGAGCAAATTCCAAAAATTGGAATTTATTAGTTTATCAATGTATGATTTAAACTATGTTACATGAATAAGCTTTGATTATACCATGAAGTTCTGCTATAATGACCATCAAAATTTAAGGGTCTTATTTGCAGAATTTTTCTAGTGTAAGGACCCTTTTCTTCTCAAATTTAGCACTTAGTCAAAACTCCTTATTTTGCAGTAACCCCCAAGGTAGTCAGGTCTTTTAAGTGAAACTTAGCTAAAGTAAAATTACTTGGTAGTATTGTTAAATTTTATTCAAATGTGAGTGGTACATGCAACAACCAGTTCAGAAGTACTCCTGTGTTTATTTAAATAAGGGGGGTATATGCATAATCAATTTTTCTCAAAATTTCAGTTGTCCAAAAAGTTTTGGAAGTCACTATATATTGTTTGTGATAATATTGAAATTGTCCTCTAAGTGCATGTGTTTCGTTCATGTATCAGTTTTTGGTAACATCGCACCTGTGGTTTTAGACCTTTTCATATTAATGTGGTTGAACAAAGTTACATCGTTTCACCAATTTTTTTCGTGACAGTGCAATTAAAAAGTGCTTCCCAGGCAAAAAGTAGCTTAACCTTCAAACCTTTACATTTGTCATCGGTGTTGATTTAAGGTTTAATTATCGAAAACGTTGCAAAAATATGCTGCAAAAAATTCAAATTTATTTATAATTTTTTCGTATTCAATTGAACGCATTCATCACACAAAGCCTTCTGGGTAATTTTCTTACAGAAATTTGTAAACAAGTTTTGTTTATACAATTAACTGTAATGTTTACTGCTCTTTATCTTTGATGGATGTGTCTGCTTGCAATGGTGGAAAAAATTACACCAGTCTCGGCTTTTTGGCGTTTTTTCTTCTAATTGATGTCCTGGTTTTAAGATCTGTGTCGAGGAAATATTGCGCTGTTTGGTTAAGACAGATCGAGGTCCATTATTGTTAAATTATTCCACTGTAAGTGGGGCATACAGTAACCCTGCTGATTTAAATACTCAACATTTTGTTTGGTAATCCCCATACATAAATATAAATACATTATACAGTTATTTCATGTGTGATAGGGAACAGTCAAACTGTTGGCCCGAGGTGGAGGGAATAGTGTTTTGAACTGTTTCCCGAGGCCGTAGGCCCTGGGAAACAGTTTAAAACACTATTCCTGACATTGAGGGACAACCGTTTGACTGTTCCCAAATCACACATAAAATAACTGTTTTATTACCTGATCAATTACTATTTTAACAGTACTTGACATGTTTAAAGCGTCTGGTAAAGTCTAAAATCCCGTAGCAGTTACTTCCCTTTACATAAGTACAGTAACAGTTTGTGACGTCAATACATGACGTCATTACGTGACGTCAGAGCACGCGCGGGAAACAGTCAAAACTATTGACCGGTCAACAGTTCACTCAGAAAACAGTTAAAAATATCGAATTACACTTATATAAGCAATCAGGTAATAAAAATATCTATTTTAATTATACCCCCGCTTCGAAGAAGAGGGGGGTATACTGTTTTACCCTTGTCCGTGCGTGCGTGCGTGTGTGCGTCCGTCCGTCCGTTACAAAATTTCCGTCACAGTTTTCTCAGCAACTATACCATGCAGCAGCCTGAAACTTTGCATATTGCTTCATCCTATAGTCCCATGTGGTGTAAAGCGATTTCATGCTCCTTGCTCATCTACTTCCTGTTTGTCGCATATTTTTAGATTTTGGCGGGGGTATCACTAGTGAGCATTAGCTCACAGATTTACTTGTTGGTCTTGAGTACTGAAGTATTGCATGAGTGTTGAATTTTCTACACATAACAGTCTTAATTACTAACTTTTATTCTAAAAGTCCCTTGACTGGTGAAGATTTCGTCAAAGACGGCTGTTAAAGACATGTTGTCTACTCCCACAATGTAGAAGCAGTTTACAAAATTTTAGCAGCTGATTCTATAAAGTTATCTTGTTTGTAGAAATTTGGTTGTGCAAAAGAAATTTTGGTTGCCCAAACTAGAAATTGGTTGTCTCTAGCAACCGTACACCCACTAATTTTGTAAGCTGTAGAAAGGTAAGTAGGTACAGTAAATAGAAAAGTCCACAGAGTTGGTACCAAATTTTTACTAATATTTTTTATTATTTTATATTTTCAGAGATCTCAGGGCATCAGGATCAAAATAGAGTACAATGAAGAAAAAAGGTAGGTTTTCCTTTATGTTGAAATATATATTTTTCAGTTTTCTCCTTAACCCACTAGCCTGAACCCCTAGCCTGAGTCAAAATTGTTTCTGGCTAGGGGAAATAACCTATATCATGAGCTAATGGCATAAAAAGGGTATTACTACTTAGCTCTTTTAAAAAGTCTATTCCGTGTTGGCCAGATACTATACAATGGGTTTGCTTCAAGGTAGCAAAAAACAAGATTGTAAAGGCAGCAAATATCAGAGTGTTTTGATTGTAATTTGTTGTTATGCTAGCTAGAGCTACATCAAACCGAAGCTCACTACTAGCTAGCAGCCAAATTTATTATGTTTAATAATATAAGGCAAAATTTTCAACTAGCCAGACTATATGAAATGAGTTATTTTTACTAGCCCCATCAATTTTCACAAGTTTTGGGCTTTGGGCCAGTTGGATAAGTTGCCGATTTATATGCTGTGGCTGCAATGTGCGCCGTATGTTGACAGTTGGTGTGTGACTCGATGATCAGGGAAGTTAATGCCAAGAGTTGACTAAATAGTGATACTAAAATTAGACTTCAAAAACCTTGCTTTAACTTTAACTTTAACTGACTTATATGTGAGGGTATAACATAGGTCCCTAGCATACCATCTCTTTTTTCCCTCCTAAAGACCCTTTTTTATCCTTTTTCAACCATAAAAGATCCTTTTCTACTTTGTTACAAGTTGAGTGTTTCACAAGCTTAACAATCAACCAATCAGCTTCCTCCATAGATATCTTTCGACCAATCAGCTTCAAGAATAGAAATCTGATACATTATCTCATAATTATGTTGTAAGTGTGATTATTGAGATAAAAGTGTAATGACTTGTTTTTCTTGCAAAATTCCAAATTTCCTTTTCTTGAAGTGTTTTTAATTATTGAGGCTTGCTTTCATAAGACATTTTGTGTGAGCAGTCAGGCCTTATTGCTTGTATGTGAAAAATAGTGAAACCTCTTAGTTTGGCCATATAATGTCCACCTTTCCACAACTCCCTTAACACATAAGTCTTGTCTCCTTGCTATGATATTTTCTAAAAGAAAATGACCTTTCTTGCAACTATCAACTGTTGCCAACTGTCACCCCTTAACAACTGTCACTTCAAAAACAACCTCTCAACAGTCACCTCTCAACAAAGTTGTCTCTCAACAACAGTCACCTCTCAACAACAGTAATCTTTCAACAACAGTCACCTCTCAACAAAGTCGTCTCTCAACAACAGTCACCTCTCAACAAAGTCGTCTCTCAACAACAGTCACCAGGTCCTCTCAACAACAGTAATCTTTCAACAAGTCACTTCTCAATAACAGTTACCTTTCAACAACAGCAGGGTTTGTACAGTCTTGAAAAGGCCCTAAATTACTATTTTGAAGGCCCTAATTTAAATTGATAACAGTTTGGCTGGTAAATAATCAAAATCTGAATGATTTTCATGGTAATTGAGCGCCAAAATGAATTTATATCTTTTTAATAACTTATGATTCTGTATTTTTTTGGCCACTCGACCTAGGGACGAATTGACTCAAGGATGAACTATAACATTGCTTTATCTAGTTTTTTTAAGGAAAAGTCTGAGGCATCGAAATAGAGCCCTAAAAATTTAAACCCTGAATTAAGTTATAATGGCCCTGAAAAATGCTTAAAAGGCCTTAAATTTATGTATGAGAAGTCTGTATAAACCATAAACAGTCACAGTGACCTCTCAACAACAGTCACCACTCAACAACAGTCACCACTCAATGACAGTCACCTCTCAACAACAGCCACCTCTCAACAACAGTCACCACTCAACAACAGCCACCTCTCAACAACAGTCACCATTCAACAAATGTCACCTCTCAACAACAGCCACCTCTCAACGACAGTCACCCCACTCAATGACAGTCACCTCTCAACAACAGCCACCTCTCAACAACAGCCACCTCTCAACAACAGTCACCTCTCAACAACAGTCACCTCTCAACAACAGCCACCTCTCAACGACAGTCACCACTCAACAACAGTCACCTCTCAACGACAGTCACCTCTCAACGACAGTCACCCCACTCAATGACAGTCACCTCTCAACAACAGTCACCTCTCAACAACAGCCACCTCTCAACGACAGTCACCCCACTCAATGACAGTCACCTCTCAACAACAGTCACCTCTCAACAACAGTCACCTCTCAACAACAGTCACCACTCAACATCAGTCACCTCTCAACATCAGTCACCTCTCAACATCAGTCACCTCTCAACAACAGCCACCTCTCAACAACAGTCACCTCTCAACAACAGCCACCTCTCAACAACAGACACCTCTCAACGACAGTCACCCCACTCAACATCAGTCACCTCTCAACAACAGTCACCTCTCAACAACAGTCACCACTCAACAACAGCCACCTCTCAACGCCAGTCACCACTCAATAACAGTCACCACTCAACATCAGTCACCTCTCAACAACAGTCACCACTCAACGACGGTCACCACTCAACATCAGTCACCTCTCAACAACAGTCACCACTCAACAACAGCCACCACTCAACAACAGTCACCTCTCAACGACAGTCACCTCTCAACATCACATATATTAAATTCACTATTGTCATGCAATTTCTAATCTAATAACCCTCCCAACTGCAATCAGTGGGCAATAATGGCTAATTTCGTATAGAAGTTTGGGTTCTGACTGTTGAACAGAGGTTCTACTGTAGATTGATGTAATTGCTTATAATTTATCATGTTGCATGTGTTTAAAAGACTTATGTATAATTGTTAGTGGAGATTTGTGAGACAATTAGAATGGTGTTTGATCTTTCTGAAATCTGTCAAAAGTTCCACTCAGCCTGTAATCCCCCACTTTCTCTCTGTGTCTTGAAGTCTTATCTTAAAAGAATGCTTAAATTACATGTCAGTTAAAATTAAGTCTGGAATTTTTTCTTGCAAGTTCAATGTACCCCTGAAAGAATTTTCATGTGAAAAAAATATTCAATTAATGAATGCTTTATGTTATGAAAAGTGGGGATATTCAAGGAGAGGGAACACTGGTCTTAAAAGAAAGGTTAAATGTAAAACTCCTATTTTTTTTTTGTCAAAGCTTTTATCAAGAAATAAGAAACTTGATGGAAAATGAAGTCATCTGAAAATGTCAATTTACATTTTGTAAAAACACTGAAATAATGCTGGGAAGAAATGATCATTTGATGGTAAAAAAACAACATTCAAACAATGTCTCTAATTGAATGAAAAATATTTTTTTGAAATGCTTGCCTAAGGAGTACAAAATTATAAAAGAAAACTGCCTATTAAAAAAAAAACCAAAAAACATGTTCATGTAAAACTTGCACTTCTAAAAAAAGTGCTCAAAGTATTATATTTTTTTATAAAAAAAATAACTACACTAAGGTACTAGTTATTTAATTTTGGCACATGAAAGCTTGTTTTTTCCTACACAAAATATAGAAAAAAACGTTTTGTTATTTTTTTATTGTAAAAATGCACTTCTAATATGTATTTTGGTCTAAAACAAATGCTCATCTGTCACACTTATAAAAGATTTATCTAACATTTACATGTAACTATATTACTTTATAATCCCTCCTCCCCCCACCACCCTCTATCTTAATTGTTTGAATAATGACAAACAGGTGTTCTTGTACTTGTCGACTTTAAAACATAATTTACATGTTACTTACATCATTCTCTCTACATAAGCCATTTTTAAAGGCTGTGTCATAATAATTAACGGTTTCCCTCCAAACTTTCTTGGACAAGTCATGCAGTGCTCAACATTAAGTCATCCAATAGCACCTGATGATCTGTATTTAGATTTAGACAACTTGTTATTGCTCGTAAACATTTGGTTTGGGCAATTACATATACATATATTGTCCAACTGGGCAATTGGCTTAAAAAATTATTTTCCAGTCCTGTCAAATGAAATTCTGAAAATATTAGTTATTCCTACTGCAAGTTATTCTACTATAATGAAAGCTTACACATGTAAAATAGTTCGAATCTTATACATGTTTTTATATATTAATTAATGCTGATTTTCGACTTTTATCGTTAATAAAATATTTATAAATTAACAATGAATTTATTATGGCCTAATGCATATTTTTTTGTTTTTATTAAGTTTTAAATAATCTAACATGCGTTAAAAATTCATCTTGCATGCATGATGCACACAAACAGTGTAAGATAAATTATTTTTATTTTAGAAAATATTTAATTTTATCACATCATTTATGATGTTTATTTACTTGAAACAATTGGTGGCAATTTTAGTTGTTCAAGGTTGTGATATTTAAACTCTATTCCAAGAAATCAACAAGTTGTACTTTCCCTGAGCTGTCAGGTTTGTATTAAATGATAGTTTATATAATAAAAGGTTTGTCAGGTTTATTTTAAATGATAGTTTATATAATAGTAGGTTTGTCAGGTTTATATTAAATGATAGTTTATATAATAAAAGGTTTGTCAGGTTTATTTTAAATGATAGTTTATATAATAGTAGGTTTGTCAGGTTTATATTAAATGATAGTTTATATAATAAAAGGTTTGTCAGGTTTATTTTAAATGATAGTTTATATAATAGTAGGTTTGTCAGGTTTGTATTAAATGATAGTTTATATAATAAAAGGTTTGTCAGGTTTATTTTAAATGATAGTTTACATAATAGTAGGTTTGTCAGGTTTGTATTAAATGATAGTTTATATAATAAAAGGTTTGTCAGGTTTATTTTAAATGATAGTTTATATAATAGTAGGTTTGTCAGGTTTATATTAAATGGTAGTTTATATAATAAAAGGTTTGTCATGTTTATATTAAATGGTAGTTTATATAATAGTAGGTTTGTCAGGTTTATATTAAATGGTAGTTTATATAATAGTAGGTTTGTCAGGTTTATATTAAATGGTAGTTTATATAATAGTAGGTTTGTCAGGTTTATATTAAATGGTAGTTTATGTAATAGAAGGTTTGTCAGGTTTGTATTAAATGGTAGTTTATATCTCATAATAGTAGGTTTAGGAATCATTGTAGGAACAGTGGTCCAGTGGTAGGACATGCTTAGGAGAGGTCCTGGGTTCAAACAACACTTGAGGCACTGCTTATTTTCTTTGAGCAAAGTATTAACCTACAATAAGGGACTTTAGTCAGTTATTTCCCCTTAGTATACTCTTTAATAGGTAGGTCCATTTAGTTGGATTACTTGGATTTTAACCTTACTTATCTATGTCAATTTGCAAAATTTTATCTTAAATAACTTTTTTGTAAATCATTTAATTTGTTTGAAATTCAAGCTTAGTATTTTAAGAGCAGTAAATGACAGTAGTGAAAGAACTATCTGAATTTCATCACTTCTGTTAATATCTTAATTAATAAGAAAGATATTAGATGAACTATTTTGTTATCCTTGCATAGGAATTCAATGATAAAATCCAAGGATTCCAACTGTAAGGACCTACTTATCAATTGGATTGCTTAAGATTTTATTAGGGAAAGATAAATGCCTAAAGTCCCTTAGTGTTCCACTCCAACCTGGTGTAAAGGGTACTGTGAGGGGATCATCTGCCTGAACTGACTTTCAATGATCAAAGGTTATAATATGAAATTGTAAAGTTGGCTGAACATGTATATGTAAACAGACTTTAAACTGCACTTTAATATTTTTTAGACAAAATGAGAAAAATCCTTATGTAACATAAAGATAACATTTATCAATCGTCTCACTAGTAAATAGGACTCACTTAAAAATATTGCATGTCAAATAAAATTATCAAATGTATTAATTTCAATCTAAACACAATTTAAGTAAAAAATCTCTTTGCCTGTACTTAAAACCACAAGCTACTGTAAATAATTAGCAATGTCACATCAAATAAAACAGTATGTTTGACATAAAAGACTTTATAACAACTTCAAACATCAACTGATTGCAAGAAATCTTGTCCAATCTTTATGTGAAATTATTTCACTCATAACAATATTAATTTGCACTTGAAGTTCCCAATATAAAATGCTTCATGCTATGATGTCCCATGTTGTTCAACAATTTGGATTTAAAGTGCCGAGTTTGCTATTTCGTGTCTAGTTTGGAAACTGAGCTTATCCAAAATCGGCAAAATTTCTACATTCTAACAATTCAAGGGCTGAACGAAACACTAAGGTAACTATTTGAAAAGAAAGGAAGTTACAAATTACAAATTTTGGTTCTCAGTTTGAAATACCAATCTTAAAAAAGTTCTATAAAAACTGACTGGTAAACTGACTGTCACACCCAATATGGTATGGCATTGTAACCTACACTCTTTTCAGCAAATACTGGTAGTGGAACCAAAACTATTTATGGGTCACATAATACAACACAAGAAATGACATCAAGGTTACATGCAGGGTTCACAAGGTTCGCACTGGTCCTTGAAAGTCCTTGAAATCGATTTTTTCCTTGAAAAGTCCTTAAATTTGATATTTCCTTGAAAAACACCCAAAAACGTCCTTGAATTTGGCGCAATGTCCTGGAATTTTTAAAATCTATCCTTGAAAATACAAAATGCTCAGAAATATATAATATAATAAAAAAAATTCCCCGAAAATGTAAAGATCTTGATTTTTTTCGTAAAATTGCGATTGTCGTCGAGTCAATACATTCCGAGATGTATACGCGGTCCCGGATAACGGGTTCCGGACGTTAAACTTTCGTGACGTCACTAGTAATGGCTGCGCCCACACTGACTGAATGTTTTTGAGTTACTATTAAATATGGGTAAAACGGGGAGGAAATGTTCTTTCCAGCAGTGTTGGTTAGTTAAATTCAAATGGATTAAACAAAGTAAGGATCCACACAAGGCTTTGTGTCGCTCTTTTTTAAAAGAAATTGACATTTCGTCGATGGGGGAAAGTGCAATAACATCTCACGCTAAAAGTATGAAGCACATTAAAGCAGTGGTAGATACGTCTTCCCTTCAGTTGCATGGATTTGGATTAGTCAAACCGGGCTGTTCCTCAACATCAATCATTGACCTTGAAACGTGTGACAGTAACAATAATGTGATTAAAAGTCCACCTCCACCCACTCCACCCTCTCAGTCTGCATCAAATTCTTCATGTATTGACAAATTTGTGAGTAGAAAGGAAACCAAAAAGCTGAAATTCTCTGGACATTGCACACCATATACAGTCACCATTCATATAAGTCTAACTCAGAAATTGACAAGTTGTTTAGTGTAATGTTCCCTGACAGTGAAATGGCAAAAATGTTCAAATGTGGTGAGAGGAAAACAGCATACCTTGCGCAGTTCGGCATAGCTCCATACTTTCAAAATGAGTTGATAGCCAGCATCAGAGGTCCCTATTCTGTTATGTTTGATGAAAGTCTGAACAAAAAAGACCAGTCCAAACAAATGGATCATGTCCATGTGAGGTACTGGTGCGGTCAAGAAGTTGTGACTCGTTATCTGACATCTGAATTTCTTGGTAAGGAAAAAAAAGTAAAATATAAAAAAGTGACTGTAAAATGTTATGCTTATTAAAAATCAATAGGCCAAGTTTAGTCTGTTAAATTTATCGACATTATTTAAGTATTTTAATGCTTTCATTATAACCTTAAAATTGTTTAGATTGTTTCAATATTTTATAGGCGATGGCTAGAGTTACGGTACTGTAACTCTAGACCCAGGTTGTAGAGTCACGGAAGATCCGTAACTGTAGAAAACACTGTCAGGGTTGTCTAGATTTACAGAAGTCAAATAACTTGTGTATGTTTCGACTTTTGAACATCGAAAAACTTGTATATATTCATTATTACTCGAAATGTTTTGTACCAAACGTGTCCTTGAAAAACAATAATGTGTCCTTGAATGTCCTGGAAAAGTCCTTGAATTTGAAGATGAAATTTCTGTATGAACCATGGTTCAACACTTTTTGAAACTATCAGTGTTCTGGGATTCAAAAGCTTGGATAAGGAATCCCTGTTATTATTCACCTCAAAATATGGCTGACCGATGGACAAATCCTGTAAAAAAATTAACTGTCTATCTAGATCTGCAGGTTTCCAGGTCTGTCTGGGGAAAAAGTGATCTCATCTGCATAGTTTTCAATTAATCAAATTTATGTATTATGTATCTGATACTGAAGACTTGGTTTGGTCCTGTAAAAAGACCTACTGTCAAGTAATAAACTGACGAGTGGTGACTGCTGTTATTCTTTGCTGAGAATTCAATAAAGATTTCTGAAAAGATTTCTGAAAAGATTGGCCAGTTCTTATGTCACTTCAATCTTTGAATAGTTAATCACACTCACAGTTAATTACTGAAAATCTGTATCCAAAAGTTTTATCTTTTCGTACAGCTTTATTAAGTGAGGATCATAGAAAAAATGAACAAATTTTTAAATTATATTCACATCATGTAATTAGTTTTGCCTATTAAATCCATGATGGATGTACACTGGGTACAAAAAACTTTAATTATAGAAAATTCAAAATATTTAAAGAAACACACCATTGAATGTTCATGCTCTGAAGATATTAGTGTCAAAACATTCTTTTGTGTACCAGTCATAACTTTAAAATGTCTAGTACTAAGAGCAACAGTGATCACAAGTCTCATACAGGTACTTGTAGTTGTAGCTACAATGATCACCAATCTCATACTGGTACTTGTAGTTGTAGCTACAATGATCACCAGTCTCATACAGGTACCTGTAGTTGTAGCTACAATGATCACCAATCTCATACTGGTACTTGTAGTTGTAGCTACAATGATCACCAATCTCATACAGGTACTTGTAGTTGTAGCTACAATGATCACCAATCTCATACTGGTACTTGTAGGTGTTGTTACAATGATCACCAATCTCATACAGGTACTTGTAGTTGTAGCTACAATGATCACCAATCTCATACAGGTACTTGTAGTTGTAGCTACAATGATCACCAATCTCATACAGGTACTTGTAGTTGTAGCTACAATGATCACCAATCTCATACAGGTACTTGTAGTTGTAGCTACAATGATCACCAATCTCATACAGGTACTTGTAGTTGTAGCTACAATGATCACCAATCTCATACAGGTACTTGTAGTTGTAGCTACAATGATCACCAATCTCATACAGGTACTTGTAGTTGTAGCTACAATGATCACCAATCTCATACAGGTACTTGTAGTTGTAGCTACTATGATCACCAATCTCATACTGGTACTTGTAGTTGTAGCTACAATGATCACCAATCTCATACAGGTACTTGTAGTTGTAGCTACAATGATCACCAATCTCATACTGGTACTTGTAGGTGTTGTTACAATGATCACTAGTCTCATACTGGTACTTGTAGTTGTAGCTACAATGATCACCAATCTCATACAGGTACTTGTAGTTGTAGCTACAATGATCACTAGTCTCATACAGGTACTTGTAGCTGTAGCTACAATGATCACTAGTCTCATACAGGTACTTGTAGTTGTAGCTACAATGATCACTAGTCTCATACAGGTACTTGTAGTTGTAGCTACAATGATCACCAATCTCATACAGGTACTTGTAGTTGTAGCTACAATGATCACCAATCTCATACAGGTACTTGTAGTTGTAGCTACAATGATCACTAGTCTCATACAGGTACTTGTAGTTGTAGCTACAGTGATCACTAAGTCTCATACAGGTACTTGTAGTTGTAGCTACAATGATCACTAGTCTCATACAGGTACTTGTAGTTGTAGCTACAATGATCACTAGTCTCATACAGGTTAAATTATTTTCTAATGCCTGCTTTCATAATTATACATGTTGAATGAAAATTAATTTATCTAAGTAAATGAACAGTGGATTTGGAGCTTTTGAATGTAGCTTCCCAAAGGGGGTTGAATTGCACCCAGGGCAGATATACCCTTTCTGGAAATATTTTATAAAAAAAGTAATTTTTACTCCATTAATAAGGTATATGGAGAAGTTGCTGGTTTTGTGGAAGGGTAGGTGAGTACTGGTTATAAACGAGGGTCCTGGCAGCTCAATTACTGAAATAATGTTGTCACGGCATATATTAACCAGTTAATAAAAAATAAATATAAATATTGGTACGAGTTTATTATGCCCAGAAATTTAATTTTTAGTGTGTAGCATAAAAATTAATCAGACTCCAGAGTTATGGCTCTTCTATTGTGTTTCTAAACTGATGTATTCTACCCCCTAGATCAGAAGAAAAAAACAAAACATTTAATGTTAATAAAAACATTTTGAAAGGTGATCAAAAACCTTAAAACATCATTTAATTAAATGTTTTAGAATAAATATTCATTGTGGTTCATTTCTAATTTTACCTTAAGCCCACAGTAGTGGAAGGGGTAATTATTGGAAGTACCTAGGCTATTATCATATTTCAATTTCACTATCTCAGCAGGGATATATTTACAAAAATGGTGAGTTTTGTATACATAATAATAAAGATTGTTTATAAACATTTATATGACTGAATCATTGTGACATAAAAGCATGACAAAGCAAGATTATTTTTTCCTTACAGTTAAACCTCTTTTAAATGACCACCTCTGAGTGACAGCCATCCTCTCTTCATCACCCACTCATCCCCCTCAGAGAATCATCTGTCTTCATTTCCCCATGAAAAAGAATCTGGCAGTCTGCCTACACCAGGCACCTCTCTGTCACACTAATGGTCAGTTCAATGGTCAGTTAAGCACACTCTTGTTTGACTTTTTGGTTGGGTTTAACTCTGTAACACCAGATTGTATAGGTCTTATCATTACAGTCATACCACAGCAGTCAGTCAACATAGCTCACTATCCTTGAAATCTCTGGATTTAGGCACTTACTTTCGTTAGTGACTGGCGACTGTCACACATGATTTAGAATCAGTGGTTACTTTGAGGGAAAATGGCAGTACTTGGAAATTATACCATGATCAAACTCTTAGAAAGTATGCTCCTGCCTGGGAATCAAACCTACAACCTCTTGATCAGTAGACTTGTGTGCTACAGGTTAAACAAGCTACCAGCTTCTGGCTGTTGTATAGAGGTTTTGTTATACTTCTTGTATTTTTGTACTAAATGTATTTGTTCTAGGCTTTGAAGGGTAATAGTTTAATAAAATACTGAAATCTAGGCTATTTATCTATAATACATTCAATTTTATAAACATTTAATTGATGTGATCAAGTTTATACTCATCCAAGTAGAAAATATTTGTTTTCACTTTTTATATTATGAAAAAAAAAGATAGTTTATTGTCACCAAAACATATGAAGTGTTCAGTCTACAGTGTACTTACATGCTATAGACCCCTTGATAAACACAAAATGTGCAAAAACTATCATCAATCGGCCCATTGGGTGCACTGAACAAAAAAACATATTTTTGGAGGTGAAGGAGAATGGTGGAGAATTTTTCATCAGATTTTATGCTATACTGAAACATTTAAGAATATAATTATTATGGTATGTAAAATTTTAGCTTGGTCATGAAATAATTTCTACAGCTATTCTCCAACCACTGATCCTCAAACATAGAAACTGGTTAATTATGAGATTAATAGTCTTTCCAGGAACAGTGCCACAAAAAATCACGCAAGAATATAATATTATCCTGTTTGTCTCAAATTCATCTAATTTGAAGCATTGATCATTACACAATTTTGCAAAATCATGGTTTAAACAGACGGAATTTTTCTTTCTTTCTATACAGTGACATTTCTACCAAAGTAAATAAAAGTTTTATAGGTTAAACCTTGGTTGAAATGTTGACTGATATAAAATATGGCATCTTACGTATAATTGTATCCAAGGTCTCGGATTATGTTACAGATATTTCTATTCATAATTATGACTTGTAGATCAAATGACCTGGCCAAGATGACATCGTTTGTTATATTTTCCTCACAAATCATAAATTTCTATGGGTCAACTCAAAACTAGTCTACATTCTTATTTATTTACGTGTTGTTAGACTACTTTTGCACCGACCCTTCGAAATATAATATATGCGAAATATTGTAATACTTGTTGATGTTATGGGGAAATGACAAGAAAGTTTTTATTTATGTATTTTCAAGTAGGTTATTATCTAGTACATCATCAAGGGTACATTTTCACTGATGTATTAAATTTACTATTTTTACGACAGCGTGGGTAGATAGACAAAGTGGTATTTTGATATCCCTTTTAAATGCATTAAATTTTGTTACTGTCACTGACATAACAAAAATTTTACACGGTTTCAAGCTTTGCTAAGATCAAGCTGTAGTTTATTAAAGATATATATTATGTGTATTATACACATGATTATCAAAATTTTAACAGTTTTGTGTCAAATTTTTGTGGCAGCCAAATTTAGGAAAAAATTTAAAAGAACTTACATTTCACTGTCTGAAAATGTGCACATCAGCTTGTAAGTTGTTTACTCTGAATCGTCTGCACAAATTATTATTGCACTTGACTTAGTTACAGCTTAATACAACTTAATGTAACATTTAGTGCAGAGGATTTGGAGCTGGCCATCAAAAACTCACTGGATCAGTTGGGAATTTTATGTGGAAATGAGGATATAAACAAACAAAACTTTTTTACTTAGAAAGGGCCTATGGCCTTCAAGGTTTAAATTTTGTGGTGGTGTTTCAATTTTTTATTGCTTTAAGAATGATTCTGTATGACCAATGGTGAATGGATGGAACAGAATTGCTGAAGTCAGTTCTTAGTTAAAAAATGTGTACCCATCTTCAAAAGTTATCCAGGAAAACATATAAGACTAAACTGCTATATAAAACAACCTGAAAGTCTTGAAAATTGGCATATTTTAGACATGAAAACAAAACAAAAACAAAACGGAAGCAAAAAAATAAACATGCTAGGATACTTAACTTTATAACTTATTCAATTACTCTTCATAAATGTCAGGAGACAACCTTGGACTGAAAGTGCAAAACTTACGTTAAAAAAATTGAAAAACTCAAAATTCTTAAATTTACTGCGAAAAACGAATACATTTATTTATTCCATTGCTTGCTTTACCTTGACTTCAATAAGTTTCAACTTTGACCTGGAATTTCTTCAAGTATTCAAGGAAATAAATCCGTCTGCTGTAATTTGGCATGGCGCCAACTCGTGCACTTGAAAATTGGAATAGATAATTTCCTCTTCCCCAAGTAAAAGTACTTATTTCTTTCTGACTGCCACTTGTTGGTTTTTTCTCGGAAGGTAAATTAATGTGATTCATTCATTTTTTCATATGGAAGACATTAGGCAGTATTGAGAAAAATATTGGTTGCCTCGTACCCTTACACTGACTGAAAAACAGGGTTTTCCTTAAAGGGGTTCACTTGGGGACCCAGAATTTTAATTTTTGGGACATTAGATAATTTTGCTTGTCACTCATATTTCTACAAGGCTCCACATAAATTTTTTCATTCAGTGAACAGCATGCTATATATATATGTATGTTATACATGCCAAAACCAAATATTTAATAGCTGTAACAAGTTTCCTGAACCCAACTATAGGTTGTCAAGGTCAATAGGACAACCCTTGATCCCTGGACTTTTTGAAGTGGGGTTCCACTTTCGACCCCAAATATTCATCTTTGGGACATTTGGTAGTTTTTGGGTTATTCATGATGAACTCTATCATGCAATGGTTCTCTTTTTGAGACTGATCTGGTTAAATTTTCTTCCAAGACTCATATTTGAATAAAACTCTTGAAGATACTCTGGCCTAGTTAATACAGTATTCCCCTAATTGTCCAAAACCTGGGATTGGTGAAAACTGTTTTGGGCTTGTGAAAGTTTCCTGATTGTAAATAGTCAGGCTAATTGATAATTTTAGCCACAACTATAAAATCTAATAAATCGTGCTAGTGCTTTTGAGAATTTAAAGTCAAGAATGTATTGAATGTTATATTATAAAAAGAATTTTTTTCACATGGGACACGAAACAATTTTGTGTAATTTTGGTCTTGGTAAAAAGTCGGTTTTTAGGTCTTCCTGGAGTCATCTGACATAGAGGGTTTTTTTTCCATATATCTGGGAAATTCATGATTTAAGAAAATGATAATATTTATCTATCTCTGAACAGACGTATATTATATCTGTATCAGAGGTTGGCTATATTGTTTGGCTGAATTATGGAATATAACTTAGAACTTGGTTAATGGTTTACTGAGCCAGATTGTCAAGGGGGTTTGTAGAGCTAGCCAGTTTTTCAAAGGGTTTGCAGAGGCAGATTTTCAGTGATAACTTTTAAAAATGTTTGTTTGTACTGCTTCTGCAAAGATGAAAAAAAAACCATAAATTTGAGTTCTGAATAATGTCTATTAGACATACCAAAACTATACAGTCATGGAGTACATTTTTTTCCAAATATGTGTTATGCTTTTAAATGTACAAAGATAAAACATGAAGTCAAAGGATTTTTTATTTGTTCTAACATGCATCAGCAGCATGTTAGACATGTATAACATCATATCAATTGATACTTAACCTTTTGATGTTTTTTTTAATACTTTTTCCCAAGTGGATAGTTACAGAAGGCAGAGCTTTAGACCCCCGACCTCTCTTGCACGAAATTTTCAAAATGAAGTTTTTTGAAATTGGTGCAGTAAGGTTCTACTGTTAGGAGTGTCAAAATAGATGGTCTTTAAAGCCTATAGGCGAATTGTAGGGACTTTATTTTCTTTAATTAAGTATTTGGAGTAAAATAATGCATTGATTTGCAATAACCGAGGTGATCTTTATAAAATTTGTATTCGATACTATATTTAAGGGACTATCCCAACTCTTTCAAAAAAAAATCTTTGCTTAGACCCTCTTCTCTTGGAAATATTTGTTATTCTGCCCCTGCTTTTATGTACTGTAGGTGAAATGTACTTTAGCTCAGTGATGAATATATAAGTATGTAGAAGCTTGGTATTTTACCTGTAACATATGTAAATTAGGTCGTTGAAAACTAGGTCATCGTAACCTGCACCTAAATATGAATTACATTATATGATTTTATGTTAAAATTCAAACTTTACCCTCCCCAAAATATGCATATCCCCCCTTTCTAAAAGTAATATTCTTCTGTCCTAAATGTTTTGTACAACTTATTTCAATTTCTTAAATTATCATTGAGAAATGTCAGTAGTGGTTTCAATTGTTGGATTTTTAAAGACAGAAATAATTCTTTGAAAAGGTTATTTTGTTGATGGAATATTACATCAAGCATTTTGTTACTATTTTCTCCATGAATAAGGGCCTAGCCACATTCCTCTATAAATGAAAATGTAAGCTGGAATAGTGCTTTAAAGTAACAGTTGAGTCAGGTTTGACTTGGAAGGTGGGGAGTATTTATGTGACTTTATGATACTTTAAATATTATGAAATATTTGAAGCATTTCAAACACCTGTGAATAAAAAAAATTGATTTTATGAGTTGTTTATTCATGAATAAGAATGAGTTTTTTACAGCAGTTTAAAAGTATTCTGAGCCTTATTCATATTAATAAAATGGGCTGTCTCAAAATTAGACCAAATCCTTCTATTGAATTATTGTATCACATGTATGCTCCAACTGGGAATCAAATCAACAACCCCTCTTATTTCTATAAACTAGCCTAAGTCATGGTTTTGCACTACAGAGCATAAAGTATTTATAAACTTGAATTTTGCTCTAAACTATGGGCAAATATTATCCAAGGACTTACCACAAAATTTAGTTGTAAATCCCTCTGTATTGAAATATAATATTTTTTATGATACTTTGCCCTGATGAGCCATACCATGTTTATCACTTACCCTGATGGATTTATAATTTGTCACTGATTAAAGTGTTAACAGTTAATGCATTTTAAATGATCCTATCTATATATTGTCTGTGTTTATTTATTTAACTCTGATATTACTTAGTAGGTTGACCTGAGTATTGATAATGATAATTTCTTGTTGCTTCAAAGTCCATACTTTCCTAAAAGGATACATAACAGAGTGTTTATCCTTAAGAAAGTTTTTATGATAATGCGGAGATGTTCAATTTTTTCATTGTTTACATTTTATTCAATGATAATATGCAGTGAAAATATAAAACTGTGTGGTATTCACTACAGTGAAAATATAATATATTGAGGTAGTTATTGCAGTGAAAATATAATATATTGAGTTAGTTATTGCAGTGAAAATATAATATATTGAGTTAGTTATTGCAGTGAAAATATAATATATTGAGGTAGTTATTGCAGTGAAAATATAAAGTCATGTGTATTCATTGCTCTGAAAATATAAAAACTCATTGTATTCACTGCAGTGAAAATATTAAATAATTAATATTGCACTATTTTCTTGTGAGCTCATTAAATGTAACAGTTGGCTGTAAAACAATATATAAAAACTCAACAAACTCAATCTCTTAATTGTAACTTACATGATTTACTTTCTGTCTATTTTCAGGAGTATACATATGCCCCGCCCACTTACATATGAACAAATACGTAACAAAGTCGAGGAAATGTATTCTTACCCACTCAGCATTTATTTTACACAAGCCAATGGAGAGGTAAGTATTTTTCAACATCAGTCATTGTTTTACACCCTAAACCAAAGTGATTTGTGAGAAATATTTGAAACCGATTTTTTTAGCTCAATTAAGGATGAAGTTCTAATTGTTAGCTTATGAGGTTGGTGGATTGTTCTGCGATGTTATTTACTCCTGAGTGATTGATGAAAAAGATTCATATTTGGAACTTTTAAGCTCACCTTAGTATGAAGCACTAATGGAGATCTTTTGTTGCCTAAATTGAAAATAGGTTTGTTTGCCTTTGACCAACCAACCCGAAAAATGCTGCCGACTCAAAAAAATTTTTTACAAAAATATATGTGGTCTTTTTTTTATTGGTCATGATCATTCATCATTGTACTTTCCTGTAGTTTCTTTGCGCTTAAAATATTAAAAATATTATTTTTCCTACCTTCCGACCCAACCCAAAACTTTATGGTCGGTAAAGGGCAAACAAAGTATATTTTAGTTTAGGCCTTGTTGATGGATTTTCTGGCATTGTTCTTAGTGGATTGTCAGCTTTTCATTTTAACAGTTGTCAGCTAGTACAGATATGTTCTGGTTCAAAGCTCAGGTATAAAGTTCTAAATCTCTCCTACATCAATAAGTATGTTGACTTAATACTGTAAGAAAACTGAAACTAGGGCAAAAAGTGCCATAAAGTTCAATAAAGTATATTTTATTTACTTGCGAAAGAGAAAAATGTCTGATTTTCGACACCAACCCGTCTGCACAGTAATATCCAGAAATTGTTTTCAGAAACTGAATTCTTGCAAAAAATTGAAATATTTAGTTAATTCTTTGTGAACATTTTAAGGTGACATTTCATCATGTCTAAACTTCGAGAGTAGATTTGTGATAATCTTTGAATAATTATTTAGTTATAAGAAATTTTTGTCTGTTAATTCTTAAACTAATAAAATAAATATAATACACTAATGTACAGTACTTCAATATTGTGTGTCTATGTTTTGTGGTTTTTTTCTTGCACCTTAAAGCCAAGTGTAGAATTCCCACATACATTTTGATGTATATAAGTTACAAGTATATCCTATCCTGACAAGTATACCCTATATTGATACAGATATATTGGCTTGTTTTAGCATTGATACTATCCCTGTTGACCCGTGGTGCTTTTCACAAAAATTCTTACGAAAAACATCTTCGTAAGTCAAAAGCAAGAAACGTTGATTAAACGCTCATTTTTGGCTTATCAATTCTAAATATTATACAAATTGTGTAGAATTGTGTATACCTTTTGATAATCATATGATAGTTATGCTTATCATCCGTCTGACTTTGAAGTGCTAATTATATGAAACTGACTTACGAAGATTTTTTTCGTAAGAATTTTTGTGAAAAGCACCTCTGGAATATATTGAAAATCAAACTTCTACATAAATTCCTTGCTATACAGTATAATTTTATGAGCTATTTATTTTAAGATTTAGTATTTTTGTTAAACTGGATCACTGACACATTTCTTCATATAATATGTGACCTGCAGAAAAAATTATGAAATTGCTATCTGATTTTTTTTTAAGTGAAGTCTTTATTTATTATGCAGAGTTATTTGTTTCAACCCCCTTTTTAATCCAGATATGCTTAGGTTGACTTCAGATAGGTTGCTTAAGAAAAATGTTCTTACTTTAGAAAACTTCTGTTTAGAAATGCTTTGAAGGAGTTCAAAAAGGATATGGCACCCTTAATGTTTTTTATTCAGTTGCAGTACTCTCCCGGTTGGTATAGTCTTTTATGTTTATGTCTATGAATACAAGGGTCATGAGTTCAACTAGGGCTTTATGAATCACTATAAGTTACAATATTTTTTTTATATTTCAGATGTATATACCAATACAATGCCAGGCTGACCTTGACACTGCTATTGAACTTGTTGATAAAAATGAAAGAATTACGAGTCTACGACTATTTTTAACCAATCCAAGTAATGGTATCGGACCAACCTCCTCGTTGTCTAACAACAATTCTCATTTACATACTGATTCTTATAAATCCAATTTATCTAACGTAAGTATAGATTGTCTCCCTTTGTTTATATTTGTTCAGGACTTCAGTCCTGAACAAATAATTATTTACCGTATTTCAGACCTATTCCCACTTTGAAAATTTACAGAATCCGGAAGTAGTCCCTCAGTATATATGTATAGAGCAATTCAAAATCATCGTATGCTTTGACGGGCGCATTAATACATTAGTAATCCTAACTATATCTCAATCGTAAGAATATTTGCTGCCATGTTGTGCTTCTCAGTAGGGATGATTACGTCATCTTATGTAATAGAGTGGTATCAACGATTCAGTCACGACCTGTCGTTTGTGCCAGTTGTCATTAGAGATGTTACATCATGTTATGTAATAGAATGGTTCAAAAGGAAAAGTTTAAAGATCATAGTAAATTACTTTGAATGATGTCTGAATAGTGGACTTCATTTATTTTACATACAGATGCAGTAGAATAAATGTGCATGAATGATAACTTTTAAGCGGCAGTTATTGAATTGTTTTGAGTTTACATCTGAGGTTTGAGTTTTTAAATGAGCAGTCCAGGGTCCTATGGACCCTCTTGTTGAGAGATGTCAGTGTTCATAGTGTGATGTTATTGTTTATTGTGTGTAATCATTGTGATGACACTGTTTATTATGTGATGCCATTGTGTGATGTAATTGTTTATTGTGTGATGTCAATGTGATGTCATCATTTTATGTGTACTGTTATTTCTATTTATAGCATCGTGAACCATGTCCTAGTCCACCTCCAGGATCGTTACCAGATCACGAGAGATCATATAATCATAGTTTATCATGTAGTTCTATAAATAGTGAGGGAGAGTTCATTCCAGAGAAAGATGTAAGTATTTGGTTGATGAGGTCATTATCAACCCATCGGCATTTTTATCAGTTGCCCATCTAGCTAAGTTGATAGCACAGTAAGCACACAAATTTACGTTAAATGGATGATGGGTTTGTTTCCTGAGCAGGAATACTTTAGTATACATGTAGTTCTTTTTTTTCTTAACTATCAAAACATAATCATTCACAGTGACTTCTTGTGTTTAAATGTTCTTGGTCTAATAATCATGATATTGGGATAGCCAGGAAATTATTCAAAGTTTGACTCTGTTGAGAAAAAAATCTACTAAAGAGCTTGGTCATGTTATGATTTCTTTGGTCATTCTCTATCCTACCACTGATTCCTAATCATGTAAAGCTGTTTTCAGTAACTGGCAAAAATATGTGCCTAGTAACTGGTTAACAGCCAAATCCAGAGATTTAGCCTTTCCAGGAACTGTGATTAGGTTGACTATTTCACTATTTGAACCTAAATCCTGTTACCATGACAATGCTGGTTTGGGGCAAAATGGCATTGTTATTTTTTGTTCTCAAAAATATATTGCATTGAAAGACAAACATTTTAATGATGTTAATATTATACTTGTATGACTCAGTATTACTCTAGGAGTTAAACAGGCCATTAATTAACTGATAGAAATGTTTGATAACAAGTTTACATCACTGTTTTACCTCAATGACTTATATACTTAGTTTACTTATCTGTTTGAGAGGATAGGGGAGGGAGGAGTAAGTCATGAGGAGACTAAATAGGGTTTCCATGTGTTATTTGTATGTACCAGATGTGTTGACCAAGATAGTTTCAAAATTATAATACTTAAGACATTTCCCACTGGAGTGGACATGGTCAAGTTGTTAGGACATTGGACTACATTGGACTGGTAATCATTGGATTATCAGCTCCACCTTGGTTCAAATCCCATTCAAAAAGTTTTTGATCTTGTTTCACAATAGAGCTAAAATAAATGTTAATGAACTAGACTTTTCTTCCCATCTCTTTAAGGAAATAAACTTTGTCCAGAACTTCCTAACTAGAAAAAATCAGGGTTTCCCCCTTCTGCAGAACATCAAACTGAACAAGAAGTCATTTTCTATGACTTGCAAATAATACTGCAAATGGTATTCACATGATTTTGGGAGGTGCCTGTTTGAATCTTCTGGAAAAATCACTTGATCTACCCCTGTGAACTTCATTCAATTAATATTCATAAGTCATTAAAATCACCTGACTTAAGAAAAAAAATATAAAAAATTTCATTAAAAGTGCAAAATGTGTGTTTTTGAAATTTGTTTTGTACTTCTATTTGAAATAGGTCATTAACCCGGTAGGGAATATGGAAAATCATTTAACTTAAGGACATTATCTGCTGTGTTGCCACGGAGATTAGGATGCAAAATATATTAAAATATCGTTAAAAAAACCTGGCAACTTGATTGATAATGTGTTTTATAATGATTTTAAATACATTTTCTGACTGTGTTATGTAATGACATCACCATAATGTTCTATTTTAAGATCATTGTATTTTAATAGTACTTTTGACATTTTAATTACTCTCAGTGGGTTTTAGAGTATATCAAAGGGAGGTGACTCTAATTGGTATATAATGTTACCAAGGGAGGTCACTCTGATCCATTGAAAGAATACAAAGGGAGGTCACTCTTGATTGTGAAAATTTAGCAAACAGAGGTGACTTTAGTAGATTAGATTTTTTGAAAGGTCAATTTCTTAACATTGTAAATAATATTTACAAAAGTAGGTCACTATTGTTGATAAAAGAATACTCAGGGAGGTTTATCTGACTGTTGTTAATTAATAACTGCCAAGGGAGGTCACTCTAGATGGTTAAGAATTTGCAAGGGGAGGTTACTCTAGTAGATTAGATATTATAAAGGGTCAATCTTATATTTTTTGTTTAGAATATTTAAGAAAGTAGGTCACTGTAATTGCTTTAGAATCCTGAAAAGGAAGATAACTGCAATAGGTACATGTAACCAATTTTTCAAAGGGAGATCACTGTTACTTGTTATCAATTTTACAAATGGAGGTCAAGATTTTAACTAGGAAAGTCACTCTAGACTGTGTTATCTTTATATCTGTTGATAATCAGAATAAAACTGGAAAGAACAATCTAAACAACTTGTTGTTTGTTTGGTTTTTTACGGCATAGCAACACCAAAAGTCATATCATGCCAAAAACTTTTTGTAAAAACTTTTTCTGTCAAAGGCAATTAGAAGTGTAGGTAAGAGTGAAAGTTTCTATGTTGAGGTTAAGGATTTTTGTGACTTGAAAGAAGGGTTTTCCCATGTAAAAGCTTTAATTTTGAACTTTCACTATGAGTATGTCACTGTTTAGAGGTCTATATTATGTGTGTATTATATCAATCATGATGAAAGAGATACTCTATCTTTATTTGATCAGACTCAACTATATCTTCATTTGTTTAATATAAAAAAGTTTGATCAACAAAATGACTCATCAGTATCAATCTTGAATGATATTCTAGACTTTTGAATTATTTTTAGCTGAAGTACATAGTATAGAAAAACAATGTATTTTTCTAATTTTGAAAAAAACTTATGTTTGTGTGATTCTATTTTTATCACCAGCATTTTGTATCTTTCATGATGATCATCTACTAATTTTCTTTATGATTTGCCTATTTTTTTCAACATGTAGTTGCATAACTATTATCCATATCATTTGTATGTTTTTATTATTATGATTATTTGCATATTTTTCATGATAATTTGCATTTTTATATCAATATTTGCATATTTCATCATTATTTGCATATACTTACAATAATTTGCATATTTTATCAATATTTGCATATTTTCATCAATATTAACAAATTTTTATCAATATTAGCATATTAAAATTTGCATGTTACATATATTACAGGGTCCAGGATCAATGTCAGACAGTTTATCATCATTAGATAGCAGCTATGTTAGCAGTCAGTAAGTACATCTCACTTATTTAGATTTATTTCCTCAATGGTTCAGTCCCACAATATTATCTTAGCTTGACCTTGATGCAAGAATATGTTATTCATTGAATAGCACCTAATTCAAAACACCAATATATGAGTTTTTCAGTCTTTGCACAGGCGGTACAAACAAAGTTTTTCACGATATTGCAGAAAAGCACAAAACATGGATTTGATCCATTTGCTCTCTGTACACTATTTTTGTGGTAACAGTGATAGTTAGTTTGTACTGCTGGGAAAACCCCAAATATTTGATTTTCCAATATAATATATTCCCTTTTTTTTTACCTCTGTATGTTTTGGCTTGGGTGATATAAATGATTGAAACTTGGTTGAATCTTGATGATACCTTGATGTTTACTATATTGTTCATAAACAATTAATTTATCTTCTAAATGGTAATCACTTCAGTGACCACAAGTATCGGAAAATCACCATTTATTATTAGTGAAAAGTGTAATTTTTAGTAGTTCAAGTTTAAGTTAATATTGTTAGTCTATATGACATAATGGTAAAAGAATACATACAATTGGAGCTTTAGTCTAGTGTAAGGTACAAGGGATGCAAGGTTGTGCATTAAAATCCTACCAGGGGCTCTGCAAGAAATTTACGTATTGATCAGACCTGCGAATAAATATTCTATCAGTGCTTTGATTTTTCATTTTTTGACTACTTGGCTAAGCTAATATAACATGCAAGAGTAAATGGACTTAGTGTTGAGAAATATTTTACTTTAATTGATGTTTAAAGAGATCTAAATATAACTACAAAGTATTAATGCATTCTCTAAAAACGCCCCCTCCACTATATTTGGTAAAACTAATTACTTGCCTAAATGATAGAGTTCTGACTTAGATACCAGAAAATAATGTTGAGTCAATAAGAAATTACTCTACTGTGTTTAATGAAGAAATTTCACTATTTTTTACTCTCATTAATGCTCCTTTTTTATAGCCCCGCTTCGAAGAAGAGGGGGGTATACTGTTTTACCCTTGTCCGTGCGTCCGTCCGTCCGTTACGAAATTTCCGTCGCAGTTTTCTCAGCAACTATAATATGCAGCAGCCTAATACTTTGCATATTGCTTCATCCCATAGTCCCATGTGGTGTAAAGCGATTTCATGCTCCTTGCTCATCTACTTCCTGTTTATCGCATATTTTTAGATTTTGGCGGGGGTATCTTTAGTGAGCATTAGCTCACAGATTTACTTGTTGGAAAATGATTGCTCCCCCCCCCCCACCTTGGGGTGTTATTTCAAGAAAGTATACAGTAATATTATGTAAGTGTGACTCACTCCAGTTTTAAATTGAACATTCCTAATTTTTTGCATAAAAAAGATCTAACATTAATTTTTTTTCTATTTTAAGACCTGTTCATAATATTAGCCCTTTGATCAATGTATTTATATCTATCCTGGATATCTACATAATATGGGTCTACATACCTAAACCCTATACTCAAACATGTGTGTTCATTTGTAATAGATATTTTATTATGCAAAAATTGGGGCTATGAATTTTCAATTTACTGTTTTATTATACCATATGAAAAGCCTTTTCATCAGTTTAAAAATAAAATAAGGCCAAGGTGAAATTTATTGTGAGATTGTCAACTTTTTAGTCTGGGCCCTTCTCATAATGTGAGTCAAATCGTACCTCCCAGCTCCCATATCAATTTGATTTTAGAAAATTTGAAGTTGAAAAATTGATTGTATGAAATAAACGTTAGGAATACAGGTTACTAATATCTAATATTAAAGAATTTTGAAAAAGAGCTTGTGAAAAAACGCATGGGTTTTGAAGGTTTTTATGTCTGGTCAAAAAGATCTAAAATCTGCCCTCCTTGAATAATAAACTTTAGCAACTTAGCTTAGTACTGGGGGACCAGAAACATACTTGAGAGTGATTATTCAAAGTTGTAAGAACTTGTTTCACAATCAAGCTGAAATAAAATAAATTTGTATACACTAGCCTATAGCTAGGTCATGTGTGCCAGACTCTGTAATATTTACCTAAATTGTTTTGACAGGATGTTAAACACAGTATGAAAAAAGAACATTCATGGCCTTATTATAGCTACATGCAGCTTCAAATTTTATACTTATATAAAGTATTTTGTCAATTTTTGAATCATTATTATGACATCAGTTAGGTGTTTAGGATGCATCTTATTGGACAGATTTCTGAAAAAATTAAGATTTATTCGTAACATGTGTTAGTCCATTTAGATCTCATTTGGTTATGAAATATTGCATTGTATATTATTCCCTACACGATGGTCCTAGCCCGGCTTGCTCAATTGGTAGCATGCAAGTCTACTGATCGAAGGGTTGTGGGTTCGATTCCTGGGCGGGGCATACTTTCGTGCAGTTTGGTTATGAAATTATTTCTACGGCCATTCTCCCTCCTACCAATGATTTTTAATTATGTAGGGCAGTTGTCAGTCACTGACCAAAGTATGTGCTTAGTAGTTGGTTAACAGCTAAATCCAGAGATTTAGCCTTTTCAGGAGGAGTGAGTAGGTTGACTGGCTGCCGTTATATGACCTATAAAATGTGTTGCTACGACATTAAACCCAACAAAACAACAAACAACATAGGTTTCTCTGTTTATAAATAATTTGATATACACCTTCTTGAAAACAAATTTTTATAAATGGACATTTTTCTTGTTCAGATCTATATAGATTTTTGTGATGTAAGAAAAGTAAGTTATCCATGTTTAGAAAATCTTTAATAAATGTTTTATTTTTACTAACAATAACGATAGTTGTAATAACCATATTTACACTTTTGATAATTGCAATTATTTTAATCACAATAACTAGGTTAGCTAATAACCTTACTGACAATTGTTTTAATGATTATGATAATTAAAAAAAAATTTATTGTTAATGTCTTCACGAAAAACTTTGGTCAGCACTGGACATTCCGTCCAGCAAAATGTTTTTTTTTACTGGACCGAATGAAAGTGTACTGAACCAAAGAAATCTTAGCAAATGGCGATATAAAAAACATACAAAAATATAACTTTAAATAACGATTTTTATTAAATATGGAAAATATAAGTGGTAAAAATTGGTGGACCGTCGTACCATTAACATTCTAAAAGTCCCTGGACCCACGGCGATTTCGATGGACTTGGTCCATGGTCCACCGACTAAATTCCAAGACTGTTGTTATATGATTTATAAGTACTTAGCTACATGCCTTTTTTGTTCTGAGCTCACTTGGTGAAATAAAAAAATGACCTTTTCTCAAAATTGACAAACACACTATTTACTAATATGATATTACCAGTCTCTGCCAAAGGAAATGCTTTTGATACTTTAGATTTGCTTTTTATAGGAATTTGATAAATTTTTAATGTGTACTAGGTCTGACAGGAAAGTTAAGTTTGTGGGACATTTTAGATTTTATCCTCATTAAAGGTTATCTCATTGCCCCTGTCTTCTTATATTTAGGTTCAGGAAACTTGTTACTGCTAATTAACATTTAGTCCAGGCATGTATAATATATGGCTGGTTGTCCAACCGGACCACTAACTTCAAACATCAATGTTGAGCCCTGAGTTAGTTGAAACTTTTCGGACTTTTATCAGCAAGGACTGACAGGCCAACATCTTTGATATAGAATGTAATATTTTCATTATATATTTTCAGTGGTGACACCTATCCATTACGTAGTCGACGTGACTCTAGAAGAAGTGTATTATCTGATAGTGCCAAAGATGATTACGGTGAGTTGTTTTAAATTATTGTATTCATGGATAGTGTGAGGCAAGGATGTATGTGATTGACATCATGCTGAGGCTACTATAATACATCTTTAGTAGCTAAACTAAGTAATCTTTTGTGTCCAAAGACATGGGACTATGTTGTCTAAGTATTGCTAATCCTATTGTTGGTGAAAGGATTACGAATATTTTGAGAGGGAGGCCCAGCGTTTTGTCAATTATATACCTAAGACAGGTACTCTTCAGAATAAAAAAACAGATTCTTCATGTCAAATCAATTGTGCATAAAGTAACTCTCACATGTCCATGTCTGTAAATGTCCATGTAAATTTTAATTTATGAATCTGAATCCTCTGCACAAATTTGATTCAATTTTTGTGCAGAGGATTTGGAGCTACTGATCAATATTCATTTGACTAATTTGGAAAAGAAATGTATTAGTTGTTATATTTGCTATATAATGCAATTCAATCATTGGTCTAAATAGAAAATTCAGGGGAAAACTCAGTTTGTCTACCTTATTTATTGTTGTTCTAGATCATGTGACCCCTTCTATCTGTAGACTTGTCCGACTGAGCTAGGTAGGGGCTAAACCATGTCTTATTCCCCCCTCTTAGGTGGAGTGTTAACCTCCATGTTGTAATATTTTCTACTTACAGAAAGTCGAGGTAATCGGTTTGGTACTTATCCACGAGGTTTCGATAGCGGTACACATTCTGCAAACCTTGAAGGTCATGGAACATTTCCAAGATCAAATATTATGAATCGTCGACCAGAATTGACATCATCATCGTTACGATCGTACGCCTCTACTCGAGGTAGCGAGGGAACGTTAAGTACAAGTTCTAACAGTTCTGGTTACCCACCGGACCCTGAAGACTCGCCTGAAGGTCGAATATTTAAACGAAACAGTAATGATGGAAGTCCAATATGTCATGCTGCGTATTCTAAATGTAAGTAGAATACATACAGTACACTAAGTTCTTGATGAAGTACTGTTTTTTAATAAATTAATTTATATTTACCAATTAAAAAGCTATATAGTATATAAAAAGAAGTCTAACTTCAGAACATTATTATTTATTTATCTTAGAAAATAATTTCAGTCGTAGGCCTTCATCAGATATTGACAAAATATTCAATTAAAAAAGAATATCAGAGTAAATTCCAAAATCAGCGTTGAATATTTTATCAACATATTATTTAAATTGTTATAAGAATAAGATTTATTTATACTTGTAATTTACTTGCAGTATGCATGTTTTTCACACAATTGTTTCAACTAAAACAATGTGTAGCTAGCAGTTCTATGCTTATATGCTGAATATGTGAACCCGGATCAATAGAGCACAGTTGGTAGCATGCCAGGATTTGGAATCTCATGTCCCAATAAGGGGTTCAAATCCTACCTGGGGAGATTATACCCTTCCATGAAAATTTGACAATAATGTCAATTTTTGTCCATTGATAAGATAGATGGAGAAGTTCCCGGGATTGTGGAAGGGTATGTGAGTACTGGTTATAGACAATGGTCCAGGAAATTTAGGTTAGGTGAGCTGGATGCCATTAATTTTGTTGACTCGGCTTAAAACCCAGTAAAAATGATAAATAAATAAAAGAATACTTATGTAACTCTGTTTGAATTCCCATTTATATTAACATGAAATTATTTCAGCTCCTTCTTGTCCCACCAATTGGAAGCCAGGACAGAGAATAGGTAGTGGCGCTTTTGGTGAAGTATATTTATGTTTTGACCATGATACTGGTCGAGAACTGGCTGTTAAAATGGTCAAAGTTCAAGGTCATGGCAATGCTGAAGTGTCAAAGGTCAGTTGTATTTATGTAATATTTTAATTTGTTTTTAGTAGTTTTAAATTCTTTTTATAAAAATTTAGCTGGTTTTGTTGAATTTTATTCAACTGTCAGTGACACCTGCATTTACCCTGCTAAATTAAGTACTTACTACATTTCTGTATTTTGGATATCCATACTTAGGGAAGAATATTGAATATTTAAACCAGAGGGGTAATGTATGCCCCACTGACAGTTGAAGGATTTAACAATAAATATTACATGGAGGACCATATTATCATAGTGTGTTGTTAAATGATGCACCAGTTATTTGTAAGGTTATAAAGTATTTTCATTGTATATATTCTTCAAACTGGGCTTGACATTCAAGGTTATCCAATTGCTTGTGACAACCTATATTTCCTATATTTTGTTGGCAATTTGTTACTGCTAGCAAACATTTGGTCCAGGTTAGTGAATTACATAACTGCTTGTCCAACGGTTGGGCAACCTAGTTTAAAAAATAATATTGATCCCTGTCAAGTAACGCTACATTTCACTGTTAAGCATATAAGACGAACATTTTTATTTTCTCTATTTTCAGGAAGCTAGAGCTTTAGAAAATGAGATTATGTTATTACGAAACTTTAACCATGAGAGAATTGTACAATATTTTGGTTGCTCAATGGACAAATCTGAAATCTGTATATTTATGGAATATATGCCAGGGGTAAGTAAATTCTGTCTTTTCAGCTGATTTCAACATATTTAGCTTCTTATAGTCATCAACAAATGGATTTTATTTCTGATGAATTGAATACAAAATAGTGTACCAGAGGCTTTGATATCTCAAAATCAGAAATATACAGAGCCATTTGACTATTGTTACATAAATTTATTTGAAAGAGTTAGCAAAAAGGGACCCAACTTGACCCTGTTTGCAGAAGTGATTGGCCCTTTTCAGCTGATTTTTATACCCCCGCTTCGAAGAAGAGGGGGGTATACTGTTTTACCCTTGTCCGTGCATGCGTGCGTGTGTGAGTGCGTCTGTTCGTTACAAAATTTCCGTCGCAGTTTTCTCAGCAACTATAACATGCAGCAGCCTAATACTTAGCATATTGCTTCATCCCATAGTCCCATGTGGTGTAAAGCGATTTCATGCTCCTTGCTCATCTACTTCCTGTTTGTCGCATATTTTTAGACTTTTGCGGGGGTATCACTAGTGAGCATTAGCTCACAGATTTATTGAGTCTATATTGGCAGCCCAGTTAAATTAGTTGGTAGTTGGCATTGGTGTAACATTCCTTGAATGAGTTTAAGGGATTCACTTGAAACTTCACACATGTCTACTTGGTAGCATTTGAGATCAAGTACCAGGTTGCATAAATCTAGCATGAATTTTGACTGATATTAAATGAATTACATGAATGGACCTTTTATAGTCAAAACTTTTTTATTCAAAGTCAACCATTGCACTTAAAGCAATGTAGGTATCGTCTTATATTTTTATTCATCTCAATAGGATTGCATATCAATTATTGTCTTTTTACAAAAGCACCTTCGACAATTGAGCACTCTGTCTGTGGACTACTCTTGTTTTACTCCTTTGTTGATTAAAGTATTAGGCAGTCCGTCAGTCACCTTGAAACATGGCAGACCGATCAACTAATCTTGTAAAAAAAAAGTCAGTCTAGATCTGCAGGTTTACAGGACTGATTGTGTGTGCGGCAGACATTTTTTATCTGAATCCAAACAGTTTCCAAATAATCAAAATATGTAAAATGTCTCCAGTTCTGTAAGACTTGGTTTAGTCCTGTAAAATTTTGAACTTTTGAACACAGTTATCTTCATATTGTTGCTTTAATGCAATTCAATGATTTATGTTGTTATTATTTCAGGGATCAATTGTTGATGTAATGAACAAATATGGTGCTTTAAGTGAATCAGTAGCTGGTAAATATACTCGACAGATGTTAGAAGGTCTTTCTTTCTTACATAGAAATGTTATAGTTCATAGAGATATTAAAGGTATTTATTCTTATATTCAAATACTGTTTACACCGCTAGTCCTGGCTTTTTTTAGCCAGATTTTTCTACGAAAAAATATAGTTTGGCGAAACCTGGGCTGGAGGACAGGCTGTCGGGCGTCTGGTGTTGTTAACAATTGTGTTAAAGTTTTCAATTTAGCATATATTTCTGCCATTTATTGTCAGATCTTTATGAAACTTCATACAATGATAACATACCATGTGATGAACAAAATAAGGAAGTAACCACAACCACAACCTGGCTTTATTATGGATTATTTCCCTTTGTAATTTTTTCGTTAAAGTTTTTAAATCAGGTTTTAATGGGGTTTCCACATTATATTTCTTGTCTTTGAGCTAATTTTGCCACAAAAATTGAATATAGGAGGAAGTACTTGAATATGTGTATTCTAGTCTGATTGAATGATGATGTGAATAGCTTAACAGAACCAGTGCTCTATAAAGATACATGTACAATAGCAATGCTTTACTTAAATCTTAGATACTCTATTCTTTTTGACTGTGACAGCTATATGCTTCACATGCTGTCCAAAATTGACACAATAATTTCAGTGTGCAGGATGGGAATAATCTATTGGCTCGTATGAATAAAAGTTTACCCACAGCCAGTGGATAGAGTCCACCAAAATCTTCATTGGTCCATTGACTTGTAGAATAGGTGTGATATCTCTGTCCACCAACTTTTTTACTCCCATTATTACTGAAGTACAGTTCAAATCAGTGTGTAATTCCTTTCACATAGCAAATAAGTCTAGAAATTGTATTTTTATCAAACTGAAAGAAAAATTGGACAGAAAAGGGACAAATTAGTGTCATTAGCTTATCCCATAATTTTTATTGACCAATTAATAATAAAATGTATATTACATGTAAAAAGTTTATACTTGGAACTCAAATTGATAAGTTTTTTCAGCTGAATAATGTTTGTTTGTACCAGATGTATCCATGCAGAATGAAGTTATTCTACATATTATTGCTGAAAAGTATGCAACACAGATCAAAACCTTTAGTTCTGTGTACACAAATTAATGTTTCAACTTTGTTCTGCACCGGTACATTCAGTTCAAACAAAGTTTTTCAACCAGAAAAACTCTTCAGCTTGAGTTAATACCGCTTGGCTAGCTCAGTTGGTAGCATGCAAGTCTACTGATCGAGGTGTCATGTGTTTAATTCCCGGGTGGGGCATACTTTCGTGGAGCTTGGTCATGAAATTATTTCTACGGCCATTCTCCCTCCTACCAATGATTTTTTACTATGTAGGGCAGTTGTCAGTCACTGACAAAAGTATGCGCTTAGTAGTTGGTTAACAGCTAAATCCAGAGATTTAGCCTTTCCAGGAGGAGTGAGTAGGTGGGCTGACTGCTGTTATATGACCTATACAATGTGTTGCTACGGCATTAAATCCAACAAAACATCAAACATCAGCTTGAGTTCTGAATCAAGTTGATTACTAAAAATTTGTGATAACTAATTCTAAGTTAACTCAAATCTGAGAAATGATCTCGTTATTTCAGGTGCCAATGTTTTGCGAGACAACTCTGGTAATGTCAAGTTAGCAGATTTTGGTACAAGTAAAAGATTACAAACTATAGCCAGTTTTAGTGGTTTAAATTCTATTGTTGGAACTCCATATTGGATGGCACCTGAAGTTATTAATGGAGAAAGCTACGGACGAAAGGCAGATGTTTGGTATGATGTTTTGTTTTAATTTATTTTTACCGGATTTTTAACTGAACAATTTCACATATGTATATGCCTGCATCTGTAGCCCAGCTGTTAGAATGCCTATATTTCAAATTTTGTTTCTGGAAAGGGATAGGGGTTTGAATCGCACCCGTGGAGGATATACCCTTCCATTAAAATTTGACATTAATGTTATTTTTCCTACTTTAAAATAGTATTAAGAGAAGTTACCTGCCTTGTGTAAGGGGGGATTAATACTGGTTATAGACAAGGATTCAGGAAATATAGCTTAGGTGAACTGTTTTCCATAAAACGACCTACATTGTGTGAATACAGCATAAATCTCAGTAAAAAAAAGTCCCCCTATATGTTCATAGATATATTATTAAACCCTTTGTTTTCAAACTTTCAGGAGTGTGGGTTGTACAGTAGTTGAAATGTTAACGAAGAAACCTCCGTGGGCTGACCTTGAAACAATGGCAGCCATTTATAAGATAGCAACTGTAGACTTTCCTCGATTCACTCTTCCGGACAGTGTGTCTAAGCAAGTGATAGAATTTGTTGTATTAACGTTTAAACGTAATTCTCACGAGAGACCGACTGCAGATGATTTATTGTCACATCCTTTCGTGAATAGGTGACATTTGTAGTGCCTAGGAATCTATTTTATTCAAATAAATCGTTACTACTTCCATGACAGTGAAATCAGTGAAAAAGTATCGCAACCTGTGAAAATGCTATTGTCTTTCAGAAAAAATTAGTGGCGGCGGAAACAACTTATTGTAGGTTGAAGGTGGTTTTTTTTGATACTGAGAAGGATGGGACATACTCAACTGACTTGTGTTCAACAACGATTCATTGGGCTTTAATTTAAGAAGCACAGGGGTTATATACAATTTCTCTTTTTTGAGAGGCACAGAGGGATATGTATGGCCCCTTGATTTGGTGAGAGAGGCACAGGGGGTTATGTAGTCTTGATTTGGTGAGAGAGGCACAGGGGGTTATGTAATCCTGATTTAATTAGAGAGACACAGGGAGTTATGTAAGCTTGATTTAAACTTAGGGACACAAGGGGTTATTTACTGAGGGTTGTATATTCCTCTTGTACTAAGGCCTAGGGGTTATTAAAAGTTGAATGTTAATGTGATGAGTGCCTACTTTGGAAGATTGGCTTACTGGGAGTTGAATAACATTGGAATTTATTTTTCTATTTTGGAAAGACACATACAAGGAATTGAGAAATAGTAATTGAAAGTTTTTGAGTGAATGATATTAAGATGAAAAATATTTATTGAGACGAAATTGCAATAAATCTGAAGGAAATATTTATTGAGTGAAACTGCGATAAAGGTATTGAAATTGAGAAAGGGTTAGTTTTGAATAAATACTTTCGGTTAGTGTTGTATTAAGTTAATTTGGAAAAGTCGCAAATTTTATGGAGTAACTTGCCCAAAATTGAAGTGGGCAGAGTTTAGATTACAGAGATGTGATATTGAACTACATTGTACTTATTTAGTGAAGAGGAGGTCTCAAAGCATAGAATTTCTCAGACATGAAAATTTTATATTATATGGAACATTTTTTTTTTTGCTTTACTTAAAGTACTGTGTGCTAACGTCATTTTTTATTTACTTTGAAATGATATAGGAAGATCATTTCATTGTTTTTTTTAAATTATTATTCATAATTAAGAATTTTTTGTATCTTTTTATTTTTTTTTGTTTTTTTTGTTTAGTCGTGTACATTGTTGGTTTGAGCTCGCCTATGTAATTAAGGGACTTTTGTCTGTTATCTTTCCCTGATAGAATCTGAAGCAATCCAATTGGTAAGTAGGTCCTTACAGTTGGAATCCTCGGGTTTATCATTTAATTTTTCTATGTAAGGATTACTATATTGAATGTAAAAAACACTACCAACACATAGCTAATATGTTGCTTATTGTTTATTAAATGTTTTCCAATGTTTTGCCATTCAAGGCTTCTTCAGGTATAGATACTTTTTCTATGTAACGATAACAAAATATTTCATCGAATATCTTTCTTGTTAATTAAGATATTAACAGAAGTGATGAAATTTAGATAGTTCTTTACCCTAAAAATACTTGGCTTGAATTTCAAACAAATTAAATGATTTACAAAAAAGTTATTTAAGATTAACTTTGGCAAAATGACATTAAAAAGTAAGGTAAAATCCGAGTAATCCAACTAATTGGACCTACCTATTTGAAGAGTATACAAGGGAAATAACTGACTAAAGTCCCTTATTATGCTTGGGTGATTGTTGGTTGGCTAGCAAGTGTGAATTAAAAACGTCATGTTAGTCAATAGCCATAGAGCCACATCGTTCAATGTTTGGTCATGATTACTTGGAATTTAAATCTTACTAATGTTTGCTTGAAATCATTTAGAATTGGTTATATGTCGGCCATTTTGATTTATACTTAAACATTACTGAACAGAACAAATATGCATTTTCTCAAATCACGATTTATGTATCTAAAAACTGGTTTTTATACGGAAATGGTTCATATTTTCATTTTTTATGTGACTGGTTTTTATACGGAAATTGTTCATATTTTCATTTTTATGTCTTAAAGAATCTGTTTTATTTGTTAAAGATGGTTAAATATTTGTTTGTTTTAGACGGTTTCTATTGCATTATTGTTTTGTATCAATTCTGTTTTGCTTTTATTAATTGTTATTAAAACTTTTTTAGATGTATACTTGTAAAAAAACACCAGTAGGGGTTAAAAAAGAAACATTCTGCCCCAAAATTTGATCACTACACTTACACTAAATCATAATTGATATGAATTAATTATGGTCTAATGAAAGGAGCCTAAAAGTATGTCTAGTAATAATAACTTAATACTGTGATAGATTAACTATGCAACGAAAATTAAATGATTTTGTATAAGTAAAATTTTGTACTACTTAATTTTAACATTTCAGGAATAGGAAATTCCAGTACTTATCTAACTCGTAATTAATTGTCTATTGTCTACAGACATTGAAATATTCCCACCCAACTTGTCCATGGAAAATTTGTGAAATTGCTGCAACACTGCTCTTATATAGATTTTCAAAACTTTTCAAGTGGCCTAAAACTGATCTAAACAATAGGTGACTGGTTTTTCCAGCAGAAATAATTTTGTTTGTTCTTGACAACTTGTGCAGAACAAAGTTGAATTAATATATGTGTACATAGAACAATAGGATTTAATCTGTGTTGTATACTTTTCAGCAATAATATAAAAAATTATTTCATCTTGCACGGTTAATTCATTCAAACAATATTTTTTCAGCTTGGAAAAAACATAAATTTGAGTTTCAAATATAATCTTTGTTCTTCATGGATGCATCTATTAGAAACAAACCTCTTAATGCTGGAAAAAACTATGAATTGAAGATCTGTATATGAACGATTGTCAGTATAAGAATTTGATGGAAGGAACCATTGTTATTTTCACTTTAAACCCATGTAATTTATTTTTCTATTACTTAAAATTATGATCTCTATCTATGTTTCATACTGCTGAAATCAAAATTTAGAGCAAAAATTACTTATAATTTTCTATGCAATAATTTGTGTTGTATTATTTTTCGCTACTTTAGCTTAAGTTTCTCTCATCAAAAACACATTCATTATAATTGTAACATAACCAGTTGAAAATCCATGCCATGGTCCAAACTGAGATTCAAACCTATGACCTTAGAATCTTGAGCGGACACTGTACCATGTCACTATAAATAAGCTTGAAAGCAAGGGAGTGCAAGTGTGTATTATACCTCTGCTACCGTACTATACATGGTAGAATTATGTCGCAGAACATATTAGTAATCTGATATGGCTAGATTTCATTGACTTGTGAGGACATTTTTCCTCCTATAACAGAGACCACTTATAGGCCACTCCCCTTTATGAATTAATTTAAAATCATCTGATGTTTACTTTGGTTTCCCCCTATTAATGAAATAACTATAAAACCTAACTATTTTGTATGAAGTAAGGCTCCAGGCCTCCCCCCTAAATTCTGAAAAAGTCTTACTAGCACTCAAATTAGACCCCTCACCCCTAGCCCTTACTTAGTACACTCTCTGTAATTACTACTTTAACATTGGTGAAATCCCCAATGCATTGAAACATATACATTTGGCAGCCTGGTGTAAAATTGCCTTTAAAAAGCAGTGTTAACGACTGTATAAAGTGAATAAAATCTTTATTCCTTGCTATCAATATTTGACGAAGTTATTGATTAAATAATCATCATTTTAAAATTCCAGACAAAAGTGATTTGACACTCACCATATTCTCTAAATAAGCTTTTTGCAGGCATTGTAAAGTTGTAGCATATTTTATGTCACTATATACCTGTACATTGCCAAATTTCTGTTTGCCAGTGTTTGATTATTTTCAACAATCAAGTGTGTCTATTAAGTCATAGACACATATTTTTACAAAAGTTCTTTACACTATGGTCAGTGGATGGTGGGATCCAGGGCTTGACATCAAAGATTGTCTGATTGCACCTGACAACTAATATTTAGGTTAAGGCGACTTGTTACTGCTAGTAAACATTAGTTAGGGCAAGTAAAATATCGTTGGTTAACTGCCAAAACCTCGTATCTCAATTTTTCAAAGTTTTCAGGAGAAGGAAAAAACTATTTTATCAAAAAGTCGTATCTCAAAATTATCCAACTTAAAATAATAATGTTTTGTTTCAAAATGTCGTAACTCGCATTTGACAGACATAAAATTCATTTATTGCAGCATTCGTCAAAAATAACTGTTTCCTATGCTTGCAAACAATTAAATGTAATAAATGCATTATTTCTGCTTCTTAATTTAATCGCTAGTGTAGAATACTTGTCATAATTAGTGGAACAGAAATGACAAGCTATTTTCAATCGTTTTAGATGAAATTAAAAGTCACAAGATGCAAATCATATAAGATAAATATACAAAATTAATGTTAAATGAATGGAGTGGTTGAAATAAAACATATTTTACCTCTTAAAAGAAAGAATCCAACTGCATGATCATTTTTAGCCGGATTTTTCAACGAAAAAATTCGGCTTATAGTTTGGCGAACACGGGCGGGCGGGGAGGGCGGGCTTTTGGGCGGGCGGGCGTCCGTGTCGTTAACAATTGCGTTAAAGTTTTTAATGTACCATGTATTTCTGCCATTTAAAGTCAGATCTCTACGAAACTTTATACAATGATAACATACCATGTGATGAACAGAATTAGACAGTAACCGCAACTCTACCTTGCTTAATTATGGATTATTGCCCTTTGTAATTTCGGGTATCTGGTGTCGTTAACAATTGCGTTAAAGTTTTTAATTTAGCATATATTTCTGCCATTTATTGTCAGATTTTTATGAAACTTCATACAATGATAACATACCATGTGATGAACAGATTAAGACAGTAACCACAACTCTACCTGGCTTAAAAATGGATTATTTCCCTTTGTTTTTTTGCGTTAAAGTTTTCAAATTGTTGGATATCTCTGCCATTTATGGTTTGATGTTTACGAAGTTTCATACAATGATTACATATCATCTGTTGAAAAGAATTAGACAGTAACCGCAACTCTACCTGGCTTAATAATGGATTATTTCCCTTTGTTATTTTTGTGTTAAAGTTTTCAAATTGTTGGATATCTCTGCCATTTATGGTTAGATGTTTATGAAATTTCATGCAATGATTACATATGATCTGTTGAAAAGAATTAGACAGTAACAACAACTCTACCTGACTTAATAATGGATTATTTCCCTTTGATTTTTTGCGTTAAATTTTTCAAATTGTTGGATATCTCTGCCATTTATGGTTAGATGTTTATGAAATTTCATACAATGATTACATACCATCTGTTGAAAATAATTAGACAGTAACAGCAACTCCACCTGGCTTAATAATGGATTATTTCCCTTTTGTTTTTTGTGTTAAATTTTTCAAATTGTTGGATATCTCTGCCATTTATGGTTTGATGTTTACGAAGTTTCATACAATGATTACATATCATCTGTTGAAAAGAATTAGACAGTAACAACAACTCTACCTGGCTTAAAAATGGATTATTTTCCTTTGTATTTTTTATGTTAAAGTTTTCAGTATGTTGGATCTCTCCAATAGCAAGTATTCTGGCATTTTCCAGTCATATTTTCCTGCCATTTTGTTTCAACAATTTCACCATTTGCCATACAAGGTTTTTTTAACAAAATTCTCTCGCTAATTTCATATCATTAGCTTTGCATTATTTTCATCCATAGTTTTCATGTCTTATGCCATCTTAGTCAAATACCAACAAAATACTCAGAAAAGATACAATAGGACATATATAATATAGTTAATGAAACTCTTTATTCCTTTAAGATTAATTATTGCCCTTTGCATTCCTTCTAATAAGCAATATATCAAATGACTTTCTTTTGTAACAACGTAAACTTGTTCTCAATGTTCCCATATGCAGAAAAATCCGGCTTTAATGTGGCTCCCACATTATCTTTCTTGTTTTATCTACAATGGAGCGTTAAGTGTGAGATACGATATTTTGACCGTTGTTCAAAAAAACCAATCAGAGTTACGATATTTCATCTCATGACAATATTTCGGGTATTGATTGGCTTACAGGTACGACGTTTTGAGACAAGGCGGGAATCGCTTTGGCGTACTTCTTGCAGTCAAAAAGTCATTTTTGTCAAAAAGCATAGTTACGACCTTTTGGCAGCCGACCGACGATATACAGCTGGTTGTCTAATTGTGCAACATACTTTGAAAATTGATCTTTAGCCCTGGTATCAACAAAAAAACTATGAATTTTGAAATTTATGTGACATAATTGATCAGTTACAGACACATATCCTTAAATAAGCTATTTAACTTAGGTCTGTGTTTTTTCTTTAATGATTGTTTAAATATTTCTCTACCATATTTTGTCTTCCATATTGGATTTTATTCATCTTCAAAATACCCATTAATGAACATAACAATTCAGACATTTACTTATTTTCCCACCCTACTCATTTTTTTAGCTGCAAACCTTGCCGAGTGTATTATATAAATCTGTGAGAAGTATCAACACCTACTTCACAATATCTACTTTAAATTGATTTATTGTTAAAAATTTCTAAGCCTGAAATTAGTTACAGTAAAGTTCCACTATTTAGATAATCAAAATGGTCTTAATTGCAGTATTCATGACCAACATTCATTATCACTGGACATTTGGTCTTGTAAATGGAATATTGTACTGAGCCGTTTGTTAATTAATTTGACCTTAAAATTCTAAGTAATTTGTTTAAATATGCTCTCTATTTTAATAACACCACATACTTTTTTCATTTACTGCTTTTTTGCCTTCTGGTTTTCATTGTTGTAAAATCCTTATTTCATTTATCATGCTTGAGTTTATGATTATGTGCAAAAAGATATTACATGAAAGTTTGGTGTCGAACAAAATGTTTTTGTGTGCTAAAACAAAGTATGATTTAATTTAAAGTTGTTTTATGCTAAAATAAAATAAATGATGTTTTTATGGCAGACTCATAACACAATTTTTTGTGCTAAAGCAAATATAATTTGTAATATATATAATTTTTTATACTTTATTAAAATAAATGTAATTTTTAGCCAAACACATTCAAGCTTTTGTGCTAAAACAAATAAACTTTATTATTTGAATTGTCTATGCTGAAACAAGATAAATGTCTAAAAAAGCATACAAGCTTTTGTGCTTAAATAAAATTAACTAGGCTTTACTCAAAAAGAAAATACATTTTGTATTAATTATATAAGTAATATTTGAATTTGAATGATTAGTGCTAAAACAAAATATTACATTATTAGAGTTTTATGAAAAAATAAATTTAAAATAAGGTATTTGTGCCAAACACCATGATCATATATATTTATGTAATATGTAAAATTTTGTGCTAAACAAAATTATAAGGTTTTGCTCTAAAAAATCTTTTGTTTTTATGAAGGTTTTTGGTACTTAAACAAAATATTAAACTGTTTTTAGCCAAAATGCATATTCGAGTTTTTGTGCTAAAATTAATTATATACGATATTTTGATATATTTTTGTTCTGAAAGTTTATGTGATAAAATGTATATATATATATATATTACAATGAAGATGTTTATGTATAAAACTATGTGACTTAAACCATGACTTGATTTGTTATGGTTGTATCATTGAGGTCATGATATATTGAAAATTAAAATATTTGAATTATAGAAGTTTGTTGGGTGTTTTTACTGATAAATGTACCTCCTCCCTGCTTCGAATTTCTATCTTCCGCATTTATTATACCCCCGCTTCGAAGAAGAGGGGGGTATACTGTTTACCCTTGTCCGTGCGTGCTTGTGTGTGTGCGTCCGTCCGTCCGTTACAAAATTTCAGTCGCAGTTTTCTCAGCAACTATAACATGCAGCAGCCTAATACTTTGCATATTGCTTCATCCCATAGTCCCATGTGGTGTAAAGCGATTTCATGCTCCTTGCTCATCTACTTCCTGTTTGTCGCATATTTTTAGATTTTTGCGGGGGTATCACTAGTGAGCATTAGCTCACAGATTTACTTGTTTTCACTTTTTGGAGAATGTGGCTAGGTTTCTTCTTGAGAGGGAATTAGTAACAAAAATGAAATACAGGGAAAATTTTTACTTAATTTTCAATACTATAGATAATATTCACTTACAGAGTAATCTTTAAATGTATAGAGAATATTTGTCAACTTTGGTGTAAGATCGATTTTTATTTCACGGTGGAATCAGCTCGGAAAAGATTTTCACGAGTGACATTGCCACAAGTTAAAATGTCATTTTCTGAGTTCATGAGTTTAAATAAAAAAGATCTTACACCAAAGTTGACAAACATTCTGTTTCTTTCATGCTTAGTTTTATGTTTTTATTTTATTATATTTTAGAGTTATTTTACACAAATTACAATGTGACATCATTTCTTCTCCAATGTTACATCATTTATCTGCTAAGATGACATCATTGACAATGAAAATATAAGATTATAATTTTCTTAGTATATTTTCATCCAATAAAGCGACGTTTCACCATAAAGCATGAAAGAAATATTTATATCTTCTAATTTAAAGTTAATTATTTGTTAGTACTAGATGTACAATTTCTGTGTGGAACAAAGAATAATTATAATTTCACAGAACAGCATGATTGAAGGTGTATTGTATACTTTTCAGCAAAATATATGTCAAATAACTTTGTTCTGCATGGATGAATCTGGTACTAACAAACCTTATTCAACTTGAGTTTCTAATATTAACTATTGTTGTTGTGTTGAGAAGGGGAAGTAACTATTCAAATGTCACTTCCATATTTTATGAGTTGCTTCCCCTGATTTGGTCATCACTATGAATAATTATAACAGTGAATGACATAAATAATCTGCTTGCGCATTTAATTGCTTTACCAGTATGGAGTAGAAGTAAAATAACTGTTGTATAAAACAAAACAAGTTTTGATCCGAGGCGTAATGTACAACAATCCTAAGTCTCATAAGGGCATTTACGAATTTAGATGACTGGTCAGGAATGATAAAATGATTATTGGTAATAACATTACATTCAGTGATTACTTTCATGTCCTTAAGAGATGGGGGAATAGTGACAAAAATAAAACAATGGGATAACATTTTTATATTATGAATATTTTAGATAACATACACTTACTGAATTACATTTTCAGCAGAATATTGCAAAAATATCTACATCTGAGAATTCTCCATTGTGCTTTAGAAACAACAAAAATGCATTCATTAGAACAAAATTCTTAAGACAGGAGGTTCACCACAGCAAAGGAAAATACACATTTTTTGTAGGAGTGTGGTGACCAATTTTGCCCACAAAATGGCCTAAAAATGTAACATATTCTGAATTTGATATATTTTAAGATAATTGAATCAAATTGGTATTCTTATTTGGTAATCTCACATAAGCAGCATTTCTAACTAGTACTAATGCAAATTATCCAAGTATATGTACCCATTTGAGACTAGGTATTGTTGCGTCACAAAAGAACAAAACAAAACAAAAAACATGCCAATAATTCTTCATGCATATTTTATTTCATTTCTGCTAATGTTAATATAAATTTACAACTGATCCTTATGCTAAAGACATATTTGGAATTATATTTTTTTATTCTAATTTTCAATTCAGTCTAAACTCTTTCTATTGCCATTGCTTGGGGAGCCATTCCTTGAACTTCCTGAGCCTCTTGCATCAATGAACAAAATGGACAGCAAATCCATGAAATAATGTCGTTAGCCATTCCACCGACGATGTTCTTCTCCCCTCGAATTTTTCCACGTAGGCCGATAGCCATCACAATATTAACTAAGGGAATATTGAACAGGAGGCCGTAAGCTATACAACTGGCACCAACAGCTTCAGCATTCTTTCCAAATGTGTAACAAGGAACGATCCATGTGATGAGACATAATCCAAAATTGTCAAAACAACCCATAAGACCATGCTGCCAAGTGCCCGACATCTTTCTTTATATCTGAAAACAAATAAATGTGTCCATTATAATGTGACTTTTTATACGCCCGAAGGGTCGTATTATATCGAGGGGTTACTGCCAGAACATGCTATATACCATTTTTTCCAATTTTCACTTTTTTACATTTTCTGAAAGTGCATTTCAATCCGCATATTTTGCACTAATTCACAAGATCATATCTTAATTACAACTAACATTATGTAATAAAAACCAAACCAGCTATCTTTCTAACCTAGTAATACCTCTATGCCAAATCAGACTATATGTACATAGCTGGTAACTTTTAACATTGAAACAACAATCAATGGAACCAGAACATTCTATAACAAGATAGCTCATTTTGGCATGAAGGGTATTAATATCAAATAATACTTTTGAAAATGCCAAAACGTGCTATCGTCAGATAGGTGGTTTTGTTTGGCAGAATAGAACATATTTTAGAAACATTTGTTAATGCTAAAACAAGCTATATTGATATAGCTGCCACACTTATACTCTATAGCAGTAATTTAATCAGCTAAAACCATCCACATTGGGATAGAGCTTTTTGGCAGAAACACATCTTTAACTTAATGTTATGTTTTGGTGCTCTAAACCAGTTATGTAAAGAAATGTCAGTTTGACCTAGTGGTCAGTTTGCTTTGTTTTGATAAATAGGAAGTGATAAGAAGCTATTATAAATAACAATAATGTTTAATTGTAAACAAAATTTTTTCCAGGCATTAAACATTATTATACTGATTATGCTATAATTTTGGGAAGACCTTTACAAAATGATTTTGGTTTAAAAAACTCAATGAAGCTGTTAAATATTAACAACAAAAGTTGTGTAGGGTTGCATAATTTCATTTTTTAAGATTTCTTAGTTTTCGTATACTTGAATGATTTTTTTTGTAAATGTATAACAGGACTCCTCATGGCATGAACTTATTAGATTGTATATCTTTCAAATTAAACAAAATCCAGATAATAATGTTTTTTGTATATATTCGTAAACAATTATATAGTAAGAAAAGTTAAGTTTTTATCTGGTATTTTACTTTTAACAACTAGTCAATTTTGTAACTAATGAGGCCTAATAGCTTAATTTCTGTTGGATAATAAAATTGTTTAATACCGTATTGAGAAATGACAAATAAGCAAGCAACACCAGATAATGTCCTGGAAGCTACTTCACGGATGATTAGAAGCATTAACATATAAATCACTTTAAGGATTACTGAATGGAAACATGTACCCACAGATTGATATAATGAAATAAAATTCATAACATTCTGTACATCAACACAAAAAGGCAAATATTTAATAAAAGGAACGAACATAATGGTAAGCATATAATACTAACAAAATGTGTTGACAGACAATGCTTGGATGACATATTTAAATCAGATAGTCAGATGATGAAGATATCGCACTCAAATAGAACATTTGTTCACCAAATACTGGAAATTTATTAAACTTAATCAGCCATATTTATCATAAATGGAAATAGCAACAAGCTAAAGACAATAAAATACAAAAATAAGAAAAAATGTAGGCTACAAATTATCTCGAAGACATTTAAAAAAAAATCAACTGTGTACAGTTTGAGTATGGAAATGGCAAGTTGTTTTATGAGGTCATATATAGATGGGAAATGGTCTCTAATGTAAATAGTGATCAAAAATGATTCTCCAGTCACTATAGGTGGGATTAATGTTTTTTATTCAGATAACTGTGGCGGATGACATAGGAATAAAAACATATGTTAACCACACCAAGCTCTCTTTTGTATATCCTTTTAAAGCACATATATGTGAATTTCAATTATAATATTCCAATTTTATGAAAGTATTTATACAGACATTATGAAGGTACATTTTATGACCATTATAATTATCAACAAATATTATTTCACCCCAGCTTCATTTTGTGTTACAAATAGTTTGGTGAAAAGTCATACTATCCCTTTAAAGTATGTCATGTTTCATTTCAGTAAGATTCGGTTAAAGTTTAGAAACTAGCTTCACGACAAGCTGTATTCAAAATGATTTAACAATGTTACCTGGTGATTGCTTCTTAAGGTTTGCATTTGATGAAGAAATTCTCTTGGTCAAATCAAATACAAATAAAAACTAGTCAACACTGACAAATGCTAAACAAGTTACTAAGTTTTCTGCTGAACTTTACATTTTGACAGAAAAGAACTTTGCAAAGAAATAACCAGCTAAATTATTTTAGTATAATGACAAAATGTACATTTACCTTCAAACAGTGTTAAAAAGGTAGTTTGCTGGTGTTAAAAACACAAAAAATCTTAAGAAAATGTTAAGAAATTTACATATTGAGACTTGAAAAGCTTATCAATAGCTCTATGAGTCACAATATCTCGTACATGTATTAGATTTTGAGAATTGACTGTCTAAGTATTTGGGTATTTGACTGGATGTGCTTTACAAGAATGCAATATATCACTATTTAGCATCTTATTGACTCTAAACTATTGTTTAAGTACACCTCATTGTTGAGCCATAAGCAGCTATAAGCTTGTGTAATGTTCTGGTCCCGTTTAAATGCTATATTCTACATTAAGTGTCTCTGCCAATACAACCTATCAATATATAGAATGTTTTGGCACAGTTCATGCCATTCCAATATAATTTTTAATGCATGCTATCTTTTTATAGCATGTTTTGGTACAATAAGTTTTAAACAGAAATTAAAAATTTCATTCAACCAAAACCAGCTATGCGATTATAGCATGTTTTGGCATAAATGTATTACATATTTAGGTGCCTATTTTCAGAGCCAGAACAATTTTAGCTATTTGTGATTATGTTAATAAAGATAATGTTAAAAAACATATATCATATTGTCAATGACATAAATATGAATAACTCCACTGCGTTAAATTTTCAAAATATCATTTTTTTATCATTTGAAACAGAAAAATGTTCCTCCTGAAAAATTTCAAAATATGGACATAGCAGGTTCTGGCAATAACCCCTCGATATTATGGCACCGCTCGTCCGTCCGTCTGTCTGTCCGTCCGTCCGTCTTCCTTGTGTGGACAACTCCTCCCTCATTTCATGGCCAATTTTCTTCAAACTCCCTCTGATGATAAACATTGATGCCTAGTTGTGCGTAAAGTGGAGATAATTCAATTTTTTTTATTCGACTTTGAATTACTTCCCCTTTCATATATCTCTATATATGCCATATGTTAATAAAGTCAAAATGGCAAGCAATGAAAAACTTGTCCGGACAATAACTGAACCACAAATGTACCTAGGTTCACCAAAATTTATGTGAGGGTAGCCCTTGTGTCAAGGATATGCCCTATTGGTTTTGGGGCTCCTGGGTCAAAGGTCAAGGTCACAGGGGCATCATATTGAAAAACCTTGTCCAGGTAATAACTCAACAATGACTGCACCTAGGTTCACAAAATATCTTGTGAGAGTTGCCCATGTGTCAAGGATGTTCCCTATTGGTTTTGGGGCCCCTGGGTCAAGTTTAAACCATCAACCAGAAGATATCAAATTACCAAGCAGTGACTTCAAATGTTCAATCAATATGTTAATAAAGTCAAAATGGCAAATAATGGAAATAATGCTATATTTAATAAGTAACATGAAATAAGTTCACCAAATTTTATGTGAGGGTAGCCCATGTGTCAAGGATGTTCCCTATTGGTTTTGAGGCCCCTGGGTCAAAGGTCAAGGTCACAGGGGCATCATACGGAAAAACATTGTCAGGACAATAACTAAACAATGCTTGTACCTAGGTTAACCAAATTTTATGTGGATCAGCCCATTTGTCAAGGAGTAATGTGTTGATAGCTCTTTGGTAGAGGATGTTCCCTTTTGATTTGGAGACCCTAGGGTCTAAAGTCAAAGTCACTGGGACTTAATTTATATTGAAACATTTTCCGGACAATAACTCAATAATGATTGTACCTAGGTTCACTGAATTTTATTTAAGGGTAGCCTAAATGTCTAGCATATGCCCCTTTGGTTTTAGGCCCCTGGGTCAAAGGTCAAAGTCACAAGGAAATCATGATGAAAAACCTTGTCCAACAACCAACTTTATCTAATATCACCAAATTTTATGTACCAATACTCTTTGGGTCAAGGGTGAGAACTTTTGGTTCTGAGGCCCCAGGGCAAGGTCACTGGAAGTTTGTATGGGAAAACTTTGTGCCAGTGATAACTCAACAATGGCTGTACCTAGGTTCTTAAAATCTTTGCTTTGGATAGCCCTCCAGTTAAGGATGGGACCTATTCTGATATTCAGGGTTCATTTATCAAGGTCACAGGGACTTCATATGAGATAGAACACAGCATGGACTGCACACGGGCGTATAATGCCCTGCCCAGCGGAGCTCTTGTTATGTATATATCAGGGCTCAACATAATTTCTTTTATGTAGGTTGTCTGGTGTGAAACCCACCTATATATTTTACTTGCCCAAACCAGGGGTGTTACATAAAATTCCTGCCCAAACTCAAAGTTTACTAGCAGTAATAAATTGGATGAACCAAAATAGGGACAATAAGACCACATTTGTTGAGCCCTGCTTACGTATATTGTATACTTAAATAAAATATTAAGCAACAATCTCCCAGGTTTAGAGTTACATACTGAGTTACCTACTGTATAACTTGCTAATGCCTTTAAATAGTATATGTAATATAAAAGTAATATCAAAGCTTTTTTTCTGTATTTGGGGAAGGGGCCTAGGGACTTTTTTTATATAGAACACTTGGGAAATTTTATTGCAATGTCATAGATAGGGGAACAAAAAATGCAAGGTAAACTGCAAATTTTGGGAAAACTGCATAATTTTATTGAAATTTCAAGAGGGGAAGGCGCCTGTAGGAGGTCCTAATTTCGTCACTGACCTAATTTCGTCACCCCACCTTAAATACTAAAAGCATTGAGCAATACTAAAATTTAAGTAATCTTTTTATAAACTCACTAAAATAAGCTTAGATTCCCGTTATTAGCTCGAAATCTTAACGTAGGGCGGAGCGACGTTGTAGGCGGAGCCAAACCTGCACTGATTGTGATTTTACACTACCGGTAAACATGTCAATATTTAAAATGGTGAAATTTCGATTTTTTTGTCATAAAATTGTTGAAGAAACAACACAGATTGGAGGTAAAAGATCTAAATATTGTATATAAATAAATAAACGGAGATTTACTTCACAAACATGAAGAAAAAACTTATTTTTATTTTACAGTGTTGATTTTTGGTCCTGCTTAAACAGTCGTCTGCATTTATACCCAGCCTCAAAACATTGTGTTTACTAACGTTATTTGACAGAATAATCCCTAGAAAAGTTGATGGAATAAAAGCTTTATGATTCATTTACATATTTTAAAAATAAAAAGTCAGTTTTAAATTACAAATTTAACATTGTATTCATTCATTTCCTTAAGGTGACGAAATATGGCCACCCCAGGATATACAAGGAAAAAAAGGTCTGAATATGAACTTAACCTGAAAGGGTAAATATTATCAAACATTAAATTTATATTTAACAGCTAGCAATCATATCATTTACGTGAGAAAATGCTTGTAAATGTTTGAATCCACATTTTAGACTGAATTCTAGCAATGAGGCGGTGCTTCGTAATGGGCGGGGCCAAACTTACACTAGTTTGGATTATTATGATCATAATCACGATGTCAATTGAAAATGGACGAATTTTTATTAATTCGTTTTAAATCTTTGTAACAAGTACATAATTTGATGGTTATACTCCTAATTATTACACTGCATTTTAGAAAATTATGCTTCTCGTCATTTCAGTGAGTAAAATCCATGTTTCACTATGCAATTTTTATTTTTATATTCATTTGACCAGGGAATTGGATACATTATCTATGTCTCTGATTTGACGCACGTCTGCATTTTTTGGCGCGTTCTTAAATGTTGATAGTTGATTTTCCACACGAAGTGAACGTGGGAAATTGATGAAATAATAATTCATTTACCTGATTACCTTAGTAAATGAAGTTTGTTTAAGCATTCAAGTTTATTTTTTCACCAATCTTATGTCCCTAGGGTGACGAACTAGGACCCCAGCACATCAAATTGTATGCATTATTTAAAGCAAAAATATGGTTGGCGCGACATGAACAGAAAATAAAATTATTTTGGATATTCAGAATGACTTTTATTAAAGCTATAGATCTAATACACTTATAGAGTCGGAATGCACGATTCAATGGAAGACATTTTACACGTCAAGTGCTTGTTTGCCGAGAACTTTCTGCCCGACTGTTCCATTAAACACTTCCGTAGAAAGGATTCACCGCACCTGCACATGCGCCACTGAAAAATATTTGACGAATTAGATGCTAAAATATTTACCTGCGTGAATAAATTTGATTTCCGGGGTTATTTTTGATAATTTTTCTTAGAAAATGAAAATGGCCGCCTCAAAATGGAAAGAGAACGCTACGTCATCAGATTAATGACGTCACGAATAAAAGTTTTGACAGAGTAGTCGTTCGTGATTCTAACAACATTCTCCAATTGGTTAGTAGGTTCTTACAGTTGGATTCCCGGGATTTTATCATTGAATTCCTATGTAAGGATAACAAAATATTTCATCTTATATCTTTCTTGTTAATTAAGATATTAACAGAAGATAGTTCTTCACCTTAAAAACAAGAAGTTACAGAGAAGTTTTTTTAAGATTAATTTTGGCAAATTGACATTGAAAAGTAAGGGTAAAATTCGAGTAATCCAACTAATAGGACCTACCTATTTCAAGTGTATGCAAGGGGAAATAACTGACTGAAGTCCCCTATTACACAAAATTCTTAATTACTAACCAATCACTGTTTTTGGACAACCACTGTCACTGAATGGGGAGTCACTTAAATAATAAATTATTTTCTACATCAATTACGTAGGCACTCATTGTACATAAAGAAAGCGGATTGAGCAGGATCACACATAAAATCAATTCTAATAAGATTAAGCACTAGTGAAGTACTAACACATGTGCCATTTTCCTTCTTATTGTTTTTATGTAAGGTACATGTATAAGGTATATATAAGGCATTTGTTTAACTTGAACGATTTGTTTAAACAGCAGGTTTTATTCCGATACTATAACAGTGGGTGTATTGTTTGACATCAGGCTATTTTTAAGGGAAACATTGAACCATTCCATTCAATGTTGGTCGATTTTCTTCCAAGAATAATGCCTTCTAGAGCAAATAGTGTAGACATTTTGACGATCGAGCCTTTTTATTAGTGTGGTAACGATTTGAAAACTATTGCCATTTAACAGGCGTTTGAGACATTTTTCTTCATATACACATATACAAAAAGAAGGAAAATATGTGTCGGATTATTGACAGCTTAGTTAGTATAATTATTGTTTTAAATAGCATAGACTTTAAATATCTTTATGAAAATTAAACATGTACAGAAAAACATTTATTAAATTAACTTTTTGAAACATTGATCAATATGATTTGCATTTGCGGTAATATGTTTCGAAATAGATAATGAAACTTGAAGATTATGACAAAATTTTATGGGTTTTTTTTGGTGTGTAATAAAAACTTTATTTCGGAAGTTAGCCGCGACCATGGCGTAGTGGTTAGCATGTGTGACTTCGAATCTGGAGATCGCGGGTTTATATCACAGGAGCCCAGTGCAAGTTTCCTCTCATATTTTGTGTTCTATGTATGTGATAAGAAGGGAAATTTCATCGGGCTCCTTTGGTAAAACTGAAAATAGGATCGTGTGATGAGAGTGTTGTGATGAATTATGATATTTACATTTCGGAACATACTTTTTGTGTGATTCACTCTAAGACATTGAAAAATGTTTTATGGACATTCTATAACATCATTTGGATTTACGAAAAAGAACTACAATTATGTGTTTGGACTGACGTTCGGAAGGCTATTTCAAGGTTAGGATAAAATGTTTTCATTTCTTTCTAAATGTCTTATTTGTTGATTTTTTATATTTTCACTGTCACGTCTATACACTTGATGCATCTCTTACAAAATATTTCAAATTTTTTTGGAATTTATGGATATTTTAATATATTAAGTTACCCAACCCACTTGAAATTTTCAATTTCAACAAATGATAGACCCATTAACTTCAGTTACGAATGTCGTCATATTGGACTACAAACTTAAGTCGTCTATTGAAATATCAATATCATTTTTCTGATTCTAAATGCAGTATTCATAACATTTGTTTGTTTGAAAGTATTCCAGGAGAAGTTTCCGGCCTTATGGAAGGGTAGGTTAGTACTGGTTATAGACAAGAGTCCAGGAAAGCTAGGTTTGGTGCGCTGGACGCCGTAAAATGATCTAAATTGTGTTGACCGGCGTTAAATCCAAGTAAAAAAGTATTCACAGGGCTCGAATTTAACAAAAAAATGGACTTTCAAATTTTTGCGAATTGATTTTATTTCAACTCGCAAAATGAAAACATCACTACATGTAGCATTAGTTCTCATAATTTTACGAGCTTACATAATATCTTTTCATACATTCATATATGCAATAAAAACAACATAGTACTATATTTAAATGTAGATAGAACAAGGGCATTAAATTGAGGGATAGACATCGAACATGTCTTTTAGGTGAATCTTTACTTGGTACTATCAATCTATCTGGATGTTTCAATGCTGATGTTTTCCTCATTAGTTTAGACAGTCATGTTTTTCGTCGATTTCAACTCGCGAAAGTTTGCGAGTTTGAATAAAGGTTACTCGCAATTTTCAAAATCCACTCGCATTTTGCGAGTATGCGAGTTTAAATTCGAGCCCTGGTGTTCCAGTGATTTCTTCATTTCATCTTCGATGATTTGGATGTGCATGTTTAATTCAGTTTTTTCTTTACCTCTAACTAGAGTTTGGTATCCATGCATCGTAATTCCAATCAACAATCTGACATTAGAAAACATTCGTTTTTTGATTAACTATTACATACACAAGTAGTGTTTCGAACTACAATTGGTATCTTATGTTCAACTTTAATACCAACAACATTGTGTACCATCCTTGACCCTTTAACTGGCTTGATTTTCATTTTATTTCGCTTATTACCAATTGTCTTATTTTGGCAGTTTTCTTACGTAAGAAGCATTTATTCAATTGTCAAATTTTGTATTCGTTCCCAGCCCAACGTAAACATAGTGAAGCTATGCTCAGTTTGTAGCACGCAAATCTACTTATCGAGAGGTCATAGGTTCGGTTCTCGAGCGGGGCCCTCTTTAGTGGAGTTTGGTCATGATTTTTTTACGACTATTCTCCCTTGTAGGGCAGATGTCAGTCAATGACGAATGTACATGCCTAGTAACTAGTTACAGCTAAATCTTGGTTTTGGCCTTTTCAAGAAGGGTGAGTTGGTTGGCTGACCGCCGTGATAAGACCTATACAATATATTGCTACGGCAACAAAACCCTGCAACACAAACACGACAGATGAGATAAAACTTATACACTAGGGTCCAAATGTTTCTTAACAATTATTTTGAGTACATTTAATGGCTGAATTGATGAAACATATTTTATTACCTCTATTTACATAATACAATGTACACATAAATTACAATAATGAAGGTAATTGGGTTGGACCACAAGTTCTCTAACTTAGTTATGGTCCTCCCCATTAACATGTCCTGAGTAATAAATCATATTTAACAATATATTTGACAATATATAGTCGAGATAACAATGTGGTAATAATAACTATAAATGTTAACACGTTGTGAATAATAGATCGTAATTTGACAATATTTAAACGAGATAACAAATCGGTTGTGATAACTATAAGTAAAAGTATAAAAGAGAAGAAATAAGTGGAAGAAGGGATGTGTAGATTTTCCAATGGGGTCCGTTGAGAACAACCTAGTCAAAACGCTTTGTATTTTTTATATATTTGTGTACTGCATACACAATAGTTTCATTTTCTTCTTGAGAAAGCGAGGTATCACCACATAGTAAGGTATTAACATTTAATGGATGAAATGGCCGAGTATCGGTAAACAATTGAATTCGTTGGTTAACATATAGATTGCATTTAAAGAAAAAGTGTTCTGCAGTTTCACTTACATTACAATTAATACATTTGTCAGAATCAGTAATGTGATTTCTGTGAAGATCACTTTTAAGATCGCTACAATTGTTTCTGAGACGTGTATGAATCACAGAGGTACGTCTAGATCCGATAAAATAATGTGCAGGTACTTCACAAGTTTTGAATGATAAATTTAGTAGATCTCGTTTAAATTGACTGATTGTTTGACTATTTCTCACTTGTTCTGATAATGAATTCCAGGAATTAATGGCAGAAGGAATAAAAGAATTTGAGAAGAGCGCTGTTCGTTGTTGGGGAATTACAAAATCATTCCTTGATCTTAGGTTATAGTTTAGGGGATTTTTTTCAGTTCTCTGGAACAATGATAATAAATCATTTGGTACCATAAAATTTATCTATTTATTCAAAGAATTATTGTTCGGGAAGATTTACTCGATTATATACGAACTACTGAAAACAGTACTATAAAAATATTGGTATATTTTGATGGCATAACGACATCAATTTTTTTATTTCACTACAGCAATTACAGTGCATTAATTTAAATATTAATATGTTGAAACCTTTTTTTCTTTTTTATTTACTGGTTCACAAACTAATATAGAACAATTTCCTGAAAAGGTGAACTGTTAAAATGAATAAAACAGTTATACATATTATTGCATGTACATGCTAGTCCAAGTAAAATAATGCGACTGTCGAAACAAAAGAATAGTTATTGGTGGCTTAACAATAACGATGAGGTTTGAATATTGTTGCAAATCTATTAATTTAACTTTGAAGCTTTTATAACAATAAAAATAAGGCATGTCCAAATTAACGGATGGGCAATTAATAAATTCAAAAGGTAAGTGAAACATTATCTTCATTCCTAATAAGACAAACAAAATTATTTCCATCATCCATCTTGATTCAACTGACTGTCTTGTATACAAAATGTCACCATTAAAGACGTAAAACCTCTATCTGTTAATTTTCACTTTGCACAATGGACAATAATACATATATAAAACATTTGTCTACAAGGGATTCATCAATCCCCTAATTTTACTTAAAATCTACATAACTACGATGGTGACCTTGTCATCTATGATCCTTATCTTATCTCATCAATCGCAACAGGGGTCACGGCTTGTAAGATTATGTTATCACAAAACTGATGTATCAACTATCAGTGCTACATGTATATGGCTGTATCAAACAGCGAAAACCTTGATGGGTCTAAATGTTGGGTATGAATTAGCAAACGCTCTATAGCCTTTTTTCAAAATACAATTCAGTGCCTGTAGTTATGAAAAAAATAAGTCTTAATATTTTAGGACAAACTGACCTATAGTTTGCAAGAAATATTCTATAAAAGTCACAAAGTGCACTTAAATTGTCTGTACCGTGACATACGGGGTAGAATGTTGCTACTTGAAATACCATCAAATGTACTTGTATGTTAGTTTGCAATGAAAACCGCACTATCAAATCACCAATTTATTGCTTAAATAACAATTTCGATAGTTTCAGAAAAAGTTGATGTTTTAGTTGAAATCTGTGAATAAGAATACTTTTAAACCACAATTGAACCTTTGGAAATCAACGTCTCTAAATAAAATAATATAAGGTAATATTAGGCCGTCATGTTTGTTCAGTAACGTTTAGGGAAAATATTACCTATACTACCTTTCTTGTAACCTTAAAAACTTTCAGGTAAAATATGCGTAGAATGAAATACTGACAAATATGAGATGGTTTGTCAAATGGTATAGCAAGTAATGGTATCCCGATTATCTTGGAGCCAGTAAAATAGTGATCATTTACATGCCTTAAGGCCTGTTAAAATATCTTTTGTAAGCAAATTATGTTCATTACAGTCATAAAATTTTTTCAATATGTTTGGTGTAAACCATGGTGCTTTTCACAGAAATTCTTACGAATTTTTTTTCGTAAGTCAGTTTCATAAAATTAGCACTTTCAAGTCAGACGGATAATAAGCATAAAGTTCTATGATATGATATTCAGCTTTTTAAAATTACTTTATTGCCCATCCATTAATATTGATAGGCCGTATTTTATTGTAACAAAAGTTAAATGATAAAATTAAATTGCAACAAATTATTCAAAACTTTTTATATAATATTTTATTCTTGTACAACAATTTCATTAAAAAGGTGAAATGTATAGTGTTACTTATTAATGAATAGACATTTTAGTTTCAGTAAAATATTGCCGCGGACAAACGAAACAAAATAACTATTCAATAATAAGTAACACTTTACATTTCACCTTTTTTATATGCCTGAAAGAATTTCGGGCATATTATGTTATACCCCCTGGCGTCCATCTGTCCGTCCGTCTGTTAGCAATTTGGTTTCCGGAGCATAACTTAAGTTACATTTGACCCACAATATTCAAACTTCATACGATGATTGTCCATATCAGGTAAAAGACCCCTATTGATTTTGGGGTCACAAGGTCAAAGGTCAAGGTCACTATTACCTTAAAACTGAAAACAGTTTCCGGAGCATAACTTAAGTTCCATTTAGTCCACAATATTCAAACTTCATACGATGATTGTCCATATCGGGTAGAAGACCTCTATTGATTTTGGGGTCACAAGTTCTAAGGTCAAGGTCATTATTACCTTAAAACTGAAAACAGATCTTTTTTCTCTACTTTGTTTTCCTCAATTATTTATAATATGATATTCATATGAAATATTCTCATGTCTTACAAATGCTTCATCTTAACTAAAAAAAACACTTCCGGGCATATAATGCTCCGCCTAGCGGTGCTCTTGTAATGAAATTGTTGTACAAGAATAAAGTACATAAGTAGTTTCTTGACAGCATTTCTCAAAGTGTGTTTATGCTACAGAGAAAAACCACACATATCTGAATCCCAGATAATAGTGTAATGACATTATATATTTTGTAATTATATATAACATACAGTCATACTCAATAAAATTATACTTCATAAAATGTGCTCATATTTGCAGAATTTAGTTTTAAAAATTCAAGAAAGTCTCATGGCTAGATCAGTTGGTAGCATGCTGTCAACTGTTCGAAAGGTTGAGGGTTTGCGTCCAAGGCAGGGCATACTTTGGGGAGATTGTCATGAATTGATTGCTATGACCCTTCGCCCTCCTACCACTGATTCTTAATCACATATGACAGTTGTCAGTCTCTGACGGAAGAATGTGTCTAGTAATTGGTTAACAACTAAATTTGAGATTAAGTCTTTCCAAAAATGGTGAGCCGGATTTATTGATCGCCATTGTATTTTTAAATCTAAAAAAACCCCACTTTTTTGGTAGTGTAGTAGGTCTTTGTTTTTGATGGTGTCATTCTTGATATGATTGCTTATACCTTTTCATACCAAATGTCACCTATCACAGATCAATAGGAATATCTACTAAGACATTTTGCTGGAAATTCTAGCTTTTTTGCAAATTTTAGTTGCATAAGTACACGCACACACATTTATACATACCATAGCATACACATATAATACATTGCTACATTTTTAAAGCAGAGATTACAGTTAGCATGCACCTAAACAAAAAGTTATAAATGTTATTAGTGTTATAAATGATATCGAAGTTATAAATGTTAAAAGTGTCATAAATGATGTCTAAGTAATAAATGTTATATGTGTTATAAATGAAGTCAATGTTATAAATGTTATTAGTGTTATAAATGATGTCGAAGTTATAAATGTTAAAAGTGTCATAAATGATGACGAAGTAATAAAAGTTATATGTGTTATAAATGATGTCAATGTTATAAATGTTATAAGTGTTATAAATGATGTCAATGTTATAAATTTTATAAACTCATGTATAGCGTATGGTGTGTTACATCATTTTTAAATGTACATATCATGCAGAAATTATTGCAGTATGAAAAATATAGATGTGTTGGTATCTAAAATACATAGAATCAGCACTTGTGTTCTTTCACAGTCTGCATTCAGTTCTGAAATTAAAATCAGTGCACTATTACAGTATAAGTTCATTCACTCGAACACCACCGGGTCGAATTAATTGGCCGAGTCGAACACATTGTCTAGCACCGATCAATTTCCCTTCTATGTTAACGATACATTCGGAACTCCTCGGCCATTCACTGCGATTAATCTCGGACATATTTAGACGCTATTTTAAAACTACCGGTATTGAAGTAAACAAATGTATGATCGTTTAGGCAATTAGTGATGTTTCGTTTTAGTCCTTTAATTTTGAAACATTACTCATTGCCTTAACGATCGCATATTTGTGTATTAGATGAGATTATTTGCAGTGAATGGCCGAGGAGTTCCGAATGTATCGTTACGGAACGTTCTGTAACGTTTTGTGTAATTGAACAGGCTACAGAATATACACACTTATACAACGGCGGAAAAAAATCTTACTGGAGGACCCGGTCACATCGAACCTTTCTCACTTACATGTAACCACATGAAAGAAATGATCAATTCATCTACTACTACTAACCTATATCGTAATCATGTTCATAAATTTAAAAATAACGCACAACAAATATGTAGTTGGCAATTTAATTTGCAGTAATTACTAACTACGTATACATGACACATGAATGGACCGTGTGTTCGGGTTATATACTTAACCAAGGGAGATAACAAATTTAAAAACAATAACGAAACAAGGGGAAGTAATAACGTCGTACTTGGACGAAGGTCGGCCGGGTCGAACACTTGGCTCTCTCGAATCATTTTTCACGTCCCCTCTAGTTCGAGCCAGCGAACTTTTATTGTAGTTTAAAATTGAAAAATATCCATGTTATAAAAAATCCGTAACTCTAGCCGTGCTTCAGTACCTTTTATCATTGACGCGGCTACAGGTTTCCAGCAACTAATCCATTTTAGCAAGGGTAAGCGATCTGATATTTCATTAAAGGTCCGAAACATCAACTGCCAATACATTACAGGCAAGAAAACCTCATTTGATAATATCTGCAATTCAATTGGGGCAGACATCATCATTGGTACTGAATCCTGGATGACAGATGAACATCTCAATACTGAGAAATTCCGCCAATGAATGTAAAAGCTACAGACAAGGCAGATAGAAACAGAAGGGTGATAGCTTTTTCTAGTCCGCAGTCGTCTCCAGTCAATGGAAACTACCAAATTGAAGGCTGACACAACATGTGAAATGCATTGTGTACAGATCAGTATGACAGGCATCAAGAACCTTTATCTTGGAGCATTCTACGAGCACCAGGTTCGGACAATCTAGATAACCATACACAGTTAGTCACTTGCCTATCCAGAATCCCCATTGACTTACACATGTTTATGGCTAGGCGGTGATTTCAACCCGATGGACATTACCTACTAGCCAAGCAACTGTGTGAAGAAGTCAGTAACAAAGACTGTTTTAAGTAAGCAGCCCCTGACCATTGCACCAGATCTATTCTTACATCAGCTGGTAAGTCAACATACCAGGATAACTGACACTACAGAAAGTATACTGGACCTGTTCTTCACAAATTAACCCTCACTGAACAATGCAGTTGAGGTGATCCTAGCAAGACACACTCACCACCCAGAACCTTCATCATGTACAAGAAGGCTGACATAACTGGCATGAAGATAGGGCTGAATCAGCTGTTGGTGGATTTGTTGAAAATGGTTAATGCCTCTACAGAACATCTAAAATGTACATTCAGGGTAGACGGACACAGCTAAAAAAGAAACACATACCCTTCAAGACGATTAAAAGCATCAATCTGAGAAAGCATTGGATCAATAAGCAAGTAAAGTCTGCTCTAAGGAAATAAACCAGACTAATCACACTTATTAGAAAGACAGGAACAGTTCCAGATAAATTATGATAACAAATATTAATTATTCAAAGACAAGACAAGTTAGAGCGCCAATCCTACTTTTCTAACAAAAACAACACCATCGAAACAGACAACTTGGACCACAACAACAAACCATCACCGAAAAAGCGCATCACGAAATAGATAAATCCCTATTAAAGGCAACACTGGAATTGCACCACTTGAAGATAAAGGTCGATAATTCAATCAGCCTTGAGATAAGACAAATATTCTAAGCCAACAATACCAGTCTGTTTTTACCAAGAACCACTTTAATCATCTTCCTGATCCAGGAGGAGAGCCATTGTCAGGTATTGATGAGAGAGATGTTCTTAGATTGCCATTGTACAGAAGCTGAATCTTTACAAAGTCACAGGACCTGGTGGCATCCCTGCATTACTAAGCTACAGATACAGCCCCGTCTCTGACCTTCATATACATATTGCTCCTAGAGCCTAGAGGGCACCGTACCAGCTGACTGGAGGTATGCTGACGTCACTACAGTCTTAATGTAGCGATCAAGAGATGAAGTTGGAAACTACTGATCAGTATTACTTACCTCCCTCTGTAATAAGCTGCTGGAACATGTCATGGTCTCCAAGTGTATGGGTCATTTGGGTGAACCTTATATACTTCATGATGTTAAGCACGGAGTTCGGGCCAAGAGAAGTTACGAGACCCAGATCCTTACGCTTTACAACGAATTAGCATCTTCATTTGACAGCAAAGTACAAGTAGATATGGTAGTACTCCATTTCAGTAAGGTATTTGATAGGGTCCCACATTAACGCGTGCTGTAAATTACGATATACGTGGCAATACACTCCAGTGGATTTTAATCCTATCTGTCATCTTTATCTCAGCAGGTAATGATCGAAGGCATGTCATCGGATAAAGATCCTTTAGTAAGTGGTGTTCCAAAAGGGTCTGTCTTAAGACCCATGTTATTTCTGGTTTATAATAACGACCTCCCTGACAATCTCATCTCTCATGTAAGATTATTTGCTGACGATGCCATCATAAACAGGCAAATCAAGACTATCAGTTTCCAATAAAGTTCAGCTCAAGCAAGACCTCTATCTTCTTTTATTTTGGAGCATACATGGGGCATGGAGTTCCATCCGAAGAAATGCTGTATACTGTGTGTGACAAGTTCAAAAGCTATGAGGACCCACCAGTATTATCTCAAGGGCACCATGCTCTCTGAAGAACAATCTTCTAGTACTTTGGCTTTGACATACTTGTTTGTTTGTTTGTTTGGGTTTTACGGCGCACCAACACAGAAAGGTCATATCGCGCCGAAAGCTATTAATGATACTAATAATTCAAACTATATTAATGATGTAAAAATCTATATCTTATTATAAACATTTATTTCTTTCAAAAAGTGAAGTATAGCATATGATGGTACAGATTCAAACAGTTCTTTAAGTGAGTTTACTTTAAAGCTTTGACATACAAGACAACTTATTATGAAAGGGCATGTCAAAAGATAAGCCAAGAAGTCACAAAGTATCATTGGATTTCTTCGCCGCAACCTTTGCCAAGCAAATCAAGACACCAAGACCGAAGCCTCCCTCTCCACGGTTTGTCCTTATCTAAATTATTGTTAGTCAGTATGGTAACCCCATCAACAGAACATGAAACAACCAGCAGAGATGATCCAAGGACGAGGTGCAAGATTTGTCGCAAATCGATACCACAACACTAGCAGGGTCTCAAACATGCTAAATCATCTTGGCTGGGAAAGTCTAGAATCCAGACGCACCAAATCAGCTTACAGTCCTGTTCAATAAATCCATGGCCATGTTGACATTGACGGTTCCCTTTGTCTGACTCCAATATCCAGTAGTACTAGAGCACCACTTTGTCTGAAATATCAATATTCCTCATCAACAGATTACTACCGCTTTAGCTTCTTTCCATGGACCATCCCAGTTTGGAACAGACTTCCAGCCGCTGAGGTCCCTACCTTGGTATCCTTTAAGTAGGGGCTTGAGGACCTAACCTTCTACTAGGCATCCTCCGTCCAATCACTAAGTGCATCCAAATGAATGATGCGAGTCGTGTCAGTGAGCCTTGAGCTTAAGTGAATTGGTCACACCCAAATGGACGAAACGTGATTGAAGGATCTTCTACCTTTTTTCTTTAACATCGCACACATTCATCTGAGTGGTGGGTCTATTTTCACTCTTTCAATATGCTTTTCAACTTTCCTCTTGCACACTATTGAAGAATTGACAATATGTGACAGCTCATTGTACCAATATAGATGGTGATGGAAACTGTAGTTTCAATTTCGAAAATGAATTGTGGGACCAGACTTATTGAAAAGGATAAAATCCCGAATACCGGCCAAGTGGCTACAACTAAGCGTTGCTATTTATAAGAAATTTTAAAATTAAATTAGATTGTCATTCTTACCTAGATACGTGTTTCTTTTTCCTGACTGACAATCAGTTACTTGATATTGTATTTCATCATAACCTGTCTCCTCTGTTCTGTAGACAGGCGTTAGATAAGCCGAGTCAACATTCCTGGTTCTTTGTCCAACAGGCCTGAGATAGCCATCGCTAAAGTAAGTGGAATTATCAGACGAATTGTTTGTAAGAAAATCAATATCTATATAGTCGTACGGAGAGTCTTCGTCTTCATTTTGTTGAATACTTGCTCTAGTGGCGTCATTTTGTCGATCGATTGGTCTTGTGACGTCATTTTGCTGGAAAATTGCCATGTTTTCTCCCCTGACACCACTTGGGGTAATGTTTTGGTTAATGATAGCAGAAGAATATTTTCTGAAAAACATTTTGTTAATCGTTTTTTTAAACGAATGAAAGATATCATGTTTTGTAAGCATGTACCATACTTTTTAATATTAGTTTGTCATCGTGAGGGCGTCAGGGTGTGTATACTTTCAAACAAAAAATAGCTATTCTTCTTTACACCAACGTTCTAATAAATCACAGGCATTTTAGTAACAAGTATGTTGTGTTTGTTTTTAATGTTGGTATTTTGTTTTTATGTATGTTTAATTTTTTCCAACCAATCTTTAATCGCTGCTATTTTCAATTACAATCTATTGCACCATGGTTGCGGATTTGGTTAAAATTGTAAACAATTTTTTCTTTAATGAGAGGTTACAGCTCCTTAGAACCAGGGACATTGACCATTCTAGCACGTAGTCGTTTAAAAATTAGATTTTACTAGATAGTTAAATCAGTTGTTTACAAAATAATCGTCAGTCAATTTACGATTAAAGAAACCATTTACCTTTTAACCAGACACACAATAAATGCTATCACAGCCAAAGCACATACACCGAGCCCTATTTGATAGAAAGTACTTGAGTTGTCTTTTTCTTCCCCCTCATCTTCGCCAAAGTAATAGTCATATTCAACCGGATAAACTGAAACAAACTTTCACTCATTACAATATATTCTTACGTCATACATTTCAGAATATCGTTACGTCATACATTTCAGAATATTGTTACGTCATACATTTCAGAATATCGTTACGTCATACATTTCAGAATATCGTTCCGTCATACATTTCAGAATATCGTTAAATCATACATTTCAGAATATTGTTACGTCATACATTTTAGAATATATCTATACGGGATACGTTTTAGAATATTTCTACGTCTAACATTATAGCAATTCGTTACATTACTAAATATAATAAAGACGGCATTGGTCATTCACAAAAATAAGTAATAACATTAGGTACATTCGGAACTTCTAGTTCTTTCAACATTAATAAATGGGAGTATTTAGACGACATTTCGGAAACAAACAAAATACTTAAATCGGCGTGGAAATAAATGAATCCGCTATCGTTTAGACGATGATAAATATCTTGAATTTAATCCCCCAATGAAATGTTCCCACCGCTGTACGATGAACAGAGTGCTACTTTGAAACATATAAGTTCCTTCACGATGGCAATACCACGTGACTTACATCTCCAGTGTTACAGTTCAATAAAGAAAACTGTGAAAAAAATCATCCTGGACTTAATGTTTTAGTATTAAATGTCAGATTTCAATGATACCTACGCAAGGCTAAGCAGAAAAGGTGTAAACTATTTGCTGAGCATTACAGTATTAGACTGGCATTGGGGATGTTATGCGCAAGCTTACAGCTCTTATAAAGTTTGAGTCGACACGGGTTTTCGCTGTTTTTGTCTTCAAACGATGCATTTGTGACATACATGTAAACTCGTACGCTGTACATGAAGTACAATGTAGATATGCATAAAACATCCTCTGAAAACCGGACACCATGTGTCAAGTTTCTATGTATTAAAATAGTTAGTTAATCATAATCCCAAGCAGATGTCAATTGTTAATTAAATATCCAAGCGTTTTATCTACACAGGTGTGAAAAACACTTGTCTGTCATTGTTTAGGATTCTTATAATGTTTATTTTGGTTTGTTTTGTATCGTTGTACAGATATGATTTGTGAAAATATTATAATTTCAAAAAATATTTTTTACGAATAAAGAGGCTACATGTTTGCATTCAAAATTACCAAGTTTGTTAATAGATAGGAAATAATAATGACTATCTTTTTATTTTGAGTAAGATACATGTATTGGAAAAACTTTACAAGTTAAAACAGCGTTCTCAATAAGATTTTGTTGAGTAGGCTCAAATGTAATTATATTGCTACGTCACATACAATATTGTTACGTCATACGTTTAAAATAAATATGTCTAACATTTAGAAAATAGTTACATTATAAAGCATAATAAATGTGGCAATGGTCGCAAGCAAAAGTGATTACGGAGTATGTTTACGAAGTCTTGTGTCATTACGCCAAGAATATGTTTTACATTATCGTTGCGTGTTTCGCGTCCCATATGTAACGAAGCTATTTATGGATGTGTTGTTATGCTTGTTTCTGTCATAAATTTTTTATCCTAAATCAGTCTGCGACAGTTTGGATATAAAAAGCATTATTATTTTGATGTTTTGCAGTAATAAATGCTTGTAGCTATACATCGGTGCAAGATATTTTTTAGAATCAATTTTAACTTATCTGACCCACGTGGGTCAAGTTAGAAACACCCCTTTTATTAAAAAGAAGTTATAGAAATAATTTTAAAAGCAATGTACTGTGTGCCTGTTGTAACTAAATTGTAATAAAATGCAAAACCAGAAAAATTGAACCTGCAAATGTTGCTAACTAATCTCTTTTAATTTATGTCTTTAGTTTAAGGGGCTAGATTAAATTTGTTTTGTTAAGGTATTAACAATAATAAGGTTAAGACTTTGCTTACGTATTGGTTCGCATGTTGCGTTATTTTGATTACAAAGTCTATATGAACAATATGACGGACATATGAAGTTACAATGACGACCATAATAACCGAAATCGCATCTGTTACATGTGCCGTCTTTCATTGAGCACATCGAATCCTATTTATTCCATGTATTTCTACAATTTCTGCTGCACGGCAAATGGCACTTATTGCCATAAAAGCCATAATTGCATTTCAAACAAATTTCAGCATTATCTTTTCCACATTGTTTACAATTTTTGGACATGTCAATGCATCGCCCCGCACACTCCTCTCCAGTGGGGTCACAAGATTCTGTGCAAGATAAGGGACAATAACACTTGCCATTTTGCAGTATAAACTCGGGTTTACATTCTTGGCATACAATTGTGTCATATGATAAACCAAACCAGCATTTCTTACAGTTTGCTAAAGTACATTTGTGTTCACAATAATGCCCAAATCGTCCATCTTTACATTCGATGAACACTTTATCTGTACACCTATTGCAGTTTGGTCTGCAACGCTTGCAATCTGCTTCCAATAGATATTTGTAAAATCCAGGCCTACAACTGAAACACTCATTTTCATCACAGCGCAAACAATCCTTGAAACAGTTCCTAGTACATTCAAAGTTTCCTTGGTCAGTGCTTACTGGGTATAACCCGTCTGCACATAAAATCTCTAATCGGGTTTCACATAAACGGCCGTAATGTTTAGGCGGACATAGTTTACCCTGTCCAAAATAGTCATCACATTCTGAATACAAACATGTTGTTGTTTGTTGGGCAAGCCACACCGCACTCATCTATGATCCCCAATATGTAGCCTTGCAAGCATAACAAGTTTCATTATTTAAACATACTGAACAATTATCTTGGCATGGAATGCATTCGTTATCTGAAATATAGCATAGGTTCCAGTTGGACATATCCAGTTAGCAAGGCCTGAAAATTACATTAACATTTAACATAATATATTCTATATTTGGCATCGAATATACATTTTATAGCCAACAAAATACATTACAAAAATACATTTGTTATACTTATAATCTTTATTCAAAATTAATGTAACTCAATGTCTGAATTACCTGCCCCTCACCACCATCGATAATGGATCAGGCAAAGCGCAATAAATGGAAAAGTGTCTGGACTTGAGAAGGGTTGGTGAGAGCTGGTTATGTAGACAAGGGTCCAGAAAAAACTAGGTTAGGTCAGATTGTCTCCATACAATAGCCTTAATTGTGTTGATACTGCATTAAACCCAGGATAAAAATATTTATATAGATTTTAAGAAGCTACGTTTCTGATAAGCCCCACCGATGATAAATTTCCTGCCACAGCTCGTCATACCTTAACTTAAATGACATTTTTCGTCCGTTTATGTAAGAGTTCCAGCTTTGCTTCTTGTGGTAGACTTTTGTTGGGTTTAACGACATTATATTCACGCTACTTTTCCGGAGGCAAACTCACTCAACCTAGTTTTTCTGAACTATAGTCTATACCCTGTAGCTTCCTATCCTTCCACAATGCTGACAACTCTTCTGTATATACTGACACACAAAGAAACTATACACTCAGTATAAGACAATTTTCACATACAAAGTTAATTTCAATGATTATTATGTTTAGTATCATTGTTTAGCAAAATTTGATTGCCACTTATCTGTTAATGTTAAATTCTTTAAATTTCAGTTCATATCTTAAGCATAATTAATGTTTAAGTAGAGAGAGACGAAAAGTATAAGTTGCAGTCGTTCTTTGTTTTTCTTTGTTTTTAACGTGATTGACATAACTGCAGCGTGTTCAGTTACCTTGAACGTTCCAAAACGTTCCGTAACGGAAGTGTCGGAACAACTCAATACATAGACAACTCAACCCGAGACAACTCGATCTCCTACTAACGGATTGAGAAGTCCCAACTTTGTGTTGAGTATTGCACGGGTTGAGTTGTCTATGTGTTGAGTTCTCCCGTACCCTTAACGTTAGCTATCAGAAGTTACTGAACACAGGGCAGATATTCATGTTTAATCACATTATTAAATACTTTTCCTAAGTTAATCCAAACAAAGAAAAACAATGAACTGTCGCAACTTTTACTTTTCGTCCCTCTCTATTTAAACGTTTATTGCTAAAGAATGATACCAAAAATCCTACTTTGAATTTAACTTTGTAGTGAAATTTGTCTTTTACTGAATGTAAAGCCGTTATTGCGTTTTAGAATACCTCATTAATAAAGGAAAAGCGACATTTTGTAAATGTTTTATGGAAAATATTTCTTGCCCGGTAGGTTTGAACCAGCTACCCCTTCTGGGCTCTAGATTCGGTTAGTCTTTTACGTCACGGACTATGGTTCTCTATTTGATATGTTTGGTGATCATTTGGGGAAGAAAAAAGTCTTCAAAATATAATTAAGAGAAAATAAATATTTCGAATATCAAATTAAAACAAAATAGATTACATAAATAGCCACCATACTTACTACTGATATCGAATCCAAAAACTATACATATAAATGAAAATAAAAAAAATAATTCCATTTCTGTTCAAATTTTTGTCGCTTGCTTTATGAACAAATTACTGGTGTAAGTACGCATACGCACTAAAATGTGATTAAATTAGTGTATTGTTTTCAGTCCGACACTAAAAAACAACCGTCTAAAATGTATGTCTGCTAAGACGTAACTTGTCTTGTTTAAGGTTTTTAGGCTAAGACGTAACACGTCTTGATTAAGATTTTTAGACTAAGACTTGACTCGAATTGTTTAAGGCTTTTAGTCTTAGACGTTATACATTTTTATTATGTTTTTTTTAATCTAAATCTTCGGTAATATATATATCACTAGGGTTATGGGCAAATCTCAGCTGCCCAAATATGGTAATATAAAAGTGTCTACTGCGCATGTGCGAAAGGCGAGGTCTGCCGATCTTTGCCGATAAAACCTAAAATGTCGCCATATTGGATTGATGATTGCAGCCGATATGAATAGCTTCAAAACAGTCGTTATAACCGGATGCAAATGTGTATTTAGCTTTAATTGATACAATGGGTGGGCGCTAAATATAATTTTACAGCCGTATGTAGTTGAAAATGTCAATGAGCTTCAAGAATGCTTCATAAACTCTTCATGATCATGCAATGACCTGGTTGACCTGGTTTTGAATCAACCAGTTGATAAGGTAAATCTTATTTTTTATATTTAATTATTCATCCTAAGTGGCAGCCACACCATTCTTAATGGTTTTTTTTTCAAAAACACTGTGATGCAGCGTTAATCGTTTGTTTAAAGGACTTGAAATAGATGACAAGGACATTGCTGTAATAGATAGTGAGTGTTCGGATAAAAAAATCGGATATCAATAGTATCATGAACTTAAGTTAATAACTTATTCTATGGTACCACATAGCGTGATATAATAAGAATGCTCGTTTGTTAGGTATTCTCATTTTGTTCTTTGATACAAAACAGGGAACCGTTTGTTTGAGTAACATAACGGTTGGAGTAAACACGACGAGACCGGGAATTGACAATTGTACGGACACAGAGATTTAGCCCGGTCTCTTTAATAAAGGGACGTAACTCTTAAATAAACAATGATTGCCAATGACAGATTGGAAAACAGGTTTCGAAATTGTTTTGTTTTAAATTGTTTAGTAAGTACTTCTTCAATTTGAGCATCGATTTTAAAGTTGGTTTATCATGAGATACATAATAAATGTATTAAAGTCATGAGAGAATCAGACTTAATACCATATTTTAGTATTTGGACCACTTAATCTTTCACCAATTTCATGATTAAAACTTTTTGTCGTCTGCAAACATTTGAAAAGTTCCTTACAATGATTTCATTTGTAATATGTTTGAGCTCATGCATTTAGTAAAAACATGCATTTGCCTGAAGTAAGAAAAATGGTGTCATGCAAGTGAGATAATACATGGCTGTATAGTAAATTGGGGAAATAAAAACCATACATGCCATGACTGGGAATCGAACCTGGTTCTCCAAGGTAGTGGGCGAGACACTCAACTTTGTCGCTAAAGGGTTAACCCAACAGCAAAGCTGCTGGAAGTGACTATATATAGTCACCTACGATCACCACACTCGTCCCCTCTTTACACTTTGGAGCTGGCATTAACTGCACATACTTGAAATTTCTTGCCATTTCCGCTCCTATTGGCCATATATCGGCACACCGAATTATCCTCGTCGCCATTAAAGTAAATTGGGCGAGACACTTGACCGCGTCGCTAAAGGGTTAACCCAACAGCAAGGTTGTTGGGAGTGACTTTATATAGTCACCTATGATCACCACAGTTCTGTAACTTCACTTTTTCTATTTAAGATATCTATTATCCTTCAGTGATGTGAATTTGTTGATAACCGACTGACATGACGGAATAAAATTTCTATTGTTATGGTACCATTTGTAAAGTAAGATGTTTTCTTTATTTTCAGTGAAAAAATGAAATAAGAAAGATTAATGATTAAAATTCCTGAAACCTTATTTGTACTTGACCACAATGACAGCAAAGTTGTAATTCAGTTATTAAGGATATAATATGCAGAGGTATTAAAATAAAATTAATGTTTCTATTATTTATTTTTTTTGTCTCTTTTAGTCTTTAGTATATAAACCTATAGTTGAGGCTCTTGTAAGTCTAAACTTTGTAACCAGATAGTGCCGGTATAAATGTAAATGGTTGCTGTCTGTTTAAATATGAAGTTGAGCTTCCAGGCTTATTTGTTAAAATATTAAACAATATTTTGATATGTTTAAACCTGTGTTATAGATTGTGCTCTAAATATTGTATAACTCTAAAGTATAAGTAAAAACTGGTTATTAATAATGTTCCCTCCATCTTTTTCTAATTGTCTTTTTGAAAGCTTATGTATGTATTGATTTTGTCTCACCATTATGCTGGAGATTAGTTTTTATACAACTGTTTTATTTACATGTATATGTATAATGGGAACACTCATGGTAGACTGTTATTTTGAGACTGCTGTCTGAAGACATGTAATAATTTGAAACTAGATACACATATGTTTTGGCATAACAGACAGTGCAGAGCTTAACAAGCATATTCTGTTGGGCGTTGTGGTGACTTTGTTTCTTTTACATCAAAATAAATAGACAGTATTGAAAGATTTAGAAGTAGCTTTATTGTTAATACAGTTAATAGTTTCCATATACTGAAGCAATGAAATTACTTAATGTATTTTATACTAAGTTTGATTTGGAGTTTTTAAGCAATCTTGAGCAAAAGTACTATTTATATATGTGCCATGTGTTTGATAAACTTGTTTCATTAATATATTTGAAATGTTACTATTTTAGGGCAATGAAGAAAAACAACAATGATTGAGTTTAGATATAGAATGTTGTTTAATATTTGACTGAACCTTATTACATGTAAGTAGTCTGTACAATGGTTATGAGTAAATTACTTATAAAAAGTTGATGTTTACTTCTATGTCCTTATTAAGCTGATTTTAAAATTTTATAAAGATAACTCCTGATCATTATTTTAGTCTCCTTCAGGCAGATGATCCCTCACAGTACCCATTTACACCTGGGTTGAGTGGAGAAATTGTAGGTTAATTTCTTGCTCAAGGACATTAGCAGTGTCCCTAGTGGGGTTCGAACCCAGGACCTCTCGATTCCTAAGCATTCATATAACCAATGCACCTATAAAACCTACATAGACATGTCATTTACATTATTAAGTATGATACTGACACTGATAGTTCAACCAAGTTACTGTTTTTTTATTTCTACATTTGAGCAAAACATAAAAAAGTATAATGCTATTTAATACATGCTGAATTTTAATTCAATTATTGTTATGTAACTTAACTGGGCTATAATATATTCCACAAAATAGAAAACATGCACAAAGGTGCAAGATAATCAGGTGTTTGGAAAATGGTTTCATTTCACTTACAATTGTAATGATTTTAGAGAATTGGAAATGTTATTACAAGTGAAATTGGAATAATTCATTTTCCTATGTAAAGTTGTGATAAAGGTCAGTTGCTGTTCTAAGATATTGTGTTTGACAACATATTTGCAGAAAATCAAAGATGTAACACTAATTTAATACTTAAATGTTACAGACTATTAGCACAATCTCAGATCATGAAATGAATGCTGCAAGGTGCAGATTCTTATTGCTTGTAAACCATTCATAAATATTTATAGAAAGCATTCTCTACCTGAGTACATTCATATTCATTTAACTTATATTTCTGAGAAGTTAAAATAGTTTTAACATTTTTTTCAGATAAAGAATTGACAAGAGTTGAAATCACAATGATGAAAAAGGGATGTTTCATGAAATGTTATTGTTGGGACTTTTTGTAAATAAATGAACTTTCCATCTCTAATAAGTTATGACCCTATGAGTTGAAAAGAGAGAATGCAGAAAACAAACATTTTGATGTAACAACTACCAGTGTACAAGTTATGATATGTGATGTGAGAAAATGAAAAACATTTAATCAAAATATTAACTATATGTTTACATTTACATCTATGGAACTCTAAAACAATGAAGAATACATTTTAGCGTGTTACAGCAGACATGAATCCTAATGTTGTTTTTTTTCAGCTCATTGAGCTCTTTTATTGTTTGTATCATATCTCTAGTAAGTTTTCAGTGCGTTTCCACAGACCTAAATCCTTGTGTGTTTCATCTCATTAAGCTCTAATATTGTTTGTATCAGCAGCCTGAATACATTTTCAGTGTTTTTGAACAGAACTAAACCTTAAGTTTTTCAGCTCATTAACCTCTAATATTGGTTGTATCAGCTGCCTGAATACACTTTCAGTGTTTTTGATCTGAATTAAACCCTAAGTTATTTTAGCTCATTAAGCTCTTATAGTGTTTGTATCAGCTACCTGAATACATTTTCAGTATTTTAGAACAGAACTAAACCCTAAGCTTTTTTCAGCTCATTAAGCTCTAAAATTGGTTGTATCAGCTGCCCGGATACATATATTTTCAGTTTTTGTTTGTCTTTTAACAGAAATAAACCCTTAAGTTTTTTCAGCTCATTAAGCTCTTATATTGGTTGTATCAGCTGCCTGGATACATATATTTTCAGTTTTTGTTTGTTTTTTAACAGAAATAAACCCTAAAGTTTTTTCAGCTCATTAAGCTCTTATATTGGTTGTATCAGCTGCCTGGATACTTTTTCAGTGCTTTTGAACTGAACTGAACCCTAAGTTTTTCAGCTCATTAACCTCTAATATTGGTTGTATCAGCTGCCTGAATACACTTTCAGTGTTTTTGAACAGAAATAAACCCTAAGTTTTTTTTCAAATCATTAAACTCTAATATAGTTTCAGTTTTTGTTTGTTTTTTTAACAGAAATAAACCCTTAAGTTTGTTCAGCTCATTAAGCTCTTATATTGGTTGTATCAGCTGCCTGGATACTTTTATAGTGCTTTTGAATTGAACAGAACCCTAAGTTTTTTCAGCTCATTAAGCTCTAATATTGTTTATATCAGCTGCCTGGATACATTTTCAGTGTCTTTGAACAGAAATAAACCCTAAGTTTTTCAGCTCATTAAGCTCTAATATTGTTTGTATCAGCTGCCTGAATACATTTTCCATGTTTTTGAACAAAGCTAAACCCTAAGTTATTTTAGCTCATTAAGCGCTTATAGTGTTTGTATCAGCTACCTGAATACATTTTCAGTATTTTAGAACAGAACTAATCCCTAAGCTTTTTTCAGCTCATTAAGCTCTAATATTGGTTGTATCAGCTGCCCGGATACAAATATTTTCAGTTTTTGTTTGTTTTTTAACAGAAAAAAACCCTTAAGTTTTTTCAGCTCATTAAGCTCTTATATTGGTTGTATCAGCTGCCTGATTACATATATTTTCAGTTTTTGTTTGTTTTTTAACAGAAATAACCCCTTAAGTTTTTTCAGCTCATTAAGCTCTTATATTGGTTGTATCAGCTGCCTGGATACATATATTTTCAGTTTTTGTTTGTTTTTTAACAGAAATAAACCCTTAAGTGTTTTTCAGCTCATTAAGCTCTTATATTGGTTGTATCAGCTGCCTGGATACATATATTTTCAGTTTTTGTTTGTTTTTTAACAGAAATAAACCCTTAAGTTTTTTTCAGCTCATTAAGCTCTTATATTGGTTGTATCAGCTGCCTGAATACACTTTCAGTGTTTTTGAACAGAAATAAACCCTAAGTTTTTTTCAAATCATTAAACTCTAATATAGATTCAGTTTTTGTTTGTTTTTTAACAGAAATAAACCCTTAAGTTTTTTCAGCTCATTAAGCTCTTATATTGGTTGTATCAGCTGCCTGGATACTTTTTCAGTGCTTTTGAATTGAACAGAACCCTAAGTTTTTTCAGCTCATTAAGCTCTAATATTGTTTGTATCAGCTGCCTGGATACATTTTCAGTGTTTTTGAACAGAAATAAACCCTAAGCTTTTCAGCTCATTAAGCTCTAATATTGTTTGTATCAGCTGCCTGAATACATTTTCCATGTTTTTGAACAAAGCTAAACCCTAAGTTTTTCAGCTCATTAAGCTCTAATATTGTTTGTATCAGCTGTCTGAATACATTTTCCGTGTTTTTGAACAAAGCTAAACCCTAAGTTTTTCAGCTCATTAAGCTCTAATATTGTTTGTATCAGCTGCCTGAATACCTTTTCAGTGTTTTTTTAACAGAAATAAACCCCAAGTTTTTCAGTTCATTAAGCTCTTATATTGGTTGTATCAGCTGCCTGGATACTTTTTCAATGTTTTTTTAACTGAAACGAAGCGGGTTTTTTTAGCTCATTAAGGTCAAATATTGTTTGTATCAGCTACCTGGATACATTTCCTGTATTTTGAACAGAACTAAACCCTAAGGTTTTTTAGCTCATTAAGCTCTAATATTGGTTGTATCAGCTGCCTGGATACTTTTTCAGTGTTTTTGAACTGAACTAAACCCTAAGTTTTTTTCTGTTCATCAAGCTCTAATATTGTTTGTATCGTCTTTCTATGTAAATTTTCAAAGTGCTTTTAAAGACCCAAATCTTCATGTTAATCAGCTCATTAAGCTCTTATATTGTTGATATCAGCTGCCTGGATACATTTGCTGTGTATTTGAACAGACCTTAATCTGTATGTTTATTCAGCTCATTGAGCTCTTTTTATTGTTTGAATCATGTGTATGGATATATTTTCAGTGTGTTTGAACAGACCTTAAGCCCAGTTTGTTTTTGCTCATTAGCTCTGTTTTTGTTTGTATCAGCTTTCTTTGTCAATTTTCAGTGTATTCTAGTAGACTTGTCATCATTATGTTTCAGCCTTTTAAGCTCTATTATTGTTTGCATCAGCTGTCTTGGTCTATGTATGTTGTTTTCAGCTTGCTAAGTTTATTTGCAGCCAATATCATTGAACCAGATATACATGTATTTATACGTATAGTTATTAGTTTGTGTTTCAGCTGACATGATTTGTCTCTCAGCTCAAATTATACATTCCGTGTGTACCTCAACTTGGTTGATTAATAGTATTAGGTCACTGGACATAGTTATCTAATGATTTAGCTTGCCTGATTAGCTTTGTTATTATTCACTTATTACATGTTTGAATAAGCTGAATAGATTGAATTGCTTATGTGTTTTGATCAATTTTTAAGAGTGTTTCATTTTCATCATTATTTGCATTACCTCATTTGATAGTATCACCAACTTGTTATGAATAATTGTATGATCAAGTGCCCAAGTTGAATATCATGTACATACATTATTTATTATGTTTTTAATTGTGTTTCAAATGCAACTTGTAAATAAATTAATTTTATCATTTAACTTGTTGTTATGAATATTTTAATTGAATTTATTTAATACTATCTGCACTATCTTTATAGTATTCACTAATACTTAGCTTGTGCTGCAGTAAAGAGTCTAAATGTTCCACTATTTATACTTTATTTGTATATGGACCAAAATATGCAGGAAACATATCTACTTGTCTTTTTGAAAGGGTTGAATGGCATACAATATATTGTAGAAATTAAATACAAGTCATGTATATTGAAATTGTGGATTATCATCTCAATACCGGAGTGTAAGACAGAGTGGATGGGTCCTACTGTTACTATTGCAATGTTGGGTAAAAATTACAACAAAAGAATTAAGTTAAGTATCTTATCATAAGATAATGAATATTTTTTAGTTGTTAGATTCTCTAACTTCAACTTGCCACTACATCAATGAACTTTGTTTAGACTAAATAAAGATGTTGCAAATGCAAAATGTTTTGTTGTAGAAAAAGAACTTCAATTACTGTCTAATTTCATGGTACTAAGCAAAAATTAAAGCACAAGAATACTGCTTTCATGAATATATAAAATATTGGAAATAATCTGACCTAATAGTGTGCATGCTGACTGAATATCACTGAAATAATATGTTGTGAATTGAACTTACTATCAGCTAACATATATAACAAGATTTAGTATATTTTAAGAAGTTTCAAAGAAATTGAAACATTTAAATCTACATGTATAACCATCTGAAGAAAATGAAATTGATGCATATTAATTATACTCCAATTAAAAATGAATGCTCCAAGATGCTGTATTGATCTGACTGATATGAGTAAAAACAGTTGTGTCAGATAGAGAGCATAGACCCTGTGTAACTGAAACATATTTTGTTCAGTACATTCATTTCTTGCGCAAATTATATTAATTTCATATTTGTATGCACAGATCCCGCGTATATGGAACAAAGTTCGCTTAAAATATTTAGTTTGTGCAAATAGTACAAATTCCATGTAGAATGCCCGGACCCCGTGTATATAAACATAATTCTTGCATTAATAGTTCAAATTTTACTTCGAGTGCACGGATCCCGCATTTATGAAACTAATTTTGCTAAAAATAGCAGTTCCCGCTTAAATAGTACTAACTTCAAAAAGAGAGCACAGAAGCTGCGTATATGACACAAATTTTGCTTAAAACAAGCAGCTCTCACACAAATAGTACCAATTGTATTTGGAGTTCACTGATAACGCGTATAGGACACAAATTTTGCTCAAAACTAGCAGTTCTTGCATAAAACGTACGAATTTCTTATCGAGTGCGCGGATGCCGCGTACATGACACAAATTTTGCTCAAAACAAGCATTTCTTGCATAAAACGTACAAATTCCTGATTGAGTGCGCGGATGTCGCATGTATGACACACATTTCGCTCAAAACTAGCAGTTCTTGCATAAAACGTACGAATTTCTAATTGATTGCGCGGATGCCGCGTATATGACACAAATTTTGCTCAAAACTTGCAGTTCTTGCATAAAACGTACGAGTTTCTTTTTGAGTGCGCGGATGCCGCGTATATGACACAAATTATGCTCCAATCTAGCAGTTCTTGCATAAAACGTACGAATTTCTTATTAAGTGCGTGGATGCCGCGTATATGACACAAATTTGCTCAAAACAAGCATTTCTTGCATAAAACGTACACATTTCTGATTGAGTGCGCAGATGCCGCATGTATTACACAAATTTCGCTCAAAACTAGCAGTTCTTGCTTTAAACGTACAAATTTCTGATTGAGTGCGCGGATGTCGCATGTATGACGCACATTTCGCTCAAAACTAGCAGTTCGTGCTTTAAACGTACGAATTTCTAATTGATTGCGCGGATGCCGCACAACACAAATTTTGCTCAAAACTTGCAGTTCTTGCATAAAACGTACGAGTTTCTGATTGAGTGCGCAGATGCAGCATGTATTACACAAATTTCGCTCAAAACAAGCATTTCTTGCTAAAACGTACACATTTATGATTGAGTGCGCGGATGCCGCGTATATGACACAGATTTGCTCAAAACAAGCATTTCATGCATAAAACGTACACATTTCTGATTGAGTGCGCGAGTGTCGCATGTATGACGCACATTTCGCTCAAAACTAGCAGTTCTAGCATAAAACGTACGAATTTCTAATTGATTGCGCGGATGCCGCGTATATGACACAAATTTTGCTCAAATCTAGGAGTTCTGGCAAAGAACGTACGAATTACTGATTGATTGCGCGGATGCCGCGTATATGACACAAATTTGCTCAAAACAAGCATTTCTTGCATAAAACGTACACATTTCTGATTGAGTGCGCGGATGCCGCGTATATGACACAAATTTGCTCAAAACAAGCATTTCTTGCATAAAACGTATACATTTCTGATTGAGTGCGCGGATGCCGCATGTATGACACACATTTCGCTCAAAACTAGCAGTTCTTGCTTAAAACGTACAAATTTCTGATTGAGTGCGCGGATGTCCCATGTATGACACACATTTTGCTCAAAACTAGCAGTTCTTGCATAAAACGTACGAGTTTCTTATTGAGTGCGCGGATGCCGCGTATATGACACAAATTTTGCTCAAATCTAGCAGTTCTTGCATAGAACGTACGAATTTCTTATTGAGTGCGCGGATGCCGCGTATACAACACAAATTTTGCTAAAAACTTGCAGTTCTTGCATAAAACGTAATAGTTTCTTATTGAGTACGCGGATGCCGCGTATAGGACACAAATTTTGGTCAAAACAAGCATTTCTTGCATAAAACGTACAAATTTCTGATTGAGTGCGCGGATGTCGCATGTATGACACAAATTTCGCTCAAAACTAGCAGTTCTTGCTTAAAACGTACGAATTACTTATTGATTGCGCGGATGCCGCGTATATGACACAAATTTTGCTCAAATCTAGCAGTTCTTGCGTAGAACGTACGAATTTCTTATTGAGTGCGAGGATGCCGCGTATACAACACAAATTTTGCTCAAAACTTGCAGTTCTTACATAAAACGTAATAGTTTCTTATTGAGTGCGCGGATGCCGCGTATAGGACACAAATTTTGGTCAAAACAAGCATATTTCGCTCAAAACTAGCAGTTCTTGCATAAATCGTAGGAATTTCTGATTGAATGCGCGGATGCCGCGTATATGACACAAATTTTGCGCAAATCTAGCAGTTCTTGAATTGAACGTACGAATTTCTTATTGAGTGCGCAGATGCCGCGTATATGACCCAAATTTTGCTCAAAACTTGCAGTTCTTGCATAAAACGTACAAATTTCTGATTGAGTGCGCGGATGTCGCATGTATGACACACATTTTGCTCAAAACTAGCAGTTCTTGCATAAAACGTAGGAATTTCTGATTGAGTGTGCGCATGACGCGTATAGGACACAAATTTTGGTAAAAACAAGCATTTCTTGCATAAAACGTACAAATTTCTGATTGAGTGCGCGGATGTCGCATGTATGACACACATTTCGCTCAAAACTAGCAGTTCTTGCATAAATCGTAGGAATTTCTGATTGAGTGCGCGGATGACGCGTATAGGACACAAATTTTGCTCAAAACAAACATTTCTTGCATAAAACGTACACATTTCTGATTGAGTGCGCGGATGCCGCGTACATGACACAAATTTTGCGCAAATCTAGCAGTTTCTTGAATAGAACGTACGAATTTCTTATCGAGTGCACGGATTCCGCCTATATGACACAAATTTTGCTCAAATTTATATTTACAAGTGATAGTGCTATAGTAAAAGTATAACGACATATTTCGTGAAGAAAACTTCGATTTTTTCAAAATATAGTCTCTTAATTAAGCTAGGGTGTAGAAAATCCCTATGTCTCCAATGACAAATTCTTACAGTTAGCTTTGAATTGTTAAACAATTCAGACAGATTTCCAATTAAATATATCTTTAATATGTCAATTATTACTAAATCCTCAAGAAAAACACATATTATAATGTAAATTCAAAAATAATTTTCCACACCTCATACCACAAATGTTGAATATTTAAAGGCTTCATTAATCTCACAGCTTTGCACTCTTTACAAACTATTTTTGTGTAAGTAAAGTCCATAAAGTTATATCCTAATGATAAGATATTCATTTAAGCTGACATTTTATTGGTATTGGTAATTTATGAGCTCATTTATTAAAAAATGAATCGTAATTTTCACCACGTAACGAACGGGAGCGCGATGTGACCTTTCTGTGTTGGTGCGCCGTAAAACCCAAACAAACAAACAAACGAACGGGACAATTAGTAAAATCAAATTATCTAACAAACTTTTTCAAGTAGATATATAAATTCTTCAATGAACTGATCTTCAATGATTAAATAAAAAGTTTATAAAGTGTTTTTTATAATTAATTTAAAGTGCATATTTGTGACACACAAAAACCAGTAAAAACAAAATGAAAAATAACGTACGAGTCCGTAACGTACGGGACAAAATGTGACACAATAATTGATAATCGTCTGAATATTTATGATAAATTGCTTTTATAAGGTTCCTTAACATGTATATAATCTTCACAGACGAAAATATTATGGGAACGGCAATTACAATGAAATTGGTGATGTTCAAAAGTAACTAACAAGAGTGACGGGAAAATAAGTTATAGTACTTATTATTTGCAATAAATAATGAATAGTTTGCATTGTCCGTAATTGAATACCATCTAGCTTTGAAATGAAAAATTAAAACAATGCCTCGTTTGATCAAATTATAACTTTAGAACCATTTTAGCACACACTGCAATAATTTGATCAGGTTCATACATTATCTTACTTATTTAATAACTTACGGGACACTGTAGAATTGTCTAAACATGCATTTGCCGGTTGATTTGATGGTTGTAAATCAAATGTTACCCCACTACTAAAAAGCTTTTATTAGTTTATGCGTTAGTTTGCTATGTTTCTTTGTTAAACTTGTCACAAAATTGTTGAATGTTGTTCTCTTGGAAAAATGAAAATGGTTCGCGTAATTATTGAAATTGAGAGATATTATAGTAGTTTTATATGTAAAACACAAGAACATTGAATTGTAAAACAAATTACACAACAATGTAAGTTGTATTATTGCAGTTTAACTTAGTTATCAATAGTTTAGATGACCAAACTGAAGTATATAACGTACGAGCCAATTTTGCTAACGTATGGGACAACAGTTATATTCTTTATTGGTTGCTTTGTGGTGGTTCACATGCACACAACGTTTTGTTATAACACTAAGACAATGGTATCTAACTATTTTAAACAGTTACATTCTATATTTAACTTGTTTGTATCGTTCTGGAACAGTTGATATGAATGACATTTTTAAAACAAATAAAACTAATGAAAATAGCGTATTCAATATTTATGTTTTTCAGAAAGTATCTGGTTTACTCCTCAGTCTTTATCATTTATTCCGAAACATAATACCTTATAGAATGCAACCGTATTGAATTTCTCAACAGTTTGACCATTACTACTTTTAAATAAGTGAAATTTACAGCACATGTTCGATTTTCATAAGCACATTTATTGATGCTAGGTGTGACCTTTCACCAGCCTGTATCTAAAAGAGTATACTAGCCCAGCTGAAAAGAATTTTATACTGCGTACAGAACATGTCTACAATGCCTTTAATTGATTTAAAACTCATATTTGATGACATGAAAAAAAAGAAAAAAAATATGCCCATATGTCCACCTTAATTGGGATTGAGTCGTATATGACACAAATTTGCTCAAAACAAGCATTTCTTGCATAAAACGTACACATTTCTGATTGAGTGCGCAGATGCCGCATGTATTACACAAATTTCGCTCAAAACTAGCAGTTCGTGCTTTAAACGTACAATTTTTTTATTGAGTGCGCGGATGTCGCATGTATGACACAAATTTCGCTCAAAACTAGCAGTTCTTGCTTAAAACGTACGAATTTCTTATTAATTGCGCAGATGCCGCGTATATGACACAAATTTTGCTCATATCTAGCAGTTCTTGCATAGAACGTACGAATTTCTTATTGATTGCGCGGATGCCGCGTATACAACACAAATTTTGCTCAAAACTTGCAGTTCTTGCATAAAACGTACTAGTTTCTTATTGAGTGCGCGGATTCCGCGCATAGGACACAAATTTTGCTCAAAACAAGCATTTCTTGCATAAAACATACACATTTCTGATTGAGTGCGCGGATGCCGCGTATATGACACAAATTTGCTCAAAAACAAGCATTTCTTGCATAAAACGCACACATTTCGGATTGAGTGCGCGGATGCCGCATGTATGACACAGATTTCGCTCAAAACTAGCAGTTCTTGCTTAAAACGTACAAATTTCTGATTGAGTGCGCTGATGTCGCATGTATGACACACATTTCGCTAAAAACTAGCAGTTCTTGCATAAAACGTACGAGTTTCTTATTGAGTGCGCTGATGCCGCGTATATGACACAAATAATGCTCAAAACTAGCAGTTCTTTTATAAAACGTACGAGCTTCTTATTGAGTGCGCGGATGCCGGGCATATGAACCAAACTTGTTCAAAACAAGCAGTTTTCGCATGAAAAGTACCAGTTTCATATTGAGTGCTCGGATGCCGCGTGTATGAAACAAAGTTTCCCAAAACAAGCAGTTTAAATGAATATACAATATGGTTGTTATGGTCGTATTCATGGTCATGCATGTTTTTGTACTCTAAACTTTGGGCTTGTCCACTGAATATGTGAATAAGCTGATCCATGAACAGCATTTTACGGATTTAAACGTAAGGTCTACAACTTTGATATTAAACATTTATTTTAAATACTGTATTTGCACATAGTAAATTTTATATAGTGGTATTAAAATATGATACTAAAATAAGAGTAAAATAACAAAATCATCTAACTGTAAAAATAATACACACCCTAAATTTTGGTGAGTAATGAAACTTGCCATGTTTATATACCTAATGAATACGTGAACACCTGTACAGGTCGTCCACGTAAACATTGCGTATATAAACATAGTCAGTTTCATTACACACTTATATTTAGGGGTGAATTATTTATATAATTGTATAGTTTAGTTGGTTTACACTTATTTTATGAACATATCATTACATGAACGTTACAATGTGCATACACACTACCTAAAATAAATGTTACTTATAAAAATGGTCTGTTTAAATCAGTAAAATGTTTTTCCTGCATTGGCTTGTTCATCTATTGAGTGGGCAAGTCCATTGCTTAAAGTACAAAAACATGCATGACCTAGAATACGACCTGTATAGCTCGATTAGGATAACTTGAGACAAACGACTTTGTTTACATACTTTGGACTCAGGTATTACATAAAATAAGGTCAGCTGATATTGTACAATGAAAGTATGAACCATAATCTATGCCTTAAATGGGTGGAATTTAAATGTCTACGTCCTCGTGAGGGGTTTGACATCAAAGGAAGATAGAATGTGTTTTCTCTTATAAATTTACAACATCAAAACACACTGATAATAGTTGATAATTACTTGTACTTCACTTAGATCTACATTTGTATAAAAATGATATTGTTGTATTTTGTCTTAAGTTATCTTAAGCAATAACACACTAATATTGCTCTTTATAATGCATATTAATACTGCATTGTATAAGGCCAAGAATTAATTCTGTTTATAGTAAATAGTTTATTAGTGCACATCATGTTCATGTACAATATAACTTCTGCTGAACGACCCTCTCTAGAACAAATCCTCTGCACATTAACAGCTTGTGATATTTCCTGAAGCATAACGTTGTTGTCTAGTCAAAACCTCATAACTTACATTCAGAAATGGAAAAGTTACAAGTTTTTTACTATACAATAGCGATAAGTTAACTTGATGTTTACCCTGCAGAGCAATGAGACTTTGCCCCCTTCCAGTGAGCATCATTCAGTAGAGGTGGTATTGTATTATAGGGTAATGAGCTTTGACTATTTCCTTATTTTCAATAGTTATCATAACGGTTGAAAGTTATGTGTAGTTCATTGTAATAACTTAACTCCTCATTTTGTTACACATCATATATTCTTATTACAAAACAACCATTTTAAAAGTTGTGTGAAGTGATTTGCTCAAGTCCATTCCTAAAGCATCATCTGAACTCTAGTTTTCCATCCATGACAGCTTCTTATTCATATCAGTAAGAAGAGTTAGTACTAACTGATAAGTAATTTGACTATGGTTATAACACTGTATGTTTTTCTGTTCATTGGTCAACCATAACAGACAGTTCTACTTTTCAGCTCTTCAGCATTGTCAAATAAATTACAATTTTTATTTCACAATAAAAGGATAATAACACATGTTTAAAGTGTGAACAGATAGTTTTTATTTACATGGAGATCAATACTAAAGTCTTATTTACACATAACAATGAAGTTCAAATGGAAAATATAAAGCTACATACATCTACTAATTCTAAATATCCCTACAATTCCTAATTACATACTTAACAATTCATAACAGAAATAACAAGTAAATCTGTGAGCTAATGCTCACTAGTGATACCCCCGCAAAAATCTAAAAATATGCGACAAACAGGAAGTAGATGAGCAAGGAGCATGAAATCGCTTTACACCACATGGGACTATGGGATGAAGCAATATGCCAAGTATTAGGCTGCTGCATGTTATAGTTGCTGAGAAAACTGCGACGGAAATTTTGTGACGGACGGACGCACGGACGGACAAGGGTAAAACAGTATACACCCCTCTTCTTCGAAGTGTGGGTATAATAACTTAAAATTATATATATATGTATAAATACAGTCCATCAGTCACACACATCCTATTCATAATGTTCACAACACTAAGTAGCAACAAAACTCCTCCTTAAAGGAGAAAGGATATTGGCTGTAAACATTATGCCTGAAAGAAAAGAAAAAAGAGTATTAACACATTTGAGAATAATTCATTATATAACAAATATAACAAAAGCACACCTAGGCGGAGCATTATATGCCCTAAAGTGTTGTTTTTTAGTTAAGATGAAGCATTTGTAAGACATGAGAATATTTCAACTTAAGTTATGCTCTGGAAAGGGTTTTCAGTTTAAAGGTAATAGTGACCTTGACCTTTGAACTTTGACCCCAAAATCAATAGGGGTCTTTTACCCGATATGGACAATCATCGTATGAAGTTTGAATATTGTGGACCAAATGGAACTTAAGTTATGCTTCGGAAACTGAAACTGTTTTCAGTTTAAAGGTAATAATGACCTTGACCCTACCCAATATGGACAGTCATTGTATGAAGTTTGAATATTGTACGCCAAATGGAACTTAAGTGTTGCTCGATAAACCAAATTGCTAACAGACGGACGGACAGACAGACGGACACCAGGGGGTATAACATAATATGCCCAAACTAATATGCCTTATAATTTGCGAAAAATATATAAATTTTTTAAAGATTATTCTGTTTCTTATCTGCTTAGTTTTGCGTTTTATTAGTAACTAATAAAACACAAACTAAGCATATAAGAAACAGAATATTCTTTAACTTTGGTGTTGAGAATTTTTTCCCACTTGTGAGATCAAAAAAGACCACTCATTAAGATAATATTATGTTTTCTGAGCTCCCTTGATGAAAAAAAATCAACCTTACAGCTAAGTTAACAAGTATGCTCTTAATCAAATCATATTTTTGATTGTTTAGTCTTTACACAGACAGACTATATATAATAATCACAAGATATATGCACAATGTTACTAATAACTGGTAATTACTACATAATTATTGTACTTCCAGGTAATAAAAAGACTAAAAAATATGCATGGAAATTTATTTATTTATTGGAGTTAACGCCGTGTCAACACAATTTTAGGTCATTTTACGGCAGAATGAAACAAGGAATGGAAACTCCATGAAGACCAGGTTATGGGTCCCTGGTTTGAATCCTGGGTGTGCCATACTTATTTAAGCAGAGTTTGAGCATGAAATAACTTCTATGGAATTATTTCTAATCAAACACTGCAAAAGAAGTACCCGGTATGGTCCACTAGGTATTCAAACCTGTCACATATTACTCTACATTTGTAATTCAGCTATACTTACATGCTAGAGTTATGCAACTTCGTAATTGACCTCAAATAGTTACTATGTAGACATGTGTGAGGTTTCTAGTGAATCTCTTTAGTAGTTGCAAAGATAAAGTATTGCACTTAACCAAGAAATTTTCTATGTATAACAGGACCATAATTCAGTCCAAATTCATCCAAAGAGTTATGTTACTTGATATTTGACCACCAATGGTAACCCTGTAGACATGTGTGAAGTTTCAAGTGAATCCCTTCAGTAGTTACAAAGAAAAAAATGTACCTAAGAACTTTACTAAGAAATTTCTAAGTATAAAAGGGCCATAATTCAGTCCAAATTCATCCTAGAGTTATGTAACTTAGTAACCACTAAACACTTTTTTTCTAAAGTTAAATAGCTGAAATAATTTTCCTTTCATTTACAGTGACCTAGACCCAATGGACCCCCCAAAACAATCCCAAGCTTAGTCTCCACAAGACCTATCAACACACCAAATTTGGTAAAATTAGCTCATTTTTCCGATAATTAAGGAGCTGAAATACTTTTCCTCTTTCATTTACAGTGACCTACACTCAATTGACACCCAAAAAAATCCCAAGCGTAGTCTTCAGAAGACCTACCAACATTTGACATTTGTTTTCATAGCTTATTTCTACAGTATTCACATACGACATTTAAGAATCATCTTGAAATTTAAATCGAGAAACCAGTGAGTAATATTAATACCATGAACAAGCACAGTAAAAAAAAAGACACATCCACAAATTCAAACCTCTGACAAATATTATATGTGTGGGGTTGTCAATAGATAAAAATGCACATATCAGTAATTATTTTCCATCTGTATCATATAATGACTTATAAGTAACAAGTACTCACATTATATAGATGTTGTAATACATGTATCTCTAAAGACCATCTATCTTCTTTTCTCACATTACAATCCATCCATCTACATTTATGGTCTTTAGATATGTGTTGAATCAAATGTTCATCAAGCTGTCCCAATCTGGTAAAAACACATGAACAGGCATCCCACTTGCAGGTGTATGTCTGAAAAAGTATTTATAAAAGAAATGAAAGTTACTCAATAATTTACTTTGATTCTTCTTCAATAATGTAAGGGTAAGGTGAAATAAACTTAGTTCATTTTTAATACCTGTTGTTTTTTTTCCATTATAATATGCACACTCCAATACTACAGTAATTAGTTTAAAATGCTAGAGTCCTAACCCAATCTAATATATTATATAATAAAGAACTAAATTATTGATTTGCCCCACCATGTAAAGTAATTATTTTTCACTAGCCCAAATAATGTTTTAGCTCTAGGCTTTGGGCTAGTGGATAAGGTGATGACTGTGTTTAACATCAATAAGAATCAGTAGATCCACACGTAATAACTTACAGGTCCAGGGTTTGACTCTACATCATTAGACAATAATAATGACATTCTTGATGTATCATGTTTATCTTCTACTTTCAATAAATCTGAAATAATACAAAATCAACAAGTAAATCTGTGAGCTAATGCTCACTAGTGATACCCCCGCCAAAATCTAAAAATATGCGACAAACAGGAAGTAGATGAGCGAGGAGCATGAAATCGCTTTACACCACATGGGACTATAGGATGAAGCAATATGCAAAGTTTCAGGCTGCTGCATGGTATAGTTGCTGAGAAAACTGTGACGGAAATTTTGTAACGGACGGACGGACGGACGCACACACGCACGGACAAGGGTAAAACAGTATACCCCCCTCTTCTTCGAAGCGGGGGTATAATAAAACAGTATACCCCCCTCTTCTTCGAAGCGGGGGTATAATAAATACATATTCATGCTGTTGTCTATACTTCTTTAGTATTGATGTGTATACACTTCATACAAAACATACAATATGAAATCACTATAAAATATCAAGGCTAACAAATACCCCCATTGAATAAGCCAAACACATTTAATTAATTTTATTTAATTTCTGAGAGTGATCTAGCAGAAATGTGTTAATGGTATAAGTATGGTACAAAATAGACAATAGAAGGGGATAATGATTAAGATAGTCAATAGCACATAATTTGTAGCTAAGTGTAACAAACTAATGTAGTAAAAAAACAAGAATAATAATTCATCAATTTTGTACACAGCATTCTACAAAAACAATTGATGCAACTTTTATATCAATACTGACTTGAAGCAAGGCAATCAATCAAGCAATACAATATTATTCACATTTAGATACAATGTACTTAACTCACAATATAAGTTATATGCCCACCGGGCTAGCTCAGTTGGAAGCGCACAAGTCAACTGATCGAGGGATTGTAGGTTCAATTATCTGATGGAGCATATTTTTTAAAAGCTTTGTCATGAGTAACTTCCAAACCAATGTTTGCTTCTACTACTTGACTATATGATGTAAATCGTGTAAAGCAGTAGAAAGTCACAGATGAAAGTATGCGTCAAGTGGTTAATAAACAGCTTAATCCAGAGATTTAGCATTTCCAGGAAAATAGAGTCTGTGGACTGACTACCATGATATAACCCATACTACATTGATACAGTGTTAAACTCAACAACAAATAAGTTTATATATAATATATTGCATACCTTCATTTTTTGTGTTATCAGTAAAAAAAGTGGTGTCTTCAGAACTCGGGTTAACTTCACATTTCTCCCTTTTATCCTACAAGAGAAATATTTATCATACATAACAAGAGTCAGTTTGTACTACAGGCAATACTGAAGTCCCCTACCGGTAATTTATGAATAATCTGTGAACAGTATCATGACCTTGACCGCAGGCCAAAAGTAAAAATATAATTGCTCCACTGAGCAGGCATTATACTCCTGTGTACTGTCAAAGCCTGGGACTGATGGGGGTGGAGGGCTATCGTAAAGATCTGGTGACGTTTGACCCCAGTGCCTCAGAACCAATAGGGCACTCCCTTGAACCAAGGGCTACCCACACAAAACAAGAGCTCCGCTGGGCGAGGCATTATACACCCATGTGCAGTCCATACAGTGTTCTTTCTCATATGAAGTCCCTGTGACCTTAATCAATGACCCTGAGATCGCAGTATAGGTCACATCCTTAACATGAGGGCTATTCAAAGCAAACATTTAAAGAACCAAGGTACAGAAGGTTAATCCATACGATGTCCCTGTGACCTTGACCTTTGACCCTGGGGCCTAAAAACCAATAGGGCACATCCTTGACACATGGGCTACACCCAATTTAGGTAGTGGTTGGTGAGTTATTATCCAGACAAGGCTTTTCCATATGATGCCCTGATGACCTAGACCTTTGACAATGGGGCCCCAAAACAAAAAGGGTGCATCGTTGTTGCATGGGCTACTCTCACATAAAACTTGGTAACCTAGGTACATTTTTTTTCAAAACGGGCGTATAAAAATTGGTGAACCTAGGTGAATTATAGTGAATTATGTTAAGGACAAAGTTTTCCCATATGAAGACCAAGTGACAGACTATTTTGTTGCTTTTAATGAATGCTAACTGGCATAGGGTAAAGTTACAACACTAGAAATCTAAATTTTACAAAAACATAATTATTATTTGATATATAGACTGATATATGTACCTTTACATAGTCTGATGTAGTTGAAGTATTTATCTTCTCACATAACTCAGTAACAGGTTGGTGTTGATGACGTCTAATGTAATGATCAAGAAAGAAATCTTCATTAGAACATTTCACACTACAGAAAGGACATGATATCCAAGATTCCTGAAATTTAAATTAATACAAAACATGAACATCATTTTTTCTAGTTATGATGTTCTTGTTGATGACTTCAATATAAACCAATGCCTCATGAAACATTATATGCTTGTCTGCATGGTGCTACAGCATTAACTTTAAGACTGGCTGCTTTCAAATTTTATAAAAATCATCTTTTACCCGAGGGCAATCCATGTATAGAATGTGATAAGTCTCACATTTTGGATGTTCCAGTGTGTTTTACATAACTAAAAGGTATCAGCTATTAAGAGTGACTTGGCTGGATATAAATATTTGACCAGATACAATGCCAACAGATATGTTAGTTCAGGCTTGTATCATTTCATTTTTACATCAATTTCATCCCAAAACTATACTTAGTAACAGAATTCACAAATAGATCCCAGCAATACAGTATATAAATAGCATTTCAAACAGATTGTCTGAATGTCAACAACGACAGACCCAATATTTTCCTAAATCTTTATGAACACCTGAAAGCAATTAAATTTCTGTGCCGAGCCAAATTGCCAATTATATGATGAATTGTGCATCTCAGCAGAGATGTTTACATCACCTTGAGTAACAGCATGATTTCATCAATTTGATCACATTGAAAATTTAAAGAGCATGTTCTGGACAGGAAAACTCTCAGTCAGAGTTGATGACTTTGAATGACATCTAAACAGCCTAGTTTTGTTACTTATTTTACACACTGGAATAAATGTGCACGATTGGTAACTTTTTAATGATTGTCTTTTAACAGTACTTAGAATGACCCCTTTTGTTTTGGTTAATAGGAGTCAAAGTCACTGGTCATTTCTCTTGAAATAAAAAAAGAAATACATTTGTATTCCAATTCCATCCAATAACTTATTTGTATCAGCAAATTCAGAATGGTTCAATGCTTTGATTTAATACATAGTATTTCATTATGAATGAACTATTACCTTCTTCTTACAAACATGATCAGGTGTTCTAGTAGTATGTGGTGTTTTCTTAGTAACTGCTTGTCTCTTCACACATTTCTGTAATGGTTGAATGTATATGTTTACAACATCATTAAGGAATTGGAAATACTTTGATCTCGAGACAAATATATGATGTTGCTGATGAATTGTTTTAAAATGGATTTTCATTGTCATTAATCTGAATTGATGAAACATCAAAATACCCAATGTTTCAACAGCAACATGTTTAACTAAAAAATCAATGACAATATTTCAGTTGCACCCAACAGACGCAAAGGAAGGACCTGAATATTGGGGCTGCAGATAAGGGAGGTACGGGGAGGGGGGTGTCCCCTCCCACGGGTCTTTTTTTCTGAATGTAAGCCTCTGAAACTCAATTTACCTGTAACCTATGTTTAAGAACAAATTATTGTATTTTAAAGAGACCTTAAGATGTTTAATATGTGTCATAAAGAATTGATTTGCGGCCCCATTGTTGCTGATTGCCAGAATATTAGGGCTGGGGTCGTGGCCCCTGCTCATAAGCGCATGTACAAAACCTAAATACTGTTTTCAAAGTAACAGTTTTTATTTTTGAGCAATTATTTTTCAGATAAAAAGGAATTTTAAGTATTAAATCTTTAAAAACAAGAGCTGTCACAGGAGACAGCATGCTCGACTAAGTAAGTGTTTGTCACAGGAGATGTAGTTGATGTAAGGAAGATACCTATTTTAAAATTTGGAAATATAACTTTAACAAATTTAAAGTAAACAAAATCTTTAAAATTTTAAATTCATGGGAGACAATTTTGAAAAGATGTATTTAGAGTTATGAACCTTGTCACATGAGATGGGGTTGATAATAAGGAACATATACATGTACCACAAGTCAATACCTAAAGAAATAAAACAGTCACAGTAAAATCAAATATTTTTTTAAAGAATTTTCTAAGTTTAAAGGGGGGGGGTAATTTTGAAAAAATGTAATTGGAGTTATGAACCTCGTCACAAGAGTTGTGGTAGACAATAAGGAACATACATTTAAAGTTGAAGTCAATACCTAAAAAATAAAACAGTTGATAAAAACAAGCATTTTTTTAAAGATAAGTAAGTTCAAGTAGGGATAATTCTGAAAAAATGTATTTTGAGTTATGAACTTTGTCACATGAGATGTGGTTGATGATAAGGAACATATATTTTAAGTTTTAAGTTGATAACTTAAGAAAAAAACTTAAAGCAAAAAATATTTTACTGCACAAAAACTTCAATCAGAAATGTGGATACGGACACCGACACTAGGGCCAGTAGTAGAGCTCTCCATTTTCTTTGTAAAGTCGAGCTAAAAATGCATAAATGTAATAATATAAATCATTGACTTTTTATGGACACAAAACTGCTGTTTCTTTCAGTTATACAATATATAAAGTGATGAGGCATTGAGAAGTAGTAAAGGAAACACATACCAGGTATGAACCAACCAAATGGTTAGCTTTAATCTCAACAGCAAAGTTATCATCTATCTCTTCACACAAGTATTCTAATGGATTAGATTCACATCTGTAAGAAACAGTTCAGCAATACAATAATAAAGTAAAAATGTACATAGAAATATTTAATAATAAGCAATAGGGTTGTAACAATTGTAATGCAATATATATATTTTTGCCTAGATAAGCAAATGAGAATTTTATGCACATGCATCATTTAAATACAGTTTAATGTATATATGTCGAGTGTTGCCTGCATGACTGTATTAAGTGAATTGCAAGAAAGAGTAAATTACTAGTCTTGGGGGCAACCCTGTATGTGTGTTTTTTTCAAATGATCTAAATCATTAATCTTTCAAATATTGTGTATGAACTATACATATGAAACATACATAGTTTAAATAGAATTTAGAATTGATTCATTCTGTTCTAGGCTAATGTTAATCATATTAAATCACAATAGGTTCATTTCAAGTTTTCAACATTGATACAGACCTTAAAATTTCAAACTCTGATGAAATTCAATCAGTGAGGCACATAGTTGACACAACCTAGTCTGATCACTCTTGTGAGAGGATAACAAAATTTAGTGAAAGAAACATGAATGCTCTAAACATAGCTTTAAACTAAAACAATAGAATTTGTCATGGTGCAAGGATTATAAAAACTTGAACTAAAAACATGACTCATTCTCAACAGATTTCTCTGCTAATAAAGGATGATCTTACAACACACCATTATCAAGGTGGGGAACCAATTTGATATTATTCAGCCATCTTTTACCATACATGGGGAGGGGGTCACTCAAGTAAGCCAGGGTTTTGCTTTTTTGAACATATCATTTGACACATTTTCCCAAGAATATGTACCCCTGCTTAGTTCTTGCTGCAATTAATTAATTGCTGCAGTAATTGTTTCCCAGGAAAATTTAGTTGCATTTGCTGTTGTTTGGGAAATTTTTCAGATTAAATGAATCCAGGCATCATTTTGCATTATTGTGACTTAAGTTACCCAAGAATAAAGAAATAAGTCAATTTACTTGTTTTTAAATGCACAACTAGAAAATTCATAAAAAAACATGTCATTTGATGCATATATTAATGCATCAATCCACTAAAACTATTTCAACAATTTTTATACTTATAAAAAATAAAGTGATTAAATGACAAACAAAAACAATCATATCCCCCTCTTAACTTAGTTTATAGGTTATCAAAACAGATATACTGTGAGTATACGGTGCACTAAATGCAAAAAATTGTATGAAGGCATTTAAATGTTTACTGGCCAATTCCTTCTTTTTGGATTCTCCCTGTTAAAAATGACTGCAACAAAACTTAAAATCATGTTTTAGGTGGATTTAAGGAAATTTGCCTATTCCATATATCTTTTTAGCATGCTTCTCCGATCAAAAACTGTCATAGGGAGTTCTAGAGGATGAGGTGCCTTCTCTGTTGCTGGTGTTTAAAGCACAGCAGTACCCCTCATCAAAATAATTTGGGTCAAGAGCCAAAAATAGCATTATGTGATAAGGTGAGCTAAAACCTGTATAACCCGTAAACATATAATACAGTTAAGTCTCGATTATCTGAAATCGGATCAAACGAATAACATGGATTATCCAAAATGATTTCTCTGTCCTGAACATTTTGCTATATAAAGTATAGTAAAAAAGTCCATTTTATCCGAAATGGGTTATCCGAATATCATGGATTATCTGAAGTAATACTTTGGTCCCTATGTTAAGATAATTATAGAATTTCACACCCTTTATCCTAAGGGGGTCAACTATGACGATTGGTATGTCCCCTTATTAAGGAGACATAGACAATAGGGCGTGAAAAACATACGCACCTGTATATTGTATATTATAAAGACGTGTCATAATCGACATCATTTTTGCAAACCGTTGAGCGTAAATTGTCTTTAAATAGTTAATTCATATATTATCAATTTAAGTAAACTTTTGTTCACTAATAATTTGACTTCATTAGAATTATTGTTTGTTTCTGTTTTTGTTGTATTTGATTGAATGCCGTTCAGTATGTTTTCGCATACCTTTTAATTTGTTCTTATTTCGTTAAAAACTACTAACAAAAGTTTTGAATATAATACAGATAATTTTTGACTAAATCATCTTAAATCATATCTTGAATACGCTTAATCATTCTAGTCTAGAAATATGAATTAAAACACTATAACACAAGATTTACTAGCCGAGGAATTTGGCGAATGATGTTTTTTTTCAAACACAGGAGAATACTTCAAATATTTTGAGAAATTGACAGATAAAATCATAAAAAAATGACTTGTTCAGTAAATGCTCTACTCGAGCAAAAATCACCTCCTTTAAAAAAGAGTGACTTTATAATGTGACGACGACGATTCAATGTTATTTGTCAGTGACTTAAAGCATACATTCCGTTGTCGGAATCAATATCATTCGTTCGTGACTTTAGCTTCAACCTTCCGTTGACTAAAAGTTTATATTGTTTATTGTTAATGTTATGTGTATAACGTATACATAATTATTTGTTTGTTTTATAGATGTGAACAAGCATGTATTGTGAATAAAATATTTTAGAATACAAGCTATTAAGCTTGTTTATTTTTCATTTTACCGTTTTTTTTATCTAAGAGTAAGACGTGTGTTACATATCATATGACGTCATCAACTACACACAACTTACGTTCGATGTCAGATTTTAGCATTTTATCACTTCGAACCTTGTAAATACGCATACTATCAAAGATTTTGATCTTTTATCACATTGAATCAATACAACCAGTGAGTTTTAAATGTAGCAGCAAGTTATACCACCCATAAACATACGAAAGACCTTAACTTACATTAAGTCACGTTTGATATTATTTCCCAATACCTTTGAAAACGGCTTTATCCGAAATCCCGGATTATCCTAATTATTTTTTCGGTCCCTACGAAGTCGGATAATCGAGGTTTAACTGTATTTATAACTGAGAAACTTAGAACATTAAAACAATTATCATACTGAACAACTATAAGGAAAAACATTTAATACAATGTATACCTTGGTTGAAAATTCTTCACAAACTGAATGGAAATATGTAAATTTTATTAACTAACTTTCCAGGTGTTCCTTTTAAATTATTACTGAGGGATCAAAATGAAAAAAAAACTGATTGCTCTATATATATAAGATTAAAAACAAGAACTGATCATAAGCTTCATATAGATTAAATAATAATAAGATTGGATTTACATTAAATATCCAACAGAAGTCCACTTATTGCACAGTAACTGGTTAATCAGTTGCTTGATTGGTAACAAAAGTAGCTTTAAAAACCAGTGAAGTTCACACTTCATAAAAAAGATTAAAAGACTGATCATTCAAAGACAATAAAACAGAATTCTAGACATGTTATACATTATTTCACTATCACAATGTATTAAACATCAACTTATAATTATCACAAGACATCTTGAGATATGGTTATATGTCTTGTACCTTATGGAAAATAATGTACCAATATCAGCATCAAACATTTCTGTTCAGAATACCCCAAAAAAGTGTAAGAAGTTCAATTCAACACGATTAAACAGGGGGAAATTCACTCAACACCAATACCTCATGGAACTTGGTCAGTGACCACCTGCTTCTTTCTTTAAGACTTGAATTAAGTTTCAAGTTAATGTCTCAAAACATTTCTTAAAAAGGAGTACAAAAATTTGCACATTGTAATTCATAATCACTAACACCTAGATAATAAAAAAGGTATCACTTGTTATTAATATTCTTGCAGCTCCCTGCATTTGATGGAAAAAGCAAGTACAAAAAAGTCCATCAGTAATTTAACAAAATAATGACACATACCATTTTCCCAAGTTTCTTATGATGTCTGGATGATCTCCTTCTAATGTAGACATTCTTTCTATATCTCTTCTTAGAAACCTTATAAAATACAGAAACAATGATAATTAAGAAGTAATTAAAATCATAATAGCCAAATTTCTACCCTTTATGAACACATTTAAAACAGAACAAAGATATTAATCTCAATTCTGGGGACAAACAAATAAATAAAGCATTCCATTTTTCTCCTCTCTTGTACAGAAAAAATAAGCAGCCAAGTTAGCTCAGTTAGTAGCATGCAAGTCTAGTGATCGAGGGGTCGATTCCTGGGCAGGGCATACTAACAAAAGCTTAGTCATGAAATAATTTCTATGAACATTCTCCTTCCTACCAATGATTTTAAATTATGTAAGGCAGTTGTCAGCCACTGACTAAAGTATGCGCTTAGAAGTTGGTTAACAGCTTCATCCAAAGATTTAGCCTTTCCAGGAGGAATGAGTAGGTTGACTGACAAATAAACTGTACAATGTATTGATAAATTTAAAGGCCAGTTTTTGTTTTATAACACGTACATCATTTCAATTGGACTTCTTAAGTTGAATGTACATGCACATTTTCATAAGAACATGTTTATTGCAAATTCTAAAACAAATATAAAATAGACACCCTACCCTAGGATAACAGTTGAATTTCTTGGGCTTTTGTAGAGACCTTTCAACTCTGATTGCAGCAGTAGGCATCTGAAAATATAAAGAAGAAGGTATCATTAAAACCTAAGAATATCGAACACTAAACAAGTTTCAAGTTTCTCAATCATAAATAAGATGAAACATAATCTAAACAAAATATATGTGAACATCTCATACCGAAATCATGAAAAAAATATGCAAGTTAGCATATTTCATGTATTTTAATATTTTGGAAATCAATGAATTTGGTGTGTAGCATCTGACTAGCAAGCAAGATTAGCCAAACATACCAACAAGTAAATGACTGTAGCAATTAGCAGATGCTGGTTTCACTCAAAACGAAACAATTTCTTTATAGTTTGAACTCATGTTGTAATTGTGCATACAGGAATGTTGTACAGACCAATGCTACACTTGCACAAAGGCTTTCAAGAAAGATACAATTAACAAATAACTTTTCCCTTATATCATTAATAAGTTGTTTCTTTATTATTTTACATTTTCATCACAATTTTATGAGTGACATAGATCAAGGAAGACCTGCAGGTAGACAGAAAGAAGCATTGACTGTACAAATTGATAACAGCAGCATGTCTCCATTTATTTGAGATGAATAATAAAGACCAAATTAAAATATACATGATACTACCTCTTTCACAACAGATGCATAGGTTTTCATCTGTAATGTATCAATCTCAGAAACAGTGTCAGAGTCACTATCATGTAGTGCTGGCCACTGCATGGTGTCTAAAGAAACACCAGCAGGGTCAGCTCCAACAGGATAGTCAACACTGACACTGTCCTCGATTGAGGACAAACACAGTTTTCCACCTTCAGAGTTGAAATGAAGACCATCCTTTGATAAATGTCTCACCTGAAAGTAAACATTTTTGAAATTATGAACTAATATGATTCATAAATATTAGACTTAGGGGGGTTGACTCTTAATTGTTTAACTAAGGATTCCAAAGGATCTTGAGTCAGTAATTCAGAGATTTCTTTTTTGTAAGAGGGATTCCTCAAATAAACAAAATGTTGGACAGAGAATAATTTCAACTATTTTGAATACAAATTATAGATCATAATTCACATTGCACTGCATGTATATAACTGACACCCAAGATATAACATTATTAACATAAGACATATTATGTTAAATGCACAATTTTGAAGCAAACTACTTTCAAAATTACAGTACACTCAAACTAAGAAATTCATTTCAGTATGATCAACAAAATCTTCACATAATCCCACTATTATTGCAAACAAATATAATTTGAATCAAATCAATGACTTGCTTTTGCATCCCTCAATATGCTAATAAACCAAAAATATGGGCATGTCTAGAGTTTAAACAAATTTCTAAAGGTTTTAAAGAAAATGTAATCAAGAAAATAACTTACTAAGCAATGTAAAGGCTACAACAAATTCAAATACTCAATCATAAGTTATTACATTAGATAAATGTTTTTAACTTTCAATATTGTGAAAATCTTTGATAAAGAAAATCAACTTGCCAAATGTACAGTTCATGTTATTCAAATGTGTTTGCAATTTGTAATCATGTTTCATAACAATGATATAGAGGGTTATGTTATAAACTGTAACCAATTAATTACACAAATGAGTTAATTAATATCAAGGCATGTTTAATTTAAAAAGTACAAAAACACACATTGCATTTTGCACAATCTGTAGTCATTTACACCTATTTTCAATCTGAAAGAATCAATGTCTTAGCAGTATTGATAAAAAAGCTACAAGTTTATAACAATAATGTATATTAGAATGAGTGGTATTCACAAGAAGTGTTTTATATGTAAATTGGTAACACTAATTGTGATAACTATTAATGAAATTAAACCATTACTCTCTTTCAGCCTTTTCCAAAACCTTGAATACATTGTATTTCCTAGAATGTAATATACATGAAATATATATATATAAATTATATAAACTGAAGTTCAAATGAAAAGATATACACATTTACAAGTAATCTAATAATAACTTTTACTTACAGGATTGATATTGTACTGTAAAAACTGCACATTGGGTATGTGCTGACACAAATCAAGTAAAATCTCATTGGCTCTGCAAATCCATTGTCTATAAGTTGTTACGGTGTTGGTTGAAAATCTGGCTACTCTTCTTATATCAAAATATCTTGCTGGTATCTCACAAATGTACACTCTGCTGGCTGTTGTCTCCCTTATGATCTCTATAACTTCTGTCACATTTCTAAATTTTAAGTGTAGTAATACAAGTATAAAAGAAAGATGAAACACAATATATAAATACAATATATGATATGTTGGATCATATGTTAAAATTGAGATAAACTATGTCAATCAATCAGTACCTATAGAGCAGAAATATACAAACACATGCAACTATTCTAAGTACTAAATTACACAGAATTTAGTAAATTTTGTCAAGTTTTCAAATGGAATGGGACATAATTTAAATTAGTCAAAGCAATATATTTACAGCCCATATAATAGTTTAATTGAGAAGTTATTTAATTGTAGGGCTTGATATCACTTGATTGGTTTAACAACAAGTTATATATTTTACTCTTCCAAACCAAAGGTTTAACCGTTTACTAACAAAAACCGCTTGCCTAAGCCCATATTTAGATTATCAAGGGTAATCAGATGACCTTAAATGTCAACCGTTAAGTGTGCATTTAAACACAATCATTTTATATAAAAGGGAATAAAGATATTTCTGATACACCAGGGACTCTTCACAAATGACTAAACTCCAAAATTATTAAATTGACCTTTATTATAAGATGTTTTGTGAAAAGGTCAGCAGAACTGTTGCAATTTCCAGATAAGTGTTTCATTAATCATGATTGTGTTTAAAGTTATGCATGTCTAATCCTAACATACTGATCATTAACTGATTTCAAATATATGAAGTTCGTTAATTGATTGATTTTGGTACAGTATACATATAATGATACAAGACAACACATTAAAACAAATAAATTAAAGTCTTCCTAGCATGAAAATCTTGTCCATGATATTCATTTCTTCATGGAAGGAAAACAAATACATGTAGTATTAGTTAATTGTTGGATACTTCCTTATACATACTTATGGACAAAAATACCAATGTAAATGACTAATGACAAGTAATAAAACAAACATGAACTACCTATCTATGACATGTTTCATGTATATCTGGAAAAAACTAAGTTTGAAGTATATGTCATTCAAATGAACATGAGTAAACATTCTTTCCAGGTTATATTAGTTGGACTGTATTTCAAATATTGGTTGATGCAAATTTCATTGGTGAATAAACAAAACAAACCAGACTGTTGTACAAGTAGTATTGAAAGTCACCTAATTAAGATATTTTCATTTACATGTTAAATAATATAAATCTTATTCATATAATAATTATAATAATAAAAAGAACAATTTCAAAGGTTAAATACAAGACACTTAGTACTCATGTACTTAGTTCATGGAACACACATTTGAATTGTTTGGCATAATTTATGTCAAAGTGAATCTGAAGTATTCTGTAAGATCAACTTTAAACATGTGTCTATCGATCATGATTCAATATGAGATATTCAAAAATATTACACTTCTATCAATAACATGCCTGTAAATTGTTACCTGTATAACACATCAAACTGACATAGAACATCATTGGAGCCAAGATGAACAAACACATTGTCATAAGTACACTTCTGTAGCATATTCTTCATCTTCATCCTAAATCCCTTGGTATCACTAACATATCTTGCACCTATAAATATTACAATACTCATAAATGTATCAGAAAACATATACACCATCCAACTTTAATTCAAAGGAGGCATATTGGTTCACAAATGCTTCCCTATAATTTACTGTATTAGGAAGTAGTTATTGTTGTTGAAATGTAAAATAATTGCTGAAGTAGCAGACCTGATTTTGATAAATGCAATGTAAAATATAGATTTTGTAATGATAAAATGCTATGTTGATATATTGCCCTCAACATCTCAAGCAAGAAAATTAATTTTAACAGCTAAACAGCGTCAAATCTATAAAACATAATATCAGAAAAACATCTAATTGAATTCTATTGTAAAACGGTTTAAATCTTATCCAACAGGCACTAGCAGTGGTGCACAAATTTGAATAGAACATATAGAAGTGAAGCACATATGTTTGATTATATTTAAGAAAATTAGTGCAACAAATATAAAGGAATAAAAAATATGTACATGTATACATGTCCTGCTATGGAGGGTTTCACAAGTTTTGAAAAGAGAGTACAAATTTAGAATAGACACAATTCATGAATTAATGACTATTTCAAATGAAAAGCTTTCATATGACTAATAACTTCATACCTGACACGGGTAAAAACTCAAGGCAAGAACAATCTCCAAATGGCTCAGCAGAAGCAATCCTGTGGACGTTGGAGTCACCAACAACCAGTGACTTTGGACCTGAAGAAAAAGAAAAACAAAAATCCCCCACAAACATATCTGAGTTAAGGGTTTTAGAAGTTTATAGTAAAAATCAGAGCAGTTAACAATATAAAAACAAATAAAATACAAAATCTGAACTTATCACTAACTACTATCACTAAGTATATGAACTATATTCCTTAACAACTAAAAGTAATTCTTACATGAAACTTAAGCAAAAGTATGTATAGCAAGCTAAGTGAAACTATAGGAAATAATAATACTAAATGATAACTAACTGAAACCCAATACCAAGTTAAAAATGAGTAAATCAGAACAATGACACAAACTCAACCTCGTATACAAAATAAAGTAACTCAGTGAGATACTTAACTAAGCACTAAATAATATATACTGTACAATACACTACTGAAGAGTCAATAAAATACACTAGTCTATAACAGAAGCACTGTACACAAAAAGTAGGCCTATCTAACAAGTGTTCTCAAGCATGTGAATGGAACTTACAAGAGCGAAACAGTCGTAGAACTAAGTAACAAACTCAACTTAAAATGCAAAATAATGCAACTCTATGAGATACTCAATTAAGCACAAATAATATATAATATACACAAGTCTAAAAAACTAGACAATTATCAAAACGAAAATCAGTCTGGATGCAAGCGTGTGCGATAACAATCGAATAAATACACTACATCAACAAACAAAGTACGCCCTACTTTTCAAAAACACGTGAACGGTGACCTTGTCCACGTTCAAAAACTAGACAATAAGCAAAACGAAAATCAGTCTGGATGCAAGCTTGTGGGATGCGATAAAAATCAAATAAATACACTGCATCAACTAACAAAGTACGCCTAACTATCAACTTTTCACAAGCAGTGAACCACGTGAACGGTGACCTTGCGGCTTCCCCACGTCGCGAAAACTAGGCAAAACGAATATCAGTCTAGGTACACGATCTTGGAGCACAATGCACACAATAAAACAACTAAATGGAATAATAAAAGCGAAATCAACGAGCAACAATGATCTAAAACAACTATCCTCTAACAAAATACAGGAAAATCTCTAGCAGAAGCAATACACAAGTTAACTCTCTGGCAGTGGAGATCAGAAAGAACGTGAACCAAAACAATGCTAAAGTCCGTACGCTTCCGTACCGTATCGGAAAATTTTCGACTCTTTCCGCCACTTTCCCGCCATTTTGCCACTTCCTTATATGGAATGCTGAGATTTGCCCAGAACACCTCTCAATATTTCGAATATCAAATTAAAACAAAATAGATTACATAAATAGCCACCATACTTACTACTGATATCGAATCCAAAAACTATACATATAAATGAAAATAAAAAAAATAATTCCATTTCTGTTCAAATTTTTGTCGCTTGCTTTATGAACAAATTACTGGTGTAAGTACGCATACGCACTAAAATGTGATTAAATTAGTGTATTGTTTTCAGTCCGACACTAAAAAACAACCGTCTAAAATGTATGTCTGCTAAGACGTAACTTGTCTTGTTTAAGGTTTTTAGGCTAAGACGTAACACGTCTTGATTAAGATTTTTAGACTAAGACTTGACTCGAATTGTTTAAGGCTTTTAGTCTTAGACGTTATACATTTTTATTATGTTTTTTTTAATCTAAATCTTCGGTAATATATATATATATATACTTTATTGCGATAATTAAGGCCACCGGCCCATTCACATAATTATTACAGTACATACATACAAAAACATATCAGTGTGATGGAGAAACATTTTAACAATAAGATTAAGATAAGTATACTATTTTTTTTTATTAAGATTTCCATACTCTACAATCCCACATATAACATAATATAACATAAAAAAATATACAAGACTACATGACTTGGAGTGTGTACAATATGTTAAACAAAATTATTTAAAGATAGAAATGATAGGTAATTTGTAGGTTAGTACAACAGTTACAAAGATTTTATAACTAAGACTATATATACAAGGTTAAACAAAAATTATTCAAAGATGGAGATGAAAGTTAAGAAGTATATCCGTTTAGGTGGACGAGTACTTTTTGATTATAACAATAGTTCATATTTGGTTTTAAATTTGTTGTATTTGTCATTATTTAATGCAATATTTAGTTCAATATCAATTTTATGATCTAGAAAGGACAAGAAATTGCTAAAGTTTGCAATAGTTTGTCTTGATTTGCATTTGAATATAAAGTATTTCATTAGTAAAATGGCAAAATTGATAGCATCGTATTGGCTTGATTGTTCTAGAACTCCAAAGATAATCATATTGAAGGTAAATTGTATGTTTACATCTTTAGTGGCAAAAAAATGTGATAATCTGTTCCACATGTGTTGTGAATGACAGCATTTCCAAAACAGATGCTCAGTATCTTCATTAGCTTGGTGACAAAAATCACATAAGTTAGATTGTGTCAATTTACATTTATATAGATATGTGTTAGTTGGTGTGAGGAACATCAGAAGATTATATTGAAATGATCTTAATGTGGTATCGATAGATGCTTTGTTTATATGTAAATATATTTTTTCCCACGGTAATTCTTGTTCCATTTAATTTGTCCATTTTAATTGAGAGGGGATGTGTGGAATGTCAATGTAATCTAATTGTATTTTGTAACATAGTTTACATGCTTGTTTTGAGATGCTAAGTTTATTCAGTATAGTAGGAGGTCGTGATTGTGTAAGGAATGATGGTTCAATTTCTATCAGTAAGTTATTTGGAATTTGTCTTATAATTTGATTGTATCTTAGCAAACAACTATTGTCGATGTCATAGATTGCTTGGAAAGTTTCGAAATTGTAAAATTTGTTTATTCTAAAATCCCATAAGTGATGAATAAATTTTATGCCTTTATTGTACCAATCATTCCAGAAAATAATTTTATCATTAATTCTTATTTCTGAATTATTCCAGATAACATGTTTACTTTTGTCGTTTTTCGTACAAGTTTTCACATTATTCCAGCATATTATTACGTCTTGTAAAAATTTATTTTTCTTAATTATTTGTCTTACGTCATGTTTTTTTATGTAACTCTCGAAAATTAGAATGTCACCCTTTCGTTTTAAAATTTCATGATAATATATTTTCAGTTGGCTGTTATTTTTCGTGTCTACAAGTCGTTTTACCCAACTACATTTCAATATATTAAGAAAAAAATTCAGATTTGTTAATTTTAACCCCCATCTTTACTGTAAGTATACTATTATCTCTAAGGTAAATTGTATAATAATATTCAAACATAGTATACATGTAATTCACATACTTAGCATACAGTCACTCATAGATAGGAAATTCCCTCTCTTAAGGTAAAATGTAAAATCATATTTGATTGACAGTTAACAAGTAATTTACATAATTATATAATTACTCAACCATTTCAATAAAAGAAATGTTTAAACAAAGGTAATGTTTCAACATGTTTAAAATATAACACCAGTAATTTACCTAAGTATACTATTACAATTACATGTACAAACCTTTACAGAAACAAATTTCATTCTTTTTAGGTATAATGTATACTCAAACTATTTAAAAAATAAATTACAATTAATTTACCACATATTTAAACATAGTACACAAGTTATTTACCAAATATTTGAACATAGTGCACAAGAAATTTACCAAATATTTGAACATAGTACACAAGTAATTTACCATATATATAAACATTGTACACAAGTAATTTACCAAATATTTAAACATAATATACAAGTAATTAACCATATATATAAACATTGTACACAAGTTATTTACAAAATATGTATACATACTATACAAGTAATTTACCATATATATAAACATTGTACACAAGTAATTAACCACATATTTAAACATAGTACACAAGTAATTTACCACATATTTAAACATAGTACACAAGTAATTTACCATTTATTTAAACAAGCTATACAAGTAATTTACCATACATATAAACATTGTACACAAGTCATTTACCACATATTTATGCATAGTAATTAAACATGCTATACAAGTAATTTACCATACATATAAACATTGTACACAGGTCATTTACCACATATTTAGACATAGTACACAAGTAATTTACCACTTATTTAAACATAGTAAACGAATAATATACCACATATATAAACCTAGTACACGAGTAATTTACCTGAGTATAGAATTACCCAAACTTATCAAGATTACAGTATAATGCATATTCATATTTAAACAAAGTATACAAGTAATAAACATGTGTACAATCATTTACATATACTAAGATAGATATTATCTTCTTTTAAGGTAAGCGTATAAAACATATTCAATCATAGTACACAAGTAATTTACATAAGTATACAATGACTATTACATTTCAAAATAGAGATTTCCCTATATCTTTAGGTATAGTGTATATACATATCTTAACAAAACTTACAAGTATTTAAGGCAGAATTCCCATAATAGCAGCTGTCAAACTTCGGGCGATGTCGGGTCATGTCGACAAATTACGTAAGCAGTTTTCGTCGGTGTCGTTATCAATCGATAAAGATCGGATGTACTTTTTTATAGTGTAAATGCCTCATTTTTCAAATATTATTAATATTTTTATTGTATTACCTCACAAGAATATTAATTCTCTCAATTATTTGAGAAAATAGATAGAATTCGTGTAAAAAGTTTAAACCGGAAGTTTAAAAATCCAATTCAAACAATGGACGAAAAGATTCGTCCCCTAACAGATTCGTCCCCGAACAAATTCGTAATCAATAAGTTGTTGATGATTAATGCAATTAGACCGTAAAATACCATAATTTTATCTTTAAATTGTCAATAATGGCGTTTAAAAGTAAAATATATACTGTAAAGATGTGTTTACTTCATATTATGATGGTCACTAGAGTTTTGACATTTTTTCAAAAAGGGGGTTGATGTATTAAAATGGCATTTTGTTTAGTTATCTGTGGTAAACGTTTTTGTTCTTTGTTTTATTCATTGCCATATGGTTTAAGGTAAATTATTAAATGTGTAACTAGGAGTGCAGAAACTGTTTTCATAGTCAAAAAATAAGGATACGGACTTGTAGTTTTTATAGCTGGTGAAAATCGTCACATTTTCTGTTGGGTCTCCCTATTATTAACTTGGTATGTGTGTAAAAATACCAAGGAAAAGTTATTAAAATTGATGTATTTGCATTCATTAAAGTATTGTGAATTTTATCAAACAAAATTTATGAAAATAATTTGATTATTTAATTCAATTTTACATTTTAAAGACATATACCCCTTCAAATTTATAGTGTGATTCTTACTTATAACTCAATTTTCAAAAAAATGTTATAAAAAATTTATTTGACGGTAAAAATTTAAAATATTTTGCCAGTGAATCTAGGTTGTAATCCTGATTATAAAGAAAGTAGCAAAAGTCTTATTCCTTGATATGTGTATTATGGGTATTCTACCTTAACATAAGTATACAATCACTCATACCTTTCAAGATAAGAACTTCTCTCTTTTAAGGCATAATGTATAAACATGGCAACATTACGTATAATTTCAGTATCAGAACATGACATTAATCTGTAAAAATCTAGTTCATTTGGATTGTTAAGGTAAACATGAGGAATATATTTAGAATGAAGAATATTGTACAATGGACATGTCATAAGAAAATGAAATTCATCCTCTATGCAATTATTACAATAAAAACATGTTCTGTACTCTCTATCTATACCTAGATGTCTGCCTTGTTCTATCATCACTAAATGAGATGAACTTCTAAATGAAGCTAGACTAGAAAGAAATTTTGCTATATCAATACAAGTAACATATGGTTCAACTTTATAGTCTGTTTTAAAATGTGAATAATGAAATAATTTTGTATTATCTTTGCAAGAGGTCATCCAAGTCTGCTGATACTGATCAATTTTATAAATCTACCTGGGTTAACAACTTCTTGATTATTCCATACATAAGCAAATCCATTTGAACTCAAGTTATTTCTTACATATGATTGCTTTCATTCACATACGTTCGCGAGGTTGTCAATGAAAATCAAATACAGAGTTCAATATCTCTTGAATGAAAATATTGTGTTTTTTGTTATTAGCAAGTCCCTAGTTAGTTTTTGGTGCAACATTTTATTAGTCACCGTATTGATGGACACATTTCATTATACTTTATGCATATTTTTACCATTTGAAGTTTAAGTCGCGTGACGTAGACGATGTAAACAAGTTACTTATCATAACAATTTCGTTATGAATATAATGATGAGAAAATGTCACCGGAATATGACCCTCGTTTGAATACAGCAAGATCTAAATTAGCGAGTGGAAAATTTAGATAGGGTTTTAATCAGATTGCAACCAACTTTTAATAAGTGAGTCCTTAATAGAGAAGGTACAATCATCCAATGTATAGATAAAAAATAAAACTGTAGTTTAACAAAGATGGGCGACTCGTATCAACACATTTATGTCCGCAATTGAGTACCGACTACTTAACACATATAATGAACTGAATTGTTACAAGCGTCTATAATAAAACTGTACTTTGTATAGAAATTGCACTGTACCTACTAACAGCTTAGAAACAAAAGTACAGGAAACAATAGAGATTTACTACTATTCTTGATTTTTAATGGTTATTTTTGTTGAATCGTTCCTTTAAATCGAAATTTATTATACATTTACGTATGGCTTTTGATAAAATGAAAAAAAATCTTAAATGCAACACATTTGAAAGATTCAGAATCTGACATCCTAAAGCCTCCAAAACCACGTTTATTACAATTATTTCCCATAACATGAATTGTATGCTATGTTTGTAGTCTTGGTTATAATTATAATGATAAGAAAATAATAGAAAACTACAAAAAAATGACAATAAACCGTTACCAAATGTTAGATAAAAGCTATTCATGTAATCTTCATTCTGATAATGTCTCCAAACTTTTGGTGTGTACTGTAAAGCAGGAGAGTCTTTTTATCTATTCATATCCGTGCTATCTCAACAGGCAGATACATGTACATCTAAACAATAACCCCTTTCAACAAAGATCATAAACATCTATTTGTTTCTTTTAACTACACAGACAACCATCTTCCAAATGGTCTTCGATTTTAGCCAGTGGACTGTTGACCAATTCCATCGAAATTGCCGCAGGTCTAGTGAATTTTTAGAATGTTAATGGTCCGACAGTCCACTAACTTTTTACAGCTCATATTTTCCATATTCAATTTAAAAAAGAAATCGTCGTCTATTGTTATATTGTTCATTTAATTTTATTAAATACCATGCTTGATAATTAATATGGACAGCGTATTTTAACCTATCGCCATTCGCTAAGATTATTTTTTGGTCCAGTTAACTTTCATTCGGTCCAGTAAAACATTTCATTATGCTTAGCTGAATGTCAAGTGCTGACAAAAAATTGTCGTGAAGACTGCTTTTAACTAAAAGCAATTCACATTGAAATTGTCAAGGGAGATACTATTTTTTAAAGAATCATATTTAATACTTTTATTTAAAAATTGCTTTATATTCCTTTACATACAACACATATAGTTTAAACTTCGGCTTCGGCTTTTTTTAAACATAACAGCAAACAGTCGGAATTCAACGCCAGTGTCTTCAAACGTGACACAAAAAAATGTTAAAAAAGACCGCTTAACGGTCACACGCTATCAGAGGTCACCTGCTGCAGGAGACCCGTTTGACTTCCTCCTAAAGTCAGTCATTTTATCATGAACCTGAGGTACGATTTCGCCGAAAGGCTTAAGTTAAACCACAAATCGAAAACTATCGACGAAAATACAAGTTTAACCTGCGGAGTGATACATGTTTTTCTGATTTTACTACACAGTCAATAGGCGATAAAAGTAAACCCGTCATCTGACTACTAATGTGTAAGGAAAGGAGTAATCTTTAGTATGTATTTGTTTGGTTTCAATGTGCACAAAATATTTCCGTATTTCAATATTTGATTGGATATTAGGATGGACTAAGAAAAATATTTCTCGGAACCTGGGGCCCCTGGTACCCTTAATTCGATATCACCTACTTATTCCTTTTCTGTGAGAAGGGCACTAGGGCACAAAGCGATACATAGCAATATGCTCAGCCAAACTCGCCCAAAGTTTAAGCGGTGACCTGCTTCCAGCAGGCAATCAAGCCATTTTCTTTCACTGACTGCTGAATGCAGGTTATACTGTATATAATGAGTTAATTCAAGTAGTAGTAATCACTCAATACTTAGAAAATATATATTTAAGTACATATAACTATCATTGTGCAAAAAGACGAGTAAGCACTTCAGTCACTATACGGAATATCTCGACCATTTATTGAATAAGTAATCTCAGGAGGATTGGAAGGGGGCACCAATGATACTAGATTGTAACAAAACTACAAGAAATTGTATATTGTATATAGAATTGTATATTGTCTATAGAATTGTATCTTGTATATAGACTTGTATATTGTTAGTATAATTGTATATTGTATAAAATTGTATATTGTATATAGAATGGTATATTGTATACATAATTGTATGCATGTATTGTTTATATAATTGTACGAGTATAAAATATATTTATAATTGTATATTGTATCAAAATGTATATAGAATGGTATATTGTATAAAATGTATTAAGAATTGTATATTGTATATAGAATCGTATATTATATATAGAATTGCCTATTGTTTACAGAATAGAATATTGTATATAGAACTGTATATAGGATTGTATAAAGAATTGTATACTGTATATAATATTGTATATAAAATTTTGTATTGTATATAGAATTGTATATTGTATAAAATCTTATATTGTATATCTAATAGTATAAGTTCATAGAATTGTATATTGTATATAGAATTGTATATTGTATATAGAATTGTATATTGTCTATTGAATTGTATTTTCTATATAGAATTGTATACTGCATGAAGACTTGTATATTGTATATAGAACTGTATATAGGATTGTGACTTGTATATTGTATATAGAATTGTATATTATATGAAGACTTGTATATTGTATATAGAATTGTATACTGCATGAAGACTTGTATATAGAATTGTATGTTGTATGAAGACTTGTTTATTGTATATAGAATTGTATATTGTATGAAGACTTGTATATTGTATATAGAATTGTATACTGCATGAAGACTTGTATATTGTATATAGAATTGTATACTGCATGAAGACTTGTATATTGTATATAGAATTGTATATTGTATGAAGCTTTGTATATTATATATAGAATTGTATATTGTATGAAGACTTGTATATTGTATATAGAATTGTATACTGCATGAAGACTTGTATATTGTATATAGAATTGTATATTGTATGAAGACTAGTATATTGTATATAGAATTGTATATTGCATGAAGACTTGTATATTGTATATAGAATTGTATATTGTATGAAGACTAGTATATTGTATATAGAATTGTATATTGTATGAAGACTTGTATATTAAACATAGAATTGTATATTACATGAAGTCTTGTATATTGTATATAGAATTGTATATTGTATGAAGACTTGTATATTGTATATAGAATTGTATATTGTATGAAGACTTGTATATTGTATATAGAATTGTATACTGCATGAAGACTTGTATATTGTATATAGAATTGTATGTTGTATGAAGACTTGTATATTGTATTTTGAATTGTATATTGTATGAAGACTTGTATATTGTATATAGAAACGATATTTTATAGAATTGTATCTTGTATATATAATTGTATATTGTATATAGAATTGTATATTATATATAGAATTGTATATTGTATATATAATTGTATCTTGTATATATAATTGTATCTTGTCTATATAATTGTATATTGTATATAGAATTGTATATTGTATATAATTTTATATTGTATATAGAATTGTATATTGTATTAAATGTGCAAAAGGTATACACAATTCTACACAATTTGTAAAATATTTAGAATTAATTAGCCGAAAATGAGTTTATTAATAATGTTTCTTGCGTTTGACGTACGAAGATGTTTTCGTAAGAAATTTTGTGAAAAGCACCACTGGGGTTATCATGGAAGAAGCACATAGCCAATAAGTCAATATTCATTTTTTATTACTAAAAAACAGTATAAATCAATTTTTGTAAACATGGCATGTTATTGCACTTTTAATTTTAAACTTATCCTTTATGGGGAAAACACATTTTGTTCGAAATAGTTTGGTACAGTTTCAAAGTTTTTAGTTTTCACGAAAACATGATTGTTCAGTACTATAATTGCTAACCTATATATCATCTAATTTTATGAAAACTTGGTTTTTTAATTGATTATATAATGTTATCGAAAATTCTGAAAACTTTCATTTTCCCCCATTTTTTACGAAACAAAAATCACCTTTAGCTAATGTGACATGCCAAGTTAAAAAAATTCAAATGACATTGGCTGTTTACAATGACCATTACAAAGATTATACATTCATTGATAAATAAAAACAAACAAACACTTATTCATAACCAGCATCCCCCTCCCCTAACCTGGGGCAGTATGGACCCAGGAGGATAGCCTGGAAAAGACCTGTTTTTATCTTCCAACTTTCTATGTACTGCCAGATGGCTGCAAGATTTGTTTTCTCACCAAATATTGCAAGATCTATTATGTTTATAATCACACACTATTTAAGGATGTTACCATCCAGATGTCCCTGCAGGGTTGTGCTTTTATCAGGGGTTTGCAGACCCAAATTCAAAGTCCTAATAGGAGGATACAGCTGGGGGTCAGGTGGGGTTCCGATTCCCCCATCTGATTATTTTGTAAAAATTACATGACCATTAGTGTATTTTTTTTTTATGTAATTTTTAAGTATCACGAAGCAATTCTTCCCCTTTCTTTCCTTTGTACTTAACATAGATCTAATGGTTATGCAGTTTGTATAATTATAATGTCGCGTTATTATATAAACAGTGTATAATGTGGTAGTGGTTTGAAAGTTTGAGCCCCTTCCCCCAATAAAAAGTTCTCCCCCTAGAAAAAGTTTGCCCCCCTAGAAAAAGGTTTAAACCCCCTAGAAAACGTTTGGAACCCTACATAAAGTTTGGACCCCCTACAAAAAGTTTGCCACCCTACAAAAAGTTTGACTCCCCTACAAAATGTTTGGACCCCCCCCCTAGAATAAAATACTGAATCCTCTCCTGGTCCCCTTATTCCCCTGGGATGAGGATGCAGCTTATGCATACAAACAATACGTAATACATAATAAATATTATATAAAACAAAAGTACATTGTCTTTGTAATAAACACAATTTTAAAACAGTTTTGAAAATATTTTTTAAAATCGTATTTTTCTCATAATTTATGATTCTTTTATACATTATTAACAGTGTAATAAGTTATTCATTTTTGTTTGGGATTTCAGGCACCTTCAGAATGGAAATTGGACGCTCTACCACTAGTCCACTTGACTTTTACCAGAAGTATCACAATTATGTCAATTCTGTTAAATACAATTAGTAAACAATGTACAGTACCCACCAAAAGTTTGGAGACATTTTTACTTTGCTGACCTTCTACCGGTAAGTAGCTTTTTATTATTGTTTTATTATTTGTTGTGGTTCTGCATGTATTTATAGTTGAGAATATAAAAGTAATATAAAAAACTATGTCATGAAACTAATTACATTTATCTTCGTTTTGGAGACATTAGAATGTCAGATGCTGAATCCTAAAAACATGATACATTCATGAAGTTTGTTTAAATTATATGGTGGCATTGTTCTGCAAACAGATAACCACATAATTAACACGTTATTTAAGTGATTAACTAGTTACGGTAACTAGTTAACCACTTAAATAACCTGTTAGTTATGTGGTTATCTGTTTGTAGAAATATGCCACCATAGATTATATATTAGCCAGACTAACTATATTTAAAAAATGGTACTACAAAAGCAATGATAAAAATGAAGAAATTTATGCAATTTTCTTTGTTTACAAACTTTTGGTGGTCCCTGTATACATACATATTATATACTTTAAAATCAACAAACAGGCTAGTATAGTTAACTGTTAAAATATGTACATGTGTATTTCATTGAAGATTTTATTAAAAACAGAAAAGAACATAATATATTGTTTTAACTGATACACCTTGTTAATTGTTACAATATATATTATACAAGTACATACATCTAGACACAAAATAAAATGCAATTTAAACAAGCATATGCGGGTCTAGCGGAGGGTCAGGGGGATCTAGACACCCCCCTGGAATTTCCCAAATATACCTGTCCATTAGTGTAGTTCTTGGCTGTAAGCCATTTTTAAGTAGTATAAAGAAAATTTTCTCTGTGCTGAACATAGACTAAATGGTTATGTAGTTTTCATTATTATTATGGTTGTGATTCAAAAGTTTGGACCCCATAGAAAAAGTTTTCACCCACCCCCCGTGGAAAAAATCCTGGATCCGCCCCTGACAAATAATATAAATACAAACAATTGACAAAATTATACATATTCAACAGAAACGTACCATATTAATAATGACGACGATAAAAATAAAACTGTTAAATAGTTTACGCTATCAACTTATTACTGAATTTCTCCTCATGCAGGCCTTTTTTATAAACTTATGTCATTTAATCAATTTATTATTTTTTTCGCTATCTAATAATTCAATAAATCTAAACATACTAGGGTTGTTATAAAATAAGTATCAATATAAGATCGTCTTGTATCATTAAAAAATGGACAAGGTAAAACGAAATGAAATTCATCTTCTATATCATTAAAATTACAAAAAATACCTCATGTAGGGTTGACACTGAATGTTTTTACTAAGGATCCTGAAGGAATCCCAGGAAAGTTTGTTATAGAAATTTCTCTTTAAATTAGGGGTTCCTTCAATAAAACAAATTTGAAATTAAAAATTGTAATGAAAAATCATGGAAACTGTGTATGGTTATACCTTTTCATACCGAATTTTACCTATTACTGATCAATAGCAGGACACAAGATAACTTTTTGGTGCAGGTACCCATACCCTCGGAAAGGTTAATTTTCCGTTATTTCAAGACAATATGGGGGAATTTTCACTCAACTCTTAAATGCGCACAGTTGTTACTCTAAACACGTCTATCATTAATTTAAATAGCCAGTAAAGATTGTGACTATAGATTGACAAATGAAACAAATGATCTGAAGCTGATCATAAACAATCTTTATTCTCCGTACGTTTCATAATTATTTAAATTTACAGGTGAATTTTTTCTGAGATAGGAAAAAACATATGTTTTTGAAAGGGGAATGGGGCCTATTCGGCCCAAAAATATGCCCTGAATAGGAATATCATCTAAGGCATTTGGTTAGAAAATCTAGCTTTTTGCATATTTTAGTATAAAACTTTTTGCATAAGCACAAGCACACACAATTATACATACCAAAGCATACACATATAATACATTGCTACACTTTTAAAGCAAAGATTACAGTTACCATGCACCTAAAAAAAGTTATGAATGTTTTAACTGTTAAGTGTTATAAATGATGTCAATGTTATAAATGTTATAAGTGTTATAAATGATTTCAATGTTATAAATGTTATAAAAGTTATAAATGATTTCAATGTTATAAATGTTATAAGTGTTATAAATGATGACAATGTTATAAATGTTATAAGTGTTATAAATGATGCCAATGTAGTGTTATAAATTATGTCAATGTTATACATGTTATAAGTGTTATAAATGATGTCAATGTAGTGTTATAAATGATGTCAATGTTATAAAGTCATAAGTGTTATAAATGATGTCAATGTTATAAATGTTATATGTGTTATAAATGTCAAAAATGATGTCAAAGTTATAAATGTTATATGTGTTATAAAAGATGAAAATGTTATAAGTGTTATAAATGATGTCAATGTTATAAATGTTATATGTGTTATAAAAGATGACAATGTTATAAATGTTATATACTCATGCATAAGATATGACCTACCGCGACCGGCTTCGAACCCGCTTACCACTACGCCACATATGGTTTTTACATCATTTTTAAATGCACATATCATGCAAAAATTATTGCAGTATGAAAAAGACAGAGTTGTTAGTATTTGAAATACATAGAAACTGCACTTGTGTCCTTTCAAAGCGTAGTCTCTTCTTCACTGTCTGCACTCAGTTCTGAAATTAAAATAAGAGCACTATAAGTTGAAAAATTGAAAACTGACCATGTTATAAAACTTCCGTAACTAAAGCCCGCCTCATAGATATGTAAAGAATTCAGGAAAGGGAATCACTCTCCGAGCTAGAAAAATCGAACTTCAGAAGTTTTGATCATCGGCGTGGCTACAGGTTTCCAGCAACTAATCTATTTTAGCAAGGGCAAGTGATCTGATATTTCATTAAAGGGCCTAAACACCAACTGCCAATACATTACAGGCAAGAAAACCCCGTTTGAAAATATATGCAATTCAATTGGGGCAGACATCATCATTGGTACTGAATCCTGGATGACAGATGAACATCTCAGTGCTGAGAAATTCCGCCAATGAATGTATATGCTACAGACAAGACAGGTAGAAACGGAAGGGTGGTAGCTTTTTCTAGTCCGCAGTCATCTCCAGTCAATGGAGACTACCAAATTGAAGACTGACACCACATGTGAAATGTTTTGAGTTCAGATCAGTATGGCAGGCATTAAGAACCTTTATGTTGAAGCATTCTTCTACCGCGCACTAGATTCAGACAATCCAGATAACCTTACACTGCTAGACACTTGCCTATCCAGAATCCCCATTGATTCACACATGTATATATCCAGGCGGTATATTCAATCTTAGGGACATAAATTGGCCGCAGAACTGTGTGAAGAAGTCAGTAACAAAGACTGTTCTAAGTAAGCAGCTCTTGACAATTTTATCAGATTGATTCTTACATCAGCTGGTAAGTCAACCCACCAGGATAACTGACATCACAGAAAACATACTGGACCTGTCCTTCACCAATAACCCCTCACTTATCAATACAGTTGAGGTGATCCCTGCAATATCAGACCATGAAGCAGTTTATGTGGAGGCCTGCCTTAAAAAAAACAAGACTCACTCACCACCCAGAACTTTCATCATCTACAAGAAGGCTGACATTACTGGCATGAAAATAGGACTAAAACAGCTGTTGATGGATTTGACGGAAATGGTTAATACCTATACAGAACATCTATGATGTACATTTAGGGTAGACCGACACAGCTTCAAGACGATCAAAGCACCTATCACAATAAGCCCTGGATCACTAAGCCAGCATCGTCAGCTCTAAGGAAGTAAGCCTAAATATACAAACGCATAAGAAAGACCAGAACAGACTCTGATAAATTATATAAGAAAATATAAATTATTCAAAGCCAAGACCCATAAATTAGAGCGCCAATACTACTTTTCTTACAAAGACTACACTATCGAAACAGACCACTTGAACGATAACAACAAACCATCAAAGCAAAAGCGTAATAACACCACTTGAAGATAAAAGCCGATAATTCAATCAGCCAAGAGAAATGGCCAACATACAAAACCGACAATACCAGTCTGTCTTTACCAAGAAGCACACTAATCATCTAACTGATC